>CM037863.1:15660832-16378332 GCA_021292105.1 Anadara kagoshimensis | reverse complement strand
TAAATAAATAAATAAATAAATAAATAAATAAATAAAAAAGAAATAAATAAATAAATAAATAATAAATAAATGAACTTGGAAATACAGATATTCTGTTCAGTGAAGTTGAAGGAAACCACCAGAGTCCCCACAGCAAACAAACGACATTCAGCAAACGAAATGTCAAACTTTCTGATACTAGGATTTGCCTAGGATTCGAGTCGGTGGTCCGTAACCCAGTGCTTTAGACTTAACTGTCCCTTTTAGAAAAAAAAGACCCTAATGACCCGTCTACAGTATAGCTGAACAAGAACTTTGACTATCGAATGGAATAAAATCCAGAGATTTTTTTTAAAGAAAATTATGTTTTGATTAATTGAAATGCCAGCGTCTGTAAGCAAAACGTAAAACGTGCCAACTGTTAAGATTGAAAGCTATCACATTTATCCTGATAATTCACCTGTTTTCACTCATTCGTTTAATTACGATGTCACTGGATATCTAACCAATATCGGACACTGATTTAGAGGAATCAATGTCTTATTTCTGATTTGTTAAATTAGAAACAGGTTGTTTAAATTTTGACTTTAAAATTACCACTGTCTCTAAATTAAAGTAGTTAAAGTTTTAAACTGCATTTCATCGCAAAAAAAGCTTATATGAGTGGAGTGGAGTAATGGTGTTTTTCGTCCCAGCCAAGATCCATTCACTTATATCAGTTCTGTGATGGTTGAGGAAATCGGAGCGCCCGGAGAAAACATCAACCTATCACATTTATCCAGATAATTCACCTGTTTTCACTTGTTCGTTTAATTACGATGTCACTGGATATCTAGCCAAGATCGGACACTGATTTAGAGGAATCAATGTCGTATTTCTGATCTGTTAAATTGGAAACAGGTTGTTTGAATTTTAAGCTTTTAACTTTTACCCCCTGTCTCTAAAGTAGTTTAAAAAGTAGCATTTATTTGCAACAAACTTATGAGTGAAGTGGAGTGGAGAAATTGTGTTTTACGTCCCGGTCAAGATTCCTTCACTTATATCAGTTCTGTAATGGTTGAGGAAATCGGAGTACCCGGTGAAACATCGACCTATCACATTTATCCCGATAATTCACCTGTTTTCACTCATTTGTTTAACTACGGTGTCACTGGATATCTAGCCAATATCGGACACTGATTTAGAGGAATCAATGTCGTATTTCTGATCTGTTAAATTGGAAACAGGTTGTTTAAATTTTAAACATTAAAACTTTTACCCCCTGTCTCTAAATTAAAGTAGTTAAAATAGTAGAAGTATTGCTTTAAACTGCATTTATTCGCAATAAGCTTATGAGTAGAGGAGAGTAATGGTGAATTACGCAGCACCCAGGACCCGTTCACTTATTTTAAGGCGGTCAGTTATTAGGTAGTGGAGAAAACCGGAGTAGTTTAAATAGTAGCAGTATTGTCTTAAACTGAATTTATTCGCAAGATCTGCTCCCTCATATCAGTTCTCGGATGGAGGGAAAAAAACGGAGTGTCCGTAGAAAACCATCGATTTATAATAGTGTTTTACGTCCCAGCCAAGATCCGTTCACTTATATCAGTTATGGGGTGGAGGAGGAAAACCGGAGCGTTCGGAGAAATCATGGCTTATCACATTTATCCCGATATATAATTCACCTGTTTCAATCATTCGTTTAATTACGATGTCACTGGATATCTAGCCAATATCGGACACTGATTTAGAGGAATCAATGTCTTATTTCTAATCTGTTAAATTGGAAACAGATTGTTTGAATTTTAACTTTAAACTTTTACCCCCTGTCTCTAATCTAAAGTAGTTTAAAATAGTAGCAGTATTGTTTTAAACTGCATTAATTAGCAAAAAGCGTATTATGATTGGAGTGGAATAAAGTTGTTTTGCGTCTCATCCAAGCTTCTATCAACTATATTAGTTCTGTGATGGTGGAGGAAACTTGAGTGCCCGGTGAAAATCATCGACATTCGGCAAGCTAACTAACAGACTTTGTCACATTAGGATCTGTCCCGAATGGTAATCGTTATTGGAGTAATATACCAACGTCAGACATGTCTTGATGATGTTGGTGATGAATACCACTATACATTATGTTGTAAACGGTGAAAAAAATATACATGTACCATTGTTTTATAGAAAAAAATCCAAATGTTCTGATTGTATATTGTACATTGTTTACTACAAAGAAACTGTCAATATTAAATAATATATGGAATTTTATCAAAATTATTTTTGAGAGAGTCATTCCTCCAGGTTAATTATATTGTCTATATGTATTTGTCAGCTCATGTATGCAATGTTGTTAAACATAATTGTAATATCATATATGTTCTCTATATTGTAAAAGTGCAATTATGAAAAATTACGTATGAAAATGCAAGATTTATTACAAATTTCATAGTGGTCAATTAGATGAACATCTCCGATCAAACCAAAGATGGTAAGCTATTTGATTTATATTTTTAGCTGCGAATCTGACCCATTAAATATTTTTCAGAATTTTCTTAATTAAACTATTCGATAAAGACATCACAAACTATACGTTAAGTTAAATTACAAAAAAGACAGAAAAAGAAAAAAGAAACCCGAGACACAAGAAACATTTAATTTACAGATTAATGTTGGGTATAAAAAACGAAAAACGAATTTTCCAGATGTACGGAATTAAAATCAAAACGAAATCATTGAAATAATATTGGCTTAGTAATAGATTCGTCAGTTAAGAATATTAAAACATTTTTGTCTCTTTTTAAGTTTTGTTAGATTGCTAACCTTGACTTTTTTCTTTTTTTATATCTCTCATTCCTAGCATAGCAACAAAAATCTTTTGATCTCCGTTTTCACTCATTATCAAACGTAATAAAGATTTCTAATAATACTGTTTAAAACTTGTGCAAAAAACTTTAATATGCATGTTTGCATCTGTGAAAAGATTGATTCAACAAACTTCATGTAGGCAGTGCGAAGAACACACAAGCCGATTTCAAAGTCAGAACGTATATAGAGGAGTTCTTGTGTACTTAAAATGAAATACTATGTTGAGAATGATCATTCGGTTATCGTGCAATTATTGAAATGATTTTCTTTAAAATCATGTTATATCAAATGAAACAGACACAGTCAGGGTCTTCTTTCACGAACACATCTGAGGATGTCAAGACAACGCGTACCCATGGCATTCCGTATATCCAGAGAAACTAGTACCTCAAGACAACCCACTGCCCAACCCGAGGCAATTTTAGGAGATTGATTGATTGATTGATTGATTGATTGATTGATTGATTGATTGATTGATTGATTGATTGATTGATTGATTGATTGATTGATTGATTGATTGATTGATTGATTGATTGATTGATTGATTGATTGATTGATTGATTGATTGATTGATTGATTGATTCCCGTCCCAGTCAAGAATATTCACTGTTTAGAGACATTGTCAAGATAGATGTCAATCACATACTTAAAATGAGATAGAACGTCATCAGTATCGAAATGATTTGGCGAGATTTAAGGTTCTGCATAAATCTGCTCGAATGATTTGAATAAAAACACAAGACAGTTTGTATCCATTGATATACGGAAATTATACTGCCAAACGCAACAAATATGTTGTCTATCAAAATTCCAATATTTTGTTGGTAGTATATCGTCAGTATTAGGTAAGAACAATTGTCCAGAAAATGTTACAGCTAATTCCGTCAGTTGATAATTAAAAACAAAAACCAAAAAAAAAAAAAAAAACGACAGTAGAAAGGCATCAAATTTAATGACAAAACATGCTGAATAACACATCAATATTTTAGCAAAATTCTAATTTGATTTTGCATACATCTCGGTATTGTGTTACTCATTAGGATAACATAAAATTCAAATGCCATTATTCATTATCATTCCATATAAAGCGAGATAACTCGGCGACACCTTTACTAGTATAATTTATCTTTATATGGGTATAAATTTGAATTTGAGAGACGTGTGACTAATAACAAACTAATCTATAATGCCCGGGGACTAAGAACACTTTTTGTGTATCTTATTTCTCTCTGTCCTCACTTTAAAAATCCAGAGAGAGAGAGAGAGAGAGAGAGAAAGAGCGAGAGACAGAGAAAGAGAGACAGGGAGAGATGAATTGAATAATAATGTAATTTATCTTTTTATGGGAATTTGAATTTGTCATATGGATAAACTAACGTGCTAGTGACAAAGATCTCTCTCTCTCTCTCACACACACACAGAGAGAGAGCGGAGAGAGAGAGAGAGAGAGAGAGAGAGAGAGAGAGAGGCTATATGGATGTATCATTCAGTGCTGCGATAAGATTGATCGTTTATATGACGTGTGTTCGTTATACATGTATATCTGACGGAGGTAATTCAAATATAACACAATTTAAACCTTACTTAGCTGTAATGATGATCAATCTAATGAATTCCTCATCACTCCCCCGCATACATACATGTACATACTTACCTGCTGTATACATTTAACTCTAAAATCAAGTTTTATTGACATCTAATTCACCCACTCGCACAATATCTGATTAACCTCAAATTATACAACTCAAATACCACTCTAAATGTTTCACTGCTTTTTTACTTCACTTCTTTTACTGCGCAAGTATGATTTTTTTCTAAAAGTATTTATATTTTAAAGTATAAGCTATGTCTAGTTTCTCAAATGTTTATGTATTGTCAAAGATTTACGAATACATAACAACATGACTTATCGAACAATAAAATTCAAAATACAGCAATAACAGGAATCTATGGATATTTTTCTACATATAGGTACTGATAATGGAACACAAAATGAGGAAAGATACGTTTTTACATCATTTTAATAGAAGAGGGAAGGACACATCCCGGCGTTTGATGATGTTCATCATCATATTTATTATATAAGTTGACACTTTTCTGAGGGCATATGACTACCAGTAAAGCTTTATATAGTGAAGATGGATAAATAGAAGGGATAAACTAAATCCATTAAACGTCAGCTAGAAAAGACAGATAATCACCAACCTCGTGTCTTCCGATTCACCTTCTTCTCGCTTCGCCGAACAGTAGCTATCTTTTTGCGTACAGTTCCGTTCACACACTGAATAATCATAGCGTTCTTCAGTTAACATCAGAAATTTAGATGGAAGAGATATGTCCCAATTTGCTTACTATCAAGTTTTGCCATGTTGACTCTCTTGTTTAAGTTTTTGGTATTGTTTGTTCTCAAGTGAATCAAGCGTTTCTAGGATAAAGAAACAAAGTTAGGTCTGCTAGGGAAACTATGCCAGAGACAATGATGAAAGTGTAAGATAAAATTCCAAAAACAAAAAATTGCTCTTGAAATAATCTTTCTGAGAGAAAGAGCACAAGGTAAAAACTTAAATTCAATTGTCAAGATTGAATAAGCACATGGCCTCTTGAACTTACATGATATCCATTATTTACGCAATGAATACTAAGAATGCGAATTAACACAAGAGAGAGAGAGAGAGAGAGAGAGAGAGAGAGAGAGAGAGAGAGAGAGGTGCTTAACTCATGCACACACAACACGCCACCCAACCATCCACCCACCCACGTTCCCTACACACGCATCGTATTCCTTTACAAAGGCTTCCAGAAGCAAATTGAACGCATACAATATATCGTTGTGCTTAATATGACCACGCACGCGCAAAATAAATTTTACATGCTACATCAATAGTTGGTTGGTTTAACGTCACATCAACAATTTTTGCGGAGCTTTTCACGTTTTGAGTGTTTTAACGTCCTTGTGGTGCGTGACTCCTGAATAGTTTTGTATTTGTTATTTCACATCACAGTTAGCTTAACATGTAAGCTTGAGAACAGGTAGAAGGCAAGCAAAGGACACATTTAATGGCAATGGCCTTACGTTGAAGTTGAATCCTGAACCATCGACGCCCTGTGATTTAAGGCTAATCCAATCATAGAAAAGACGGTAGCAGATGGTAATTACAAGCAATATGCAACGAGTTGAACTCTGAAAGACGCCTTGTGATTGAAGGTTCGTTTCAAACCACTAAGCAATTGTAGCTTACTGGCATAATATAGTTATTGCACGCAATATATAGCACCCATTGAACAAAGTTGAACCCTGAACCTCAGACGCCTAGTGATTTAAGGCTAATGCCTTAACCACTAGACAATCGGGGCATAAAATAGTTACTGCATACAATAGGCACCTAGTACTGCACAATACCAAAGACATGTGTCAAAAAGCTAAAATTCAGAAATATAAGAATTGATATAGTGCCCTGGTAAGGGCGAATGGTCTATATTCCGTCAATGATATAGCGAACCAGCCACCTTCCCGTTTTACTAGTATATAGAATCTTGCTCCGACATCATATGCCATTTTGTTGAGCAACAAGAAAGAGTTGACTACATTGGGTTATGTTGTATTACAACGATAACTGAAATCACTTCATTGTGGTGTCATTTAGTAATTTATTTAAAAATAAGCTTTGTAGATGCATGTCATATTTTACAATGATTATGATAAGAAAAAAGTAGGTTGGTTGTTTAACGCCACATCACCAATTTCTGAGCTATATTCATTTTTGATTATTTTAACCGTCGTCCATATGGTGATCTTTTGGCCACTTTTGCTTCTAAACTGTACTTCTGTTTATTAAAAAATTGTGTTATTTCAATAAATGCAGAGTTGGTTCCACTTCTGATCTCAGCTTTGCCCTCATTATGTTTACACTACAATTGGCGACATGCATGTACACTTGTACCTTCAGAACTAGTAGAAGCAAACGACAAATGTCAATGATCTTGCGATTTATAAATTGCAGAAGATAGATATTGCATGCAATATGCACCCACTGTGCCAACATGAAACCCTGAGCCATTAAAGGCTTATGTTTTAGCCACTAGGCTATTGTAGCCAAGGGATAGAAGGTGGCTATTGCTTGCAATAGGCATCTACTGTACCGAGCTGAACGTACCCTGAACCATGGACGCCATGTGATTATAGGTTAGTGCCTTTACCACTAGGCAATCGTAGTCCAGGAGCAGAAGGTGTTTATTGCAAGCAATAGAACACCAACTCCACAATACAAAAGATAGAAGTAAGAAAGGCAAAAGTCAGAAATATAAGAGTTGAGTGAACACCCCTTTGTAAATATATTGATTCAACTTTATGAGGGCCAGTGGTAGAAAATTCAACAAGGATATACATTGTAGTCAACCACCTTCTCGTGTAATATCCGGAGATTAATCCGACATCTTACACCATTCTATTAAGTAACAAGAACGGCACGGGAAATAAAATTGATTAACATTTAGTAATGTTGTTTTATAACGATCTCTGAACTCACTTCATTGTTGTGTCGATTAGTAATTTATTTAAAACAAATTTTATAGATGTATGTCATATTTTATGTTTTATTTTGATATAAAGATAAATAATAATTAATTTTTTATGCATTATTGGTTTCTCGCTGTATTTAGACTTATCGAAATATTTAGTAACATACAATTAAAATTACATTTCATATTACTCTTGGATACCATTTTTAAAATAAAAACGTCTTGAATGAAGTCCTTGGTGTATGCACGAATTACTTGGATAAAATTAATGACATGATCCAGGGCAAAACGACTTATTAATTCAAATGCAAATACACATGATAAATAAATAAATAAATAAATAAATAAATAAATAAATAAATAAATAAATAAATAAATAAATAAATAAATAAACCGATGTGTCATTTCATTTAAATTTTGATTTGGCGGATAAAATCGTTTAAACATCCTATTTGAAGATCCGACAAGATACAGAGTTGTATTTCTACCTCATCGAAAATTATAATAGACACTTCCGGTCAGACACGCCCTCTATGCGGAAGCAACTCTGTCGGCGAATTTGGTAAGTTTTTAGCAGCAAACAAAGCACATCAAATATATTTTTGGAGCACGTTTATCGATTTAAACTCGTTTAGAAAGTGAGATTGTATTATTTATAAAATATTCCAGCGAAGCATGCCACTGTCATTGTTTTATGGAGGTTTTAGGAAAAATTTGAACCCCGACCAACATGTCTGCCCCCATGAATCATTCATTTTTGGTTTCCTGGTTCGATCAAAAAGTTGTAATAGCTATATTTATATATTTTACATTCGTTTAAATCGTTTTGAAATCTTGTAACGCTAATTCTACTTCATCCCAGACTGGTGGTAAGATATATAGTGTATTTTTTTCGTCATTCGTTCTTTGAACTTGGATCTAAAGTTTTATCAAGGGGGTTGGTAAACTTCCGGTTTTATTTTCAGACGGTTTGTATCTTACTTATTGACTGTTGTCTGTGGTTTACTTTCTTTTTACTTACTATTGTAATTGTTTCAATGAATAAATAATTTATTTATATTTAACTGGACAGGACAGTGACTTCGCCAGATAATTTGGGGTCAATACCCTTATTTAGTGTGTATTCCAAATTACATTAGAGTTTTGCTAATATGGCTGACAGTTTTTTAGGGAAAATCCTCGATTCATACGAAATGATTTGTTTTGAAACTCTTAATATCTTATGAGATCCTGTTCCATTCTCATTTTAAAATGGTAACTTAATGCTGGAAACAGAGCTGTAATTGTGAGACAAAAAGGCATCACAATATCACAATATTTTTAGATGATTATGCTCAAAAGATGGGCTAAGTTTTCACTGGACTGCAATAAATTCGAACATAATAAAAGAATAATAATATATTAAATTCACAAAAAAACACATGTTTAATCTGCTTAATCATGATTAATACACAAGTGATGCAATGGTTTCAAAGATTTTTTTTTTAAGTGATAGGGTTCACAGATATTGTGATGTATGCTTTACTTTGATATCCACGATATCACCATCGGCAAATCCTCGGAGATGAGAATTGTGATGCAATATAATTATAATAATAGCACTAGCTGGAAATTTCATGTAAACTTGACACAAATTTTTCATTTGGCCAATATACAGATTGTTGTGTTGATTGGACTTTTTGATCTACCAGTGACAGCCCTAACCTTAAGTTTTGAACATTCCAGAAGTGACAACCTCTTTATTTATAATAATGTTAACCAGGACATAAAACTCCATCCCAGTCAGCCATTTTGTAGTTCTTTCCACCTTGTGCCCCTCTTGTATTTCTTTAACAGCTAGCTTAATGTTTTTGAGTGAAGATAGCACAGGATAACTGGCTAACATGTATTTGAACTTCTCCATAAGCTCTACCTTATACACTGATAGGGCAATACGATGATACACCCCCTCTTACGATTTGATACATATCACAATAGGTGACTCACGATACAGTTATTTCTGATTTGCTATGTCACTTTAAAAATAAAAAGTGAGTTTGCATAGGAATGCAGCATGCTATATCTAGGCTGGTATGGATTCATAATTTAGCAAAACATTCATTTGTAACAGTAGAAAAAGACATATATGACAAAAACATTCTGTAAAGCATATTTCACACACCAATTTATTTTTATCATCGTCTTTAGAAGGAAAGTATCTCCATACTGAAGAACAGTATTTTGCTGGAGCATCTTATACTCTGCGCAAACTAGTTTGAGGGGAAACATTGAATGTTGGTTGTGGGGGCATTTTGCTCTCAAGAGACAGTTCTAGTTTAAGATTAAACAGCAGGTGGATGTTGATGTTTGCCATCTTTTTTAGTCAAGACTAAAAGACAAATTGGACCAAAACCAAAATTCTGGAAATGTGATCAATGAATGGAAGCAAACAAAACAATCATGATGAATCATATTTTTAGTGAATTGTTTTAGGCCTATACACTGATACATGTGTATATGTGTAAATGACATCTGGAAATCTGATTCCTTAGCTGTAGTTTGTCAAGATCCTATGTCTTATGTAATGTTGACAACACTGAACATACCACTGTCATCAGCTGAAATACCTAAGTTGTAAGTTAAAGTTAAAGTCTGTCCCGAGCCCTTAGGCCCATCAGGCCGGAGCTTATCCCGGTTTCGGTGGCGTTAAGCGACTGAGAGTACAAGACTCTCCCCTGAATGGGACGCCGGTCCATCGCAGGGTTAACCCCCAGCATTTTGCTGGTACTCATTTATTTTTCAGCTGAGTGAACTGGAACAACATGAAATTAAGTGTATTGTTCAAGGACACAACACATCGCCCGGTCCAGGGATAGAGCTAAGTTGTAAACTGGACATTAAAATCAAAATAATTCTGTAAATAACTTCTTTAAATTGAATTATAAAAGTTTGCAAAATATTTACAATCTACTATTTGACCCCTGATTTTCAGGGTTTCAAATTGACCAGGGGCACTCTCATACTTATAGACAACAGCGCCTCTTACAACCTTGATTGGAATCCAAGACAGTGGAAAGAAAGCTTCCCAGTTTACTGGCCAAAGGTCCATGGATCGTAGTGCCTGTCTCATAATTTCAGACACAGGGAAGATCCTAATTTGAGAAATTTTCTCAGTTTGCTTGGGGAAGATCCATGGTTTTCTTAGGGCACTTTGGTTTCCTCGAATCCTCCACACCTGTTAACTGACCTCTTCAATATACGTGAAATGTTCTTGACTGAATCAATAAAACTACATTACATCACTCTGCTATTGAGATTCAAACCTAGATAGCTAGGTTGTTTTGTTATACCTTCTTCTGCTCTCGGAAAAACTGCACTACTACAGTAGCTCAGTTTGTAGAGTGCTCGCTCTGTATGTAGGAGGACTTGGAGAAGCACGCCAGCTGGGTCTTACCAAGACTTGAAAATAACAAGTGACTGTTCTGTCGCCAAACACTTGGCATTTAGAAATTAGTCACTAGTTATTTCGGAAGAGACCTAAAAACTGATGCCCCATTTCATGGTAGGAGTATGATGTCTTGGTATCCAAAACTACCCTGGATCATTTTTGATATTCCCAAGTTCCATATGTTCCTTTAACTCTTAATTTTGATTTTATTTGTGATAGGGTTAGTTAGCTAAATATGAGGTGCTATCCTTCCAGAGCACCGGCCTTGCTTCCCTGGTAGAATTTTGCATGTTTAACTTAATTTGCCAGTTTCAGAAGTGTTGCTTTGAGATTGTGATTTGGACATGGATTATAAGTGCAGAAAACAAGTTCAAAACAGGTATTTTGGTAAAATATCTTTTTGATTTCAAATTAAATATTAAAACCCAATATACCATTTTTCATGAAATTTTTTGCCGCATCAAGTGGTGTAATTTCAGAATTTTTGTTGGAAAAACAAAAAAGTTGTTTAAGTAATCATTACCAATTCCAAATGTATCATTGGAGATTTGTGTAGAGGGTGGAAGTTTACATTATTGAATATTAACTGACCCATTATGCAGATTAAGATTGGGTTCATGACCTTTATAAATACATGACCACATGTAGACTTACATTTCAAGCATGTTTAGAAACACTTATTATTCTATGTGGATACATATAAAAACTCGTTTTCTATTTATACGATAAAATACAACTCTAAACTTTAGCACGCATTTTGCTATAAATAGTAGTGTTTAATATTGTACACAAATATTGGGCCCATGGCCTATAGATTACCTTATATATATAAACACACCTGAGAAAGAAAGCTAATTTGCATATGAAATACATTATGGCCTGTTTCCTATTTGCATATGACCTATTACCTGTGCTGTTGGCTGTTTTAAACTTTATCTACCTTCCCACCACAAAGCATTGTAAACAAGAGCAAAATTTTAATGATAGTTTCTTAAACAACTTTTTTCCTTTTGTTTTCAAAATTTTTGAACATATATAGTCTGGTGCGGCAAAAAATTTGAAAAATACTGATATATAGTATTAATTTATGACATGGATAAGAAAAAAGATATTTTACCAAAATACCTGTTTTGAACTTGTTTTCTGCACTATAGTGTGTTTGTTTTTGATTGCTTACATTATACATAGTAGCCAACTTATGGGAGGGGGGGTTTAAAAAATTCCAGAGTCTAGCTCCTGGACCTTTTTGATTTTACATCAGGACTCAAGATATATTTAAACTGTAAAAGTCTGATGAACCTGTCAGTTTAAATAACAAGGACCCCATTTTCAGATTATTCTCTGATAACATAATGGCACATTGATATTGGATTTTCACAACTTAATGTGGGACCTGTTAAAAAACAAAAGCAAAAGGCCCTAGACCTTCCATAACAAAACATAATCAACCCCGTTGGTTTAGGTGGTGTTCATCAAACTTTTGTCACTTTCAAGCTTTATCGCTGTTTAATGAGGTAACGGTAGGTTATATATGTCATGCTGGATAAAAAAAGGTAGACTATTAGACCATTCCCAGATTAAGCTTAATGCAAACTCTCAGTTAAGTTTCCAGGGCCTTCTTCATGGCCTTTTTGTTTCACATCTATTCACAAAGGCCAAACTCGCAATGGTGAAACACCTTAGTTTTAAGTGTTTTCCTTTGATTCTGTTGGCAAGAAAAAATTAAAAAAAACTTCCTCAAGTTGTTGTCTTCTCTGCAGAATGTGACTAAATCCTATGTACTGAGAGGGCAAGATTTCAAATTAATGTTTTGGGATGGAAGGTCCAGGACTTTTTGCCTTTATTTTTGGCAGGTCCCACATAAACTTTTGAAAGTCCAATGTCAACAATTGATGAATCATCAGCCACGTCCACAATGTTCAGACAATGATCTGGCATGCTTGAATTACCCACACAAAAAGAATGAAAACTTAGCCTGATTTGTGCTATTTTATGACGTCACTGACACTAGTACGTCAATAGTTGCCGTGACGCTGCTTTGGTACTGTGATGGCGGCCATGTTGGAACATAAATGACACGATGAAGAAAAAGTAGTATTTTCTGGTAAAAAAAACAAGCAAGTCCATCAGATTTCTAACGTTGAAATGCCAAGAGTCCCAGTGTAAAATTAATAGGTCCTGGACCTCAGATCCAGGGTTTTTTGAACCTCTGGAGGACCCAGGTCTTGAAGACCTCTCAGCCATCAAAGCAAACTCAAGTTTGAATTTATTGATGATTTTTCAGTTACATTTAAAAAATTTGAATATTTTCATCTCTATATTTTTAGCTCACCTGACCAAAGGTTACGTGAGCTTATGGTATGGTGCTGCGTGCGTGTGTGCGTGCGTGCGTCGTTAACACACATTTTCGACTTCTCCTCTGAAAGTACTTGGCAGATTTCAATGAAACTTGGTGAGAAGTATATATAGGCCGGTGCAATTCAGATTTGTTCTTGGCGTTGCCATGGCTACCATAACTAGGTCAAGGTGACCTAGGGGTGCAAAAATCTTAAAAAATCTTCTTCTCCGAAAGTATTGATTGGAGAAAAAATCTGATGTGATATTTGGCTTCTCTAGGGTCTTAAGCCTATAGTTTATTCATCTTGTGAAATTCGGACAAAAAAAAGGTTACGCGTTTTTGCATTTAATTTTGAAAAAATCAGAAAATAGCTTCAAATTGTTATAACTTAACTATTTGACCGGATAATGACATGGGGTTTTCAGTTTTGACATTTTCTTGTTAGTATCTTAAAAATGAGGTCAAGGACAATTGTGAAGGTGGTGACCTAATTTTTTTTTACCTCTGATGATAATTATTATCTCGAAAACTATAAACTTTTTGTATAGTCATGTAAATTAGAATGTTGTAGGTATTGATACAACAATCATTTTGATGTATAGAAAAAGGTCCTGGGTTCAAAGGTCAAGGTCACAGATGCAAAAACAATACCTAAATGGTTAATTATCTCGAAAACTATAAACTTTTTGTATAGGCATGTATATTAGAATGTTGTAGGTATTGATACAACAATCATTTTGATGTATAGGAAAAGGTCCTGGGTTCAAAGGTCAAGGTCACAGATGCGAAAACAATACCAAAATGGTTAATTATCTCGAAAACTATTAACTTTTTGTATAGGCATGTATATTAGAATGTTGTAGGTATCGATACAACAATCATTTTGATGTATAGAAAAAGGTCATGGGTTGAAAGGTCAAGGTCACAGATGTGAAACAATACCGAAATAGTTAATTATCTCGAAAACTATAAACTTTTTGTATAGGCATGTATATTAGAATGTTGTAGGTATTGCTACAACGATCATTTTGATGTATAGAAATGGGTCATAGGTTCAAAGGTCAAGGTCACAGATGTGAAACAATACCGAAATGGTTAATTATCTTGAAAACTATAAACTTTTTGTATAGTCATGTAAATTAGAATGTTGTAGGTATTGATACAACAATCATTTTTATGTATAGAAAAAGGTCATGGGTTCAAAGGTCAAGGTCACAGATGCGAAACAATATCGAAATGGTTAATTATCTCGAAAACTATAAACTTTTTGTATAGGCATGTGTATTAGAATGCTGTAGGTATTGATACAACGATCATTTTGATGTATAGAAAAAGGTCATGGGTTCAAAAGTCAAGGTCACAGATGTGAAACAATACCGAAATAGTTAATTATCTCGAAAACTATAAACTTTTTGTATAGGCATGTATATTAGAATGTTGTAGGTATTGCTACAACGATCATTTTGATGTATAGAAATAGGTCATGGGTTTAAAGGTCAAGGTCACAGATGTGAAACAATACCGAAATGGTTAATTATCTTGAAAACTATAAACTTTTTGTATAGGCATGTATATTAGAATGTTGTAGGTATTGATACAACAATCATTTTGATGTATAGAAAAAGGTCCTGGGTTCAAAGGTCAAGGTCACAGATGTGAAAACAATACCAAAATGGTTAATTATCTCGAAAACTATTAACTTTTAACTTAATAGGCATGTATATTAGAATGTTGTAGGTATCGATACAACAATCATTTCGATGTATAGAAAAAGGTCATGGGTTTAAAAGTCAAGGTCACAGATGCAAAACAATACTGAAATGGTTAATTATCTTGAAAACTATAAACGTTTTGGATAGGCATGTGTATTAAAATGTTGAAGGTATTGATACAATGATCATTTTGATGTAAAGAAAAAAGTCATTGGGGTTTAGTATATATGTTTTCTTTAACTCTATCAGCTAACCATTAGTTATCAGGTGAGCGTATCAGGCCCATGGGCCTCTTGTTATAGTGTGTACTGACCTACCCAGAGGGTGATCACCTTGGTAGCTCAGTGGTAGATAGGGAATTTGTGGGTTTATACCCTGCCTTAGTCATAAATGTATGTAAGACTTTAAAATTTGAAACACTGCTTTCTCGCTTGGTGCTTGGTATTAAGAGGAAAGAACATTGACTTGTTCACTTGGTTTCAGTATATGTGACTGAGTTGTGATATGCTTGTCTGCTGTGTACTGACACTGTTAGTTAGCACCTTAAAATTGCCCTGAGTGCATGTACAAGGCAGGTCATACAATAAACTCACACATCTCACACGTACACAGACCTGTTCATACATTAACCCTTAGGGTGTTATTAACTTGTTGTGTAACATTAAGAAGGTCAGTTGGTAGAGTTCATGCTCTACATCTGTTAGGTTTCGGTTTGAATCCTGGTCAGAGTCTGGCTAAGACTTGAAAGTAGGTACTGACTGTTCTTTTACAAAGCATTAGAAATAAAAGTCATGGGGTCCATCAGAAGAGATCTTAAAAACTAATTCCCATATTGCTGTAGGTTTTTGGTTTTTCGACAGAGATCTCTAAAACTGATGCCTTGTGTCATGGCAGGTGTGGTACTTTAAAGAAACCACCCTGCACATTGCCCTAAGTGCAAAGGTAAAAATTTCTGCCATTTTTAGCTAATGATGTCTCAATATAAGTGAAATATTCTTGACTAAGACATAAAACCCCATTCAATCAATAAATCAATGCATTATGCAGACTTGGCACTCTTAATGTTCTGCACAAAGGTTAAGGGATATTGATCATGTGGTATGTTGGCGAATCCCATTGTTACACATTTTAGCTATTTATTACAACTTCTTTTCATTAGTCGGCTAACAACTGCAGTAGATCAGTTGAGGGTTTGCTTTGTATGCGGGAGGCCGTGGGTTCAAACCCCACCTGGGTCTGACCCAGAAAATAGGTAGTGACTGTTCTTTTACCAAGCACTCAGCATTTAGAAATGAAAGTCACACAGTCTTTTGGATGAGACCTTAAAGACCGATGCCCTTTGTCACAGCAGATGTGACACATTGTCCTGATTGCACTGCAAAGGTCAAATGTCACTTTACCTATAGCTGGTGACATCTCGATAAAAGAGAAGCATTTTTTATAGGGACCTATTCTGTCAATCAATCAATTTTTAGTCAGCCGGTCCCTAACTCTAAATAGTTGAGCTTTATCCTTGTTAAGGCATTGTTAGTGTTGCATCATGTGTAGCATACCCATACAGCTCGTCTCTTATGATATCAACAATAAGTTGTAAAAGTTATTATGTAATATTTAAATTGAGATTGATCAAATCAATAAATACATCCAAATCATTGTTACCAAGTTATAATACATATTTCAGATTATGGCGTTATTAATGTTGCATCATGTTTAGTGTACCCATATGGCTCATCTCTCGTGATATCAACAATGACTACTTTTATATAAATCTTAGCATGAATCCTCAGTGGCTTATTGTATAAACAAATCCCATTTTACACACATCTGTGAGAGAATCAGACCAGGTACCATTTCAAAATTTCAGAATTCCAAAAATTTCATCTCCTTTTTAGAAGACATTGGTGATGCCCTTTGATTAGTGTGAAAGCAGTGTTTTATTCCATAAACAAAATCCTATTTTACACACATCCATGAAAAAATTATGCAAGGTACATTTAAAAAAACTCAAAATTTGTACAATTCCGACAAATGCATCAGACTTTATTACAATGAATTGGTGATGCCCATAAAGTTTTATCAATCTTGGCATGAATCCTCAGTGTTTTCTTCTGTAAACAAAATCCCATTTTACACACATCTGTGAGAGAATATTACCATGTACCATTTCAAAACTACAAAATCTGAACAATTTAGACTGATATGCCAAACTAAGTCATTGGTGATGTCCATAAATTTATATAAATCTTAGCATGAATCCTCAGTCAGTGTTTTCTTCTGTAAAAAAAAATCCCATTTTACACACATCTGTGAGAGAATCAGACAAGGTACCATTTCAAAACTTCAAAATCTGAACAAATCTATCACTTCATTACAAGGCATTGGTGATGCATTGGTGATGCCCATAAATTTTAATTAATCTTAGCATGGATCCTCAGTGTTTTCTTCTGTAAACAAAATCCCATTTTACACACATCTGTGAGAGAATTGTACCAGGTACCATTTTAAAAATTCAGAATTTGGACAAATGCATCATGGTTATTACAAAGCAATGATGATGTCCATACATTTTCACAAATCTTAGTGTGAAACCTTAGTACTGTATTCTGTGAACAAAATCCCATTTTACACACATCTGTGAGAGAATTGTACCAGGTAGCATTTCAAAACTTCAAAATTTGAACAATCTAGACTAATGCATGCACACTTTGTTACAAAAGCATTGATGCTGCCAATCAATTTTCATGAATCTTAGTGTTTTGATCAAATGCATCATACTTTATTACAAGGCATTGATGATGTCCATACATTTTTGTAAATCTTATTTATCCTATTTTACACACAGATCTGTGAGAGAATGAAACCAGGTATTATTTCAAAGCTTTAAAATTTGAACATTCTGGACAAATACATTACATGGTATCGATGATGCCACTAAATTTTCATGAATCTTAGTGTGAAACCTCAGTGTCCTCTTTTATAATCACACAGATCTGTGTAAATATTATACTACATGTAATTACCATTTCAAAATCTTTAAAAATTTGAACAATCCGCACAATTGAGTTACACTTTATTATAAGACATTGGTGATGTCCATACATTTTCAAGAATCTTAGTGTGAAACGACAATGTCGTATTCTGTGAACAAATCATGTTTTATACACACCTATGAGAGTATTGTGCCAGGTACCTTTTCAAAATTTGAACATTTCAACAATCTGGGCAAATGCATTACACTTTATTACAAAGCATTGATGGTGCCCATAATTTTTCATGAAGTGTTAAATTAAAAAAAAAAGTGTTTTAGATAAGTTCCCAAAGGAAATTGGGAGAGGGGGGATACAGTGTTTACTCCATTTTTAGCTCACCTGAGCCAAAGGCTCAGATGAGCTATTGCAATCTATCACCGTCCGTCGTCCGTCGTGTGTCGTGTGTAAACTTTACATTTTAATCTTCTCCTCCAAAACTACTGGGGCAAATTTGATGAAACTTGGCGATTATCATGCCTGGGTAACAGCCTTTAAAAATTGTGTTCAGGGTTTGGCCACGCCCAACAAGATGGCCGCCATTACTAAAAATAGCAAAAAGACAAAAAAATCTTCTTCTCTGAAACCAAAAGGTGCAGGCAAATTTTGATTAGATATTTAGATTCAGCATACCTGGGAACATCAAAATTGTGTTTTTCATGAAAATTGAACGAAAAATAGGTTACGCCTTTTTTGCGTAAAATTATGTAATTTTGAAAATGAGACATTTATTGTTATAACTCAATAACGGCTGAAGATAATTGTATGGAGTTTTCACTGTTGATCTTGTCTTGCTATTTTCTTCCAAAAGATGTCAAGGTCAAAGGTCAAGGTCATGTCCCTGTTTTTGACCTTTGATAAAAAATGCTATTTTTTAAACATTTCTTGTGATAATGGCATGGGATTTTCAGTTAATTGTTGGTATTGACATGATGATCATTTTGATACATAGATCAAGGTCATGAGTTCAAAGGTCAAGGTCAAGAATGCACAACTATTGCCGTTATAGTTGATTATCTGCAAAACTATTAACTTTTTGTATAGACATGTATATTACAATATTGTAGGTAATGGCACAATGGTCATTTTGATATATTAATAAAGGTCATGGGTTCAAAGGTCAAGGTCACAGATCCAAAACAATACCGAAATGGTTAATTATCTCGAAAACTATAAACTTTTTGTATAGACATGTATATTACAATATTGTAGGAATTGATTTAACGATCATTTTGGTATGTAGATTAAGGTCATGGGTTCAAAGGTCAAGGTCACAGATGCAAATCAATACCTAAATGGTTAATTATCTCGAAAACTTTTAACTTTTTGTATAGACATGTATATTCGAATATTGTAGGTTTTTATTCAATGATCATTTTGATATATAGATTAATGTCATGGGTTCAAAGGTCAAGGTCACAAATGCGAAAGAATACTGAAATGGTTAATTATCTCAAATACTATAAACTTTTTGTATAAACATGTATATTAGAATATTGTAGGTTTTGATTTAACAATCATTTTGATATATAGATTAAGGTCATGGATTCAAAGATCAAGGTCACAGATGCGAAAGGATACTGAAATGGTTAATTATCTCAAAAACTATAAACTTTTTGTATAACATGTATATTACAATATTGTAGGAGTTGATTTAACGATCATTTTGATATATAGATTAAGGTAATGGGTTCAAAGGTCAAGGTTACAGATGGGAAAGGATACTGAAATGGTTAATTATCTCGAAAACTATTAACTTTTTGTATAGGCATGTATATTCGAATATTGTAGGTAATGGCCTAACAATCATTTTGATATATACATGAAGGTCATAGTTTCATACTTTTGTTTTTACTTTTTTAGCTGTTTATAAATAATGTATTGTAGCTAGAATATATATATATATATATATATATATATATATATATATATATATATAATATTAATATATTATAATATATTATATGTAGCAATCTCGGGACAAGGTATGATTAATTTGCAAAAATCCTTGCATTTAATTCTGCCTTACTGCTGAAAATTAGGAGTTCTCTTTAATAATTGACCATTGAACCTCTGCATGAGATATGTACTTAGCCTCAGGTGAGCGTTAAGGCCCATGGGCCTCTTGTTTTCTGTAAGCATAGTCTTTGCCACTTTTCTCCAAAACTATTTAACAGATCTTTATAAAACTTCACAGGGACAGTCTTGCAGTAGAATAGACATAATATACATCATTCTGATCTTGTACATGTTTGGAAAACACGAATTACCCATGGGGGTCGTTGGAAGGACACTTTTGATATGGCATCCCGTTTCATTTATAACTTGTTTACGTTAGAAATTTTTATGACCTACTGAGTTGAGTTGAGTGATGGTGCTTAACGTCCCAGTCAAGAATATTTCACTTATATTGAGACATCGCCAGCTATAGGTGAAGGTGCAGAAATTTTGCCTGTGCATTGTGCTGATGGCATTATACAGCAGGGTTCCTAGCAACATGATGCCAAGTCCATAGTGACATAAGACCTCGTTAATTTTAAGTTCCCATAGGAAAGAACTGTGAATACCCACTTTCAAGTCGTGGGTCAGACCCGGTCTGGGCTTGAACCCACAACCTCTCACTAACGAAGCAAGCACTCTACCAACTGAGCTACTGCAGTGGTTTTATGACCTACTGAATAATCTACCTAAGCTTTTCTTGTAATTGAGGACCCTCAGTGGCCAAGTGGTCTAAAGCATAAACTTATAGATGACAGTGACTCTTAAGCACTGCCTAGGAGTTAATCCCACTCAGGGATGAAATCCTATTGTGAGAAAGTTTGTCACTTGGCTTACTGAAGTTTTGCTGGCCACTCTGGTTTCCTCAATAGAAAAGAATTAATCTTGACTGGTGTGGAAAACACTTTTACTACAATTCACCATCGTTGATGTAAGTGAATAATTCTTGACTGAGGTGTAAAAACACCATTTCACTAATGCACCATCCCAGAACTGACTGCCCAAAAATATGTGAAAAGATTCTTGACAAGAGGCATGAAACAACATTACTCCACTCCACTTTCCCAGAATTGATTACCTCAGTATATGTGGAGATTCTTGACTTGGGGTGTAAAGCATCATTTTTCTCTCCAGCATCTTAAGACCTGATTGCCTCGATATAACTGAAAGATTCTTAACTTGGATATAAAACACCACTTCTCTATAATACTCCACTCCATACCTTGTAATGGAACCAGCTTTTTCTGACTACTAATTTCATTGTAAGTTGTTCCATTAAACCTTTGCATGAATTGTATCTAAAGAATTCATGTACCTTAATGTGATTGGTTTGCATTTAGGAAAGGCTACTTTAAAGACCACATAACTTCATTACATCTGAAATGGGTCAGACATAGTAATTTAATAGTTTATGGCAGGCAACCAATACATTGGCCCTGTTGTATTGGAATAAGGGACATAACTTAGTTAGTATTACTCTATTTAGCTCTTATACCACTATGGTAGCTTAGTTGGTAGAGTGCTAAATCTGTATGTGGGAAGTTGTGGGTTTGAATCCTGGTGGGGTGTGACCAATACTTGAAAAAAGGTAGCCACTGTGTTTTTACCAAGCACTTGTTTTTACCAAGCACTTGGCATTTAGAAAAAAAGTTACTGGGTCTTTTGCAAAGAAAAACTGAACACACAGTTAATTGACACAGATCCAAATTTTCTGAGATTTACCCTGGTAGACCCTACTCACTGAGTAGTACTCAGTATAGACTTGATATCCCCAAGTGTAACTCCAATTTACATTTTATTTCTTAATCATTGTACGGCCAAATAAACTTAATTGTTACATTTCATTTACTAATAATTTATGTCTAGGTTTCCTAACTGTTGGATATCTAAGCTTTTGATCCAGCCATCTTTTTTTTTTAATAAAAATATATTTATTTTGCCTTAGCTATTATACAAATTTCTACCCATCCAATCGTGACTTTGTTAAAAATATGATGACAAGTATGATTTAAATATTAAAAAAAACATTAAAATTTTTTCTATGACATGAAAGATGTGTACATATGATTTCTTTACACATAAACTTTTAACTAGATTTCAGGATTTCAAGATTTTAGGATTAAGAACATATTTTATTAGCACTTAAATTTGCCTTAAAATAAATTTTTAAAAAAGAAATAATTTATGCCTTAGTTCCTTAATTAAAAAAAACAAGGACATTTCCTGAAAAAAGAGAAAAAGATAAATAGGATTGTCAAAAAGTTATGAAACAGTCCCTGTTGATTTATTTTGAGGAAAATAGTGTGTAATGAGCCAGTCAACATTACAGGGAAAAAAATATGGCAAAAAATATTAAAAAAACATGTGTGTTTATAATGGTGCATTAGGTATTTAAAGTTTCTAGTTTTTGAGACGGTCCCTGTTTGTACTTTCTAAGCCAGTCTATATCCCTTACTATACTGTGTAGTATAATATTGTTCAGCAGGGAAGGAAAAAATAAAAATAGCACATGGATCCAGATATTTTTGATATATTCAGCACCTATTTGTGAACTTATTTACTGGTGTAAACGACCTTGATACAACCTTACGGAGCCTCTATTTTTGGACAGACAGACAGAAATTTATATATGTGTGTGTGGGTGTGTTAATTTGACCACCATGTGTAAATCTGAAATTTTGAAAAAGTAAACAAAAAATGTGTTAGTGAAGTTACTGTATACACCCTTTATATATGTATTTAAGACTTTCTTTTACCTTTATGGTGAACCATGTGAATTAAAAGTGACTAAGTGGTGTACTTACACATAGAGAACATGTGAGAAGTTATTTATATTTATAAATATATATAGAAATATACCTGGCAAAAATCAGGTGTTTTATTTTTGGTGTGGATATAAATACATATATAAAAATGTTGTGTTGTTGTGGTAACGATGACTCTGATTCTGACTCTTTGCAGGATAAATCATCTACGGGAATCACCTTAATCAAACGTAATAATATCGAAGAAGAGGGGAAAACACCCCTGTCGTCATCAGTGTCAGAACACCCGAGGCAGTCAAGGGGAAACTCTAGTGAAAAAGAAGTAAGCTTGGAAGTTAAGCACCCGACTAAAGAACCAGAGAATTTAAAACTCAACGGGGTTAACGATTTACCTGTTCGAGAAGAGGATATTCAAATTGACACTGTCAGAGAATTATTAGCAGAAAATATTGACGAAATGTCTCAACAAGCTTTAAGTGATGCGGTTAATCGCCTGGAAGCTGTTGCCACACGGCTCGAAACATTGGCCAGCCGATCCCCCTCTTCGGGGGCCTCAAGACCAGCTCAAGAACAAGCAGGTAAAAAAATCAATAATAACAGTATATATACCTTTGTATCTACCTGTTTTAATGAATAACTTTAATTTAATGCTACTCTGGTATGTGGTGAGGAAAGTAAAAGCTGAAAAGGCAATAAAACTATTAACTGATACTACAGGTGTATTTAAGATGGATCCTGATTGTGGGGCCTGTGATGGGGGGATAGTTGTGGGGGTTGTGGTGACTAGGATTGGGTGATAGGAAGTTAATGAAGTAGTTAAAGGCATGTGTATGACAATAGTTAATTCTGAAATTGGACATTGACACCAACTATAAAGCATTGATTTTGGATAGGCACTGGACATCCACACTGTTTATAAAACTCCACTCTCTTTTTATAAAACCTTTGACTTTGGATAGGCACTGGGTATTGACAGTGATTAAAAACCCTTGACTTTGGATGAACAGTGGAGATTGACACTGATTTCCTGACTTTGGATGAACAGTGGAGATTGAAACTGATTCCCTGACTTTGGATGAACAGTCGAGGTTAACACTGGTTTCCTGACTTTGGATGGACAGTGGAGATTGACACTGATTTCCTGACTTTGGATGAACAGTGGAGATTGACACTGATTTCCTGACTTTGGATGAACAGTCGAGGTTAACACTGGTTTCCTGACTTTGGATGGACAGTGGAGATTGACACTGATTTCCTGACTTTGGATGGACAGTGGAGATTGACACTGATTTCCTGACTTTGGATGAACAGTGGAGATTGACACTGATTTCCTGACTTTGGATGAACAGTCGAGGTTAACACTGGTTTCCTGACTTTGGATGGACAGTGGAGATTGACACTGATTTCCTGACTTTGGATGAACAGTGGAGATTGACACTGATATCCTGACTTTGGATGAACAGTGGAGATTGACACTGATTTCCTGACTTTGGATGAACAGTGGAGATTGACACTGATTTCCTGACTTTGGATGAACAGTGGAGATTGACACTGATTTCCTGACTTTGGATGAACAGTCGAGGTTAACACTGGTTTCCTGACTTTGGATGGACACAAGAGAAAGACATTGATTTCCTGACTTGGGATGGGCACTGAAGATTGACACTTTTAAAACTTTCTGACTTTGGATCGGCATTTGACATCTACACTGATTCCCATACTTGGGATGGGCACTGATGATTGTATAAAAACTTTCTGACTTTTGATCGGCATTGGACATCTACACTGATTCCCTGACTTGGGATGGGCACAGGACATTAACAATAATTCCCTCACTTGGGATGAAGATTGATATTGATTTTAAATTCCTGATTTTTGGATTCACACTGAACATAGACACTGGATTATAAAATGGACTTCAACACTAATTAGAAAACCCCTAATTTTGGATTGACACTAGATCTAGACATTGATAATTAAACTTCTACCTTGCAGTAGAAATTGACCCTATTTATAAATCACTGACTTTGGATTGGCACTGGACACCAACTCTGATTATAATAACCCTGACTTTTGATTGACACTGGACATCAACACTGATTATATAACCCTTGACTTTGGATGTGCACTGGACATCAACACTGATTATAATACCCCTGACTTTGGATATGCACTGGAAATCAACACTGATTATATAACCCTTGACTTTGGATGTGCACTGGAAATCAACACTGATTATATAACCCTTGACTTTTGATTGACACTGGACATCAACACTGATTATATAACCCATGACTTTTGATTGACACTGGTCTTCAATGCTGATTATATAACCCTTGACTTTGGCTGGGCACTGGAGTTTGACACTGATTATAAATCCCTGACTTTGGATGGGCATCATACTTCAGCTCTGATTACAAAACCCCTGATGTTGACTAGGCATTAGGAATTGACATTGATTATACAACTCCCAACATTTATGGGCACTGGGTATTTACACTGAATATAAAGTCCCTTACTTTGGATATTGGATAGCCAAAGGACATCCACACTGGTCATAAAACCCTGAATTTGGATTGGCAGTGGCAATATACACTGATACTGGATGTGCACCGGACATTGGCACTGATTATAATAGCCCTGGTGCTGAATGGGCATTGGGCATAGATACTGTTTTTAAAATCTGACTTTGGATGTGCACTGGACATTGCCACATTATAAATCCCTGACTGTGGCTGGGCACTGGTCATAAATACTGATTTTATGACCCTTGATTTCAAATGGGCACTTAGCATTGACACTAATTATAAAACCTCTGATATTGAATGTGCACTGGGCATTGATATTGATTATAAAACTCTTGACTTTGGATTGGCACTGGACATGAACACCAATTACAAAGCCCTCATATGTTGAATAAGCCACTGGACTGCAACACTGATTATAAAACTTTTGCTTTTAATGGGCACTGGACATGGACACTGCATGATTATAAACCCAACTTTACATGTCAACTGGTCATCTACACTGTACATAAAATATATGACTCTGGATTGGCACCCAATATCAACATTATTATAAAACTACAAACATATGGTTATTGGGTATTGACACTGAATATAAATCCTGTAAGTTTGAATGGGAACTGGACATTGACACTGATTATAAAACTGCTGGCATTCATGGGCACTGGATATTTACACTGAATATGAATATCTTGACTTTGGATGGGCACTGGACAACATTGACACTGATAAGTGTCTGGTTTGGCCTAATCATTCAATCAAAATGAATGATATGATTTAAGATTGTGATAAAATATTGATATGTGCTTATTTGTTTTAGGTGTATTGGTACTTGTATCATGTGGTAAATTTTTTTCTCTCATATTTTAGAGAGTTTGTGTTATGAGATAGAATCTAGTATTTGTTTAAGTTTTCAAAAAGGAAATTGTCGTTTTTCAAACAGTAAAATTTGAAATTTAGACAGTTTATGAAATATTTGAAGAGAACCAGCATAAGATTTAATTGATAAACAAATTCCTATCACTGTATGATGTTCAAAATGTTATTATGCCCTAGTTAAAATGAAGTGTTTAAAACTGGGTATAAAGTAACTGACTTATTTTTTAAAGCAGCATCATCATCCCTTTAGGAACTATGTAAATCAGTGAAAAATTAAGAAATGTCAGCAGAGATTATTGGTTTTACGCTTGCTTCTGTCATTTAAATCGATACATCTAGTTTTTGAGATGGTGGAGGAAACCAGAGTGTCTGGAGAAACACCAACCAATAAATTCCTATCACCGTATGTAAAAGCTTGTCTTGATCACATCATGATCTATGTAATCAAAAACAAACATACCAGTTCAAGTTCAAATCAAAATCAAAAAAGCAAAGTAAAAATTTTGACAATAACACATAAAATTCCACCAAGGAAGGGTAGTGAGGCCAGGTGTTCCTGAAGGGTAAGCACCTAATTCAGTTAATAAAGACAATTGGAAATATGAGGGAAGGTAATAGAGTTTTATGTGGTTCTGTCACTTATATCGAGACAGTCAGTTTTGGGATAGTAGAGGTAAGCTGATTACCTGGAGAAAAGGTCCAGCCTTTGACAAGTAAACTGATAAATCTTCCAATATGATTCATTTCAAGATGGTAAGAAGCATTATTAAATGTAAGCCGGTGCTTCTGACCACTGCGGTAGCTCAGTTGGTAGAGTGCTCGCTCCGTAAGTGGAAGGTCGTGGGTTCGAACCCCGGCCGGGTCTGATCCAAGACTTGAAAGTGGGTAGTGACTGTTCTTTCGCCAAGCACTCAGCATTATGAAATGAAAGTCACGGTTCTTTTGGATGGGAACTTAAATAAACTAGGTCCTATGTTACGGTGGGCTTGGCACGCTAAAGAACCCTGCTGTATAATGCCATAAGCGCAACGCACAGGCAAAATTTCTGCACCTTCGCCTATAGCGACGTCTCGATATAAGTGAAATATTCTTGACTGGGACGTTAAACACCATTACTCACTCACTCCAGTGCTTCTGATAGACCAGTTCTCCAAAATTCCGAGAAAAAACTCACATTTGGAAAAAGACTAGTGCATATGCGCTAAGTAAACCCAATGATTTCTTCTGTTCATGTTCCTCAGTGTAAACAGATAAATCCCATGAGGAATATATTGTAATTGATATCTGTCGAAATCTTAAAATTTTCAAATAAAGTTATCAACTGGTTTTACCTGACACTTTAAAAATAAATTTAAAACTACAGATAATTGACAAGCTGTCAATCAAAGGTTGATAAAGTGATCGAAAGTATTTTTATACCTTAATCCCTGTAAAAAACCAACAGTACTACATAACCAGGTGGGAGAGCTGGGTCAGCCATCTTTACTGATAACAGTGAAATGTTAACTGGCAAATTTTTATCAACTTTGAAAAAAAATCCTAGGTTCTTGTGATAAAAAACTTGTGTTTAGTGAAAGTAAATTGTGAACTTGATCTACAACCCTGTAGAGTAAACGGTCCTTGTAATGTCTGTGTCCCTTATTAACTCAACCACTGCAGTAGCTCAGTGGTTAGATTGCTCTGTCAGCAGGGATTTATCAGGGTCTTTTGGGAAAAGGCCCTAAACTAAAAATTGGGAAAAACTATCAACTTTTTGCTCATTTTGGGAAAACTTTGACATCATTTTTGTGCCATTAATGATTAAATCTAATGCTTTTAGTGTATTGAGTTGATTGAAGATTGAGAAAAGCAGCCACATTTATGACCAGACTTCCGCTATGTATCTGGTACAATTTTCTAATTGGGAATTTTCTAAGCCCATTTTGGGAAAAAATCAATGTTTTTCCATTGGGAATGGGGCCGAATTTCGGCCCTAAATAGGCCCTTGATAAATCCCTGGTCAGGGTGTGGGAGGTTAAAGATCAAATGCGTTCAGTTCTGTATATGGGAGGTTCGATATCAAACCCAAGCTAGGTCTAAACCAAAGAAATAGATAGTAACTGTTCTTTTGCAAAGCACTGGATCCTTCTAAGGAGATCTTGAAAACTGATTAATGACTATGTGTCACAGCAGGCATAGCACGTTAAAGAATCCTCTTTGAACATGCCTTGACTGCAGTGCAAAAGTAAAGTCAGAATTTATAGTTGGGTTGGTGATGTCTTGATATAAGTTTTAACTTTGAAGCAAAAACCTATTCAGTCAATCAATCAGAGATTTTAATCTAGTTACAAAAACACCTTAAATCAATGTATAAACTAAGCTTAGCTTTCTCAGATCAGAAAGGGAGTGGAGTAGTGGTGTTTTATGTTTTAGTCAAGATATTTTTAATGATATCTTTGTGGTCAGTTCTAGGAGATGGTCTCAGTCGAGAGGTCTAAAGATTACATTTATGGATCATAGTGTTGCTCAACACCTAGGTTTGAATCAAATTCGGGTCAGATATAATTTAAGTACTGGCCAGGGGTGTTCTCAGGTGGTTCTGTTTTTTCATAAATACTGAACTATCATCAGTACCTTGATATAATCAACACAGTTTTAAATTGGAAAATAGCATTATTAAACCACACTTAACTTAGTTCTAGGAAGGTGGAGAAATCTAGAGTTAAGATAAGACCATCAACCTTTAATAAGTTACGGTAGTTCAGTTTAGACAGGTTTTCAGCTAACTCTGGGTTATTTTTCCTAATACTTCTATATGAATTAATAGCATCAATTTTGCTCTTAAATTTCAACTTTTTAACAATTTGAGTCTCTCCATAGATATAAGAATACCTTGAACTTAGAATCTTGGATTTGATTTTTATATCGGTGCATTATTTCTAAATTTATTTTCCACATCTGAAAGATTTTACAGTCCAAAAAATCTTATGATTTTAATTCCTCCGGGAAATTATTTGAAAAATTAATTTATTTAATGGGTTTAAAATAAAACTACCAGATGGAAAATCTGTTATGGGAGACGGCTTACAGATGTATTATCAGTCTGAAGCAATCTCCAGAGCTGTAATTAAACCTCAGATATCGCACCTTGAAACGAGAAAACCTGCCTGAAAATGATTTTTAAAATTGAATTTTACAGATCATTTTAGCATTTAAATAAAAATAGTATCTTTTTCTTTGAAGTATGAGTCCAATTATATAGTTCAGTTTATTTATATATACAATACAGACCTGTCGAAAGTTTTATCACCAAAAAGGAGTCAAAACTCGGCTGTCGGTGACTGAGCGACCAATAGCTAGAAACCAAAAAGCTTTTAAGGGACAGATAGTTGCCAGTGATTATGATACATTTTTGTACAGCGTTCACGATAGTGAACGTGTACATTGTTGTCACTTTCTTCCAAGATATCGAGCTTCTTTGCTATGAAATTATAAGATATGAGTACCTGGAAATAGTGCGCCTGGTAAATGAGCGTGAAAGAAGTATATCTGTTTTATCGTGAGATATGTATTCTGAGACGGGTAATGCATTTGGTTATATATGCATATTTGGAATAAATTTTCGGAATACATTTCAGAATCTAGTAAAATGTTGCGACTGGATGCATCTAATAATTTCTGCAATTTGGCGAACTGATCTCATGTTTACAATAAAAAGTAGTTCGAGAAGTTTGCGTCCTACGATGTAAAATCATAACTTTTTATGAAATGAACAGCAACGGCAGGTTGTTTAATTAATTCTTCGTGAAATCTACGGAAATTTAAATTTATTTTGAAGGTTATAATAATGTATTTTGATGTTGAGGCAATTGTGTCATATTTTAAAACTGTTTATCGATTAGATTTTACTTTCGTGAAAGGGAGATAATTCGTACAGTGTTGTGTACAAATTTTAAATACAGTCGTTTTACCAGTTCCGAACAGGGTTTCATATAAGCGCTGCTGCAGACGTCATCCACAAGCAGAGGAAATAAAATTTATGTGATTCCAAAATATCGACACCTGTCCTCAAAAACACGTGGTAGTATGTTTTCTTGAAAAAAGCATTTCCGTGATCACGATTTGTTTACATCGTTAAACTAGGTCACCGACAATCTGTCAACCTGTCCTGCACATACATTTAGGAAGCGGTTGAAGTTTATATTATTTTAAACAATTAATGCCCATACATTCAAGTAGAAGCAAATTGAGAAAGTTATTTTGCGATTCCTTTAATTGAACGGGATTGAAATTTTAGATTATTCGGTAGTAAAAATTCGGAACTGGTAAAACAACTGTACTTCACCATTAACATGAAACGGGAATATTGTGAGTGATAATCAGCAGTTAATTAAAACCCAGATTAACAGCAAATGATCCAGTTACATACAACCGCTAGAATGTACCCCTCATAGCGACGGTAGGATCTGCAAAACTCTACTTTCTCTCTATCCGAAATGACAAAACGATCGGGTACAACTTTTTTAAATTTTAATTACCGATTGTCTTTTTCATATATTTATGAAATTATTATTTTCTACCATTTAATTCAACAATACATGGTTTGGTACATTGTTTCTTTTTCCAAAAATAACATCCGTCGGACTATGCATAGATCGAACCCCCCCCGCCCCGAATTTTCGGTTGTATTCTGTCTTGCCACAACACAATTTCCCCAAATACGCTGTACAACAGCACGACAGTGCTATGTTTAAAAAATTACCTTCTGCCTTTTAAATTAGGAAATTTTGAAGTTCTGAAATACAGCAGACTGCATAATGACATGCTTGCAATAGCTTAGGATCATTATTGCAAAGATGTTATATTGTGACAATATCTAACATTTTCTGAGTAAGAACAACTAGATTTACCTTGCTAGTATATTACTGTTGTTTTGGAAATTTTAATATTTTTCCCCAGGGGAAACTACCTTTATTTGGTAGTAATTTTAGGCAAACAAAATAACCTGGGTGCTGTTGAAAAACTGTCAATACACAGCTAACAAGGGGCCGAGATAACCTGCTAATTGACTGATCGCTGGCCAGGCTCACTATGTTTCAACACTGGCCACCATCACAATACTAAAGCAGTGTCAAGGCAACTAAAGACATAATAGTCTCAGTGACGTCTTTAAATTCAAGCCCAGTTTTCATTCTTTTTGTCAAGGCAACTAATGATGTACTAGTCTCAATGACGTCATTAAATGGCACAATTCAGGCCAAGTTTTCACTTTTTTTGTGTCAAATTCAAGCATGCCGGGCCTTTGTCGGAACATTGTGGGCGTGGACAGTGATATGTCAATTCCTTAACATAGTGTTAAACTTTTGACAGGCCTGTACTCTGTAGATCTGATATCAATGTCAGGGATAATGTAACAGTTAATGCAAAGATATCATCAATCTTGTTTGTATTACATAACTTATAACTTCATAAAACACCTCAAAGTGATAGTGAAGTATGGATGCTTTATGCCCCAGTCAAGCCTGCTTCATAATGCACCATAACTTCATCTATGAGTTATGATCAAACTTTGCACAAATATACTAAAATAAAACAATTTAGATGTGAAGGTCAAAGGTCAAAAACACAAGGTCAAACCGTGGGAGGGGGGTTACCTGTTTCTCAAGAGACCACTTGAGTCTACCTTCCCAGCACATGACTGTTAAGTGACCAATTGTGTTATGTGACTAGGGATGGGTATTATCAAAATTTTTGTATCACGATATATTATGATACGCAGATGCTGTATCGCGTTATGTATCATACTATATTATTTTAGACCTGAGGAAGGCAAAGAGCCTTTAACAATGTTTATTTTGCTGCTGTCGGCCATGTTGTTAATAACACGGTGTTATGGAACAAGTTTGGTATATGGCCGTTTCGTATCTGGTTGATAGCTTTACCTATAGTATGACGTAATATTTATATAAATTCCAGTCAGTTGAGTTTATAAACAAATAGGACAACTCTACGGCAGTTTGTGCTTTCATTTAAGCTATAAAAAGATAGGTTATTTGTCTTTTAAAAAATACCCGTATTATCGGATCTGATCTGTCATATCGCGATACGTATGTATTATGAAATTGTATTGTGATATACCGGTATACCGATAATACCGCACACCACTATATGTGACACTTATTTTAATGGTTCCCTGGACTGTCACATAACAGAATTTACTGTGCATTTTATCATATTTGGCTTTGTTGGGAAACATATTAAGTCTATAATGTATTCAGGATAGAACCTACTTGCATATTAGGTGCCTTAATAGTTAAGTGGTCTAAAGCACACCTATGGATCACAGAAGCTCTCACTGCCAGGGTTTAGATACCAATCAGGAAAGATCCTAGTGTCAAGTTTTCAATTGAGTTGAGTTGAGTAATGGTGTTTAACGTCCCAGTCAAGAATATTTCACTTATATTTAGAGGTCGCCAGTATAGGCGAAGGTGCAGAAATTTTGCCTGTGCGTTGCGCTGATGGCATTATACAGCAGAGCTCTTTAGCGTGCCAAGCCCTCCTTGACAAGGGATCTTGTTTATTTTAAGTTCCCATCCGAACGAACCATGACTTTTATTTCGTAATGCGGAGTGCTTGGCGAAAGAATAGTCACTACCCACTTTCAAGTCTTGGGTCAGACCCGGCCGGGGATAGAACCCACGACCTCCCACTTACAGAGCGAGCACTCTACCAACTGAGCTACCGCAGTGGTAGTTATCAATTGGCTTGCCAAAGGTCAGGTACCCCAGTTTCTCCCAACATCCATAAACAGATCACCTCGATATAAGTAAAAAAAAATTACGGCACTCTATTCCATTTACACATTACATCATATCAAGATGATGTGCAGCATACATGGCATATAACATGACCCCTTGATTTTAGTGGACAGGGTTATCAGTGATTCCATTCTGACCATTCTCATTTGTATACTAATGACTGCTGTTAAGTTACCATAGACAGGGCTCAAAGTGACTTTTTGATTCTAGGAGTCTTATATGAAAATATTAGGCGCCAATTAAAACTTTTAGGCACCAATTGAGACTTTTAGCAGTTTTGGCACTCGCAATAAAATTAATGTGATTTTATTCTAAAAATAATCTAAAAACACATTGTACACTGTATAATATAAAACATTTATTATCAATCAATCATCAGGCAATGGATATATCGCCTGCTTTTTGGGAGCATCACACGTACTTGCCGTGAAAAAGCTACAGCCACTTCCCAGCCATGATAACTGTTTTATTCGGCACACTTTTGATGTTTCGTATATATACACATAGAAAGATTCCCTCTATAAGTCACAAATCCGGCCAAGGAGTGCCGGAAACACTTTGTCATGTAAAACACAAATACAAAAACGGAATCTGCCATGTTCGAGAAATTTGAACCCCCAAAAAGCAGTTGCCAAATTGGCGACTCATGAGTAAAATTTGGACGCCATTGGAAAAATTTGGTTGCCATGGCTCCTAATTTAGTCGCAACTTTGAGCCCTGATAGAGATCTTTTGATCACAAATTTTATTTCATTATGACAGTCTTTACTTTTTCTATTTTATTAACTTTTCTTATATATTCTTTCAGAGGTTACAGCACCTTTTGTAGCTGCCTTTGATGACCTTGTTAGTGGGCCATTTGGAAAGTTCTTAAGTCTCAGTGAACAGATCGGTGGTGACCTTAAAACAATGGTAAGTTATAGATATATTTTTGAAGTGATAGCTAAGAATAGCTAAAGTAATGTTGATACAGCTTTAAACTGTTATTATACCTCTGGTAAGCGAAGTTTAGGGGGATATATAGGAATCACTCCGTCTGTCTGTCTGTCTGTCTGTCTGTCTGTCTGTCCGTCCATCCGTCTGTTCTAATATCGTGTCAGCTCCATATCTTCCATGTCTATAGATGGATTTTTATCAACTTTGGCACAAATTTATACCAACATGAGACGGTTTGTCCCATACTAAATTTTTATGCATAAGTCAAAGGTCAAGGTCAGGAGGTCATTGATGAGGGGGCGGGGGTATTTGGCTCTCAAGAGATTATTTACTCCTTTTCCAAGTGTATAGATTGATAGACTTTAAAACACTGTTACAAAACAGAAGTGAAACACTTGCACAAACTCACACATCACATAAACATGTTAAGATAAATCCCGGAGATTTGAAAAAATAAGTCCCATCATGAATGGCTGGAAAACTGTTCTATAAAGCACAATCAACCCATTGATGAACTTTGCAATAACCATTTAGCAAAGTAACTGAGCTTTTGAAATCTGGGGTCTGATAAAGTCTGTCTGGAAATAGACTGCAAAGCAATAACAAACATACTAGTCCATGTTCAATTCACAATACAAAAAGCAAAGTATTCTTCTATATGGATATTCCCCATTAAAGGTCAAACAGAAACGTCAAAGTTGTTTGCCACTACATATCTTATATGTGGGTGTATGAGGGATGAAAGACTGTATGTGTCCTTGTGTTGTTTTTTTGTCACTTGTTTATATTATAAGTTATACAGGACTTTGGCAGGTTACACGGCCCCATGTACCCCGTCAAGTATTGATTGTACATTCATCTTTGATGGGGTACATGGGGCAGTGTAACCTGCCAAAACCCTGTATAACATTTTTGTCACCCTTCAAAGCGTTGCCAGTTAAATCTTTTTAACTTCAATTTCGTATTTTGTGTGACTTGCTTACATTGTCGCCATGTTTGTTTACCGTAACCAGACGTCGGAGATGTACGAGTTACTTCCCTTTTACTGCTAAATGTCGTGTGCGTTCATGTACCCCGGCAGATTTCCGAACATAGTTCTATGTACCCCTGCAAGTTAACCAATCACTATGCGAGAAATTTCTTAGAAGGGTGACAATGTTAAATGTAAAAAAATATATATAGAAAAGCAAAGTAAAAACCAAAGTGGGGTTTAGTGCTCTAGAAGGGTAAGCACCTCCTGTTTACCTAGCTAAAATCGCCATGTGTGAAATCAAAATTGAGAATGAAAACAAGACAGAACTATGGGATGATAATATCATAAGTACGGCATTTACTGCTTCAGAGTTAATACTGGTTTTCAAAAATCTGAAATTATTATTAAGATGGCACGAATGAATAAAATTCTCATGACTATATTCCAACATTTTTAAGGTATTATAACATATTTTAACTTTTAATTGTTGTATTATATTTCTCAGGCTGATTTGGTGTCATCTGCTCTAAAACAACAGAGAAATCTACTTAACTTAGCTGCTAAAAGGAAGGAACCTCAAATGGTAAGTGTATTAAATATCTTAGTTAGGTAACTGTATATATTGACATTTGCAATGCTCTTCTTCTATAAAACTTCATTTGAGACCAATGGTGTTTATATCAGCAATTAATGACATTGGTCATGTGACTTGTCTACACATTGGCCTGCATTGGAATACCTCATGTAAACAGGCACATTCACTTGCAGTGGAATACATCAAGCAGATGGCTACATTCACTTGCAGCCGAATACCTCATTCAGATGTAGTCTTTTGCCTGCAGTTGAATACTTTATGCAGGTGGACAAATTCACCTGCAGTGGAGTACCTCATGAAGGTGTGCACATTTGTTTGAGATTTAAGACATCATAGGGGCATAAAAATAGAATCCTGTGAAAATAACCAAGGACTTCAAGCAACCCCACAATTGATGTTTCGCCAGCCACACCCACAATGTTCCGACAAAAGCCTGGCATGCTTGAATTAGACACAAAAAGAATGAAAACTCTGCCTGAATTGTGCCATTTAATGATGTCACTGAGACTAGTACTTCATTAGTTGCCGTGACACTGCTTTGGTACTGTGATAGTGGCCAGTTTTGGAACATAATAGGCATGGCCAGCAATATGTCATTTGTAGAGACTTAAACAGGTAGATGATGATGCATAAAATGTGTCTGGATGTTGTATTTCTCAATTTAACAGATGTTTGACCAATAATGCTTGATAAATCTAGTGGTTTATAACTTTCATGAAATATTGATTTAAAAACATTCCTTAATGACAGACTCATGCTTTCGCATGTGTGTCATGGGTTCAAACACCTAGACTAGTCCACATCTACAGCATTAAAAATTCTTTCTCTTATTTCCTGAACTTCCAATCTGGCTCATACAGATGACTGAGAAAGTATAAGGGTATTCCATTATTTCTCCACCATTCCAGAAATGACCACCTCTCTATAAGTGAAAAATTTTGACTGCAACATAAAGCTCCATTTCTCCACTCCACTTTTCCATATGAAATATGATGAACATCCAACAAATTAACTTCTAAAAAATATTTAAGAAAAGAAAGTCTTGACTACAATAATTTTTTTTTTATATTTTATCAATAACATTTATTTGACAGATGGCTGAAAAATTAATCTGTGACCTTGAGCTTTGTAGAATCTATTATAGATCTATCATACAAAAATATATATAAGTAAAAGTTAAACTTACAATGAATAAAATAAAATAAGGCCTGTTGGAAATCTGAGTTTTAAATTTTCTGTGAAAAATCTGAAAAAGCGGACAATGAAATCATTATTTAAATTAAGAACTGTAAACGTATTTATTTTCGCAGTGTACTTATTTTCGAACGTGGAAGCGCGTGGCCTAGTGGTTAAGGCGTTGGACTCATTATTTGAAGGTCGTGGGTTCGATCCCTGGACCGTGCGATGTGCTGTGTCCTTGAGCAAGACACTTCATTTCACGTTGTTCCAGTTCACTCAGCTGAAAAATAAATGAGTACCAGCAAAATGCTGGGGGTTAACCCTGCGATGGACCGGCGTCCTATTCAGGGGAGAGTCTTGTACTCTCAGTCGCTTAACGCCACCGAAACCGGGATAAGCTCCGGCCTGATGGGCCTAATGGCTCGGGACAGACTTTAAACTTTTAACTTATTTTCGTTTATTCGCTGTCGTCTGTTTTGCACGAAAATTAATACCAAATGTAAATTATATTCTGCCTATTGTGTTATAGTGCATATTTCAAAAATATGAAAATTCAACTACACGGATATGTCTAAATTTTCTATACTGCGAAAATAAATACACACAAAATTAAATACAGTTACAGAAGTTAAGTAATTGTTTTTACACCCCAGTCAAGATTCTTTCACTTATATCAAAGTCGTCAGATCTTGGATGGTGCAGGATATTGAAAATTTGTCAATTAGCTTGCTGCAGGTTGGTGGTCTTCTCTGGATACTTGGGTTTTTTCCACCAACTCAGAACTGTCTGTCTCAATATAAGTGAAAAAATCTTGACTGGGATATTGTTAAACACCATTTCTCCAATTCACACTTTTCAAGTCAATGAACCAATTTTTCTTTACTTCAAAATTATTTAATAGTATAGCCTCTATAAAGTTGATGACACTTGACAGCAAAAATCATAAAAGTATTTGCATGACTTTCTTATAGATTTGCATAAAAAATTCTTATTGAAAATGGTTTTTTGCTGCTGTTTTAGGATTTTAGGGAAATATTTGAAAACATAAATTGTTGCCAAATTAACACTTTATTATGTAACTTTCGAAGAAAAACGCCAAAAGAATAAATTTTTTGGTGACCGCTGTGACCTTTTGATGTTATTTCAGTGTACCTTTTCTTTGTATTTCTTCAGGAATAAATTTTTTTATGTTTTTTCTAATCTTGACAGAGACAAAAATTGTTAGATTAATTTCCAGTTGATGATTTTCGAGAGATTAGTGCCATGTTATTGGCATTGGGTGGTATTTTCGAAGTTTTGTGTTGTAAAATTTGAAAAATTGGCTCAAAAAAATTTAACCCTCATTAAGAACAATTTTATCATTTTAAAACATTATTAATGAGATAAAAACTGGTATAATGTCAGGGACTTCTTGATAGTTTTGAGGTATATTAAAATACTTAGAATAAGCCAGCTTTGTAATCTTTCATCGTCAAAGGATTTTAAAAACTTCAATATATTTTAACACTCGGGAGATAAGCTCCCCTTAAACTCATAGTCCCTATCTCATTAATCGGATTATTTTAAAGAAAGTTATCACGTTGATTTCTTCATGTATGAAATTGATGGCAATCATTTTGAAAATGAGGAGATAAAAACTGACAATCAGTTGTCATTGGAAACAGAAGTCTGAATGTCAGCCAATCAAATCTGGCAACACATCTTGTTTATCAGTCAAACTTTTCATCACCACAAGGTTTTTAGAAAGTGATTTTTCATTGGGTGAGAAGGCAACTGAAAGGAAAGTTTCATCAGTTTGTCATATTTGATTTATAATATATTAGTATTAGTACTCAGTCACTGACTTTTTATTGTGGTTTCTTTAAAAGAAAAAATAAATACACTGCCATCCATAAATTATTGTACCTGTATATATTTGAAATTGGTTACCCATTTTATATTGTTACGTGCAAAAAATCTTTACAAAAAATTCAATTGTTGAAAACAAATCATTCTATTAAATCTGAGTGTTTTTCATCTAAACTAGTGTTTTTGTCTTGAAAAATATATTTTTACATTTTATATTTTTACCAAAATTTCAAAAAAATTTGAAGACAATTTTTAGCTCACCTGAGCCGAAAGGCTCAGATGAGCTATTGCTATCTATCACCGTCCGTCGTCCGTCGTCCGTCGTGCGTCGTGCGTAAACTTTACATTTTAATCTTCTCCTCCAAAACTACTGAGCCAAATTTGATGAAACATGGTGATTATTATGCCTGGGTAACAGGCTTTTAAAATTGTGTTCGGGGTTTGACCACGCCCAACAATATGGCTGCCGTTACTATAAATAGCCAAAAGACAAAAAAATCTTCTTCTCTGAAACCAAAAGGTGCAGGCAAATTTTGATTAGATATTTGGATTCAGGATACCTAGATACATTAAAATTGTGTTTTTCATAAAAATTGGACGAAAAATAGGTTACGCGTTTTTTGCGTAAAATTATGTAATTTTTAAAATGAGACATTTATTGTTATAACTTCATAATGGCTGAAGATAATTGTATGGAGTTTTCACTGTTGATCTTGTCTTGCGATTTTCTTCCGATTGATGTCAAGGTCAAAGGTCAAGGTCATGTCCCAGTTTTTGACCATTGATAAAAAATGCTATTTTTTAAACATTTCTGGTGATAATGACATAGGATTTTTGGTTAATTGTAGGTATTTACATGACGATCATTTTGATATATCGATTAAGGTCATGGGTTCAAAGGTCAAGGTCACAGATGTACAAGTTTACCAAAATAGTTAATTATCTGCAAAACTATGAACTTTTTGTATAGGCACGTATATTAGAATATTGTAGGTAATGGCCCATTGGTCATTTATATATATAAATAAAGGTCATGAGTTCAAAGGTCAAGGTCACAGATGTAAACAAGTACTGAAATGATTATTTATCTAAAAAACTATAGACTTTTTGTATAGGCATGTATATTAGAATATTTTAGGTATTATCCTAACGATCATTTTGATATATGAATGAAGGTCATGGGTTCAAAGGTCAAGGTCACAGATGTGAATGAATACCTGAATGGTTAATTATCTTGAAAACTGTTAACTTTTTGTGTATGCATGTATATTAGAGTATTGTAGGTATTAGCCTAACAACCATTTTGATATATGAATGAAGGTTATGGGTTCAAAGGTCAAGGTCACAGATGTAAACAAGTACTGAAATGATTATTTATCTAAAAAACTATAGACTTTTTGTATAGGCATGTATATTAGAATATTGTAGGTAATGGCCCAATGGTCATTTGATATATGAATAAAAGTCATAAGTTCAAAGGTCAAGGTCACAGATGTAAACAAGTACTGAAATGATTATTTATCTCAAAAACTATAGACTTTTTGTATAGGCATGTATATTAGAATATTTTAGGTATTATCCTAACAATCATTTTGATATATGAATGAAGGTTATGGGTTCAAAGGTCAAGGTCACAGATGTGAACAAGTTCTGAAATGATTATTTATCTCAAAAACTATAATCCTTTTGTATAGGCATGTATATTAGAATATTTAGGTATTATCCTAATGATCATTTTGATATATGAATGAAGGTCATGGGTTCAAAGGTCAAGGTCACAGATGCGAATGAATACCTAAATGGTTAATTATCTTGAAAACTATTAACTTTTTGTATAGGCATATGTATATTAGAATATTGTTGGTACTGGCACAGTGGTCATTTTGATATATGAATGAAGGTTATGGGTTCAAATGTCAAGATCACAGATACAAACAAGTACTGAGATGATTATTTATCTCAAAAACTATAAACTTTTTGTATAGGGATGTTTATTAGAATATTGGCCTAATTATCATTTTGATATTTGAATGAAGCTCATGGGTTCAAAGGTCACAGGTGAGCGTTAAGGCCCATGGGCCTCTTGTTTTTTCAAGAAAATCAGTTTTGTTGCATACATTTAGACCATTAAGATATTAATTTTCAAAAATGACAAAATTTTCAGAAGTATTCAACCTGAAATGATATGACCAGTTTTAAACATGTACGGTATACAATAATTTATGGATGGGGGTTAAAATGGTGAAAATTAACACAGCAGCTGTGCACATTGCTTCTACATGTATATAATGATTTAATTTAATTAATAATACTGAAAATATTCTGAAGTTTTACCAAAAAATGCTTCTTATACAGTTATTCAAATGGTACACTAACATTATTTGAGAAGATAAGTGAATTTAAAAGAAGTCAAATTCAAAAGTATAACTTGTGGTGAAAAGTTTTTTTTGTTTTTTTTTAAACTCAAAAATCGTTGATATTTTAGATAAAATGCAGTTACAATAAATTCAAAATCCCCAATGCAAAGTTGATTGGTTGGTTGTTTGTGCTTTAAGTCACAACAACAAATATTTTGACTCGAGGATTACCGGTAGTCAATAATTTAAAGAATCTGGACTGGGGCTTAAAACACCATCACTCCAATCCGCTCCACTTCATTCTACTACATTCCACTTTGCTCCATTTCACTTCACTCTACTATAGGGTAATGCAAAGTTGGTTGGTTGTGTTTTTTTGTAACAGTAGCAATAATTCAGCTATTCATGACTCAAAGATTTATTAATAATTAAAAAATCTTGACAATCTGAGGCAAAAAAAAACATTGCTCCACTCCATTTTACTACGCTTTAACACCACTAAACTCCACACCACCACTCCACGCCAATGCACTCCACACAACTAAACTTGACTTCACTATAGGGTGGTTGGTTGGGTTTTATGTTACACCAGCAATATTTCGTCTGTTCATGACTTCAGGAATTATCAGTAACTCAAAGAATTTTGACTAAGGCAAAAAACACCGTCACTCTGCTCCACTCCATACCACTCCACTGAACTCCACTCAACTCCAAACCATTATAGGTAAATGTATGGTTTGTTGATTGGTTGTGGTTTATGCCACATCAGCAATATTTTGCGTTTTCATTATTCAAGGATTACTTAATAATTCAAAAAATCTTAAATGACACAAAAAACACAATCACCCTACTTTATTCATTTCCTCAATAGGGTAATGCAAAAATGGGTTTATTGGTTGATTGGTTGTGCTTGATGTCATGTCAGTTCGGATTAACCAATGATTCTAAAATTCTTGACTGAGGCATAAAACACTTTTCCTCTCCAATCCATTATATGTAAATGCATAGTTTGTTTATTGATTGATTGGTTATGAGCAGTATTTCAGCTGTTTGTGACTCAAGGATTAAAGAATCTTGACTGAGGCATAAAACACCATCACTATACTCTATTTCTCTCCAAACCCATAGTTTGTTTATAGATTGATTGGTTATGCTTTATATCACATCAGCAATATTTCAGCGGTTTGTGACTCAAGGATTATTCAGTAATACAAAGAATCTTGACTGAGGCAAAAAACACCACTACTCCACTTAACTCCACTCTGCTATACTTTGCCACACTACCCTCCACTTAATACAAATCTTTTTATACATTTAACTTTTTCTTGATTTATCTATAATTTAAAGAATCTTGACTGAGGCATTAAACACCATCACTCCACTCCACACCACACCACTCCACTTTGCTACACTTCACTACACTATCCTCCACTTAATACAAATTTTTTTCGTCTTCAAAAAACAGAAAAAGTAAAAATTTGTTTGATTTCACATTTCACTTTTTCTTGATTAATCTATAATTCAAAGAATCTTGACTGAGGCAAAAAATACCATCACACCACTCCACTTTGCTACACTTCACTACAATACCCTCCACTTAATACAAACCATTTTTTTTTTCTTCTTCTTCTTTAAAAAAAAGAATACTGTTGGATTTCAGACTTCTGTGTTTTAAATTATAACAAAAAAGATGAAACTCAAACAAGGCTAGTTGAAATGTTGTAATGTTGTTACATTTTATCACACTAGTTTTTTTCTGCCAAATTTTTCTACTAACAAAACTAATCTGTTATTTCCATATTTCTACATTCTAAAAATTCCAAATGTTTTAAAAACTGTGAAAATGTGTAATTTTTTGTGTTTCAGGTATAGTAAAAAGCTTATTTGCATTATCTATGTTTTAAAAGTACAAGGTTTAAGAACAGTGGAGATTTTTTAGCAGACATTTACTGATTTGGTACCAATGTTTTCCACAATGAGTAAATTCCTGCTGAAAAAGACTTTAGTACCTATGTATGAGGGGTGAGGGGGTTATACTTGACTGTGGCATAAACACACACACACACACACACACACACACATACACACACACACCTCAAAAATACATATACTTGCTTATAGGTAAATCCTCAGAGATTAATCAGCTTGTTTTGTTGCAATTAGCTGAAAAATATTGATGTGATTTTAAAGTATTTTTTGTCAAATATTTTCTCAAATGTGTTACTTTTTGAAAGATTTTTTAAAATCTGGTCTGTATTTTGGGGAATAGACAAAGGGAAGCAACTCTAATAATCCAGTCTATTCATTTGTCATCATTTACACTGTAGGGTAGAAAAAAATGAAGAAAAACAAAACTAAAAAATGTATCATACAAAAGATATTAAAAATTAAAAATTCTTCACCAGTAGTTCAGTAAGTAGAGAGCTTGCCTTGTAAGTTGTGGGTTTGAATCTAGAGTTGAAACTAGTAAATCTTGTAAATCTTGTATGAGTAACACATGCAATTGCCTGAAAAAATCTACATAAGACAGGTGGTTTATTGATTAATTTATTTATTTGTTTTAAGTATTTATTAAAAAAAGTTATGTTTTTGTTTCAGAATGATTTAGCGAAACTTTTGGGTCCGCTGTCACAGAAAATATCATCAGTCACTGTAAGTATTCAATTTACACATATATACAGTAAAACTGTTAAAATGGCCATCCATTGGATTGCAAAACCTGTATATAAAGACCACCATTGAGACCAATGATATACAATAAAACCTGCATAAAAAGGCCATCCATTGAACTGCAAAGCCTGCATATAAAGACCACCATTGAGACCAACGATATATAATAAAACCTGTGTATTATGACCACCGATGAAACCCAAGATATATGGATAAACTTGAATAAAAAGGCCATCCACGGAACTTCAAAACCTGAATATAAACCGCCATTGGGAACAAGATATAAAATCTGTATATGAAGATAGAAATGGTCACCATAGCAGGTTTTACTGTTTAGATAGGTGGTCATTATATAGAGGTGGTCACTATAGCAGGTGTTACTGTTTAGATAGGTGGTCATTATATAGAGGTGGTCACTATGGCAGGTTTTACTGTATAGACAGGTGGTCATTATATAGAGGTGGTCACTATAGCAGGTTTTACTGTTTAGATAGTTAGTCATTATATAGAGGTGGTCACCATAGCAGGTTTTACTGTTTAGATAGGTGGTCATTATATAGAGGTGGTCACTATAGCAGGTGTTACTGTTTAGATAGGTGGTCATTATATAGAGGTGGTCACCATAGCAGGTTTTACTGTTTAGATAGGTGGTCATTATATAGAGGTGGTCACTATAGCAGGTGTTACTGTTTAGATAGGTGGTCATTATATAGAGGTGGTCACTATAGCAGGTTTTACTGTTTAGATAGATGGTCATTATATAGAGGTGGTCACTATAGCAGGTGTTACTGTTTAGATAGGTGGTCATTATATAGAGGTGGTCACTATAGCAGGTGTTACTGTTTAGATAGGTGGTCATTATATAGAGGTGGTCACTATGGCAGGTTTTACTGTTTAGATAGGTGGTCATTATATAGAGGTGGTCACTATAGCAGGTGTTACTGTTTAGATAGGTGGTCATTATATAGAGGTGGTCACTATAGCAGGTTTTACTGTTTAGATAGTTAGTCATTATATAGAGGTGGTCACTATAGCAGGTGTTACTGTTTAGATAGGTGGTCAATATATAGAGGTGGTCACTATAGCAGGGTTTACTGTTTAGATAGGTGGTCATTATATAGAGGTGGTCACTATAGCAGGGTTTACTGTTTAGATAGGTGGTCATTATATAGAGGTGGTCACTATAGCTGGTTTTACTGTTTATAATAGGTGGTCATTATATAGAGGTGGTCACTTTAGCAGGTGTTACTGTTTAGATAGGTGGTCATTATATAGAGGTGGTCACTATAGCAGGTTTTACTGTTTAGATAGGTGGTCATTATATAGAGGTGGTCACTATGGCAGGTTTTACTGTTTAGATAGGTGGTCATTATATAGAGGTGGTCACTATAGCAGGTGTTACTGTTTAGATAGGTGGTCATTATATAGAGGTGGTCACTATAGCAGGTTTTACTGTTTAGATAGGTGGTCATTATATAGAGGTGGTCACTATAGCAGGTTTTACTGTTTAGATAGGTGGTCATTATATAGAGGTGGTCACTATAGCAGGTTTTACTGTTTAGATAGGTGGTCATTATATAGAGTGGTCACTATAGCAGGTGTTACTGTTTAGATAGGTGGTCATTATATAGAGGTGGTCACTATAGCAGGTTTTACTGTTTAGATAGGTGGTCATTATATAGAGGTGGTCACTATAGCAGGTTTTACTGTTTAGATAGGTGGTCATTATATAGAGGTGGTCACTATAGCAGGTTTTACTGTTTAGATAGGTGGTCATTATATAGAGGTGGTCACTATAGCAGGTTTTACTGTTTAGATAGGTGGTCATTATATAGAGGTGGTCACTATAGCAGGGTTTACTGTTTAGATAGGTGGTCATTATATAGAGGTGGTCACTATGGCAGGTTTTACTGTATATCACATTTCACATTGTTGAATTTTTATAGGCACAAAGTGCCATGTAATGTGACATCTGCACAATTTGCCTTATCAGAGGTAAACCTGTTGATATTATGAAGAAGTGGAGTTGAGTTAAAGTGATTTACAACCCAGTCAAGATTCTATATATGAAGGTCGTCATTTCAAAGCTAGTAGAGGAAACTGGTGTGCCAAGAGAAAACCATTAACTTTTGGCAAGTGAATTTTTTTACACTATGATCTATCCCTAGTGGGTTTCAAACCTAGGCTGTAAAAGGCACATTGTAATCTACAAGCATGAACTTTATATCACTTGGACGCCTAGCACCCCCCCCTAGAGGAAACATGTATCAAAATGAGGGAAAAGTTATATTTGGTCCATCATTGGAACACAGTGGACCAATTAGCAGCAAACGCTGTCTTGTTAACGTTACTGCTAGATAGTATGATTATAAAGAGTATCCGTAAATAAAGAATTTTGATATCAAATATAAGTGTCTTAATTACACAGACCAGATACAGGAAGTCAGGAAAACGTTTTACAGATAGTTGAACTTGTATTCATTTAAAGCAGAGATTTAATGCCAACTAAATCATAATCTTTTTGAAGTTCTTTCGATTTCATGCAATTTTTATTTCCCTAAGTACCGCTTTTTGATTTTATAAAATTATTCTGGAATCATTTTGGAATATTTCTCATAAAAACACAGATGTCAAGTTTCTTCTGAGGATTTAGCTATTTTACCTCAGTGTAAAAAAGTACCGACCGATACTTATTTTTTTCTGCGTCGGTTTAATGGGTGCAATAACTGTTTAATCTTCGGGGAAAGTTAAATTCTTGTGATGAGTTTGTTTTAACGATGGCCGCTCTAATGAGAAGTTGTGAAAACACTATAAAATCGTCTTTAACGTTAGAAAGTGTCAGAACCAATCAGAAGAGATGTGATAGATTTATAGGTGAAACTTGTACAAATTGAAGATTGTGCTTTTGAAGTTAAAATATTTTTGTGTTGTTTTCGAGTCATAAAGCGAGGAACGATGTTTCGGGAAAATTGATCACGTTGGAAATTTCACTTTTGATTTTGATATTTATACAACTGATTTGTAAATATATAATCCTCATGAATAAGTCAAAAAACTGTTTTAATTAAAACCAAATTAAACCAAAATCTTGTCCAAAAAACTTCTTGGGGAAACAAAAACCTGTGTAAAACTAAATACGTGATTGAACTAAAATCCTGTCCAAAAAAAACCCTGAAAAAAAACTTGATTGAACCAAATCCAGTCAAATAAATCCCTGAGTAAACCAATCACTGTGGAAACCCAACCCCAATTGAACCAAAATTAAAAAAATGATCTCAAATTAAAACAAGACTGATTAAACTTAAAACCTGTCTGAACCAAAACCTAATTAAACCAAAATCTTGACATAACAAAACCTTGAGGAAACCAAAAATTTGTCCAAACCAAAACCCAATTGGCAAATATCTTGTCAAACCTAAATTGTGTAAACCAAAAATCTGTCTAAAACAGAACCTTATTGAACCAAAATCAAGTTAAATCAAAATCCACTAAACTAAAAACTGTTCAAACCAATATCTTGTCAAAACACCTCCTGATTGTATTATACAGCAAGGTTCTTTATCAAGTCTACCCTGACACATCACCTCAATTATTTTAAGTTCCCATCCGAAAGAACGATGACCGTCATTTTGTAATTCCGAGTGCTGGGCTAAAGAACAGCCACTACCCACTTTTAAGTCATGGATCAGACCTCAGTAGGGGTTCAAACCCAAGACCTCCTACTTACGGAGCAAGCACTCTTCCAACTGAGCTACTGCAGTGGTTATTTTTTAAATCAAATTACCCTGGTTTAACAACATGACACTTGTTACATAATCATCTTTATTTTTTGGATGTTTGTATTTTTCTATTTCAAGAAAATAATGTTATTTAAAGTTATTTAAGTTCTTCTGTTCACAATTTACGAATCAGGAATGGAATTTGGCCTTCAATAAAAACGTACTTGTACTCATAAATTTAATATATTGTTATTGTCTTATTACTGTTATTGTTTTCTCTTTTTATTCTTTGAAAAATAAATGTCATTTTAAATAAATTTCATGTAAAAACAAATTAAATGACAAAAAGGGAAAATGGCTGATGGTGATAAGGTTAGACAAATAGTTAATTATAAACATAGTTGCCATGGCAATAAAACTAAAACTAGTAAATTGAACGATAGAAATATATATTTTTATTGAGGCCTGGGACAATAAAAAGTAGTTAAAAGACAATAAAAGTAAAGAGAGAAAAAATAGAAAGAAAATAGAAACAATAAAAAAAGAGAAAGAATAAAGAAAAAAAATGAAAAAATTGTCTTTTTGTGGTTGTTCAAAACTGGAAACTATATGAAAAATTTAATATCTTTTTGTTTAAGTCTGGGACAATAAAAAACATTAAAAAAAACAACAAATACAAAAAAAAAAAAAAAAAAAAAAAAACCGTAAAGAAAAAAATCAATAAAAAAATTTTTTGTGGTTGTTCGAAATAGTTGAAATGACGTAATTCAGTATTAGGAACAAAAGAAAATGAAATCAGAAAAACATGAAAAATGCGCAAACAAATATGGATTGATTTTAATGTGGGAATTTATTTTCAGGAACCAATAAAAAATAAATTGAAACAATATGTTATGAAATAAAAATGGATACACTCTACGTCAAAACTTAATTTTTTTCAAACAGTTTGAACAAAAAATATCTTCAATGGGATTACGGAAAATGTTTTATGACCATGAGATAAATGTTCTGACGATGCAGTCACTTTGTACTCGGTCCATCTTATGTATTTTGGCAGTCATCACAACATTGTTGATAAGTATGATGTCTCTGTATCCAAAATTATCATGGATATCTTTGACATCCTATAGTTTCATGTTCATTTTATTCTCAAATTTGATTTTATATTTGGGAGGTGTAGCTAACTAAACAGGAGGTGCTTACCCACCCAGAGCACCTGGCCTCACTTCCCGGGTAAAAGCTCACATATTAGACTTAATATGTCAGTTTTCAAAATTTTTACTTTGCTTTGGGATTTCGATTTTGACATGCACCAATATGTTTTTGATTGATATAATGCCAAAAATATTTTAATGTTGCCAGATTTTGTGTGCCTAAAAGTACTATCGAATAAAGGTAGTTTCCCCTTGAGAACAAAGACTAAAATTTCCCAATTTGATCACTAAAATTCTTAAATAACAGTGTTATACTGGCAAATTAAATTTAGTTGCCCTTACCCACATAATGATAGATGTTGTAACAATTTAACATCTTTGTATTGAGGGTCCTAAGCTATTACAAGCATGTCATAATGCAGTTTGGTGTATTTTAGAACTTCAAATTTTCCCAATCCTAAAGGAAGAAGGTAGTGTTTTGAAAATATAACAAAATCACTGAATAGACACATGATGATCAGTTATTGTGGTCTTTTTATTACAGTCAATTCTGCTCAATTGCATAACCTGTTTGTTAGGAAATTTTATGCAAAAAATCGAACTATGCATATAGCCAAAAAAAAAACAAAAAAAGGGGGGAAGGGGCCAATCGATACATATGTCAGATGGTTGCTGTTTTTGGTAAAGACACAATGTACAAAACCATATAGTGCAATATAAAAATGGCAGAAAATAATAATTCCATAAATATATGTAAAAGATGATCAGTAATTAAAATTTAATGAAGTTTTATTAATTGTATCTGATCCTTTTTTGTCATTTTTGGATAGGGAGAAAGTACACTCTTTTGGAGACCACCACTATGCAGCCCTCAAAGTGGGTTTCAAAACTTAAGTTGCCAGCTGGCCACCAATTTAAATTTTCAGTTGGCCAGTGGACATTCAAAGTGGCCAGGCAATATTTTCCTCCAAATAAAGGAAAATTAAGGCATCTTTTAGGTATGAAGAACAAAAATGCACATTTTTAAAAACTGACTTACAATCTCTTACATACATCATTGTTAATAATAACAATAATGATGATGTAAAGTGTCCATTAAATTGCCTGAATTGGCAACAATATCAATTGAAAAAATACTTGTTCTCTGGTCACAAAAGTTCAATTTTAAAGTCGACAAGCTGGCCACCATTTACAAATTTTAGGTCCCCAGACACAATTCAAGGTCAATTTGGCCACCATTTTAGTAGACAAAATTAAGGGCTGCTATGTACTTGAAAAAAGTAGACAAAAACTACAAAAAGAAGTTATTACCTTAAGTTTATATTTAATGATAGTTAGCTGGAATTAATTTTAATAGTAATAAAAAAAACCAAAATAACAATTCTGAAATGGAGGTGAAAGTGAAAGGAACAATGTAGTGCATTTCTAAATTATCTAGTGTCTTGTTAAAGGCGGTAAAGCCGAAATATTGACTCCAAGCTAATTTTATATTGTCATTTTTAAATGGATTTTCCCCTTAGGGAATAATGTTAAGAAAGTTATGCAAAAAAAAAAAAAAAACAAAAAAAAAAAAAAAAAATGGAACAGATATAATTTTAATAATTAGCACAGAAAGAAAAATTAAAACAGTATGTATTAAGGGTTTTAAATACCAAATCTGTTTCGGTGAAAAATAAATGTGTATCTATGGCGTTTCAGTATTAGGAAACTTGATATGATAAAGCTATGTACTTGAGTTAGCTGTAAAAAATAAATAAAACCTAATTTAAAGACAGGGTAAGTAGAATTCCATCTTGTTTCTGCCTGCCGTCTTCCGAGTTCTTACGCACTTTGATGATAATATTTTGTTTAAATTCAGATCATGTTAGGAATCTCGATCTAGTCAAAGCTAATCTCGCGGTATTTTCGTTGTGACGTTACTTTTAGAATTTCAACAGATGTTTTTAGTGAAATATCGCCAGGAATCGCATAACACAAGCGACTAAAGCCAAAATCTTTTCATTTGTAAAAAATGAAGAAGATACAATTATCAGTGAATATTTGCCATTGCCATTTTGAAAGATGGTGAAATTTAGAAATGCTATTCATCACAGTAGCTTGTTTTTGGTATTTTTAATGAAGAAATATTTTTTCTTACATTAACATACCTGCTTTTCTGTGTAAATACATAGTTTTAGAAGAAAGATGGTCGCATACTTCAGGGGGGAGATGAAAATTGATGTATTTAGATATACAAAACATAATCAGCTTGACTTGTAGAAATAAAGTTGGCATTGGTTTTAACTTAGATATTAACTCAGATATTATAAATAATAAAAAACATAATGATAGTAAGATCGTACATGGTGTCTTCAGCATGGGTTTTAATTACTTGTAGATACATGTTGTGTACAAAGGGAAGTAACTCTTTATTGTTAAAATATCCTCATGCACCTATACCCTGACCTTGAACATTCGGGTGGGAAAGTTTGTCAGTTCACTTGCTGAAGGTCAGGTTTTTTTCTCTGGACATTCATGTTTCCTTGACCATCCCTGAAATGACTGCCTTAATATAAGTGAAAGAATCTTAATTGGGACATTAAAATCCAATACACCAATACATCTGATCCCCTCAAGATTTAGAAACTTATATCCCTTCCCACAGCAATTTCACCCTAACATGAAAATAAAGAATTAGGTCATCACTAGTTACACACGTTTCAGGTTTTACCTAAAATACGAAAGAGTTAAAAAGTTATTAGTGTCAAATTTAAATGTGAATAAAAACATTGATTTTGTAGTGCTTTAATCACTACCTTCTGCCTTTAAAATTGTAGATCGCAGATCCTAGTGTAAAAATTAAATTATGTCAGTCGCCAATTGTCATTTGATTTCTTCAGACACTCTGGTTTTCCCCACCATTCCTGAACTGATCACTTCAATATAATGGAAAGAATCTTGACTGAGGCATATTATTCCATTTCTATTCATTTAGCAAGGGTAGGCATTGTTTTTAGAAATGTTGTTTTTATATTTTCAGGAATTTAGAGAGAAAAGTAGAGGTAGTCCTGTGTTTAATCATCTGTCAGCCATTAGTGAATCAATCCCCGGACTGGGCTGGGTCACTGTGGTAGGTCATAGGATTCTTTTTCTAACTACCTGTAGTTTTCAAGTGGTTAGTGGACTGAATGAAAATATAAATTTACAGCTGAATTAATTACATGTTGCCAGAGCAACTAACAACATGAAACAATTGACGGATTGCCGGCCACGCCCACAATGTTCCAACACTAGCCTCCATCACGGTACCAAAGCAGCGTCACGACAACTAGTGACATACTTGTGTCAGTGAGGTCATTAAATGGCACAATTCAGGTCGAGTTTTCATTCTTTTTTGTGTGTAATTCAAGCATGCTGGACCTATGTTGGATCATTGTGGGCGTGGCCGGCGATCAGTCAATTGGTGATGAAGCAACATAAAACCGTAACAATTTTGATCATTGATTTGAAAGTAGCTAATTTGATTATCACCAAAAAAGGTGCTCTTGTAGTAGAAGGAAATATAAGTCAACACAAAAAAAATTACCGAAAGCAATATCATAAAATGTCCCCTTATCTAACCATGACAAGGCATTACCAAGAACTCAAAATAGTAAATACAAGCCATATATAAAGCTACATGAGTATAAATATACTCTTTGATTGTAAAGAAAATGGCTAAAATCTTAATTTTGAATTAATGGATGATTTTTGTCTACTGATTATTTTTCCATGATCAATTTTAAAATTTTCTGATTTTTCAAGAAAGAAGCAAGACAAAAGATAAATACATAGAAACTTACAATTTTTTTTATAATAACAATAAAAATTATATTTCTACAATAAACAATATACTGTTGTTTTTTTTCAGAAACCTACCCCTGGACCTTATGTTAAGGAGTTTGCTGATGCTGCAACCTTCTATACCAACAGAGTTCTCAAAGACTTCAAGGAAAAGTAAGTCATTGTTCTTGTTTGTGGTGTCATTACTGGTGTCATCTGGGTTGTCATTCTAATGGGGTGGTAAAGGGGATAACATGATTTTCATTTCACAGGATGTGTGATAAAAACTTCTTCAAAAGTCTATTGAATTTCACTTTTTAGAACTATGTGGTAAGCAAATGATAATACATTGCCTGTGTTCAAGTTTTTAATTGGACCCTGCACTGGGTTCAAGTCCATGACTTTAAGATTAATCTGAAACCTTTAAGTCTACATCCTATGTTTTAAGTTTTCAGTCAAACCCAGCCTTAGGTTTGAACCCTTGACTTTAAGGTTTTAGGTCCACTGGCTATGTTCAAGTTTCAAAACAGAGCCAACACTGGATAGAAACCCATGACTTTGAGCAAAATCTGAAACCTTTAGGTTCTTTGCCTATGTTTGAGTTTCAAAAGAACCCACTACTGGATTCAAACCCATAAAGTTAAGCTCAATCTGAAACGGCAACAGGTCCACTGCCTATGTTCAAGTTTCAAATTGGACCCAACACTGAGTTCAAACCTATGACTTTAAGATAAATCTGAAACCATTATGTCCACTGCTTATCTTTGAGTTTCTAATCCAATACTGGGTTCAAACCAATCTCTTAAACCAATAGGTCCGCTGCCTGTGTTCAGCAATAGGTCCGCTGCCTGTGTTCAGCAATAAGTCCGCTGCCTGTGTTCAGCAATAGGTCCACTGCCTGTTTGTTAAAGTTTTAAATTCCATCCAGCACTGGGCTCAAACCCTCAACTCGGAGCTAAATTTGGAACCCTTACCATCCATGCCAATCCATTTCCCCAGAAAAAGTAAGCCTTATACATACTATACACAAAAGTACATTTTAGTGTAATTTTATGAGATACTAAATTTGCTCTCTTTTTATCTTTTGCACCCCTCTGTCAGAAGTTTTTTCTATTTTATGTGAAGTTTATATAATATGATTTTGATATGGTCCCCAAGGTTTTGTATTATAAAAAAAATTACAGGGATTTAAAAATCATCATTTATTTTACATTTATTTGCTTCCAGACGTTTTTTATATTTATTAAAATTTGAGAATTCTCTAAAGTATTAGAATTCACACAGAGATTTCTTAATAATGTATTATTATAGATAGGTTTAAATTTTAACTTCATTGCCATAAGCCTTATTTAAAAGTACTGATGACACAGGGGCTGGGTCTGGTAAAACAAAAATCATTTAAAAATCCCTTGTTACACATCAGATCGCCTCATGACCTAGTGGTAGAGTATCTGTCTAAAGTATGGGAGGTCAAACTTAGCAGGGTCATTCATAAGTATTCAAAATTTGAGATACTGGCCCAGGCCCTGGTTTCACAATCATTCCTTAGTTAAGATTTTCCTTAACTTAAATCTTGCAAAATTTCAAATCTTTGTAAGTTTGTTAATTTTCAAGATATTCAGGAATTAAATGTGTCATTTTCAAAATATTTTCAATGTAAAAACATTTGCGTTAAGTTTTGACAAAAATATTAACCAGTACTTTCAAAAACTGATTACCAAAGTTTGCTAAATTTAAGTTAAGGAAAACCTTAGCTAAGGAATGATTGTGAAACTGGGGCCTGGTTTCATAATCACTTCTTAACTAAGATTTTCCTTAACTTAAATCTAGCAAATCTGAAATCTGAATAGTTTTGTTAATTTTCAAGATTTCAATTAATTCAGTTATTTTCAAAATTATTAATTTAAGATGTCATTTAAAAGATTTCTGTAAGCTTATTACATCTATAATCTTTATTTGTTGAAATTTTTTATTTGTAATATGATGAAAGTTTGTCAAAATGTGCCAGTTTTATTTTAAAGAAAATCTTAGTTGAGAAACGATTGTGAAACTTCCTTGTATTAAGAGTACAGAGTATCGACTGGTTCACCTGATGTCAGTATAATGTGACTTGGGAAGTGCTTGCCTGTGCAATACTTACTCTGTGTGCTAGCATCTTAAAGTTGTCCTTAGTGCATGCTTTTATATGGCAGACCATAAAACACACACACACACACACACACACACACACACACACACATAGAGAGATTGATAAACTTGCTATTGTTGTGAATAGCTGAAAAATTGCTGATGTGATGTTAAACATTACAACCAACCAACAAGCAACTGTGTGACATCATAAATGGAAACATTAAAAGTGCAAGGCCATCTCAGTCAAATGCTTATATATGAATCTCATAAGAGGCCATCACTTTTGAAATGTCCAATTTCAGATGCGAACAAAATTTAATGGAATCTTACCTAAAACATCTTTTCTACAAGTCCAAAATTTAATTACCTGTGGAAAATAGTTTAATGAACCTTTTCTAAGGAGAGGCCATCACTTTTCCTATGCAAAACTCTCAAGTAAAAGAGGACTGTTACGTATAGATGTTTTACATTTCAAAAGTTTGCAAATTTAAAATTGCAAAACATAATCCACATGCAAAAAAGTTAAATGGAATTTCTTAAGAGAGGCTATCAATTTTCAATTCCAAATTTCCAGTACAAAAAAGGTCAATAAAGGGGACTATTACAATCCAACCTGCCTTAAAGGTCACCTCTATATAAGTGCCACCTGCTTTTAAAAGCGAGTAAAATTTTATCCCAATTGTTCTTTATTCATATCATTTGAACCTGTAATTAAAGGTCACCTGCCCATAAACACCGCGAGTATTTATGTACGATCTACCGGATGTTTACATAAGGTAGTATTACTCGCAATCATCGGAACTCTTCTGTGTACTCACGTGTACACCCACAAGAATTACTTCCCTTTGATTGTCCCCCAATCGGGCGATCCCCGTTTTGGGCAGATCCCAGACCTGATAAAGGCCACCTTTTCTGGTTTCCTTGGGTGGCCGTTATAGAAAGGTTTGATGGTACATATTATAAATGTTTCAGAACTCTTACATGTAAACATTTCAGAAATGTTTTGCAAAATTGTAAAATTGCAATAAAAAAAAATTTTTATGGTTACCGGGGGCAACCGAATACCAATAAATATGAATATAATAAAGCTAATTTTTCTTCCTGTTAATTGTCAGTAATACTTATATATAATTATTTTGTAATAGATAGAAAAATGTTTAACTTCACAATTTCAAAGAAAAATCTACTAACGCCAAAATTATTTACTAGGCCAGCTCTTGATTCTCATAATAAGGTAAACACTACTGATGATTGTAATTACAAGAGTCAAAACACTCGAAAAACGAAAAACCCTAATTCTTCCTGGCAGTATTTAAAAATTCACGTCTTGTAGATTTGAGCGGTTATGATTTGAGAAAGATGTTTTATTATTATCTAATAAGACAACGTAGTAAAAATCGGCCCTCTGTAACAACCCTCTCGTCAAATTAGAGTAATTTTCTGACACTTACTTAGAACATTTATCTTGGTGTTAAACGTGTATAGTTTACATGTAGGTCTGTTTTTAAGTTCAAACGAGGTGAAGTTAATTCTTTGGATGTTATCGGAATTGACAGTGAAAATTTGATTAGAACTTGATTGGAGTTTTGGAATGGTCAATTTTAAAAAGAATTAGTGAGAAAATTGAAATTTTCTGGAATTTGCAAAACACATTTGAGATAGTTTCAGTTGCCACGTGCTCTAAAGGACCAGGTTATGGATCACAGCCTGAGTAAAAATCCGATTTACGGAGTCACAGTGTGATAGAATCTGTAGTTTGCTTGCCAAAGGTCAATGATTATTCTCTTAGGCATTCTGGTTTCCTTCACTATTTAAATTAGAGGAGGGCAATTTCTTAAGAATTGGCTGCCAAAAGTTGATATAATTTATATTTTCTAAAACTTGCAAAATACACCTGAAAGTGCTTGGTGGCCAAGTGGTCAAAAACACTGGCTTGTCGATCACAATACTTCTTAGTCTAGGTTTAAATCCCACCCAGGGATCTCAATGTAACAAAATTTGTTATATCACTTGCCAGAGGTAGATGGCTTTCTCCAGGCACTCCAGTTTCCTCCACCATCTCAAAAATGACCCCCTTGCTATATCCAGTTTCTCATAATATAACAAGATAAACACTTGTAATTTAACAAGAGTCAAAACACTCGAAAAGGAAAAACTAATTCTTCCTGGCAATGTTTAAAAAATTCATGTAGATTTGAGCGGTTTTGATTTGAGAAAGATGTTTTATTATTATCTAATTAGACAACGTAGTAAAAATCGGCCCTCTGTAACAACCCTCTCGTCAAATTATAGTAATTTTCTGACACTTACAAACAACATTTATCTCGATGTTCAAATCTGTTTTTAGTTCAGATGAGGTGAAGTTAATTCTTTGAATGTTATCAGAATTGACAGTGAAACTTTCATTGGGACTCCTTTGGAGTTTAAATTAGAGGAGGTCAGTTTCAAATGAATAGGCTGGCAAAGTCTTGATATAAATAACATTTTTTAAAACTTTAAATTCAAGGGAGGTGGGGTGACAAAGGAGTCTAGAGCACAGGCTTAAAGATTACAATGTTTCACACCACCTAGGTTCAAATTCCCATTCAAGGAACCCCAGTGTTGTTATTTTTTTCAGTTTGCTTGCCAAAGTTTTCAAAGAAGTTTTCATCATACACTCTGCTTTTCCCACCACCCCAAAATTGATCATCTGGTCTCAATGTAAGTGAGAGAATCTTGACTGTGATGTAAAATTCTTTTACTCCACCCTAATTTACATAAACTTGGAGGGGCCTTGTGGCCAAGTGGTCTTTAGTGTGTGCTTACCAATCACAGCACCTCAATCGTGAAAGAACATATTGTGAAAATATTTATCAGTTTGCTGGCCAAAGGTCCAGGCTCTTCGGTTTCCTCTACCATCTCAGAACTGACACCCCCCCCCCCTTTTCAACATAAGTGAAAAAATTTGGACTGGGGCATAAAACATCATTTCTCTTCTCCTTTGAAACTTGTGCTGCAGACTGCATAAACAAAAATTTATTACCAAATTTTTAGTAAAAACGATTTAATTAAGATAATCCGGTCATTAACTTAAATGTAACGACTATATAGTTTAATATATAATAAAACATATTTATGATCACCCTAGTCTCATCTTGTACTGGATCCTAACTGACCAATAAAAATGTCTGGTCTTGTTATGATAAAAACGTAAATTTCAAACAAATTTAATTACAAAAATATGAGATTTCCTGATGCGAAAATACAGCCTCATACATTTTACAATTAAAACAAGAAAATGGAAAAATTGGAGAGCTAATGTCAGTGACCATACATTAAGAATTAAAATAAGTATAATGGAAAAATGATGGTCTATTCAAACAAATTTAATTACAAAAATATGAGATTTCCTGATGGGTAAATACAGGCTCATACATTTTACAATTAAAAACGAAAAAAAGTAATTATGAGGACTGATGTCAGTGACCATACATTAAGAATTAAAATAAGTATAATGGAAAAATGATGGTCTATTCAAACAAATTCAATTACAAAAAAATATGAGATTTTTTTAAGGGTAAGAATAGACTCATATATATAGACTCTACATTTCACAATTTTAAATGAGAAAAAGGAAAATTTTGAGGACAACAGATGTCATTGATCATATTGAATAAGGAAAATATTGAGGGCTGAAGTCAAACAGACTCATACATTTTATAATTAAAACAAGAAAAAAGAAAATTTCAAGGGCTGAAGTCATTGACCATGTTACAGGCAAACAACATTGACCTGTAAATTTGACCTTTAATTTGAATAATAGATTTGGTGAATAGATGGTCTGATTTAGGTAAGACAGCATTACTATAAACACCTGGTATCCATTGTTACTACCATCTATCCTTATACATCAACTTTATATAGACCCTAAATTGTACAATGGATAATATTCTATTTGAATTATTCAAATGAAAGATCAAGAGAACAGGTCAAACTTGCTGACCTATACCTACTAAGTTATAATTTGTTTATTGATGGTGTCAGAAGACAACATAAACACTAAAACACAGCTTCAAAGTGTGCTGGTAAAGTAATTCCATATGTGAATTAAGATTCTAACTGAGTTAGAACTTTTAAAATCATGTTTGTGATTTTGGGAATTAAGAATCCATCGCTATGGTAAACAAAACAATGAAATATATAGAATTTGCAGCTGAGTAACATATACTCCGAAATATTCCACAACAGTCGAAATTGGAGTTATAGAGTATGGTGCTTATATTTCAGTCAAGACATAACTTCCACTTATATCTAAGAAGTCAGTTTAGAAAAGGTAGAGGAAACAAGAGTGTCCATAGAAAACCATCGACCTTCTGCAAGCAAACTAACAAACTTCTACTCTGTGTTGGATTCAAACCTAGGGGCTGAGAGGCACTGTGATCAGTTAGCATTTGAATTTGAACTAAATTATTGTAATGTTAGAACTTTTGAATTTCTGTTGATTTTCTGAATAAGGAATCCATTTCTATTGTAAACAAAATATTGAAATGCTGAGATATATGTACTCAGAAATTATAAGCCTTGGTAATGAAGAATATACCAAAATACATACAATTCAATTGGAGTGATAGAGTAATGGTGTTTACGTTCCAAGACAAAGCTTCCATTTATATCTAGGATGTCAGTTTAGAAATGTTAGAGGAAACAGAAGTGTTCATAGAAAACCACCAACCTTGATGAGCAAGTGAACTGACAAACTTCTGTCCTGTGTTGGATTCGAATCTAGGTAGAGAGAAGCACTGTGATCAGTTAGTGCATGCGTGCCATGTGCATATTATATTATATGGTTAGAAACTTTTAAAATTCTTTTTGTTTATTTTGCAAATTAAAATTACATTGCTATGGTAAACTATGTTAATTTGTACACTAGATTAGCCATGGTAATCAAGAATATTCAAAATTGGGAGTAGAGTAATAGGTTTTACATCCTAGTCAAGATTATTTCACTTATATAGAGAAAGTCAGTTCAGGAATAGTGGAGAAAACCAGAGTGCCTGGAGAAAACTACTGAGCTTGGGAGAGCAAACTGACAAACTTTCTAACATTAAGGATCTGTCCTGAGTGGGATTCGAACCTAGGTGATTTGTAAGTGTGCACTTTGTCCATATGTGAATTAATATTCTAACTTTAAAATACTTGGGATTTTGTGGATTAAGAATGCATCGTTATGGTAAAATACGGTAATTTGTACTCTGAAATAGCCATAATAGCCAGGAATATTCAATAAGCAAAATTGGAGTGTAGTAAAAGTGTTTTACTTCCCAGTTGAGATTCTTTCACAAATATTGAAGCAGTTAGTTCAGAAATGGTAGAGAAAACTGGAGTGCCTTCAGAAAAACCATGAACCACAGCTGACAAAGCTTTTGACACTAGGATCTGCTCAAAGTTGGCAACCAGACTGGGTACCACCAACACGTTTTTAAGACTAAGTGATCCAACCCTAGGGTGGGATAGAGAAATATGCTAAAAATTGACAGGGACGGCACAGAAAACTCTATGTTGGTGAGATTTGTACTTGATCCAAAAGTTCCACAAAGTATATATTTATAGGAAAAGTCAAGTTTATAAATTACAGAGATATTTTTAAAATTTTTATGTGAACCTGTGCACCATATTGTGTTATTTATAGATCTTGTAAAATCTACAATAAAAAAATAAAAAACAAACATTCTGATTAAAATATCATCCAATGTATTTTTTATCCTGATAATTAAAACGACAAAAAAGTTGTTATACTGTGTTTTTACCTTGAATTTTTCAAAGTAGAAAAAAAATCGAAAACGAGATAAAAATCATCAACAGATAATGTAGATTTATATGTAGGCTATCTCCTAGCAACTGCTCAGTACGGCTCATTTTCAATGAAGAATTCCAATTTTTTGACATTTTAAAAGAAATGTTCAGCATTGGCAGTATAAAATATAGATTGAAAAATACATTATTCAAATAGGAATTGGAAAGAAAAAGACAATTGTTATCGGTATAATCTACCGTTTGAATGACATCTGCAGTGGCGGGCTCTCAACTGTTGAAATATACGCATCAGCTGATTTCATAGGCTGTAATCATTTTCACTTTGTAATTTATTTTCCAAATAAGAATTTTGTCTGGTAAAGTCGGAGTTTTTGGGTTATTTTTATTATTTTTACAATTTTTATAGAAAATAATAAAGTAGTTGTTATCTTTAGGTTTGTTTAATGCGATTGTGTATTTGTTTATTGAGATTTTGATGCAGTTTATTGTAGTTTAAAAAACCAAAATCAGAATATATATAAAAGTTTATTGTCATAGCGTTAAGCTCAAAAGTATTAGTTTTAGAATGTTTTTACCATATTTTCTTGGCAAATGAGAGTTGTAGAATGGGGGTAATTGTGTTTTACAGTCAATGCATACTGAGGCATTAATTTCTGGGTTGGTGGAGGAAAAAAGGAGTACCCTGACTTTTGTCATCTTAGCCATAAGGCCAAAAGTGAAGAAACATCTGATTGAAATAAAGGATCTGTTAGTTTCAAGTCTTGCTTAAAAGATTACATTTTGTCAAATATCAAATAGGAAAAAAATACATTTGATCAATGTGAGAAGACAATTGATTCCATAGCATACACGAATGGGCTTATGTAACTTGATCCTTTAGTTTACGTGCCTAATTAAGGAAACAACAACAACAAAAAATGCAACTTAAGCGTTTTTTCGTCTTACCTAACAGGGTTCTCTCTGGACCATATTATGGGTCAATTATTTTCATATTTACAAGGGCCAATTGGACCCATTCAAAAAAGATCGAAAAAAAATCCTTACCTGGAAACACCTTAAACACTCAAAACCCATCACTCAACAGTGTTCAAGGCTAACCTTTAAAATTCTGACCAGTTAGATAGAAATAAGAGAAAAATTACATTTGAACAATGTGAAGACTTAATTAAGAATGAGCAGAGACAATTCCCAATGCAGCTTACTTGCCTCAGAAAACCAAAAAAAGAAATACTTAAAACTAATCACTTAAGGCCATACCTGTACAACTCCAATGATAAGAAATCAGAGAAAAATACATTTGAACAATGTGAAGACTTAATTAAGAACGAGCAGAGATATTTAATTTGGTTTATGACTATCTTGTATCTGATGTGTCAGTTAAGTATGTGCAGTACAGGCCTGTCCAAAGTTTAACATGGAGCGATCATATCGGTGCCAAATCGGCAGCTCATCTCAGCTTGTAGCTAGCTATATTTCAGGAGCTGCAGTGCTTTTTATCCATTCCTCGTCAACGTTTCACCTGTTAACTATCCATGTCTTGGCCATTTGGCTGGAGAACCTTGATTTCCGTTTGTTAGCTCAGTGTTAAACTTTCAACATGTCTGTACTTTATGTGTGCTGTTTAAATAAAACTAACAATCGGATATATATACACAGTTATATAGGGGAATGATTTCAATTAGTGAAAAAAGTCAACTTCAAATCTTGTATGTTTGTTTTAAATGGATGCCTCCAAGCACCTGTTGGTATTAAAACATATATACAAACATTGACCTTAAGAACAGCTGTTTAATTCAGCAAATTCTTCTTCATTTCTTCAACAACAAATAACAGCAACAAGAGAAATAAAGTTTAGCTGCTGTGTATAGACTTTATTTAACGGGTTATCTTTGATCAGAATCCATCAGGCTACCCTTGTTAAAATCTTGATTTATCTGGAGAAAAAAAATGGAGAATTTCCTATTTGTTGTCTGTTTTTTGTACACCTGGTATCATCAATATCAAAAATTTGAAAACTTTTCCAAATTTTTCGTAAAAACTTTTTTTTCCTATCCCAGAATTCATGTGGGTGGTTCAAAATTGAATCGCTTGATTAATTAAGAGAGGAAGGGGTTCAAGAAAACATTTTGATGATGTTGTTTTGCTCAGTTTCAATCCAATGCTTGATGAAGACAACACCATTAATTTGTATTGAACATGTGGGAATTTTGCCGATTGTCTTAGATTAACGGTTTTCGTTTTTCTTAAAAGATTAACTTGACAGATTAGCAGGAAATAAGGAAAATAAAATATAAAATATATGTGAAACGGTTGCTGTGGTGAGGTCAGCCATATTTCTTACAATTTTGATTGGAATCTTTCAAGGTTTCTCTTTTGGATCTGGTAACCTAGTAACAACTAGAGTTTAAAAAACAAATATTAAGAAGCATATCAATCAATCAAAATAAATCTTTTTAGTTTCAACTCAATTTATTTATTGCCCTTTTTTCCCTCAATATTTATTGAATTTTGCAGATGTTTCCATATTTTCATCAAACCAATTTTGTTTTGGATTAATAGGAGCTAATCAGTTACAAATAATATGTACATGTAAATTGCTATTCAAGGGACAAAATGTCCACAGTGGCTGAGTTGAGTTGAGTTGAGTAATGGTGTTTAATGTCCCAGTCAAGAATATTTCACTTATATCGAGACGTCGCCAGCTATAGGCGAAGGTGCAGAAATTTTGCCTGTGCGTTGCGCTGATGGCATTATACAACAGGGTTCTTTTACGTGCCAAGTCCACTGTGACACAGGACCTGGTTTATTTTAAGTTCCCATCCGAAAGAACAGTGACTTCCATTTCGTAATGCCGAGTGCTTGGCAAAAGAACAGTCACCACCCACTTTCAAGTCTTGGGTAAGACCCGGCCGGGGATCGAACCCACGACTTCTGAATTGGGTACCTCTTACCATCTAGGTTCAAATCCCTCACAGTACAGATCATAGTGCAAAAAAAGTTTGGTTTTTCAATTTGGTTGCAAAAGTTTAAGGTTTTCTAAATGCACTCTGGTTTCCTCCACCATCCATAAACTTTTTGCCTTGATATAACTGTAAGTGTAAGAATGTTGACTAAAGTATAAAACACTATTTCTCCACTCCATCCCTTTAATAAAAAGTTAAAGTCTGTCCCGAGCCATTAGGCCCATCAGGCCGGAGCTTATCCCGGTTTCGGTGGTGTTAAGCGACTGAGAGTACAAGACTCTCCCCTGAATGGGGCGCCGGTCCACCGCAGGGTTAACCCCCAGCATTTTGCTGGTACTCATTTATTTTTCAGCTGAGTGAAATTAAGTGTCTTGCTCAAGGACACAACACATCGCCCGGTCCAGGGATCGAACCAACGACCTTCGAATCCTGAGTCCAACGCCTTAACCACTAGGCCACGTGCTTCCACGCCCCATCCCTTTAATAAAGAGTGTTAAAAAGATGTTCTATGGTTACTTAGATGAAGATTTACTATTCCCCAAAAAAGAACTCCACAACCATTGCTCTTTCAGATTTATTAGAGAGGTGCTTGACAGTGGCATAGTGGTCTAAAATGGCGGCTAAAAATGACATTGCCTCTCACTGCCTTTTTAATCCCACTTGTTCAACTTCTAATGTTAGAAAAATAATTAGTTCTTCTCCACCATATTTTGAACTTGAATTACTTGATCAAAACCCAATTGAATTAGTTTTACCGGTATATATGTACAGTCCAACCTGCCTTAAAGGCCACCTCTATATAAGGGACACCTGCTTATAAAGGCCAGTAGAATTTTTATTGGGCCTTTATTGAAACTATTCATGAAACTCCTACTTGTGTAGGTAAGTGGTCAGAAATATTTCAAATCGAACAGGATAATTCGAAACTTATATTTAGACTCCTGTTTAAATGTACATTAGATACAAAATTGCAAGAATTTCAATTTAAAATCATACACAGAATTATAAGTCACAACAAACTACTTTTTAAAATGGGAATCTCAAATCTCAAAAAAAAAAAAAAAAAAATTGTATCCCAATTGTTCCTTATCCATATTATTTGAACCTGTATATAAAAGCCACCTGCCCACAAAGGCCACTTTTAGTAGTTCCCTTGGGCGACCTTTATAGACAGGTTTGACTGTATACCCTTACCTCTCTAGTAACACATATCTTGTATTTTCAGGGACCAGAAGCGCTGTGATTGGGCTAAATCTAACCTATATCTTGTATTTCAGGGACCAGAAGCACTGTGACTGGGCTAAATCTAACCTATATCTTGTATTTTCAGGGACCAGAAGCGCTGTGATTGGGCTAAATCTAACCTATATCTTGTATTTCAGGGACCAGAAGCACTGTGTCTGGGCTAAATCTAACCTATATCTTGTATTTCAGGGACCAGAAGCACTGTGATTGGGCTAAATCTAACCTATATCTTGTATTTCAGGGACCAGAAGCACTGTGATTGGGCTATATCTAACCTATATCTTGTATTTCAGGGACCAGAAGCATTGTGATTGGGCTAAATCTAACCTATATCTTGTATTTCAGGGACCAGAAGCACTGTGATTGGGCTAAATCTAACCTATATCTTGTATTTCAGGGACCAGAAGCATTGTGATTGGGCTAAATCTAACCTATATCTTGTATTTCAGGGACCAGAAGCACTGTGATTGGGCTAAATCTAACCTATATCTTGTATTTCAGGGACCAGAAGCATTGTGATTGGGCTAAATCTAACCTATATCTTGTATTTCAGGGACCAGAAGCACTGTGATTGGGCTAAATCTAACCTATATCTTGTATTTCAGGGACCAGAAGCATTGTGATTGGGCTAAATCTAACCTATATCTTGTATTTCAGGGACCAGAAGCACTGTGATTGGGCTAAATCTAACCTATATCTTGTATTTCAGGGACCAGAAGCATTGTGATTGGGCTAAATCTAACCTATATCTTGTATTTCAGGGACCAGAAGCATTGTGATTGGGCTAAATCTCACCTATATCTTGTATTTCAGGGACCAGAAGCACTGTGATTGGGCTAAATCTAACCTATATCTTGTATTTCAGGGACCAGAAGCACTGTGATTGGGCTAAATCTAACCTATATCTTGTATTTTCAGGGACCAGAAGTGCTGTGATTGGGCTAAATCTAACCTATATCTTGTATTTCAGGGACCAGAAGCACTGTGATTGGGCTAAATCTAACCTATATCTTGTATTTCAGGGACCAGAAGCACTGTGACTGGGCTAAATCTAACCTATATCTTGTATTTTAGGGACCAGAAGCACTGTGATTGGGCTAAATCTAACCTATATCTTGTATTTCAGGGACCAGAAGCACTGTGATTGGGCTAAATCTAACCTATATCTTGTATTTTCAGGGACCAGAAGCACTGTGATTGGGCTAAATCTAACCTATATCTTGTATTTCAGGGACCAGAAGCACTGTGATTGGGCTAAATCTAACCTATATCTTGTATTTCAGGGACCAGAAGCACTGTGATTGGGCTAAATCTAACCTATATCTTGTATTTCAGGGACCAGAAGCATTGTGATTGGGCTAAATCTAACCTATATCTTGTATTTCAGGGACCAGAAGCACTGTGATTGGGCCAAGTCCTGGATCAATTCACTGACAAGTCTACAGGGGTACATTAAAGAATATCATACAACTGGAGTAGCATGGAATCCAAAGGTTAGTTCTTGTTTATCTTAAATATTGGACTCTAAGATCTGGCATGAGACCCAGGGGTCTTGTTTTTAATCCTACATAGGATCCACAGGTCTGGTTTTAAACATTATTCAAGTCTGACACAGGTCCACAGTTCAGATTTTATTTTATTTGAGATTAAAATCGTTCAAATCTGGCATGGATCTACAGGTTGGAATTTGGTCTCAAATCTGGCACTGGCTCCACAGGTCAGATTTTTGTCTCAAACCTTTTATGGGATTCACAGTTCAGATTTTGTTGTCAAACCTTTCATGAGATCCACAGGTTAGCTTTTTGTCTCAAACTTTCATGGGATCCACATGTCAGATGGTCAGATTTTGGCCTCTCAAAATCTGACATGAAATTGACAGGTCAGATTTTGGCCTCTCAAAATCTGACATGGAATCGACAGGTCAGATTTTGGTCTCTCAAAATTTTAGTCTCTCAAAATCTGACATGGAATCGACAAGTCAGATTTTAGTCTCATATTTGGCATTAAATCCACAAGTCAGGTTTTTACTTATCCCATGTATTGGTCTGTCAACTACCATGTATTTTCTTTCTTCATAAATCATGGATTTATAGCCATATCCTTCCAAAATTTTGGTATAAAGAAAAATGTTTTAATGCAGGAAATAAATTTTGGGCTTCTTAGAAGTATACATCCTGAATATTATTTTGTAACAGTTTCCATGGTAATTGGAATTTGACATGCTTTTCCTGGCTTAAAAACCTAAAACAAAGGAAAACATGATCTTATGAATTACCAAAAGATATTATTTTTTCGAATGATATTATTTTTTCGGCTGGCATGTAAATCCAGTGGCGGAAATGATGAAATAATGAGGAGATGTTTTGATTTTGGAGTCGAGGGTATAGAGTTGAAGAAATAAGGAAAATATATTTTTAAGGGATGTTTTGGTTTTCTATGCTTTTTCCTGATTTTTCTGTTTTTGTTTAGTAAAGTCAGTTTAACATCTGTTTCAAAATGGCAGACAAGATATTGAGAGTGTAACATTTACAGAGTCTAATTGGAGAAAGTATTGAAAATGCTGTTTACTGTCAGCCATGTTTTGTCTGTAAACAAAGGCATGATGGGATACGTTGTTGTTGATAATCTTGATCTCGTTTTGTTGTATGCCCCAACAGTTTATTGGTGGTAATATGATAAGACTATATTGAAAGTTGGAGAAAAAAGAATACTGTGTCTTGTAGACCACCCAGTGACCACCCATTTTGACGGAATAAAGTAGACTTAAATAATGGTGTTTTACGCTCCAATCACGAATATTTCTCTTGTATTGAGAGGTCAGTTAAGGGAAAATAAAGGAACCCGGGATATAACATTTTGAAAAATGGATATAATTTTAAGTTTTACAAAAGCTCTTTGATTGACCTCCATGATAGTTCCATGTTTCTTTCATTCTCAATTTTGATTTCACATGTGATGGGTTTTAGTAAGCTAAAATCCTTCTGGAACACCTGGCCTCATTATTTGGTAGAGTTTCTCATGTTAAATTTATCAGTTTTCAAAGTTTAATTTTTTTTTTTTTTTGATTGTGATTTGAACAAAGGTTGGTATGTTTGTTTTACATTTATTGAAATATTAAGGTTTAGTATACCCAGCCTCACATCCCTGGTGAAGGTTTATGTGTTTAACTTAAATTTACCAGCTTTCAACATTTTTACTTTGTTTTTTGGATTGTGATTTTAACATGGACCGGTATAATTTTTTGGATTGATTACCTGAGGTGTATAAAGGTTCCATGTACTTGGCAAAACAGCCAGCTAATCTTAACATGAAAGGTCCATTGATGTATTTTCGTCTGTTAAAACTAATTTTATGTAATTATTATAGATTTTGATTTTTAATCATAATTTTGATGAAGTACGTAAGAAACGGCAACAATTCGAAAAAGATGAAAAACGAAAATATCTTTATGCCTGAAAAACCATCATGGAAAGAGAATAATTGGTAAAATTTCAAAAATAGGTTCTTTAAATCTTGACTCATCATAAAGTTTTTGGAAATTAAATTATCTTCATGCCCTGATTACCGTGGTAACAAAAATTTTGGATTTCTAAGGAAATTCTCCAGGTGTTAAATGATTTAACTGGATTTGAAGCATTTCTAAACACAGACTGAAGATCATGTTTTGTTATCCTCCAAGAATCTATGAGGAAAATTACCAGATTAAACAACATTCAATTTTGATTGGTCGATGAAAAACATAGACTGGGTCCCTTTTAAAATTTTGGGGACATAAGCACTGAAGACTTTTGTTGATAATAAAACAGAAGTATTTTTGTCAGTGGTAATGGGGAAAAATTAATTGTATTATTTTGGGGGTATATTTAGTTTTGATTGGTCAATGAAAAACATAGACTGGGCCATTTTCAAATTTTAAGCACTTTATATGGAATTTTTTTTTAAAGTGAAGTACTTTTGTCAGTATAGTAACGGGAAAAAATTAATTGTATCATTTGGTAAATTCTTGTGTGTTCTGATATAAAACACTGTAGTTTGATATATGACAGGTTAGAATTTCAACCAAATTTCAGACATTGGTTGATGCCAACATTTATCTTGAGTGTTAACTTATAGCTTCAAATTCTTAAAAAGGATTTTACCAAGGAAGGACCTTGTTGACCGAGTGGTCTAAAGCACATGTTTACAGATTACAATGCCTCACTGTTTGGGATCACCACTGCGGTAGCTCAGTTGGTAAAGTGCTCGCTCCGTATGTGGGAGGTCGTGGGTTCGATCCCCGGCCGGGTCTGACCCAAGACTTGAAAGTGGGTAGTGACTGTTCTTTCGCCAAGCACTCTGCATAACGAAATGAAAGTCACGGTTCTTTTGGATGGGAACTTAAAATAAACGAAGTCCTGTGTCACGGTGGGCCTGGCACATAAAAGAACCCTGCTGTATAATGCCGTCAGCGCAACGCACAGACAAAATTTCTGCATCTTCGCCTATAGTTGGCGACATCTCGATATAAGTGAAATATTCTTGACTGGGACGTTAAACACCATTACTCACTCACTCACTCACTCACTCTCACTGCTTGGGTTCAAATCCCACTAAGGCAGATCCTATTGGAGAGGTTTGTCATTTTGATTGTTTTCAACAGGTACTCCTCTTTTTTCCACCATCCCAAATCTGTCCACCTCAAAATGAATAATCTTGACTGTGACACAGAACACCATTACTTAACTCAACTCCATTCTTTTTATCAATAGAAAGAATTGAGTGTAGTAATGGTTTTTCTTGCCCCAGTCAAGATTCTTTAACTTATACACGGTATTGTGGCAGTCAGTACATGAATAGTAGAGGAAACTAGATTACCTTTAGAAAACCCATCAACCTTCAGCAAGCAACTTGACAAACTTCACACTAGGATCTGTCCTTGTGGTATAAATGAACCTTAAGCAGTGAGAATCACTGTAGTCCATAAACACAAGCTTTAAATTACTCAACCATCGAGGCTCCTATCAACAGAGAGGCACTTAATTACACGTAAATTTGTGTTTGTGTTTTATGATTTTTTTTTTTTTTCATTCACGAGCATTTTTTGAAATTAGTAATGGTTTTATTGGCCAAGGGCAAGAAATTTTGACTTGTGCTAGTGAAATTAGTGCAACTGAATTGTACCAAAATCCCAATACAGACTGTCATTTGAATAGAAATAGCTAGTCTGTCTGTGAAATCTGATCCAGACTTTGAAATCAAAATCTATTAATGGCCCAAATGGCTATTAACTTTCAAATCCTAAATTCTTTGACTGCACTAGTCAATAATTTCTGACACGCCATTTTTAATTTGATGGAACAGACAACATCCTTCAATGATGAGATTTTTATACATCAATGTTCAAATCAAAATGCAATTTAAATCATATCAGAAAGAAATGTATCAAGGATAAAGTTGTTAGTTATTAATTTTCTCTAAAAGTTTTATAAGTCAGGTGGCACAATTGATGAGCAGTTGACCTTTGACCTTTGACATTTATACCAAGACCAGGTTCCACTTAGATCAAAGTTTCAGTGTTAGTCTTTAACTTTGATTTTCTCTAACTAATTATTATAAATTTTAGCAAATATAATGGTACTATATTTGAAATTTCATTGATTTTGTTCAGGTGGTACAATTGATGATGATCAGTTGACCTTTAACCTTTTACCAAGTCCAGACTCTGGACCCCCACATTTCAATGTCAGTCTTTAATTTTGATTTTCTTAACTAATTACAATTAATTTTGGCAATAACATGGTACTATATTTGCTTTTGCATTGTTTTGTTTTATAAAAAAAAATATTTAAAAAAATGACTAGATGACATAGGTTTACACATGAATATAAGAGAACTTATAGTTGAGTATCAGACTTACCAAATGAATGGGACAATGTTTCATTTTATAAAACAAAAACAAAATGGCAAAAAAGCAAAAACCAAAGGAAAAACTCAAAACATCAAAAAACATATCTTTAATTTCTTCAAAAGAAGCTTAATTTATTTCATAAATGATAAACAAAAACAAAACCAAATAAAACAAAAACTAAGCAAAAAAAAAACTGAAACATCCAAAAACGTTTCTTTTTTCTTTAAAAGAAGCTTAATTTATTTCATAAATGATAAACAAAAAACAAAAATAAAAAAAAAAAAAAACCCCAGAAAAAACAAAACATCCAAACACATGTCTTTAATATCTTTAAAAGAAGCTTAATTTATTTTATAAATGATAACAAAAAACCCAAAACAAATAAGAAAAACTGCAAAAAAAAACAAAAAAATTAAAATAAAATTTTGATAGTGATGACTATCTGATAGAGTTATCCAACAGAGCCATCAGTGTGATAAGTTCCGTGGCGTAACTCCGCGCTCGCTCGCAGTCGCATTGATATATCTACACAAGTCGTAACTATAAGTCATTCAACATATATATCAAAGAATGGGTTTTTGCAAATTTTATATAAAATTTGTTGAATTAAAATAACCAAAAGATTTGTTAAAAGCATCAAAATTTCAAAAAAAAGACAAACATAAACCCACGTGTGCCATGCTATTTAAGTTTTTTTCCCACTATATTTAAAACCTATCAAATTAAATTTGATTTTAAACAAAAATCGGAAAACAGATATGCCACTCTGAGTAGCTAAAATACTTCCATTTGCAAAAAACAGTAAGAAATTAAATAAAAATGCATGTTTCAGAGGAAATTTGATTTTAAATTAAGTTTAAAATATGCAAAACACATTTAAAACAAAATGATAAAATGCATGTTTCAAATGAAATTTGATTTAAATTCAGCTAAGAATATGCTTAACACATTTCCCATGTTGTTTAAATTTTTTTAACGTTTTACCAAGATATTTGACCATTTAAATTAAACTGAATTAAGATTTTTTTGTCAGTGTTTTTCTCTAATTTTAGTATTAGGTTCACAGTTATGCCATGTGGTTGTAAAGTGTTTTCTATAAAGATAATTGTTTTCTTCTTCATTACCTAAAGTCAAGATTTTTAAATTAATTAATTTTGAAGTGAAATGTAACTAGAGCCTGTTTAATTCCCTTATATAATCATGAATTTAAATCAAGATAAATTCATTTGGTTATTGTCAGATGCTCTCTCAAATGGGGGGGGGGGGACCAAGTAGAGTTACATAATGGTGTTTTATGTATCAGTCAAGATTCTTTTACTTATATGAATGTGGTCGGTAAAGGAATGATGGAAGAAACTGGAATATCCAGATAAAACTTTTAACCTTTGCAAAGGTAACTGACAAACTTTCTTTCACTAGGATCTGTCTGGAGTGGGGTTAATCCCTAGGTTGTGAAAGGTGCTGTGATCCTATGTGCTGGCTTTAAACCACTGGGTCACATTCAAATTATCTAAAGCTCCAGGCCTCGGTTTCACAATCATTTCTTAACTTAAGATTTTCCTTAACTTAAATCTGGCAAATTAAGAACCTTTATCATTTTGTTAATTGTTCAGATATTAGGAAATTTAAGGTGTCATTTTAAAGATTATATCAAGCTTATGACATCTGCATTTAGTTTTTACAAAAATATTTATTTGTAGTTCCAAAAAGAGCTTGCCAAAATTTGCTCAATTTAAGTTAAGGAAAATCTTAGTTAAAGAATGATTGTGAAACCGGGGCCAGCTTCATAATGGATCAAGTGCACACTTACAGGTCACAATGCCTCTCACTATGTAGGTTGCATCCCACTCTGTGAAAAGGTTTGACTGAAGGTTGGTGGTTTTCTCAAGGCACTCTGGTTTATTTCAACATTCAACAACTGACCTTAGCTGACAAACCTTTTTTTCACAGCAGGAATCAAATGTAGACATAAAGAGGTGATTTTTTAAGCTGACAATTTTAACTCCTTGGCAACCAAAAGCAAAGCCAACAATTGGATCACTTGGCCACCAAAAGGTCCAGTAAACTAAGAGAAACTTTGGGTAAAAAATGTAAAAGTTATTTAAAAATTCATAAATGACCTGAATTTGGTTAAGTCTGTAAAAAATCCCCCCCCCAAATCTATTTAAATCTCTTCAATTTTCAAGTACATGCACAAATAGATTTGTCAGAAAATTAACAAGATTTTTTCCTCTCTCAAAAAAAATATGAATGAATTTAGTAAGTCAATTAGTTGTAAACCTTTGTTTATTCCTGTTTTTTATGGCTGGAAGACAACTCATGTTATTAATGAAAAATAAATTGAAAAGAAAAGAAAAATACTTATGGAAGTAATGAGATTGTTAACCTTTAAGTTTCGTAGTAATTATTTGTTTTAAACGAAGTCTTCTCGTTAATTTAGCGTCCGTTTACGATTGATTTACCAGCCGTGAAGAATTTCGAAACAAAAGATTGCTTTTAACTTAAAACATTTAACAGAGGTTGAGACAATTACTAATTCCTTTTTACAGATGTTTTCCTTAATTAAAGCGAGTTTTTGTCATAAATTTAACAAATAGGCGATGTTGTTGAAAACATAGAAGCCCAAACTAAGTGATAAATGTTAAGGAAGCGAGGACTTCACATAACTCTGGACCTGTGCTAATTTTCTCCTTATTATCATCATAGATTCCACTTCAGTACTTTCGGATTCTTTTGAAAATGATATTTTTCACAAAACTCGTTAAAATCTCTTTTGAGTTACAGGAATCTTGTTGTTATAAGGCCTATATTATGGTTATTCGGTATTTCTGAGTTCAGGGATGGACTGAGAAGGGTTTTATTTTTTCACTGTAATAAATTGTTTTTTCATCAGTTTTTTCGTTTTTATGTTAATCACTGACATATGTAGTGTTTTAACAAGAAGTGAATTAATACATTAATCGGCTATCATATTAATATTTGATGATTTTCATGTAGAAAGAATTATTACGACCCATATAAATTTTTTATGATTTCAGTTAAAAAATTATAAGGACTGTCTGTAATTCTTATATTTTTTATTTGAACTTTTTACACTAAATTACCAGTGTTTTAAGTTCTTTGTGTTTATTATGAACCAACAACACCCATTCACATCAGGGCCCTACTAATCACACATGCCGACAATGTCATTTGGCAGTGGAAAAAAAGAAAAAAAAATGTCATATAACTTTGAAACACACAATCTTCCACCAGGAAAAGGAGTCTAGGTGTAATTTAATTTTAAATTTTTAAATTTTTAATTTTATACATACTAGCATATCAAAATTAGCTCTTGAATAAGTTGAGGATAATTGTTTAAAGATCAGTTGCTGTAAAAAATAATTGAAGTATAAGAAAAATTTTAAAAAAAAGCACACAAGTGTTCAGATAATTTGTCCATTGTCTATAGTCATGATAAGTATTTCAAAGACACAGTAAATTAGAAATAAAAAGTTGCAGCATGCGAAATAATGGATTTCGCCAGTGTACCACATACTCAATACCTTTAAAAGTTTGTACGGAATGTTTTAGAAAATTTTTACATCACAAATTCCTGCAATAATGTAGTTTCTTTGGGAAAACATCAACTGATGCGATTTCATATCCAATGGAAATAATTGTTCGTCACAAATGTTAGAGGATTTTGTGTGTTATACTGGCGAAATCCATTATCATCATGTTGTTATAACCCCCTATAATTGCACCACCAGGGGGTTTATTGTTATAGCCCCTATAATTGAATATAAGGAGGGGGTATATTAATTGTTATGCATCATCAGGGGGTATGTTTTTAAAAGACCTCATAACAAAATCATCAGGGGGTAAACTGTCTTTGCTCAGTGTTTTTTGTGAATGCATTTTGAATTGTTACTTAGCTTTTAGCGAAAAATGTGAAATAATTTAGAAGCAGGGTTACAAATCAGATACTATATTTTTTTGACATTAAGTACATTTTTCCATAAATTATTTAATGACAACATTTTTTGTTGAATGGTGTAAACATTACAACAAATTAACACTTTTATTCCCTTAATTATAAGAGTGGTACAGCCCATTCTTTCTGATTAAGGGTTGTACCACTTATCATTAGGGGTCAAAGGTTGTTAGACATCACTACTTAGTATTGTATGACTTAAAAGACAAAAGGATGATTGCATCATTCCATTAGTTCATTAGGCAGTAGGCCATATTTTTATGTAACCATTGTTTGTATTATAACATCAGGCCATGACAAATAGATTCTGTGTTTGTGATGTAAACATCAGGCAGTGACAAACACATTCTTTGGTCTCAAGTGCACTTTTACAGATCACAGTGCCTCTCACTGTCTAGGTTTGAATCCCACTTGGGACAGATCCAAGTGTGAGAAGGTTTATCAGTTTGCTTGCTGAAGGTCAATGGAGTTGAGAGTTGAGTAATGATGTTTAATGTCCCAGTCATGAATATTCCACTCATATCGAGACCTTGTCAGCTATAGGCTTTTATTTTAAGTTCCCATCCAAAAGAACCGTGACTTTCATTTCGATGGCTAGTGTTTGGCAAAAGAACAGTCACTACCCACTTTCAAGTCTTCGGTCAGACCGGCGGAGGATCGAACTTACAACCTCCCACTTACAGAGCAAGCACTCTACTGACTGAGCTACCTAATGGTGCTTTGAAAGTTAATGATTTTTTCTGGGCACTTTCGTTTCCTCTATTATCACTAAAATTACTGTCTCAATATAATTTGAAAAAAATCTTTGATTTGGGCATAAAACTCCATTACCCCACTCCCTAGTGTTTGCCTCTCTGTCTGTCATACTGAGATTTCTGAGCAGTTGGCACATTGTGCTGTCTTCATCCAAATTTTAATTATATTTTCAATAATGATGAAATATAGGTTAAGTTTGATTTTGAGTGTTTGGCAGTTCTACATTTATTTGGCAAAACATAATTGGCAGTTTAATTGTGTATGCTTAGCACATACACATAGTGCCTTTGTGTACCTGAGTTTGGTTGGTAACCTATTTGATTTGTGATGATAAAGTTTAATTTTAAATAATAAATTGCCTTAGCTTTGAGTTTTGTAAATTGGGAAATTTTTTGTTGTTTAATTTTTACAACTATTGTAATTTTAGAATATTCAGGTAATTTTTAGCATCTTCAGTACAAATGCAAGTTAATTATATAATAATTAATTTTTTTGAAAAGTTTTATATTCATATCTTGCTACTATCGCAAATTGGGGGCTTTGATGACCATGTGGAAGCGCGTGGGCCTAGTGGTTAAGGCGTTGGACTCATGATTCGAAGGTCGTGGGTTCGATCACTGGACCGGGCGATGTGTTGTGTCCTGAGCAAGACACTTAATTTCACGTTGTTCCAGTTCACTCAGCTGAAAAATAAATGAGTACCAGCAAAATGCTGGGGGTTAACCCTGCGAGACCGGCGTCCCATTCAGGGGAGAGTCTTGTACTCTCAGTCGCTTAACGCCACAGAAACCGAGATAAGCTCCGGCCTGATGGGCCTAATGGCTTGGGACAGACTTTAACTTTAACTTTTAACTGATGACCATGTGTTCTAAAGCATGCCTTCAGTTCTTAGGTAGTGAATAAAACACAAACAAAGAAAAACCAATAACATTTGGCAATTGAGCTGACACACTTTTCACACTAGGATTTGTCCTGAGTGGGATTCCAACCAGGGGGATGAGAGACATTGTGATCTGTTATCTGGTGCTTTAGACCACTGGACCACCGAAGCCCTTCTTCTTTAATAAATGATGAAACCAGTGCCTATAATACTAAATAGAGAATGTTGTGTGTAATATCTGTGTTGTAGTAGTTCTGCTGGAAGTGGGTTTTGAGCCTACCTAATGAACGGCACTCTGATCCATTATCTGATGCTGTAGACCACTGGGCCGCCAAAGCCCTTCTTTAATAAGTGATTGTGAAACCAGGGCCTGTTATACTAAATAAAAAAAAGTTGTGTGTAATATCTGTGTTGTAGTAGTTCTGCTGGAAGTGGGTTTTGAACCTAGCTAATGAAAGGCACTCAGAACCATTATCTGATGCTTTAGACCACTGGGCCACTGAAGGCCCTTCTTCTTTAATAAGTGATTGTGAAACCAGGGCCTGTTATACTAAACAGACAATGTTGTGTGTAATATCTGTGTTGTAGTTGTTCTGCTGGAAGTGGGTTTTGAAACTACCTAATGAAAGGCACTCAGAACCATTATCTGATGCTTTAGACCACTGGGCCACTGAAGGCCCTTCTTCTTTAATAAGTGATTGTGAAACCAGGGCCTGTTATACTAAACAGACAATGTTGTATGTAATATCTGTGTTGTAGTAGTTCTGCTGGAAGTGGGTTTTGAAACTACCTAATGAAAGGCACTCAGAACCATTATCTGATGCTTTAGACCACTGGCCACTGAAGGCCCTTCTTCTTTAATAAGTGATTGTGAAACCAGGGCCTGTTATACTAAACAGACAATGTTGTATGTAATATCTGTGTTGTAGTAGTTCTGCTGGAAGTGGGTTTTGAAACTACCTAATGAAAGGCACTCAGAACCATTATCTGATGCTTTAGACCACTGGGCCACTGAAGCCCCTTCTTCTTTATTACTGATTGTGAAACCAGGGCCTGTTATACTAAACAGACAATGTTGTGTGTAATATCTGTGTTGTAGTAGTTCTGCTGGAAGTGGGTTTTGAACCTACCTAATGAAAGGCACTGATCCATTATCTGATGCTGTAGACCACTGGGCCGCCGAAGGCCCTTCTTTAATAAGTGATTGTGAAAATAGGGCCTGTTATACTAAATAGACAATTACTAGTAAATGTTATGTGTAATATCTGAGTTATAGTAGTACTAATTGTGTAGTAGTACTTATAGTTACTGAGTGGTAATGTAAAATGTTATCATGAATTATGTGATGAACACTTAATCAATATCAGATGTTAGATCAACCACCAGTGAGACACTGATTGTCAAACAGGGGCTATATTTGATATTCATTATGATTTCATTGGAAGATCCATCCTTACAATGATTGATTTATTGATTGATTGATTGATTTGGGAATATTTTTCTTATATCGAGACATCACCAGCTAAAAACACAATTATCATACAAAGGGTAATTTCTAAGACTTTCTGAAACTTTTTAACTTAATTAGAATTTTCATCCTCGCAGTAATTGATTGATTGATTGATTGATTTATTTTATATTTATTTATTTATTTATTGATTTAGGAATATTTTTCTTATATCGTGACATCACCAGCTAAAACCCTGAAACACAATTATCACACAAAGGGTAATTTCTAAGACTTTTTGAAACTTGTCAACTTAATTGGAATTTTCATCCTCGCAGTAATTGATTGATTGATTGATTGATTGATTTATTTATTTATTTATTTATTTATTTATTTATTTATTTATTTATTTATTTATTTGGGAATGTTTCTCTTATATCGAGACATCACCAGCTAAAATCCTGAAATACTGGTTACTGTAAACATATTTATTTTGCACAAAAATTAATACCCGCAATTTAAAAAAACACAAAATTTAACTGTGCGGATATGTCTTAATTTCATATACATAGAAAATAAATATTTGCCAAATTCAATATGTATACAATATCATATAAAGGGTCTTTTCTAAGAAAGGTGATTCTATAATTATATTAATTTCAACTTTATTTGAAATTTTATCCTTTCAAGAATTTATTGATTGTTTGATTGAAATTTCATCCTTACATTGATCGAGTGGGGAATTTTTCACTTTTCGCTTAATATATCAAGACATCACCAGTTAAAAGTCATGTGGCAGAAATTTAAACCTACTGTAAATAATTTATTTTTTGCAAGTAGAAAATTTCCCATAAAGACTGTCTTGACCTTATTCGCGAATATTTAAATTCGTGTTCGGAATCTTATTGAATACAACATATGTGTGTCAACATAGAAATATCTGTGTGCTGGAAATATTTGTGTGATATTTGAATTCGCCAATGGGATGAGTTGTTAATTTTAATGAAAATAAATCTCTCACGAAATAAAATTGATCTATAGTAACTTTGGTAAATAAACTAAAACAAAGATCTTACACTGCATTAATCTGAGTTGGTATAAACAATAGAACTACATCATATTTGTCTGGTACATCACAAATGTATTTATGTGTCTTATATACCAGTTAAAATATGATATATTATATATATGTAAGTCATTATGGATTATGTGGGTTTTTTTCAGTTTATAAAATAATGCTGTAGCGCAATTCTACTCGCTAAAGCTGCTTTTTTATCAAAAATTAAAAACATTAAATAAAGGGGAAAGATACTATATTCTATGAAATATATATATATATATATATATATATAGAGAGAGAGAGAGAGAGAGAGAGAGAGAGTATAAATGACAATTATATTGATTGATTTATTCCGGAAAGGACAATTTTTTGTCACCAGGTGGAGTAGTATTGTTTATATGTGCCCTTGCAGTATGAAATGAGAAAGAGCTTTAACATGTTCTAGTTATATTATTTAAGTTATATCCTTCATTACCATATAAAAGTTCCAATAAAAGATTCTTATATTTTCCTTCTGCATAGTCAATACTGTATTTAGTGCATACATATTATATACACAGTGTGTATGTACAACCCTCCGTATCAGGTCGAGTCCTTTTTTCATAGTCGTATCACTAGGAGCCAAGTAGTGATACAGCTACGAAAAAAGGACGAGACCTGATGCGAAGGGTTGTACATACACACAGTGTGTATGATATTTTTATCTAACATTTCCAATTAGGTTATTTGAAATAATAAAAAAAACAATATTTTATGTGAAAAAATTACATTTTACCACAGAAAACCACTGAACTATGTTATGACATTTGACATGACGTGATGTCACAATGAGAAAGTGCATGTGCACTTTACTGCCAATGTTTTATCACCACACTTAGTGTGGTGATACACGATTCTGTATCATGGGTGTCGATAAAACTTGTATTTCGTCAAATCAGATAGAAAAACTAGTCTAATGTTAGATAAATTCTGTTATTATGAAGACTTTGGCCACATTTAAATATTTTATTGTTCTCTGGCATCAAAATTAAAGCTAAATATTTTAAGATTACCCTTTTTATCTTACCGATACTAATAATTTCTCTATTAAAACTATATTTTCAAAAATTTCAGTTTTCACTAGAAATTACAATATTGACAGTAGTTGTTCTAACCAAAATTATTTAATTAATACGTATTAATACATAAATATATATTTATTTTTACAAAAATTCCAATTTTCCCCTAAAATTAATTCCAACATTGCCAGTATTTAATATTGTGTTTTCTTATGTTATGGCATTGTTTCTGTATCAGAAAATAACTTTAGATATATTTGTGACCAAGAGAGATTGTAATTTTTCATACATACATTGTGTTTTAGTATTTTACAACTTGAGTGAAAAAAAAAAGAATTCCTCTGAAGTGACTTAAAAATCTGTATTTTTCATCAGCGAAAAATCATACTTGAAAGAGCACTGGTGTTGAATTTATTCATGAAACAAATACGATACGAACAGAAACATGCTGGAGTACGATGGAATTAAAAAACACATGGTTTTGTTTACATACGCACGCGACCAATCAGAGCTCACAGAAATCAAACAAATTTGAAATCTGTCCATCAGAAGTGATTGGCAGCTGTCGGTTATCTGTTACGAAATTAGTTGTTGAAATCTTGTGGCTCGTGTTATCGCTGATAAATATTAGTAGTCTTATAGTGCCAATACACAGTAGAATGAGGCACACGAGTTAAAAGGATGTCTTGTAATGATGACCAGTGAGTGTCCGCTTTATTATGCAAATTGAAAGTTTACTAAAGAGGAGAGAGAAAGAAAGACAAAGAATTTATTTTTCAGGAATATTTTTCAAGAGAGAGAGAGATAGAGAGAGAGAGAAACAAAACTTTTGTTTTGTTTTGTTTTGTTTTTATGGGAGAGAGAGAGAGAGAGAGAGAAACAGATTTTTTTGATAGAGCAAGAGAAACAGAATATAAGAGAATTTATTATTTTTTCATCCAAGAAAAAGAGAAACTATTCGTGTGAGAGAGAGAGAGAGAGAGAGAAAGAGAGAGAAAGAAAGAGAGAGAGAGAGATAGTTTATTTTTGTTAAAAATGTACCAAAGCTCCTTCTGATATTGTTTTAGAATATTTGTATTTTATCAGATATTTTAGTGGATTTAGAAATTAAACAATGGGTGAATTTGTTTACTTATCTTTTATTTAAATGTTTGTTGTCTCTTATTTAGTATTAGTTTACTGATAGTTTCTTTTTATTACTATTTATGCAAGTTTGAACAATAATTACCTGTCCAAATTCAAATTTCATGCCAAATCTTTAGATATTGAACACATATAAAACAGTTATGCTTATTTCGAGTAAAGATATTCTTTTCTCCTTACATCTTTATTATTTCTACATTGCCTTCCAAAATTAAATTTTTAGTCCTTAAAATTGTTATATAGACACAGTTTTGATAAATTTATGGTCATGAAAGCAATATGTTCCGACATAGATTATAAAATTGTATTATTATTCTGCAGGGTCTTCCAAATTTTTAATCCTTAAGAAGATCTTAATTTTTTTAATCTATATTTCAAAGATTGTTATAGATGCAAAGATTTGATAAAGAGATGCATGATTCCAAAAGTGTTCAGCATGGTCTTCCAAATTTTTAATCCTTAAAATTGTTATAGATGCAAAGATTGGATAAAGAGATGCATGGTCCTGAAAGTATTATATTACTCCAACATAAATTAGAAAAATTTGTTAATACTCAAATCTTCCAAAATTAAATTTTAGTCCTTAAAATTGTCATATATCAGTATAGTGTTGATAAAGAGATGCACTGAAAGCAATATGTGGCCAACATAAATTAGAACAGTTTGTTAGAATTCAGGTCTTAAAATTTTAGTCCTCAAAATTGTTACATCACAAAAATTACACACATACCAGTAGTGTTGATAAAGAGATGCATTGAAAGCATAATGTGGCCAACAAAAATTGGACCATTTTGTTAGAATTTAGGTCTTCCAAAATTAAATTTTAGTGCTTAAAATTGTTTTGGTATGTACATATATCAGTAGTGTTGATAAAGAGATGCACTGAAAGCAATATGCGGCCAGTATGAATAAGAAAATTTTGTTAAAATTTAGGTCTTCCAAATTTAAATTTTAGTCTTTACAATTGTTATGTATACATAGTATTGAAAAAAGGTGAAGTAATGGTGTTTTTGTGCCACAGTCAAGATTCTTTCACTTTTATCAAAGATGTCAGTTCTGAAATGGCGGAGGAAACCACAATGCCAGGAGAAAACCACTGATTTGTCGTACTGCAAGTAAGATGACAAACTTTTTCACACAAGAATCTACCTTAAGTGGGATTCAGATCTAGAGAGTGAGATGCATTGTGATCGGTAAGCTGGCAATTAAATTTAGACTACTCGACCACCAATGCCCAGGTTTTAATAAAGAGATGGTCCAGAAAACAGAGTCTGTATTTAAAAAAAAAACAAAAAAACGCAGATCATTTCACTTAACAGGTGGACATAGATCTATCATAATTACTGTACAACAAGCACCTGTAGTGAAAAACAATTTATAAAATGTCTATGATCTATCAGCAGTAAAGATGGTTGTAAGTGACCCTATCAGGTCAGTAAACTTCTAATATATTACACTGACCGCTACCCATTGACCATCAGTAAATAAGGTCTTCTTTTTTGTTCTTAAGAATCATTTAAAACTTTCTCCATGTGGCCACCGGGCATAACTGATGGTTTTCACAAAACCATACCACACAGCTGTTTGACTTGGGTTTGGTGTATAAATTAGAACAAACAAGGTTTAAATGAGGTCATTCATTATGGCCAGTTTTGATTTTCATAGCTGTTGTTGGTCCTTTTAATTTGAAGCGATAGAATGGAGTTTTAAGTCCCAGTCAAGAATCTTGCACTTATATCCAGGCGGTCAGTTCAGGGATGGCTGAGGGAACCGGAGTTCCACTGGAGAAAACCACTGACCTTTGGCAAGCAAACTAAAAAAAACTTCTGCACATAAGGATTTATCCCAATTGCAAGTGGGATTCAAGCCGAGGTAGTTAGAGGCAATCTGATCATTAAGCATGTGCATGTGTGACATTCCGCCTCCAAGGCTCCTCAGTTTAATTTGAAGCACTCAGTGATTTTCTTTTGTGTTTTAATTGCTTAATCTTCTGCCTTTTGCACTTTGGGAAAATATGGGGGAAATCGCAACTTTGATTTAGAAACCACATGACTTTGTGCTAATCCCCAATCGAACAAAAGGGGAAAAAAATGGATTAAAAAAACCTTTCACCAGTCCCTCTCAAAACATAAAATGAATTTTAAAAAAAAAGAAATTAAAAAAAAGAGAAAAACCACCAAACAAAACAAAACAAAATCAAATAAAACATGAAAGAATTGGATCCTTTTAATAGTCATCACAAGTCAGTAAATCACCCACCCCCAGCCCTGTCAAAACGAAAAATAAATAAATCTAACAACAAAACATTAAAAATGGATAAAGAAAACTGAATCCTTTTCTCTCAAAGACTTTTTACAACCTTTGTCCATCTATTGTAGAATGTTTCTATGAATCAAAACCTTGTAACCTACATACCACCAGTACCAGTCAGTTGGTTAGTATATCATAGACCGCTGTAGAAGATAGGATCTCAATTTTGATTTTAATTAACTTTAGAGGAAATACTTGTATAAACCATTAAAAAGAGAACTATAAACATGATGTAGTGTGAGGGTGAGGAGAAAATGATAATGATGTTTCCTGGTTCCTGGTAGCAAAATTCTTTGGCCAATTAGGAACTTTTTTATTATTGAAAGTTCGACAAGTGGGGGATAAGTTTAGCCAACAAATATTTTTTTTGAGAGAGAGAGAGAGAGAGAAAGAGAGAGAGAGACCGACAAGAAGTGGAGATGAGTTAGCCGACAGTATAATTGTTTTAAAGAGAGAGAGTTGTCAAGCAGGGAATGAGTTTGTTTGGTTTTTTTTTTTTTTTTTTTTTTTTTTTTTTTTTTTTTGTATTTTTGAGAGTTTGACAAGCTGGAAATGAGTTTAGTCGGAGAGAGAGAGAGAGAGAAAGAAAGAAAGAAAAAGAGAGAGGGTGTGTTATCTTTACAAGTTGGGATGAGTTTAGCCAACAGTCAAATTTTTATAGAGAAAGAGATTTCCACAAGCAGGGGTTGAATTTAACCAACAGTATTTTTTCCCAGAGAGAGAGAGAGAGAGAGAGAGAGAGAGAGAAAGAGAGAGAGGGTGTGTTATCTTTACAAGTTGGGATGAGTTTAGCCAACAGTTAAATTTTTATAGAGAAAGAGATTTCCACAAGCAGGGGTTGAATTTAGCCAACAGTACTTTTTTCCCAGAGAGAGAGAGAGAGAGTTCAACAAGCAGGGGATTAGTATAGCCAACAGTATTTTTTTTCCAGAGAGAGAGAGAGAGGGAGAGAGTTCAACAAGCGGGGGATGAGTTTAGCCAACAGTATATTTAATTGGTCTACAGTGTTGATGGATGATACACATGACTTGACCCCCTAACACCGGAAATCATCTTCTCTTACTTATGACTTGTTATAATTTGTTTATGGTATTCTTTGTATACATACATACATACATACATACATACAATCATTGCAGCATCTGTGGGTAATTGTTAAAAAACAACATATAAAAATAAAAAAATATTTATATATACCCACATGATTTAAGACTAACTTTGGGCTCCATTGGACACCAATGGCAAAAATATTTGTATTTTCACAATTGTTAGGGATTTTTTTCCAAATTATCATGATGGCTGCTTCAGTTGAGTTAAGTAATGGTCTTTAACGTCCAAGTCACAAATATTTCACTTATATTGAGAAGTCGCCAGCTGCCTGTGTGTTGCGCTACTGGCATTATACAGCAGGGTTGTTTATCGTGCCAAGTCCACTGTGACTCGGGACCTCCTTTGATGTTTTGGATTTAATAACTCCATTCATTAATTCATATTTGATCAACACAACCATACAGCATTACACCATTTGGTCCGTAGATCCACTGCCTATTGAGGTTTATAACTAGTGGTTCCTATTTGTGCTTGTCTTTTCTTGTTTTGTCTGCTTGTGTCAAATTTGTAGTTCCCTGTTTTTGGTTGCATTGTCTATTATAAAGTACATGTACCTAATTTCAATTACAAATTACTGTCTTCCATTCATCCAGGCAGTCTGATTTTCCTCCACCATCAATGAACTTGCGTGGTTTTCCTCCACTGGCAGTCTGGATATAAGAGAAACTCTTGACTTGGGTGCAAAACACCATTACTCTAATCCACTCCACCATCCAAAGAACTGGCCATCTCTATATCAGTGAAAAAAAATCTAGACTGGGGCATAAAACACCATTATTCCACCCCACTCCACCATCCTAGAATTGAATGTCTCGATATAAATGAAAGAATCTTGACTTGGATGTAAAACACTATTGCTCCACTCCACTCTTAAGTGAAAGAATCTTGACTGGAGCATGAAACACCATTACTCGACCCCACTCCACCATCCCAGAACTGACCAAAAGAATCTTTAACAAGGCATAAAACATCATTTAACTCCACTCAACTCAGTTTTTTTCCCCATTGCATGAAATATAATATATTTGAAAAATTCTGATTTAGTACTGATAATGCTTGTGGTTTATATCATGTTCTGGTAATTAGGTCAAAAACTGAAATTAATATATTTATATTAAAACGGTATGTTCTGAATTTAGAATCCAGAATTTACCGAATTCTTTGACTGTAACAGAAATCACACTTGAGATTTCTACTCAAAACTTTAGGGTGCCTTAACATTTATTTGTGTTTTACAAGAAACGAACATAAACATTGAAACGCTTAAACACGGTGTTTACGGTAGCCGAGCATCCGAAGTTTATAAAAGTCGAGAAAAGTTTATAAAAGCTAGGGTCAGCTATCTACAATTTCCACTAAAGTCAATCCAAATGGCCACCCCCTCGGTGAAAAAATCTAGAATTCAAAATAATCAATGGAAGAGAATTCTCATTTTTGTTGGCAATAGTAACTGTATTTAAGTTTTAGGGTTTTGTAAAGCCAGATGTTTTCAAGCTTTGTTGTTTATATAAGTCAAATTGATCTCGGAGGTGTTATCTCCTCAACTCTATAATGTTATAAAGTAGTGATATAAATGTTTTTAAGAAAAAAGATTTGAGAATTTTTTTATCAATTTTCTTGGTTTTTTTTATTATTATTATTAATTTTTTTTTAATTTTTAGGAGAAAACCGTGGTACACTATAATGTCATAAAGTAGTGATTAATGTTTTTTAAGAAAAAAGATTTAAGAATCTTTTCTTTATCAATTTTCTGGATTTTTATTATTATTATTATTATTTTTTTTTTTTTTTATTTTTAGTGGGAGCACTAATCTAATCATTAGTTTGTCAGATTTACACTTGAGACCACTTTGCTCTTAAGTGGTGAATATTGGCAGAGTGTTAAAGAAAAAAAAAATTTCTGTTGAATTGCCTTTTGTATATTCAAAAATTTTAAAAAGAAAAAAATCTAAGAGGGCTTAAAACTTTTGTAAGCTGGAGTTAAAATTATTAAAAACATGATGGACTTGCTACAGAAATACAAAATTAAGAAAAATTTCAAAATGAAAAAAAAAATGCAATATTATGGAGAAAGCTGATAAAGACATAAATTGGGAATAATTAAAGTAGGTCGTGTTATATCGAGGTACAGCCAAACCTGTCTGTAATAGCCACCCAAGAGAACCAGTAAAAGTGGCCTTTATATACAGGTTCAAATAATTTGATTAAAAAACCATTTGGATACAATTTTATTGGCCTTTATAAGCAGGTGGCCCTTATATAGAGTTGGCCTTCAAGGCAGTTTCGACTGTAATTACCATAGACTTAAAGCCTAATTTTTTCTTCATCATTGTTAAAATAATCTAGCTACAACATATGGATGGAGTCAAAGAAAAAAAAATTCACTGCTCACTCTCACCATTTTGTGAATGGGGCTGGGGCTATTACTTTCTAAAAATCAGTATCATAATGACCAAAATTATGAAAAAGAAAAGTGATTGAAAACTCCAAAAACAGCTGTTTTTTAAAGCTGAAGTTTTCAAAATTGTGAAAATTGGCAAAGTGTTTGTAAAAAAACTAATATGCTTTGTGTCATCCAAGTTTTAATTTATAGATATACATATAGTATTGTTGTTTTTAATTTTTGATATTTAAACTGGGTTTTTTTAGCTCACCTGACCGAAGGTCATGTGAGCTTATGGCATAGCGCAGCGTGTGTATGTGCGTGTGTGCGTGCGTGCGTGCGTCGTTAACACCTATTTTCGACTTCTCCTCTGAAACTACCAGACAGTTTTTAATGAAACTTTATCAGAAGTATATATGGGCCGGTGCAATTCAGATTTGTTCATGGCGTTGCCATGGCTACCATAACTAGGTCAAGGTGACCTAGGGGTGCAAAAATCTTAAAAAATCTTCTTCTCCGAAAGTACTGATTGGAGAAAAAATCTGATGTGATATTTGGCTTCTCTAGGGTCTTAAGCCTATAGTTTTTCATTTTGTGAAATTCGGATAAAAAATAGGTTACGCGTTTTTGCGTTTAATTTTGAAAAAATCGTAAAATAGCTTCAAATTGTTATAACTTGACTATTTGACCAGATAATGACATGGGGTTTTCAGTTTTGACATCTTCTTGTTAGTATCTTCAAAATAAGGTCAAGGTCAATTGTGAAGGTCGTGACCTAATTTTTTTTACCTCTGATTATAATTATTATTTCGAAAACTATAAACTTTTTGTATAGGCATGTATATTAGAATGTTGTAGGTATTGATACAACGATCATTTTGATGTATAGAAAAAGGTCATGGGTTCGAAGGTCAAGGTCACAGATGCGAAACAATACCGAAATGGTTAATTATCTCGAAAACTATAAACTTTTTGTATAGGCATGTATATTAGAATATTGTAGGTATTGATACAACGATCATTTTGATGTATAGAAAAAGGTCATGGGTTCAAAGGTCAAGGTCACAGATGCGAAAGAATACTAAAATGGTTAATTATCTCGAAAACTATAAACTTTTTGTATAGGCATGTATATTAGAATGTTGTAGGTATTGATACAACGATCATTTTGATGTATAGAAAACGGTCATGGGTCCAAAGGTCAAGGTTACAGATGTGAAACAATACCGAAATGGTTAATTATCTCGAAAACTATAAACTTTTTGTATAGGCATGTATATGAGAATGTTGTAGGTATTGATACAACGATCATTTTGATGTATAGAAAAAGGTCATGGGTTCAAAGGTCAAGGTTACAGATGTGAAACAATACCGAAATGGTTAATTATCTCGAAAACTATAAACTTTTTGTGTAGGCATGTATATTAGAATGTTGTAAGTATTGATACAACAATCATTTTGATGTATAGAAAAAGATGGGTTCAAAGGTCAAGGTCACAGATGCGAAACAATACCGAAATGGTTAATTATCTCGAAAACTATAAACTTTTTGTATAGGCATGTATATTAGAATGTTGTAGGTATTGATACAACGATCATTTTGATGTATAGAAAAAGGTCATGGGTTCAAAGGTCAAGGTAACAGATGCGAAACAATACCGAAATGGTTAATTATCTCGAAAACTATTAACTTTTTGTATAGGCATGTATATTAGAATGTTGTAGGTATTGATACAACGGTTATCATGATGTTAAGAAAAAAGTCATTGGGGTTTAGTATTTATGTTGTCTTTAAATCTATCAGCTAGCCATTAGTTATCAGGTGAGCGTATCAGGCCCATGGGCCTCTTGTTTCATCTTATCAGTTCTAGAAATTCAGTTAATAATGAGGTCATTAAGTAATTACCTATCAAGAGCAAATAAGTCATATAAGTGCGAAAATTCATGTTAAAAGTCAAAATCGCTGTCTTGTCTTTCAGCATCAAAAAAATCAAAACATTGTATAGTTTTCCAACGTGTTTTCTTGTAAGTTTTTAAACATCTCCCGATCGTTAATGATTTTTACGCATGTCTCTATTTACAGGAATGTAAAATTTGCCATTTGAACGAGCAATTATCACCGATGATGAGATGTTTAGTTTAAGGTTCATAATTCAAGCTTCACATTTTCACCTAAAAGTTGAAAATAAGAACATAACCTTGAGGAGTCTGTAAAAATTGAAATTAGAAATGCTTCCATGATTGATGTCTGATTCGAGCTTCACATTTTCACCTAAAAATCCAAAATTAGAGTGTAACCTTGAGATGCCTGTAAAAATTGAAATTAGAAATGCTTCCATGATTGATGTCTGATTCGAGCTTCACATTTTCACCTAAAAATCCAAAATTAGAGTGTAACCTTGAGACGCCTGTAAAAATTGAAATTAGAAATGCTTCCATGATGGATGTCTGATTCGAGCTTCACATTTTCACCTAATAATCCAAAATTAGAGTGTAACCTTGAGGCGCCTGTAAAAGTTGAAATTAGAAATGCTACCATGATTGATGTTTGGTTTAAGGTTCATAATTCAAGCTTCACATTTTCACCTAAAAGTCGAAAATAAGAGCATAACCTTGAGACGCCTGTAAAAATTGAAATTAGAAATGCTACCATAATTGATGTTTGGTTTAAGGTTCATAATTCTAGCTTCACATTTTCACCTAAAAGTCGAAAATTAGAGTGTAACCTTGAGACGTCTGTAAAAATTGAAATTAGAAATGCTTCAATGATTGATGTTTGGTTTAAGGTTCATAATTCTAGCTTCACATTTTCACCTAAAAGTCGAAAATTAGAGTGTAACCTTGAGACGTCTGTAAAAATTGAAATTAGAAATGCTTCAATGATTGATGTTTGGTTTACGGTTCACAATTCAAGCTTCACATTTTCACCTAAAAGTCTAAAATAAGAGCATAATCTTGAGGCGCCTGTAAAAATTGAAATTAGAAATGCTACCATGATTGATGTTTGGTTTAAGGTTCATAATTCAAGCTTCACATTTTCACCTAAAAATAAAAAATTAGAGTGTAACCTTGGGGCACCTGTAAAAATTAAAATTAGAAATGCTTTCATGATTAATGTCAGGTTCAAGCTTTACATTTTTACCTAAATGTCCAAAATTGGAATGTAACCTTGAAGAGCCTGTAAAAATTGAAATTACAAATGCTACCATGATTGATGTCAGGTTCAAGCTTTACATTTTTACCTAAAAGTCCAAAATTGGAATGTAACCTTGAAGAGCCTGTAAAAATTGAAATTACAAATGCTACCATGATTGATGTCAGGTTCAAGCTTTACATTTTACCTAAATGTCCAAAATTGGAATGTAACCTTGAAGAGCCTGTAAAAAAATTAAAATTAGAGAAGTCTCTATGAGTGCTGTTTTCTTTCAGATTTATAATTAAAGTTTCACATTTTCACCTAAAAAATTGAAAATTGGAATGTAACCTTGAGGCGTCTGTAAAAAATTGAAATTAGAAATGCCTCCATGATTGATGTCTGGTTCAAGCTTCACATTTTCACCTAAAAGTCAAAAATTAGAGCATAACCTTGAGGTACCTGTAGAAAAAAATTAATTAGAAATGTCTCTATGATTGATGTCTGGTTCAAGCTTCACATTTTCACCTAAAAGTCAAAATTAGAGCATAACCTTGAGGCACCTGTAGAAAAGAATTAATTAGAAATGCTTCCATGATTGCAATAAGATTGTATAATCTGTGATGCACCATTTCTAAGTGAAATGGCGAGAAAAATTTTTAAACCTGCTCCATCTTGTAGCCTAGTAAAAGATCTGAACTTTCAGATGTCATCTTCCACCTTTACTTATCAAGCTTTGTCTAGAATAGTAAAAGGACAACTTCAGAATCAGATAACCTGAAGGTACAATGCCAGATAGATACATTCAGTCTCTTCAGATAAGAGAGGGTAGGAGTTGAGTAATGGGGTTTATTGTTCCAGTCAAGAATATTTCACTTAAATATCGAGACAGACGTTGAGAGAGTGTAAAGTAAAGTAGCCTAAAACAACACAATTATATATGACGAGTTCAGACAATTCAAAAACAAAAAGTAACTTTCAATTATCATACACTGGATAGCAGCCATTCCTGACATTACCACGGTAACAATGCAGCCATTCCTGACATTACCACGGTAACAATACAAAGATATGTTATATGTGGAAGAAGATAAGTTAATTATTCACAGTGCTGTAAATCCTGACAGTAATATCGCTTCGCAGATGGCTTCGTCAGAAAAATAGAACCATCAGCATTTAAATGTGGCACATGACTTACGATCCAATTCCGATTGGACATCTTATTATCATGTCTTGTAAAGATTGAGACGTGATGATAAGCATTTATTTACCAAAAAACAATAACACACGTTAGTTTTGAGTAATTGCTATTGAACTATACTCCGCTTAATAATTATTTCCATGTCAACCGTTGTCAAGGTAGATAAATGATGCTCAATGATGGTATTTGGTAAAAAAATGTCGGGGAAATTCCCTGTGCCGTATCTGATAATAAAAAAAGGTTCTAGAGGAAAATATATTGTTCTACTTTCATATATTGTTGTTGACATATTAATTTAAGCCCGCCCACACATTTTAGCTGAATTGCAACAAAGTTTCACTGATGGATGTTGGCAGTCACACTTTTTAGTCAAGTTACAACAAAGATGCCCTCTGCTTATTATTTGACAAATGTGGGGTTTCATACTTTTTTGTCAAGTTACAACAAAGTTTCACTCTGCTTACTATTTGACAAATGTGGACAGTCAGACCAGTAGGCGGACTTCTACATTTCCTAGTTACCACTCTAAAACCTAGGATTTTCAACCAATTTAAAATTGATATTTCTTTATCTGCCTCTTCCAGCATTTAATACAACCACTTAAAACTTTACCAGTTTTATTCAGACAGAATGAACTTGGCATCTATTTTAATTTCATATGCTAAAAAAAGCAGATAATTTGAAAATGTTATTCCAGGTTTCAAAATATCTCAGCTCTCCAGGTTAATTTCAAAAGTATCTTGTTTATAAACTGTTAAAAAGTCAAATGAACTGTAAAAGTACTTATCAATCTGCAATGTAATTAAATTAAAAAAAAGATTTTCCATTTGGTACATTCAGCAATATCTATGTAATAACTGTATTGAAAATATCTGTTTGGTATATTAAAACATTATTTAAACAAAATTCAGTAACAAATTATTTATAATATTGGTGTATAAAACGAGAAAAAAATTCTCTGTCTTGGAATTATGTTTACTATTTATTTGCAAAATGTTCATTGAAACAAATTGATTTGTAAAGATTACTTCCATTGAAATAAATGATTTTACAAATGAAAAATGTCGCAACAATTTTTTGTGACACATAGCATGACCTCACACTAGGTAAGTATGGAAGTTTGTCATTAATATCAAACAGCCATAGGTATATCGTTTGTTTAACCACGGTTGGCTTTCTTCATGTATAATTTCTTATGAAGCAAAACACATGTCAAAGAATTGATTTTTTAAAACAAAATTAATTAACTAATATGTAACATTTATATATAAAATGCAAACAGCACTCTTTTCCTTTTTTTTTTTTTTTTTTTTTTTTTTTTGATGGATTTTTTTATTTTTATACATGATACAGATAATATTAGTATAAAAGTACTAAAAACAGATGTTTTATGATTTGTAAATGCCAAAGGAATTAAACTTAACAAAATTCTTCAAACTATGGCCATTAAGTACTTGATTTCTGTTGACATAAAGAACATGCTTGTTGGAGATGCACTAAACTTCAATATGTTGTAAAAATGGCACTCTGTAAAATGTAGACTTGTTATTGTTATACCCTGCAGCGAAGAAGAGGATGGTTTGCCCTATGTCAGCTCGTCCGAAACAAAAAAATTTGTAAGTTTTCTCAGCAACTACTAAACACAGCCACTTGAAATTTTGTATGCGATTTCAGTATGAGGTTCCATGCTGCAAGTACCGATTTTAAGTTTGCCAGACATCTTGTAAACTGGCTTAGTTTATTTTTTTAACATTTAAAGTCAATGGTTGAAGTAAAATTTGGGGGTGTACATAGTGAAAAGTAACACACACATGTCTTGTTTTATCTGACTCGAATGGAGTGGAATGGACTTACTGTGATCTTACAATCTTCACAAGAGTATCTGCTTGGGTCAGATTTGAAGGTGTTGACATCTGCAAGTGGACACTTTAGACAACTGGTTCACTGATGAGCAATCACAAAATTGGGTTCACTATATGCTCTTCCAAATATAGTCAACACACTCATAATGGGTCTCAGTAGCCTAGTGATGTAAAACTAATAGATTACAGTGCCCCTCACTGCTAACATTCTGAGTAAATCCCATCCGTGGCAGGTCCTATTATAAGAAAATTTACCGTTACCTTGGCCAATATCAGTTTTCTCTTGGCACTCCAGTTTTCTCAACCATTCCTAAACTTACTACCTCAGTAAAAGTGAAAGAATCTTGACTAATTTCTAAAACTCTATTACTCCACTTCATTACATTCAAGTCACTCATGCAGTATTTTACACTATGCCATAGAAAAATAATTGAACACATGGAAAAACAAACTTAATGTCAGAAATAAAAACAGATAAAATATCTTGTAGTAAGTTTGAGAGTTTGGAGTTTGGTATACAAATGACTTTACACACTTTAAGTTGTGTAGGTGAGAGTTATCATAACAAATTAGCTATCATTATCATTGGTTTTATCATCAACTTTAACTTTGAAGATTAAGTGTGTTTTAAAGAAGGCTCAATTGAAAAATCTTGTATAAGAAATTAAACTTACCAATTGGCCAAATAAAAAAAACCAAAAAATGTGAATACGGCAATTGAATAACTGTAATTAAACTACAAAGAGACAGAAGAAAATAAGAAATTAAACTACCAGTTGGCATAAAAAACTTTCACTTAAAACAAAAACATGATTAAGTTTATAATTAAATTACCAAGGACTTGAAGGAGCGAAAAAAAGCTTAAAACAAAACAAAAATGTGAATACGGCAATTGAATAACTTTGTAAATAAACAACCAAAAATAAAATTTTAAAAAAAATAAACCAAAATAATTTAAACCAAAAAAAAAAAAAAAACTTGAAAAAAGCAATTCAATAACTGCTTAAGAAATCAAACTTCCAAGGGCCAAAAAAACTTAAAAACAAAATTATGAATACAGCAGTTGAATAATTGCAAAGAAAGAAAGAAAAAAGAAATACAAAAAAAGCAAAGTAATAATTTTAGTAATTATTTGTTTTACAGATTATAAATTTATTAATTGAAAAAATTCACTTCTTGAGGGTAGTTGTGTATTCTAAGGGCACTCAGGTTTACTCTACACTTTAAGACATGTAGGTGAGAGTTATCATAACAAATTAGCTATCATTATCACCGGCTTTATCATCAACTTTAACTTTGAAGATTAAGTGTGTTTTAAAGAAGGCTCAATTGAAAAATCTTGTATAAGAAATTAAACTTAGCAATTGGCCAAATAAAAAAAATAAAAATGTGAATACGGCAATTGAATAACTGTAATTAAACTACAAAGGACCCAAAGAAAATACGAAATTAAATAACCAATTGGCATAAAAAAACTTTCACTTAAAACAAATACATGATTAACTTTATAATTAAATTACCAAGGAGTGAAAAAAATGCTTACAACAAAACAAAAATGTGAATAAGACAATTGAATAACTTTATAAATAAACTACCAAAAATAAAAATAATTTTAAAAACATAAACCAAAATAATTTAAACCAAAAAATAAAAACTTAAAAAAAACCGCAATTTAATAACTGCATAACTTCCAAGGGCCAAAAAAAACTTAAAAACAAAAATATGAATACAACAGTTGAATAATTGCAAAGAAAGAAAGAAAAAAAAAGAAGTACAAAAAAGCAAAATAATATTTTACTAATTATTTGTATTACAGATTATAAATTTATTAATTGAAAAAATTCACTTCTTGAGGGTAGTTGTGTACTCTAAGGGCACTCAGGTTTACTCTACACTTTAAGACATGTAGGTGAGAGTTATCATAACAAATTAGCTATCATTATCACCGGTTTTATAATCAACTTTAACTTTGAAGATTAAGTGTGTTTTAAAGAAGGCTCAATTGAAAAATCTTGTATAAGAAATTAAACTTAGCAATTGGCCAAATAAAAAAACACCAAAAATGTGAATACGGCAATTGAATAACTTTAATTAAACTACAAAGGGACAGAAGAAAATAAGAAATTAAATTACCAATTGGCATAAAAAAACTTTCACTTAAAACAAAAACATGATTAACTTTATACTTAAATTACCAAGGAGCAAAAAAAGCTTAAAAAAAACAAAAATGTGAATACGGCAATTGAATAATTTTATAAATAAACTACCAAAAATAAAAAATAATTAAAAAAAAATAAACCAAAATAATTTAAACCAAAAAATAAAAACTTGAAAAAACAAAACAAAACAATTCAGTAACTGCATAAGAAATCAAACTTCTAAGGGCCAAAAAATAAATAAAAATAAAAATATGAATACAGCAGTTGAATAATTGCAAAGAAGGAAAGAAAGAATAGTACCAAAAAACTAAAAGTAATTATTTTTTGTAATTACATGTATTATTTCAGATATTTAGTTTATTTATTGAGAAAGTTCACTTCTTGAGAGTAGTTTTGTTCTTTCTAGGCACTGAGGTTTATCAATTGAATGCAAAAAAAAAAAAAACAAAAACAAAAACAAAAACAAAAACAAAAAATAAAGTAGATGTACTTTGTTTCTAATGAACCTATTTATACTTATTTGGTAAAGTGCACAGTTCATATGTGGAAGGTAGGGGTTTGAGCTCTTGCTGGATCTGGCCGTGAATTGAAATAAGGTAGTGACTGTTCTTGTGCCAAGTAATGAAAATCAGAAGGTCCTTCTTGAAAGACCCTAAGAACTAATACTCTATGAGGCAGTGATTGTGGTATGCTAAAGAACCCTTCCAGCACATTGAAATGAGCTCACGGCACAGATCAAAATATCTGCAACTTTCTGTTTCGATAGAAGTGAAATATTCTTGCCTGGCAGGTAAAAACCCATTCAAACCAACAAGTGAAATATTCTTGCCTGGCACATAAAAATCCATTCAAACCAACAAGTGAAATATTTTTGCCTGTCAGTGAAAATCCATTCAAACCAACAAGTGAAATATTTTTGCCTGTCAGTGAAAATCCATTCAAACCAACAAGTGAAATATTCTTGCCTGGCACATAAAAACAAATAAAAAGTAGAGTTCTACTGTTTGTGATACAAATGCGGTAGCTGAGTTTGTAGAGTGCTCGCTTCATAAGTGGAAGGTTGTGGGTTCGAACCCCTGTCGGGTCTGACCAAAGATTTGAAACTGTTCTTTTTTCAAGCACTCTGCATTACGAAATGAAAGTCATGGTTCTTTCGGATGGTAACTTAAAATAAACGAGGTCCCCTGTCACGGTAGAATTGGCACTATAAAGAAACCTGCTGTATAATGGCATAAGTGCAACATACAGGCAAAAATTTCTGCACCTTTGCCTATAATGGCGGCGTCTCAATATAAGTGAAATATTCTTGACTGGGACATTAAACAAAATTACTCAACTCTACTGTTTGTGGGTTGTAGAAATTGCCAATCTGTCTAGTACTTAACAAAATGGTATAAAAATTATGAGAATATATATTACAGAATAAGTCATAAATATAGTCGTAATATCTGATTATATCATAATGTGGTGTAGTGGAAAACATTGACTAGGTTTTGGACATTGGTCATGGATTAGAGTGGAGAGTTTAGTAATGGTGTTTAACACTGAGGATTCTTTCACTTACAAGTATTGCATGATGATGTAATATATGATTATATCATAAATGTGGTGTAGTGGAAATTATTGACTAGGTTTTGGACGTTGGTCATGGATAGATTGATCGAATGGGGTCTTATGTCCCTTCTTGTCTAGAATGTAAAATCCATTCATTGAAATAAACAAGCAAAAAGTAGAGTTCTACTAGAATTATCAATTTCTGTCTAGTACTTACAAAATAGTATAAAAATTATGAGAATATATATTACATGATAAATCATTAAATATAGCTGTAATATCTGATTATGTCATAAATGTGGTGTAGTGGAAAATATTGACTAGGTTTCGGACATTGGTAGTGGAGTGGAGAGTTTAGTACTGATGTGAGACACCATTTATATTGTTGCAGTTGCTTCTTGGAAAGTGGAGTTCAAACTTGTAGATAGCTGCCATCCTCTGGAAATCAAACTGACAAATTTTCTCACATTTGATTTGCCAGAGTAGGATTTGAACTTAAGCAGGGAAGGGGTTGTGATATGTTATTAACATATAAGCAAGCTACTGGCATTCAAGACCACTTAAGACTCATGGAGACTTTACCAGCAGTCCAGTCAAAAACCCAGCCTTGGTTGTTATCTAGCATTCCTGTCTGAAACCAAGCTAAGGTTATTGAGGATCAGTCCGATCCCAATCCAAACCAATATTATCCAGTATGCCCATAAGTGTGTGATTTGTTTGTAAATAATCTATGATGGTTTAAGTATTTTTTATATTAATTTGAAGTTTATATCATATTAGATATTTATTGGCTGGAGTGATAATATTTTGTTTGTGTTACATGTACTATAGAAGTCTGTTTATCTACAAGGCTCCTATCTTAAATGTTTATACATGTATAAGTTCTCTTCTCCTCACCACTATGGTAGCTAAGTTGTTATAGTCCTTGCTTTGTATGTGGGAGGTCTAGGGTTCGAACCCGGTAATCACTTTTCTTTCACCAAGCAGCCTGCATTTATATATACGAACGCCATGGGGTCCTTCAAAAGAGACCTTAAAAACCGATGCCTAGTAATACATCAAGTGTGGCATGTTAAAGAACCCTTCCTGTTTATTGTCCTGAGTCACTGCAATTGTCAAAATTTTAGCCACTTCACCTAAAGCTGGTGATGTCTCAATATAAGTGAAATATTTGACTGGGACATAAACCCCCTTTCAATCAATCAATCTTTTGAAATTTCTTTACTGAGCCGCTATGCTGGCAGAGTGATCTAAATTATACATCTACAGATCACAGTACCTCTCCCTGCCTAGGTTTGAATCCAAAATGGGACAAATTATAGTGTGAAAAACTTCCTCAGTTTGTTCGACGAAGGGTTGATGGTTTCTTCTGATTCCCTACACAATTCCAGAACTGACTGTCTCGGCATCTTAAATGTATATATGTACATGTACAGTAAATTGCAAAACGTTAATAGATATAACCTTATGTGAGAAAGTTTATCAGCTAAATGTTGGGTGGGTTTCTCTGGACTCTTCAGTTTTCTCTGCCATTCCAGAACAGACCACCTCGATATAAGTGAAAGAATCTTGACTTTAAACACTATTATTCCAATCCACTATTTATATAAAATTTTTTTTGTCCTTTGTTGATACCAGCTTTCAAATATCTATAATCAAAAAACTAAAATGCTCTCTCTCTTTCTCTTCTCCCTATCTCTCTCTCCTCTCTCTCTCTCTCTCTCTCTCTCTCTCTTCTCTCTCTCTCTCTTTCTTTTGTCCATCAATTTATCATGCTTTGAAATCCACTTATGCACTGTACAGTCACTTGTTAATTAATTAAATCATTATTTATGCAACATGAAAATAGATCCCAATATTTTTGATTTGCTCTGCTGGGGGACATATAGGTCCTTAAAACACAAACATAACCACACTAATTAGTTAGGATATTGCAAAAACTGTTAACTCAGAGATTGGTACAAGTGGTGTAGGGTATGTTTATGGTGATGTAAGGGACATGCAATATGTTCCGATATGTTTCTTAAATTAGTGGTTATATTAGTTTACTTATCAATGTATCAGGAATTTACTTGATCTTGTGATTAGAGGAACATTTTTAAATACTATTAATTTTAATTAGTGATGATTTCTGAATCTTTCTGGACTGTGTAAAGGGAAGCAACTCTTTCCACTTTTGCTTTGTAACCAAATGAGCAATGAGAGTGGAAATGTGTCTTTTGCAAAAAAAAAAAAAAAATAGAATTAAAATAATGAAAATAATTTATTCCTTATAATCAAAATTTTAGCTACTAATTTCTGAGAATTTCTTTTAAATCGTAACCTATTTTAGCAAATTTGTGATGACTGTATTTTCACAGATTTTGAGAAATTTGGCTGCTAATAATTTTGAAATTGCAGAAACTGGGTTAGACCATGGTTATGCTGCTTTTAATTATCATATGAAATTGGCTTAGTTGCTGAAAGAACATGTTACTGTTTAACAAGAAATATTCACGATTTACAAGGTCAAGTCTCGGCTGCAAAAATAAGGACACTGCTATAAGTTTTCTACATGTTAAAAAAATGTGGTTAGCTACCAGCTTGTCAACCCTGAAAGTATAAGTACACACGAACCGAACACGTTTATGAAAGTTAAACCATCAAAGTTTCTGTCCGCAAGTATTTCTTAAGAGAGTATATCACCAGTGATATAAGATTTTGTTTTGATAGTTGTAACATCTAGCTGGTATTCAGATGATAAAACACATTTTATAAAAAATAAAAAAAACTTTATCCATTGGAAGATGAGACACCAAGACAGCTGTTTTAAGTTAATTAGTGGGATTTTTGAGATATTAGAAGGTTTTTCAAGATATTGCATTTTTCATCACCAGTTAAATATATCACCATTTTAACACCATATTTTCTTTTCCTTATCTCCCTGAACTGAAGAATTCTGCTTCCTGTTTCATTCCGACTTCTCCGATGTTTGTATAGAGTGACCATCGCGTTAATTGAGTGCGAAACTATTAATCAGATAAACGTTTGTATAAGCGTCTAAATTTAAAGTCCGCATGAAGATTTTGTTTTCGAGCAAATTGGTTGAATAATCTCGTTTTTGGGGCGTTAGCAGTATCTTTTATGTGATAAATTAGATAAATTGAGGTTTTTTATTTTTCTGGTAAAAATATATTTTATTGATAAAACAATCAACATTTCAACAATCGGAGTTAAATTTTATTGTTGTGATGAAAGCCTATGGTCAAATGGCCAAGATGACCCAGGGATCAGTGAATTGGTAGAAGTTATCAGTTCTGTTACCTTATTGTGGTGAAAGGTCCAGAGATATTTTTGCTGACAGTATTAAGAAATAAAGCAAACACTATTTTTATGTCCCCCACTTTGTTTACTAGACTTATTCCTCTTGATTCCCTGGGGAACAAAGGGCCGCAACAACACCTCTCCGTCTGACATGGTTCTGGGCTATCTTCTTCAGTTCAGCCCAGGTCATTCCAGCTGTTTGTGTCTCTGTGTCTATAATCCTGTGCCAAGTCTGTTTAGGCCGACCTCTTTTCCTCTTCCCTTGAGGGTTCCAGTCAAGAGTCTGTCTGGTGGCATTTGATGCAGGCTTGCAGAATGTGTGGCCAATCGATCCCCACTTTCGTTTCCTGATCTCAGACCACTTTGTTTAGAGGACATAATAATGTGCAAGTTGAGCAATACAGGTTTTAACTGGCTTTCTTGTAAATTGTTCAAAGCCAAAGTGTATACATGAATCATGTGGTAAATTGACAGATCGCTGACCACGCCCACAATGTTCTGACAAAAGTCTGGTATGCTTGAATTACATACAAAAAGAATGAAAACTCAGCCTGAATTGTACAATTTAATGACGTCACTGACACTATTATGTCATTAGTTGCCATGACGCTGCTTTGGTACTGTGATGGCAGCCAGTATCGGAAAATAAAAAGCATGGCCGGAGATACGTCAACTACTGTAATGTTAAACCAAAGTAACTAAAGTTGAGTTTCTTTGCAAAATTATTTTTAATCCAAGTGATCCAAGCTCTGAGATTAAATTCAGAAAGGGCCAAAACTTCTATAAAATTTGAAGCTACTGGTTTGACATGCTCTATTTGTTCTGATGAATAGCGGTCAATGACCACATTTGTTACAGAATGACAGGAATAAACCAAATTAGGTCGCCATGGCAAAATCAAACATCAGATTACAATATATGAGATACTTTCTTCCTGCATGATATATGTTGGTCCACTTTTGTAAATGCACATGTGCAATATTAATGAGATACTACCTGTCTGGGTCCACTTACTACCTGTGTGGGTCCACCTTGTACATGCATAGTTGCAATAAGGTCTCTCCAACTGATGTAGAATGTATCAAAAATAGCCATCATTTGGATACCCAAAATGACTTCAATTTTGGCATTTTACATTCATTTTGAATTGGTTCTTAATCTGCTGTTAATCCAATTAAATCCAGATTAAAATAAAAAAGTTTAAATGATGACACCTGGCATGTAAAATTAGGTTTTAATGACCATTCATTAGTCTCGGATGTCATTTCTTAATGATGCGAACTGGTATACTGTTTTTTGGGGTTACAATGATGCATATAGATGTGCATGTTTCTTGATTAATTGAGTGGGTGGGAATTTTTTTTTATCCCAGTCAAGAATATTTCACTTATATTGAAATGTCATCAGCTATAAGTGAAGTAGCAGAAATTTTCATCTTTGCTTGGGCCAATATGCGGGAAGGTTTCTTTAGCATGCCATGCCCACCATGACATAGGACATTTAATTTTAAAGGTTTCTTCCAAAGGACCTTATGATTTCGATGTATAATTGCAAAGTGCTTGGTGGAAGAACAATCACTACCAATATTTTTAAGTCTTGTTCAGACTCTTCCAGGATTCAAACACCAACCTTTCATATGGGAAGGGAGCACTCTATCAAGTAAGTTACCAATTAGTGGTACAACAGAGCAAAAAAAAAAAATAATAAGAAAAAGAAAAAAAACAAAACAAAACAAAAACAACAAAAAATTAAACCTTAAAATAAAAAAAATTAAAAATAAAATTACATTATAAATACAACCTTTAACATCAAATAACCTCACTAATAAAACTGATAATTTCTAAAAGTTTTTTTAAATAATCTGTTTTTATGATTTAAGTTACGTTAAAACTGTGACTCATATTGTTTTCACCACACTTATTTTTGCAGCACACCATCCAACAGAGAGTTCATACTTAAATTTACATTTAAAATTAATTCCCTGAGATCTGTTTCTTAAGTTTTTGTTCAAAATTTCAACTCAAGCTGTTCAAATTGAAATAATATTTCAAAACATATGCTGTTTTCTTCCTTATGGCATGAGCTCTGGAGGTTAGAAAGTCATGTGCTTTTAAATGTTTGGTGCCATCTGCTTTAGAAATATTTCATTACAAACTTAGGATTGACCCAGATATGAATTAGCACCCAGTGGGGAGCCATGTTTTTTGTGACCTTTTCTTTTTTAGTGCAATATTTTATAATTTTTTGTGAACTTTACCTCAGCTATAATGTTTAATATACTTTGTGTTTATATGGATTGATGGATTGATGGATTAGTTGATTGAATGGGATTTTATGCTCCAGTCAAGAATAATTCACTTATATTCAAACATCATCACCTTCATGTGAAGTCACAGATTTTTTAACTTTTGCAGTGGGCTCAAGGCAATGTGCAAGGAGGGTTCTTTAGCGTGCCACACAAACTGTGACACCATACATTATTTTTAAGGTCTCTTCTAAAAGACCCTGTGACTTTCATTTCTGAATGCAGAATACTTGGCTAAAGAACAGTTGCTACCTCTTTTCAAATCTTAATCAGACTCATTCAGGGTTTGAACTGACAGACTTTCTTACACTTAGATCTTCCATGAAAGGGATTTGAGCCTAAGCAGCAAGAGCGGTTTGCAGGTGCTTTAGACCACTCAACAAACAAAGCCCCCTGTGTTTACATAAGTATCTTCATGCTCATTTTCTGGTTGAAATTTTCAGAAAATTGTTTTACAATGTTTTGTCTCTTTTATTGTTTCAAACTAAACTTTTTAATTGGTTATTATCAAGCTTGAACGTTTTAACTGCAATAACATCTTTGTTTAATTTTCTGCAATGATGATTTTAATTGACCTTGTAATTCTTTCATTTAAAAATCCCTCCATTCTAGGAGGTCCAAAAGATTTATTCATAATTAGAAAATTGTTTGCATTTTCTGTTGTCTGCAAAGCATAAAACGAAGATGAAAAACATAATAACTTTATTAAAAACACAGTGTTTAAGTTTTCTTAAGGCTCTTGGAAGAATTTTCAAGTTTTTTGATAATTTTAAATGCTGACGACATTGGTTGTCATGGAAGTACATAAACTTCAGTAAAATAAAGATTGCATTGTTTCTGGATAAATATGACCAGGTGTAGTTTTTGTATTGTTATTGTATGGTTGGTAGAAATAAATGCTAAAGAATGTAGCTTGTAATGAACAAATTAGATAATAGAAAATACAGAATCATGAACAATGGATAATTGAAAATACAGAATTTTGAGTAAAAGAGAACTTGAAATACTTTAACTATATATAATAGGGACAAAATACATGATTAGGAAAAAATGATTGAAAAAACCAGCGGAGTGAAGGAATTTTTTTTAAGCAAAAATCAATAGATAGAAAATATGGAGTTTTAAACAATGGTAAATTCAGAATAAATGAAAAATAATGAATCAGTCTGACACTCTTACTTTTAAGAAGGACTGGTTACTGCTTAAATAGTCTTTTTAATTCTAAAATTTTAACCTGCCTTAAATACCAGTAGGATTAAACCCCAATTGTTCTTTATTCATATTATTTGCACCTGTATATCAGGCCACTTGCCCATAAAGGCCACTGTAATACGTTCCATTTGGTCCTTTATAGACAGGGTTGACTATACCACAAAAGGAATTGTTGAAATTACTGGTTGAAAATTTCAATTAATTTTCATCATAGTGGTAATTATATAAGTGAGTAAGTTTGCATATCAGAATGTAAAAAAATTAATAAATATTAAAATTATCAGAAAATGACTGGTTCAGAATTTCAACTTATTTTCAAGACAGTGGTATACAAGTAAGATTACGGATCGGAATGTAAAAAAAATTGATGTTATTATGATTTCCATGTTTTACAGAGGCTTGTCTTACATCACGCACTCTGCTGACCTTGCGTACTACTTGTAGTGATTTGTCCTCCGTATTTTAACATATTTCTGGAGAAAATTAACAGATGGAGCTAGTTACCGAGTAATATCCCGACATATTTCTATCTGTCTAAGTAATTATCCAACCAGGCGTTAAACATCGGGACATGTGTGACCTGGCTTTGTGACCTTTTAATTTGAATTTTATTCACAGTAAGCTTAGATTTTTTTCAGAATATGAGTTAATTTATGTATTGTATATTAAAATGATCTGATTTCTGTGATTCAGACAGGTGAAATGGAATTAGTTTTACCCCTTAAATTAGGTGGTAAGATTTGACATACAAAAATGGAGGTCAGAGGTCACATATTCCAGGTCAAACTTGCGGAGTTGTACACACACATGTGTTATGTATAACTGCTTACCAAAATATAACTAATTATATTATCTTATTATTATATTGTCCATTCATAAGACTTATAATTAACTCCATCTATACATATGTGAGAGTGCATCACCTCAGTGTCACAGTTACATTAACCCCCAACACTCCCACCAACCAACACCCCGAACCAATTAACACCCAACCTACATAGAAAAATATTGGTAAATCACCCTAGTGTAATAGTTACAATTAGTCCCAAACGGCAAACACCCCTCTATTAACACCCCAGCTAAAAATATGCACATGTTAGTTCATCAACCAGTGTCACAGTTACAATATAACCCCACACCCCCTTCCACCAATACCCAGTATCCATCAACGACCCCCAGCCCATAAATATACACATATCAATACAGCACCCAGTGTCACAGTTACAAGCAACCCCAAAACATCCCCTCCCACCAGAACCCTTACCATTAACAATCCCAGCCCATATATACACATAAGAGTACATCACCCATGTGCCACAGTCACATCTACAACTTTGCCCAAACACCTCTGCCCACATATACAGGTTGTATGACATTATTCCACTCAAAATGATGTTAAACTCTCTCACCTAACCCCATCACCCTCTACTGATCAACACCCCTTCAACCAATACTTTGCACCCTTCAGCACTACACCCATTAGCACCCTTCCACCAACTCCTTACATCCACCAACATCCTACATTCACCAATACCCTATATCCATCAATATCCTATATACATCAATATCCTATATACATCAACACCTTTCCACCAACATTCTATGTCCATCAACACCCCTCCCACAAAACCCTGTTCTCTTGAACACCCTTTCCACCAACATTACACACAACAACACCCCACCTCATATGTACACAACAGTACACCATTCCTGTTTTATTCATGTTATACTTGTATGGCTTCATAATTATGTTAACATCACTAATATCCCAACATCCCCTCCCATCAACACCCAAAGATATCCCTCCACATCACCCAGTACTGCCCCACACTATATATACACATATATCAGTGTAATACCCCCCACCATGTCACATGGTTATATATTAAGGTTGCCCACAACAAATATTCTTCTTTTTGCTTCTGTACAAAGGGAGGCAACTCTTGGTACTTAAATATTTTGTTCGCTTTAGAATGGTATACAGACATGATTATTTTAACTGATTATTTGAAAGCTATTTAAATACAGCAGATGTCTGAAAGACATACTATGTAGAGATAACAAGTGGGATTCCATTCAAGAGAACCACTATGGTACCTCCGTTGGTAGAGTGCTCTCTTTCTGTTTACGGGAGGTCAAGGTTTAAACACTGTCAGGTCTGACCAGAACTTGAAAAAAGGTAATGACTGTTCACTTAGCACTGAGAATTTAGAAATGAAATTCACTGGGTGCTTCAGAAAAGACCTTAAAAACTGATGCCCCATGTCACGGCAGGTATAGCACGCTAAAAACTCTTCCTCAGATTTGCCTTAGGGCACCACAAATGGGATGATAGCCCTGTGATCTGTAAATTTATGTATATTCTCTATGGCAGATTTTACTGTAGTTGAGGGTTAGTTCAAACCTTTGTTAACTAAGTGTTATTGTAGTTGATAAAAATATGTTTTAATTTACAAAGTAGGCAAATAAAAAAATAAAATATAAATATATATCAGTTATCTGCATTAAAGATTTTAATTAGGGCCCCGTTATCTGGCTACAATGGAGGTTATATAGCTGTTCTGTCAATAGCTTCTGTTGACCCCATCTTTACCAGAAAACTAGAAACTTTATCCATTTTATGGCCAATTTATGTGATGAATTTATTGATTTTCAAATTGGTTCTGTTATTAATGTTTTCTTTTATATCATTTTATTTCTCTAGAGTTTTAATTCTAAATTAATTTTAACTTCTACGCAAAGTCAAAAGTTCAAGAATTATTGCCCCCCTTATCACTGAAAAAAATAATGGCCACTCTTATCATTAAAAAAGGGCCACTCTTATCATTTAAAAAAAATTATGGCGAAATCAAAAATAAATGGCTACTCTTTTATCATTGAAAAACTTGTAAATAGGTTAATGTTAAATGATGAAATAAAATGTTTAGTTATTTATTTATTCTTACATAAATTGACCACTAACATTTGTTTTTATCCCAGAATTTCAAAGAAAAAGGGGGGGGGTATTAAATTCAGTTTCTGTCCATCTGTTCGGAATTCTTGTCTGCGCTAATTCTCCAAAACTGAAGCACTATTTCACGAAAGTGCATAGCATCAATATTGATAGGAGATGCGCATATCATTAAACTGAGTTGAAGTGCTCATTTTCCTGGGAGTTATGGCCCTTTAAACATAGTGCAAATCACAAAAAAAAAATCATTAGGCAGTAGATCCTAATTCCCTGATTTTGCTTCTTGCGTTATGATGTATATGAAAGTTTTAAATGTATCAATGGTCAAATGGTATTGAGAAAGTCACAAATTAAAAATCTGATTGGTGTATTCAATAACACAGATGCTGATAGGGTCAAGCATAATTTATTCAATCAAATTTTGACAATATAAAGGGGTTCTACAATAAATTGAAAGCAGCTTATAAAGAAGAACATAGAAAAAATAAAATACTCTGGAATTAAGCAGGGTGACAAAGTTATCTGACAGCATTATAAGGAGGTTTTACTGTTTGTCAATTCAGAGGTTCAAAATTCTCTGGGTCTGAGGTTCTAGACCTTTTGATTTTACATAGGGACCCTTTATATTTAAACTGTAAAAGTCCTATTGACTTGCCATTTTTACCAGGATAATAGAGCTTTTTTTGCACATAAGGCTTATTTTAATGTTTTTGCAATGGACTTTCGAAACATTTTATGTGGAGGCTGTCAAAATTAAAGGCAAAGCCCAGGCCCCGCCCCAGTTTCACAATCATTCCTTAGCTAAGATTTTCCCTAACTTAAATCTGGCAACATTTCAAATCTTTATAATTTTGTTGATTTTTAAGATATTCAGGAATTTAAGGTGTCATTTTTAAGATCACTTCTAGATTTAAACATTTGCATTAGTTTTCACAAAAATATTCATTGATTTTTCCAAAAATTGATAACCAAAATTTGCTAAATTTAAGTTAAGGAAAATCTTTACTAAGTAATGATTGTGAAACCGGGGCCTGAACCTTCTATTGCAAAATATAATTTTGAACCCTTGCAACTATTCATTAATTTGTTGATTTAATTATTACGTGTTTAATATGTATGTACATGTATTATTTTATTGTACTTACAGGGAAGTAGCCTGACAGCCAGTGACAATATAGCTGAATCTGCATCAGGAGCAGGTGCTCCACCACCCCCTCCACCAGGAGGTGCCCCACCCCCACCACCACCACCACCCCCACCAGTGGAGGATGTAACAGCACCATCAGGAGGGGGAGCAGGTGAAGATGATGCTAGAAATGCCTTGTTTGCTTCATTAAATAAAGGAACAGATATTACTAAAGGTAAATAAAAAGTTTATACTCATATTTAGATGTTACCAGCTATTGTACTGGCAGGAGATATCAAGATGTAACTTGTTACAGTGAATCAAGGGAACAGATACACTTAATTATTAACGTTTATTATCCCAACTTTTCGATGAAAGGATTTAATAAGTTTCCACCCACGCTTCCATCCATCCTTCCGTGTGTCCTTCCGTCCATCTGAAATTCTTGTCTGCGCTAATTCTCCAAAATTATGATGCACTATTTCATGAAACTTGGTGCAAAGTATCAACATAGATAGTATATTGTTAACTCAAGTTGGTTTGCTTATTTTCCTTGGAGTTATGACCCTTTGAACAAATGTACAAATCACAAAAAAGAACCTGCTGGTGGGGGATCCTAATTCACTGGATTTGCTTGTTCAACTTATATTGAGATGTTACCAGATCAAGATAATCAAAGAAAGATACACAGTTAAAATATGTTGCATACATTCCAAATCAATATAACAATTTTTGCATACACTCCAAATCAATATCATAATTTTTGCATACACTCAAAATCAATATTATAATTTTTGCATACACTCAAAATCAATACCATAATTTTTGCATACACTCCAAATCAATATAATAATTTTTGCATATACTCAAAATCAATATCATTATAATATTTGCATACACTCCAAATCAATATAATAATTTTTGCATACATTCCAAATCAATATCATAATTTTTGCATACACTCCAAATCAATACCATAATTTTTGCATATACTCCAAATCAATATCATAATTTTGCATACACTCCAAATCAATATCATAATTTTTGCATACACTCCAAATCAATATCATAATTTTTGCATACACTCCAAATCAATATCATAATAATTTTTGCATACACTCCAAATCAATATCATAATTTTGCATATACTCCAAATCAATATCATAATTTTGCATATACTCCAAATCAATATCATAATTTTTGCATACACCAAATCAATATCATAATTTTTGCATACACTCCAAATCAATATCATAATTTTTGCATATACTCCAAATCAATATCATAATTTTTGCATACACTCCAAATCAGTATCATAATTTTTGCATATACTCAAAATCAATATAATAATTTTTGCATATACTCAAAATCAATATCATAATTATTGCATATACTCAAAATCAATATCATAATTTTTGCATACACTCCAAATCAATATCATAATTTTTTCATATACTCCAAATCAATATCATAATTTTTGCATACACTCCAAATCAATATCATAATTTTTGCATACACTCAAAATCAATATCATACACTCAAAATCAATATCATACTTTTTGCATACACTCCAAATCGATATGATGTATTTATTGCAAGTCATTTGGTATTAAAAAGGGCAATCAAACTCATTTTATGTTTCTATTCACAGGTCTCAAGAAGGTGTCAGATGACATGAAAACACATAAAAACCCAGGGTTAAGACAAGGACCTGCTCCATTTAAGGCGACACAGCCACCCAAACCTGCACCTAAACCAGGGGTAAAGGTAGAACCCAAAGTGGTCAAGAAGCCACCAGTGTTTGAATTACAAGACAAAAAATGGGTGGTTGTAAGTATTTTTTATGATCCATTGAATATTCATTTAACAGTTTGTCTCAAGGTGGTAATCTACCAATACGGTAACTCTGTTGGTAGAGTGCTTGTTCTGATTTTAGAGGCCCTGCTTCGAACCTTGACCAAGTCTGACCAAGACTTAAAAACAGGTAGTGACTGTTCTTTCATCAAGTACTTGACATTTAGAAATGAAAATCATATACTGTATATTGCTTTATTTTCACGGTGTCAAATTTTTGCGGTTTGACAATGACTAGTGTATTCCCGGTGTTATATTTTCGCGGTCTTATCTGATTAAAGTAAATCGACTCTAGCAACGTTAATGGGCTGATAAGATGCATGTATTTTCGTGGGGATACACTGGACCGCGAATATAGCGAAAATTAAACAACAGCGAAATATAAGCATTATACAGTAGTCCTTCAGAAGGAACCATAAAACATGTTCTATGTCACAGTAGTCATAACAAGCTAAATACCCCCACCCTGCATAATGACCGGAGCATACTGTCATAAGGGCATTGTAAAGAATAATAGAATCTACCCTTGTCTTTTAGTGGACACATAGAAATCTCAACCTGAGGGATGAGATTCTCGGCAAGCCTCGGTCTAGAAAATAAAGAATCTCATCCCAAAGGTTGAGATTTCTTTTTCTCACATGTGACCAGGGAATCTACCCATTTTACCATTGCTAGATTTCCCTGTCTTGCCCTGGTTGAGACAGATCACAGGAACAATCTCCCACATTAATTCAATCTCTCCGACTTTTATATTTGATTCTATGAAAAAATTAGGGGCATTCTGGATGAGACATGATCAATTAGATGAATATTTTCAATGTCCAGAACTCGCCAAAGCTTGTTTTGTACAGGGAAATATCCATCAGCATTTCATGTCGGATTCTATTAGTCTTCTCTATGAAGCAGAGGTTGTTTCAATTTCTCCCATATTCAATATATTCCTGTTTTGTTCAGGTTTTATGGTAAATATTATTCTGAAACTATGCAAAAAGCTGCATTTATTTATTTATTTATTTATATTATTTATTTATTTATTTATTTTAGGAATATCAAGAAGGAAACAACAACATTGTTATCAACGATACCAACATGAAACAAACAGTTTATGTTTATCAATGTAAAAATAGTGCTATAATGGTCAAAGGAAAAGTTAACTCTATTATTTTAGGTAATTTTACAGTTATTATCTCCCCTTTAAATGAATGCAGTCTCAAACATCATTTTTGTCTACTACAGTTGACTCTCGTTATCTCGAACTCGACGGGGAAATGCAAAAAGTTCGACTTATCCGGAGTTCGAGATAACCGATGTTAAAAACGACAACAAAAGGGAAGTAACTCGTACACGCCTACCAGAAGTCACTTCCGGTTTTATCTTGTCAAACTGTATATTGCCGTTTTCTCCTATATCGTATGTATTCAAACATGATATATAAAAACTGCATTATTTATTATTTGTATTTATAATTGAGAATGTAGTACATAAAAAATCGGGAGATTATCCGTTACTTGTTATTAGCCGACAAATAGTGGAGTCGGCTTTGGTCTCCATACCAGTTTCGCTTTGTGTACTTTAATCACCCCAAGCTTCCGGTGGTATTGAGTAATGTTCACATAACACGCTTTCGGAAGCCATGTTCAGCTTGGCAGTAATTATAACACCTGATAATCACCTGGATGGTTTAATTGCTTATGCAAGGGATAATAATTAAGGGCTTAAGGAAATTGGGAGGTCAGTGCAATGTTGTAATTTTAAAATCAACACGAGGCCGACAGTCAAATATTTTATTTGTGTCGGAATGTGTTTTTTCTACCAAAAAATCTGTAGGCGCTGACAAATTTGATTTCTCAAAATTTTTGTTCGAGTTAACAAATTTAATTTTCCTAAATTTTTTGTTCGAGTTAACGAGTGTAATTTTCCTAGGATTTTCATTCAATGGGACGAAAATATTGTTCGACATATCCGATAATTCGAGATATCCGAGTTCGAGATAACCGGAGTTATTTTGGTTTAATAAAGAACAACTCTGTTCGGACTTTTTAAAAAAGTTCGAGATATCCGGTAGTTCGAGATATCCGAGTTCGAGATAACGAGATTCAACTGTATTCATGAATAACGAAATGTCAATATATTCAAATCATGTTTGGCATTGCTGAAGGTGTCTATGATTTTTCACTCTGTTGGTCCATCTATCAGTCTCAGTATATCTGTCACAAACGTTTTTCAGATTTTTTTCTTGCCATATTTTGAAAATGATTCTGCTATTATAAGTTACAGTTTATGTTTAAGTTTTGTTGCAGTCTACTGATTTTGAAAAATTAGAAATAAATTAATTTCTATGCAGTATAAGGGGGTGGGGGTTAGAAGGAGAAAAAGTTTGACAAATTAAATCATAATATCCTTATACAGTCAAACCTGTCAAAGGTTACCCAAGGAAATCAGTAAAAGTGGTCTTTATGGACAGGCGGTTGTTATATACAGATTCAAATAACATGAACAAATAGCATTTGAGATAAAATTGTACTGGCTTTTAAAAGCAGGTGATCATTATATAGTGGTGGCCTTAAAAGTAGATCCAACCTGCCTTAAAGGTCACCTCTATATAAGGACCACCTGCTTATGAAGGTCAGTAGAATTATATCCCAGTTGTTCTTTATTAATATTATTTAAACCTGTATATAAAGGCCACCTGCCCACAAAGGCCACTTTTACTGGTTCCCATGGGTGGCCTTTATAGACAGGTTTGGCTGTACACTGTATTCTTTGTACAAATTCTTTCAAATGACAATGTAAAGTTTACTTAGTTTTACATTTGCTTTTATGCTTCTTAGATTTGCCTTAAGATTTAAGGTGTAAAATTAAGTTGTCATTTTTCAATTTGTATTACAGATGGCTGCAAGAAAGTAGGAATAGCCTTTGATGATGTAGTTGCTTCCTTAGAATTTATTAATTGCCAAAGTGTGCAGGGTCAGGTAAGTTATAAAATTGTTGCTATGGTTACTGTCTCACCATTGGAAACCATTTTCTCAAGTAAGGATAGAGTTTTCCGTGCCATCTTTGTAGATTTTCCAACGTGGGATTTTTCTATCCTACCTTAGGATGGTATCACAACTATAATGTCACAATCAATTACACTAATTAAACTGACAACTGCAACATTTTTGTCAGAAACAAAATTAAGTATTAACATCAATAAATGGCATTGTAAGTAAGAAATTTAAAGAAATTTTATTAAAATAATAATTTTGAAACTGTAAGCAAATCTGCTTTATCATTTTCAAAGACTTTTCATAAAAATGCAAATGTTATCATTGGCAGTCATGATCTGGCCATGCTATCAGCCAAGTTTATTGCATTTCTATGAAAATTTTACTTAATTTACGGTTACAAAAGCTTCTGGCCCCGGTTTCACTATCATTCCGTAGCTAAGATTTTCCTTAACTTAATTTTAGCAAATTTTTGTAATCAATTTTTGGAACTACTGGTGAATATTTTTGTGAAAACTAAATGCAAATGTTTTAATCTAGAAGTGATCTTATAAATGACACCTTAAATTCCTTAATATCTTGAAAATTAACAAAATTATTAAGATTTGAAAATGTGCAAGATTTAAGTTAAGGAAAATCTTAGCTAAGGAATGATTTTGAAACCGGGGCATGATACTAATCATTTTAAATAATTAAGATTTTTGACTATTGTGTTTTGTATCTACAGGTTTTGGGTAAGATGCCTACCGTTAGTATTGATAAAACAGATGGATGCCTTATATATCTAAGTCCAGACTCTCTAAATACCGAGATCGTCACCGCTAAGTCATCAGAAATGAACATATTAGTACCTGTTGGTGATGGAGATTATGTAAGTATAATAGTACAAGACAGACATTTTCATTGGCTGCCATGCCACTTGATTGATAAGTCACCTATTCTTATTGGATAATTGCATTTTAATTTCTGATTGGATGCTAACATTCTTATTTCTGATTGAATAATTTGTGTCACTGCTAAGTCATCAGAAATGAACATATTAGTACCTGTTGGTGATGGAGATTATGTAAGTATAATAGTACAAGACAGACATTTTCATTGGCTGCCATGCCATTTGATTGATAAGTCACCTATTCTTATTGGATAATTGCATTTTAATTTCTGATTGGATGCTAACATTCTTATTTCTGATTGAATAATTTGTGTCACTGCTAAGTCATCAGAAATGAACATATTAGTACCTGTTGGTGATGGAGATTATGTAAGTATAATAGTATAAGACAGACATTTTCACTGGCTGTAACAGTGCTTCATTGATAGGTCACATATTCTGATTGGATAATTTGCATTCTAATTTCTGATTGGATAATTTGCATTCTAATTTCTGATTGGATAATTTGTTTCACTGTTAAGACATTAGAAATGAAGTATCAGTACTTGTTGGTGATGGAGATTATGTAAGTATTACAGTATAAGACAACATTTTCATTGGCTGCCATGGCACTTTAATCATGTAGCTTAGTTGCTAGAGTGTTGAACTTCAGATCTAAAGGTCATGGGTTAGAATCCCGACGAGGACATGTAGTGACCTTAAGAAATTTACTTCATGTTATATTGCTGCTAACTTATTCAGTGTCAGGATAATGAATTGGTGATGCTACAACCTTGATATCTGCTGCCTTGATGAACTAGCACCTAAAAGTTGCCCAGAAGGTTCACTAGTACAAAGCGGACACACATAAAATGCCAGTCTGGCAGTCAGGGTCACATTGGGATAGTCTAGTGTGATCTGTTTGACACAAGCACCACAATACAAAATATAAGAATGCACAAATAAAAGCCCAAGGCTTACAAAAATGTGTCTGAGTGAGTTACTAAGTAATTCTGATAAGATAATATTCTAATATGTGTAGGAGTTATCTCTCTTTTCTTGTGTGTGTATTGCAGCATTTTATACCCTTTTCTTGTCTAGAAAGTAGCAAAGTTGGATCTAAATAAAAATTGATGATATACCATAGTGATTGTATAAATAAAAGATGTCTGTCTAAATAATAATTGAAGTAACATCGTTTTCATTGAAAACACAATATAATGCCATAATTTGAAAATTGAATTAGACAAAAACAGATATGGCAACAGCTTTGGAAAATTTTGGTCTTAACTGGCAAAAAATGATAGTTTGTATATCGAAAATGAATAAAAAGTTTTCTAATGCCTTTTTTCATTCTATATTACAGAAAGAGTTCCCATTGCCAGAGCAGTTCAAAACAACATGGAAGAATAACAAATTTGTTACGGAAATCGCTGAAAGTTAATAGTGTTATCATAACATTACAAAACAAAATCCCTCTAGTGGAAGCTTCAAGAACAAAGGAAAGATAATTATCATGTCATTCCATTAGATTGACCATTACTGGACACTTGATAAACCTCATTGATATAATTATAATATCGTTATATATATACATGTATTTGTTACAATGCTTTTGTAGTTATGACTTTGCTGGATATGGATGTTTTTACCCTTTTCGAGCAAATGAACTGATCCCTAAATGTAGAACGGGAAAGTTCCATTACAAATTTAGGTTTGAGAGATTGATCCATAAATGTTAAACGGGAATGCTTCATTACAAGTTGAGGTGTGAAAATATTTTCACCCCTTATATCAAATGAACTGATCCGTAAATGTAGAACAGGATGCTTCATTATAATTTTAGGTTTGAGATTGTTAATTTTCACCCCTTTGGAAAAATAGATTGATCCTTAAATGTAGAAAAGGATATTTCATCACAAATTCAGATATGAGAAAATGAAATGAAACACTATTGAATGGAGCAAATCTGTGTTTTATATAATGTTTTACCACACAAACCATTTCTTGTAGCAATTATTTGATAGGATGTTTTCATGCATGGAATTAATTCTGTCTCTTTCTGTCAAATGAAATAAAATTTTGATTTGTTTAAATAGAACAAAAACAAAATTTAATCAATCTTTTTTTGAACTATGTAAAATGTCCTAATGGTGTTCGGCACCTGTCATGTATTTATAATCAGAATCCCTGTCAACTTCCTGTTGTTGCCTTTGGTAACTTCCACCAATTTCTGGAGCACATTTTATGGTTACTACTGTGCAATATTATCCCAGTATGTCATTTGACTACATGATCTAAGTTTATTTTATAGTGCTGCATTAAATATAGACAATCTAGAAAAATTGTAACAATATTACTGCTGTATTTATTTCTATATTCTAATAAAAACCTGCCATAAAAATGTATTTAAATTGTACCTTGAATTCAAATTTTAATGATTGACCAATGATACAATTTAATGAAAAATATAGAAGTCAAATAGCTTCAGTCTTAAATATCAATTTTATAAAATAAAATTTAAATGGGATTATGGTGATCTTAAAAAAATATTCTAAAAACTATTTTTATGGATTTGTTGTAGACAGTATCATCCTGACATTTTTATGGGATGTAAAGTAGATGCTGTTCAGTTTCTCTGTAGGGAATATTTTGGGACATAGAGAAATACCAAACATGGTCACTGTTGGAACACATCTACTAAATATCTTTACACAATGCTACGTTATATTAACAATTAAGTCTCATTTTTGAATATTTTTAAAAATATTATTGGATCAAATTAGTATCTTATTTATTTGTATATAATAATTATTAGATAGATAGAATCAAAGTCTCCTATAGACATTTAAACAATATGCATGTTTTCTTACCACTATATGTATTAAAATAATTTTTAATTTGATCCTTGATAATTATTAATTATTTATAATTGGTTATAATTTTTCTTACACATATGCAAATAAACGATGTATGAAAACTAAACATCAAAGTATTATGATTTTAATTTCTAATTTTTTGTGTCTTTTTCTTATTTACTTAATTATAATTTAGGTAATTATAAGAAGACACTTGTATATTAAAATACAATATGGGATATTTGTGAAAATACATCTTTACATTTTGAAATTTATGGTATTTATTACATGCAATACAATACAGTACCACATAATTGTCCTTCTATGGTGGTGTTATCCCATCTCTTTTGAATGTTGCTATATTAGAAAGTTCTCCGAGAGAGATGTAAATATAGGATACTAGTTCTTGATGCAACACACACACACACACACACACACATGCACACATACCGGTATATGTTCACACACATTTGGTATTTTATCATGCAAAATAAAATTTACCATATCATTTAGTAGTGACTTATGTTCACTAAAACCACTTAGCTTCCAATTTGTGGCATGTATGAATTTTACATGATTTTCAATTTAATTGTTATTTCATTTTTATGAAGACATTGTTAATGTATGAACGGTAGAAATACCAGTATTTACCAAAAATGTCATGGTAACACAAATTGGTGCTTGCATGTATTAATGTAGCAATTTTGTAGGTTTTTAATCTAGAAATGTAAGTTATTCTTTATTGTTGCAATTCCATAGTTTTATAAACTATTGCATTTTCTTGAAATGTGAGTTACCTTCCCTTGTGTATGGTCAATTATCTCCCTTACATATGCTCAATTTTACAAAATTCCTTTATTGTTTTTTATGTAAACTAGTACATTATAAACATGAAATTGAAATGCTGTCAATGTGAACAAATACAACTGTCAAATTTAGCTTAAAACTTTCAAAAAGATGTTAATATTTTACTGATAGAGAATCAGCCTTTCCATTGCCAAAATTAAACAAACCTGTTTTATACTTTTAAGAAACAAACTATAGATGCATGTTATACTTTTATGAAACAGACTTTAAATATGATATACAGGGTGCTTCAAATGTAATGGCTTGTTTGTATGTTGTTACGATTATGTAGAATGCCGAGTTTTTTGTACCAGTTGTTGAAGGGATATTTTAGAAGAATTTGGTTCACCGCTGTACCACATGATCAACACTACTTAACGTTTGTGTGGGACATTTTGAAAAGGGTTTATGCTATGGCTTCCTTGAATAATGCCTCTTTTACAGGAAACTGTAATGAATGGTATTGATATGTTTCCATGTCTCATAGATATTATCGTTTCTGCACAAATGTTAGGGGATATCATGTTGGTATGGGGGCGGACCACATTGTTATTTTGTATACATTTGTACAACATTGTTAAATGTAAACTTTTAGTTGATCATGATTTGTGTTTCTGTATCAATGTAAACATATCAGTAATTCTGATCGACAGGCTTCTAAAAAAAAATTAATTTAATGCCAATAGAAATCAACCAGTGAAAAAGTCAAAAAAAATTTCCTGGTAATGTAAAGGTTTTAATGGATAAAAATAATTAAAACTACCAAGTAATGACAGCATGATTTTTCATAGCGCAATATATTTCGAAGGAATGTTGTGTATTCGAAGTCAAATTTTACCAAGAGATCATAGAGATATAAAAATGACGTAAATTTTATTAAATAAAAAAAGTGAAATATGGCAAATATTTTCAAGTGTGTCATGGCTTTCAAAATGTAAAGCAACAAAATGACTAATTTGAATTCACAAAATTACAGGCAACTGGAAGATAAGTGAGGATAACAAATTTTGCTCTACATTAAAAGAAAATTCTGAAATATGCTCTTTAGCAAGGATTGAACATTACCATATCATACACACAGGCAAATTTTGTTCATATGATTTTGTATTTAACATGAATTTTTACTTCATGTGGATTACATTACATAAGCTTGATTCATATGAATTGACATAAAGATTTTAACATGAAATTCTCATCAGAAATCATGTTTATTTCATGTGAACAAAATTTAGTTGTGCGACTGCAGAAAGAATAAATGAATTGACAAAGTGAGTTTTCATCTCAAAACTGCTAAATAATATTATTTTAAGAAAATTAATATTTTTAATATGATGAATTTTACAATAACTCTTTTGAATATAATTGTGATTTATTATAAGGAAAAAAAATTATACTGAAAAATATAAGTATTGTACTTAATTGATTTTTTTTCAATATTTTTTTCCAATAAATTTAACTGTTAGTATTATCTGTAATGGCAGTATTTATTTTTTCAAGCCAATGTATATTATGCTTTAATAACATAACTATATAGCCTGTCACCCCTCCCATTCTTAAATGGTATGACTCTATGTCTATGTCTGTGATTATACCATTGAGATATATAGGGTATATATACATTTGTAATTCAAGATTGAGTTATTTTGTATCAAAGGCATTAAGAAGATTTTATACTCTTCCAAGCAGTAATTTATATCATTATTTGACAGTGTCCCCATCATGGCTGTGGAGTAACCTGCTTTTAAATAACATTGCTCATGTGTCATATTGAAAATTCAGCAATGTCCCCATCATGACTTTGGAGTAACCTGCTTTTAAATAACTGCTCATGTATCATATAGAATAAATTGGCAGTGTTCCCATCATGGCTAGGGTATGGCCTGTTTTATACAGTACAGGCCTGTCAAAAGTTAAACACTAAGCTAACAAATTATTGCTGAATCGGCAGCTCTTTTCTGCTCCTAGGTAGCTATATAGATCGGCAATCGGCAGTTGCCACTGTTTATCTCTCTGTAGCATTTTGGCCACTAGCTAATAACATATTGGCCACTTGGCAACCAAATAAACTCTTTTGTATTATCTTGGTGTTAAGCTTTCAATAGGCCTGTACTTTAGGATGAATTGGCAGTGTACCTCTTCATGGCTTGGGAATCAAATGCTATATGGCAGTGTACCCCTCCGTGGCTGGGGAGTGACCAGCACTTTCAGTACTTTGATTTGCAGAATTCTAGATTAATTGTATATTTAGTATAATTATTATTTTGTAATCATCATTTTATATACTTTCTGATCAATAAACATTTGAAGCTATTTGATTTGTCTAGAGTTTTTATTTATATTCTTATTTTTAAGACAGGGGCTCAGTGGTAGACCATCTGGCTTGACAGTGGGAAATCATGGGTTTGAACCCTAACTACATGTGGATTTTAGAATAATTTGGCAGTGTCTCTATTGTGGCTTGGGAATCATGAACTGCCTTTAGCAACATTGCTGATTCGGTATATAGAATTATTTGGCAGTGAATCCCTTTGTGGCTAGGAAGCTACCTGCATTCAGTTCTTTCAGTACTTTGATTTGCAGGTCTAGATTAATTGTAATTATTTTGTAATCATCATTTTATATACTTTCTGACCAATAAATATTTGAGCTATTTAATTTGTCTAAAGTTTTGATTTTTTATTCAAATTTTTAAGAGGCCTCCTTGGTGGCTCAGTGGTAGAGCATCTGACTTGAGAGTGGAAGATTGTGGGTTTAAACCCTAACCACATGTGAAATATGGAATTAATTGGCAAGGTCTGCATCGTGGCTGAGAGAAATGACTATTCTTTAGCAGCATTGCTGATGCAGTATATGATTAATTGGCAGTATACCCCATCATGGCTCGAGAGTGACCTGATTTCAGTAACATTGCTAATGACATTTGAAGCTATGTAGTTTTTTAGACGACTTGTAATGAATGGCCAGTTTCTATGTCTGAAGGTCTTTTTTGTATACATTGCACTGTCTGTGACTCACCAAGATGGGTTTGACCCCAGTCCATTGCAAGTGAAAAGGTTTAAGGACATAATTAACCTAGTAGTCTTTGATGTTCATCTTTAATATGGAAAGGCCTCAGTGGTCTAATGCAATGTGGCTTATGGATCACAAGGCCTCTCACCACCTAGCTTCAAACCCATGCACTTCTGAACAGATCTTAGTGTGAGAAAGTTTGTCAGTTAGCTAGCAGAAGGTTGATGTTTTTCTCCGAGCACTCCGGTTTTTCTCACCATGTCTGAACTAACCACCTTAATATAAGAGAAAGGTCTTTTTATTTGGGTGTAAAAACCATTGCTCCATTCCAGTCATCAACATTTGGAAAGCAAGTGCATTGCCAATGAAAAACAAACATACCAATCCATGTCCAAATCATAATCCCATACCAAGTAAAAACTTTGAAGCTGGCAAATTTAGGATGGGTGCACTGGAAGGGTAAACACTTCCTGTTAAGCTAGCTAAGTACACACATCCGTCACGCGTGAAAAAGAAATTGAGAATGTAAGGCGCAGCAAGTGCCCCTGTAATTACACTGGATCACAGGTGCCCGGGGAATGGATTTTAAACCTGTGATCCAGTGTAATTTTGCCGGATACAGAGACATCATACTTAGCACTGACAATATTGTGATAACGTCCATACAACTTTTTTGAGGACATTGATAAGCCGTCTCCAAATACGTACAAAAATTACTGGGACAGTTTGTAAAATACTTATTAATTTTATATATAGCTTTTCAAGGTTTTTGTTTCATCAAAAATCTATTGTAATTCCATTGGCGTAGCTAGCTATGAGACAACTTTGGGCCGAGCCAATGCCTCGGTAAAATCAGGTCGCATTTGTATTGAAACACGAACCAAAAAAAGGATAAATATCATCTATAGTGAAAAGATTAGTCACTATTGGTAAATCGCTGTCTTTTCGACGACTGACAAAATGAAAATCTCCAGTAAAACTCGAGTTACTAAGTTGTTTTATTTGTTCAACTGCGTGTATATGCAAAGTTCAATTTCGGCAAAGTTTTGCTTTGCGTTTTTGACAATGGTTATGGACATGGAATGGTATGTTTGTACTTCCTTTTATATTCACTTGTACCATTTAACAAATATTTGGTTCGGGTATCGCCAGAACGCACCATTCAATGCCATTTTTATCTAAAAACAAATTAGGAAGAGCATACCCCGAGCCCCTAGATTTTAAGCGCCTTTGCCACTTTTACTTTTTTTGCCTCAATTAAAATTGGTTCCTATCTTCGCCCCTGAATTCCCTGTAATAGTTTACATACACAATTTGAACAGATAAGTAATTTCAAATCAGGTTATGCATACTTCCAGAAAATTTATTGGGTAAATGTTATATAATTTAGCACCAATAATTTTTCAGCAATTTTCACCAAGTTGGTATCGTGCCTTAATTTTGTGCAAATATTTCTTCAATATAGTACACTTGTCGTAATTTCGCTGATAAACATCGCAGACAGCTCGGTCCATAATAATGGAACCGAAACAATCAGTAAAGACGAGACAATGAATAAAAATCAAAGGGCCCATGGGCCTTAACGCTCACCTGAGGCTCATGCAGAGTCTCAATGGTCAATGACATTAATTAGAGATCTGTGACCTTTGAACCCATGACCTTTACAAATATCAAAATGACCATTGTGCCATTACCTACAATATTCTAATATGCATGCTTATACAAAAAGTTAATAGTTTTGCAGATAATTATTTATTTCAGTATGTTTGTGCATCTGTGGCCTTGACCTTTGAACCATCACCTTTATCTATACATGTATCAAAATGATCGTCATGTCAATACCTACAACTAACTGAAAATCCCATGCCATTATCACCTCAAATGTTTAAAAAATAGTATTTTTATCAAAAGGGTAAAAAACTGGGACATGACCTTGACATCTATTGGAAGAAAATAGCAAGACAAGATAAACAGTGAAAACTCCATACAATTATCTTCAGCAGTTATTGAGTTATAACAATAAATGTCTCATTTTAAAAATTACATAATTTTACGCAAAAAACGCGCGACCTAATTTTTGCACAATTTTCATATAAAACACAATTTTAATGTTCCCAGGTATCCTGAATCCAAATATCCAATCAAAAGTTGCCTGCACCTTTTGGTTTCAGAGAAGAAGATTTTTTGGCTTTTGGCTATTTTTTAGTAACGGCGGCCATCTTGTTGGGCGTGGCTTAACCCCGAACACAATTTTGAAAGGTTGTTACCCAGGCATGATAATCATCAAGTTTCATCAAATTTGGCTTAGTAGTTTTGGAGGAGAAGATTAAAATGTAAAGTTTACGCACGACGGACGACGAACGGTGATAGATTGCAATAGCTCAACTGAGCCTTTGGCTCAGGTGAGCTAAAAATTTGGACCACGGACGAGCATGTTTACAGAGAGAAAAGACAAAAATACTGACTTGGAATGACCACAAGTTTTTTAGGCGGAGAAAAGATCATTAATAACATAGTACAATGTAATTATAAAAATTAACAAAGTTGGTGAGAAAAAAAGTCTTGACTGGGAGGTAAAAACGCGTTTCACCATTTAGTTTAAATAGATTCACGCCGCTACACTCTGTTTTACAGGTAGGCACACTTAGAGTTTTAAATTATAATTTGTATGGCGCGTAATAAAGTTTTTAGTGGTCAAATTTCTAATGAAAATTAAAATAGAAAAGAATTAGCTGGATCGTAAATTTCAAGAATGTTAATTTTGAATAAATTAAAGCTTAAACAGAAAACGGTTGGGTGAAAATATAAATTACGTTTGGCATTATGGGGCATTTCCCGGGCGAAAATCGTGTTTTTATACATAACAGATATGCTGATAGAAATGTTTTTGTCTATTTGAAACCGTGAAATTTTAGTTACAAACTGTTTTTTTTCACTGGTAGACGTTTATAAACTAAAACATTTATAAATAAACCACAAAAACATTTGCGACATCTTTTCAAGAGGGGTAACTCATTTCATTTTCCGGTTCAACATTTCCCGCCAAAGTATTCCAGAAGTTATGGCTTCGAAGTAAGACACTCTCTTTAGATAGCTATCTGAGACACGGTGTTATTAGGTAAACGTTTATGTTTTTAGTTAGTTTTAAATTGCATCTTATTGTAAAAAGAAGGAGAAAAATGCAGGATCGGGTCGGGGATCGAGCCCGGTATCTTAGTCTATACAAACCAGTGCCGTACCAACAGGTCTACTCAAACTACAAAGTAATCACTAGCTAAGACCTTTATAACCAAATGAAGAGTCCTAGATATCGCATCACTTGTGAGGGGTAAGGGTTGGTTTTGTAGGCAGCATGTTCACTTGAGCATGTCGGGGGTGGGGGGTAGGGCTTGATAGGCAGCTGTGTAGCCCAGTCAGTAAAGTGCTTGGCTTGTATTGATAAGGTTCTAGATCTAGGTATCAGTACCTGTTTGTGGCTACATTTTTTCCTTTTCCCGTTGCATTTCTGAGGGGGAAGTGAATGCATAGCAGATTGGTCAAAAGGGGGAACTTGGTGGTTTACATTCAAGATAGTTGAATCCACATCTTGAATCAAAGAAAAGGAAGGGAGGAATGTGGCTAACCTGGCTCAATAGGTTGATGGATAGCTCAGTCTGTAGTATTTGGGAATATTGGGATTGGAGTCCTGTTTGGTTGCTTCATTTTTCCCAGTCCTGTTACAAGCACATAGCATCCTCGACCCCCAGCTTCAACACAGGGGTAATCCTGATACACCGTATTTCATTTACGTCGGAGTATTCCGTCGGTTTTCATTTACGTCCGAGTAAAATGATACATTTTTGGTCGTTACGCTTTACGTTAAAGAGCAAAAAGCACGGTTTTTCATATAACTTCACAAAAACGAAACTTTAAAAGAAAGCAAAAATTTATTCGCATTATATTTGATGGTACTTAACTGCCTCATGTAAAATCTTGCAAGAAATAGTCATATTTTTCACGTTCCTGTAACATTTCCATTTTTGGCCGGTCCCTTTGTTTAGCAGCTGATTTTAATAAAGCGGGTTTGGATTCAAATGATGTTTCTACTCAAAATTATCAAGAAATGTCTATATTTTCATAAACTTGCGAAGACAGAAGCTTTATTCTGCTTTTAAGCGAAATTTAATGTTTCGTTTAAGCTGAGTAGCATAAATGTTACGCTTTCCGACCAGCTGTGTTATGCTTTACGTGAAGACATGTTACGCTTTCCGTTTTATATGATTCGCAATTGACAGAGCACACCCTTCATTATAACTTTAGAACAAACGTCTTTATCGATTAAATCTTCACTGGTTGTTTCAGAAGTGATTCAGAAAGCATTGCAGAACATGATTTTATTTTTGAAAGAAAACATGCAGTACCATACAGTTCGTAACTTGAACCAATAAAGAAAAAAACAACAACATACAATGCACATGCTATTCTCCGAAAAGGAAACACTTGCGAAAGGGTAAACCGACTTAGAGATAGTTATACTAATTACACAAATAAAACTACAGACAACCCTGCTGATAAAGGCTACTCAAGGGAACACGTTAAAGTGGGTTTATGGGTAGGTTGCCCTTATACAAGTTTCGAATGACATGAATAAAGAGCAATTGAGATACATTTGTATTAACTTTTAAAAGCAAATTACCTTCATATAAAGGTAGTCTGTAAGGCAAGTTAAACGGTTCGTGTCAAATACCATTTTGAAAAGGAAAAATGTAGTTTATATAATATATGGTTTCACCTGGTCCATGGGCTCAGTTGAGTTATTGCAATCTATGATACCGTCCGTCGTGTGTCGTGCGTCGGTCGTAAACTTTACATTTTGATTATCTCTTCTAAAACTATTTGAAACTTTGTGATTATCATGCCTTGGTAACAGGCATTTACAATTTTGTTCGGGATTTGGCCACGTCTAAGAAGATGGCTGCTGTTACTACATATAGCAAAAAAGACAAAAAATCTTTTTCTCTGAAACCAAAACGTGCAAGCAAATTTCGATTTGATATTTGGATTCAGGATAACTGGGAACATGAAAATTGTGTTTTTCATGAAAACTGAACGAAAATAGGTAACGTGTGTTTTGCTTAAAGTTCATAATTTTTAAAACTCAACATAGGTTTACTGTATGGAGAATTCACTGTTGATCTTGTCTTGCTATTTTCTTCGAATTAATGTCAGATCAAAGCTGCAGGCCATGTCCAAGTTTGTGACCTTTGATTCAAATTGTTAATTTTTTAAACATTTCTGGTGATAACGCATGGGATTTTCAGTTTATTGTAGGTATTTACATGACGATCATTTTTATACATAGATGTAGATCGAGGTCATGGGTTCAAAAGTCAAATTCAAACATGTACAAGTAAACCAAAATTGTTAATTATCTGCACTGACTATTAACTTGTTGTATAGGCATGTATGTTAGAATATTGTAGGTATTGACATGCTGATCATATACATCAAGGTCTTCAGTTCAGGGTCAAAGGTTACATATATAGGAAGTATAAAGAGGGTTAGGGTCTAGGTTACAGATGTAAAAAGAATACTGAAATGGATACAATTGTTATAACTTAACAAATCTATATAAACAGATAATGGCATCACTTTCTACATTTTATCTCAACCAACCTGTAATTGTGTTGGGACGGTCATTGATCCATTGTATATAATCAGGTGAGCGTTAAGGTACATCTAGCTATTTTTTAATGTTTAACTTTTTGATCTAAGAATATATTTGAGTTGGGTAATGGTGTTTTAAGCCCCAGTCAAGATTCTTCCACAGATATCGAGACGGTCAATTCATAGATGGTGAATGAAACAAGTGTACCCAGAGAATCCGCCGACCTTCGGCAAGTGAACTGTCAAACTTTCTAAAACTGTCCCGAGTGAGACTCGCACCAAGGCGATGAGAGGCACTATGATCCATAAGCCCACCCTTTAGACCACTCGGCCACTCGTAAAATACAATTTCACTTGACTGGGGCGTAAAAAACAATTACCCAACTCAACTACATTCCTATATGAATAAGGTAAAATAAAAATAAAAAATAAATGAACTACATTTGATCCTTTTCAAGGCCCGGTCACACAGCGCTTTACGGCTTATCACGGCCATAACCCGTCAAAGAGTGGTCTCCCGTTAAGCAGACGATATTGTTCGCGTTGATGTGGAGTTTAAGACGAGCTCCAGTCGATTTACAGACGTGACAGGAGGCGGCGAAAAATCCGAACGGCGTCGGACGCAGCAAAAAGTTTTGAACTGCTCAAAACTTTAGTCCGCGGACAACCACGGTGACACGTGGTAAAGACGTGAAACATACGTGAAACGCAGGTGATAATCAGCGTTCCGGCAGTGATTAAAACTTGGTAAGACGCGAAAGCTTAGCGGTCTGTCACGGGCAAAGCGCGGTCATCGAACGTATGTTTCACGTTGGTATAGCTAGTGATTAGCGGCTTATCACTAAGAAATGGATTTTTCCGCGTACAAAGCACTACCTTAACCCGTTAAACGATGTCTCAAACGACTGATCACTGCCTTTATGAAGAGGCCTTCTGCGATGTACGATGCAATAGTGCAGAGACTAACACAAGCACTTACAACGAGACTACCAACTGGATAGCACCCCTTGAACAAGGCCTGAAGGTTGCTATCGCCCTTAGGCATCTTGCTTCTGGCTCCAAGTACCGTGAGATGCAATATGCCTGATGGGTCCCCCACAACACCATAAGTCTAGTGGTGCGTGAAGTCTGTGAGGCAATCGTCCACGAGTATGCTCATAAGATGCTCTCCCCGCCAGACACTGAGGTCCAGTGGCGCCAGGAAGCTGATGATTGGTATCCCAGGTAGAATTTTCTACATGTCATTGGGATTATAGATGGGAAGCATATTGCGTTTAAAGCTCTTGCCAACGCTGGGTCCGACTTCTTCAACTATAAAGGTCTCTTCAGTGTTATCCTCCTGGCATTTCTGTCTTCAAACTGTTCCTGTGGGTAGACAAAAGCGGCAAGGGCTAATGCCCACGTCTACAATGAAAGTTAGTTCAAGGAGAGTCTACAGAACAATGACATTGCCGGATTCCAACAGCCAGATCCTCTGCCAGGTGACACACAGGATATACCCTACTTCCTGGTAGGTGACGATGCCTTCGGGCTCAAGACCTACATGATGAAACCCTACGCTAACAGGGACGTGCACAGTCAAATGGGTCTGGGGGTCGTGGGGAGCCTAATCCTCAGCTAGGGCCTTGGCCTTGGTTTTCCACGGCCTCTTCTTGGCAACGTAACCCTTCTTCCTTGGCATGATGAAATAGAAAATTGCGTGGAGATGTGGACTGCAGAAGATCTGGATCGGCAATTGTGAAGACCAGCCGTGCGCGGGGCGCTTTTATATGCGCCGCAAGCCAAGCTTCCGACGACGCCGAGCCGCTGTTACCCGTGATTGGGCAGTGCTATGGCAGTGGAGTGCCCGTTTTACGTCCGCGCTCAACTCTTGATCGGCAGTGCTACAGACGCGATGCCTTGGTTACTTGTCCCGCGTTCGAACACGTTCAAAACCATTTTAGCCTTATACGTGGCTAGACGTGGTTAGCCGTGCTTAGGTGGTTCAGTAGTGTAACAGCCGCCGACGGCAACCCCGTCCAAAGCACTACCAAGTCAAATTTGAACAAATATTACCACTCACGACTACGTCTACCAGATAATCATAAATTTTTGTACGTGATTTAGACGTGGAGTATAGTTTATGTAATTGGCTTAACTATCTATAAGTCGATTTACACTTTCGCAAGTGTTTCCTTTTCGGAGAATAGCATGTGCATTGTATGTTGTTGTTTTTTTCTTTATTGGTTCAAGTTACGAACTGTATGGTTCTGTTTTCTTTCAAAAATAAAATCATGTCCTGCAATGCTTTCTGGATCACTTCTGAAACAATCAGTTAAGATTTAATCGATAAAGACGTTTGTTCTAAAGTTATAATGAAGAGTGTGCTCTGTCAATTGCGAATCATATTAAACGGAAAGCGTAACATGTCTTCACGTAAAGCATAACACAGCTGGTCGGAAAGCGTAACATTTATGCTACTCAGCTTAAACGAAACATTAAATTTCGCTTAAAAGCAGAGTAAAGCTTCTGTCTTCGCAAGTTTATGAAAGTATAGACATTTCTTGATAATTTTGAGTAGAAACATCATTTGAATCCAAACCCGTTTTATTAAAATCAGCTGCTAAACAAAGGGACCGGCCAAAAATGGAAATGTTACAGGAACGTGAAAAATATGACTATTTCTTGCAAGATTTTATATGAGGCAGTTAAGTACCATCAAATATAATGCGAAAACTTTTGCTTTCTTTTAAAGTTTCGTTTTTGTGAAGTTATATGAAAAACCGTGTTCTTTGCTCTTTAACGTAAAGCGTAACGACCAAAAATGTATCATTTTACTCGGACGTAAATGAAAACCGACGGAATACTCCGACGTAAATGAAATACGGTGTATCAGGATTACCCCGTGTTCAATGGAACTTCATATTCTTATATTGAAGTTAAAATTTAAATACTATAGAATAATCATTAAAAGTATAAGAGTTATTCCTCTTCATTCAAGCATTTGTATTACATACTTAGGCCTTTGCATAAGGGATATGACTTTGATTTGTATCATATGAAGCAGAAGATACTGATGCACCCTTGGTGTGCATGGCATTAGGGGATCTTATTGCCTCACTTTTTTCAATGACCCCCTCCCCTAAATAAGTTTGCAACCTCACTTATTGCCTCACATTTTTCAATGACCCCCTAAATAACTTTGCAACCTCGCTTATTGCCTCACTTTTTTCAATGACCCCCTCCCCTAAATAACTTTGCAACCTCGCTTATTGCCTCACTTTTTTCAATGACCCCCTCCCCTAAATAACTTTGCAACCTCACTTATTGCCTCACTTTTTTCATTGACCCCCTCCCCTAAATAACTTTGCAACCTCGCTTATTGCCTCACATTTTTCAATGACCCCCCTAAATAAGTTTGCAACCTCAATGTCAATCTTATCAAATATGATGGTTTGAAGTTCCATTTTTTTCTTGGGTGTTTATTTGCCTCACATTTTACTAGAGACTTGAAAGTTTCTAATGGTTTTCAAAAAGGGTGCAAATACCCCTAACAACTATGTTACTGTGCTGTGTACAAAAATGTTATTTCATAATTTCTAATTTACTGTAAATCAGGAATTTAATGCATTATAAAATTAATGCGAATTGCTGATTTTGCTGTAAAATGCGTATTTAAATAAATGCGATTTTTTTTTTAATTCCAAAAATTACTTTTGCCATCTTTTATCTTGAAAAAATAATATAAAATGTTGAATTATTGTCTTATGCCTTGTTTATTATTCCATAAACATGTAATAATCATACACTTGCGGGTAGATACTACCGTAATATTTATAAAAATAAACAGGGTATAGCTTACAACGGGTACCGACGGTAAATGTTGATGCGACTATAACAGGTTTTTAATCATTAAAAAGAGTGGTTCTGATTGTCAAAACATAGAAACACATAGTAGTTTGTTTAGAAACAAACAGAAATTACTACAAGTATTACCCTTGGGGTTGGAGTAGAATTGGCACCACAAAGAAATTTGTTTGGTGCATGAAAAGAATGTCCCGTTTCACTGTAAATCATTGTGTTTCAAACATGGCAATGTGGAAGTGTGACAAAAAGTCTCAAAAGAGGCTTTGCGCTATGTTTACCAAAATCACTTATGTCGCTAAATTTTCGAAGATTTATGAAGAGATTAATAATAATTTACACCAGAACCATGGAGAATTATTGTCAACTAAAGGAGAGGGGTTCTAATAAATGAACCATGATTACAACTTCCGGTTCAAGGGAGATAAGTCAATTTACATTGAACTTCTGGAAATCGGAAAATTAATGTGACAAGAAATTAATGCGATGAATCAGGCTTTGTATTTTTTGCATTAATTTCTTGCTCGCATTAATTTCTTGATTTACAGTATATAGTAATTTGTATATTCTATTTTGTATGTTCAAATCAAAATAGTTTATTTGTGTATTTCCAAAATAGTAATTCCGATATTTTAAATTAGTATTTAAAAAATACATAATACTAAAATATTTGAAATACTGATGCAAAAATCAGAAATACTAATTCAAAAATACAAAATATTTTTCTAAGATACATAAATACTATTTCTAAAATACCTGAAATAGGAAATAACTATTGTGAATATACGAGTTGAGTTATGTTGAGTAATGATGTTTAACGTCCCAGTCAAGAATATTTCACTTATATCGAGACTTCGCCTAATATAGGCGAAGGAGCAGAAATTTTGCCTGTGCGTTGCAATGATGGCATTATACAGCAAGGTTCTTTATCATGCCAAGCTTACTGTTACACAGGACCTTGTTTTATTTTAAGTTCCCATGCGAAGAACCATGACTTTCATTTAGTAATGCTGAGTGCTTCTCGAAAGAACAGTCACTACCCACTTTCAAGTCTTGGGTCAGACCTGGTTGGGGTTTAAACCCACGACCTCCCACTTACAGAGCGAGCACTCTACCAACTGAGCTACGGCAGGGGTTTGTGAATATACGAGATACTGTTTCCAAATTATAAAATAACTTTTTTTTAGGCATTCAACTTATGGTTTCCATAATTTTTAAAGAAAACACTACTGTAAATTAGTATTGATTATGAGAATTATGATTTAGAGAAATGATATTGCTGTTATTTTTCAGGTGTGAATCTCACCAAGACTTATGTGTTACCATGACAACAGATGAAAACCTCTTTTAGTACCTTTAATTATCATTGTCATAGTTTTGAAAAAAAAAACAATTCAAGGTGTTGGTCATTGGTGCTTTGACCTTTTTCTAGACCACCACTACTAAAAAGTAATATGAAACATCTATAAGAAAGCAGGTGTGAATTCAAGAATTATAGACAGCGGTCAGAAAAAGCAAGAATCTTAACCATCACTACTAAAAAGTAATAACTAAGATCTATAATATAGCAGGTGTGAATTCAAGGATACAAAGACAGTGGTCAGAAAAAACAAGAATCTTGACCACCACTACTAAAAGGTAGCAACAAACATCTATAATTCAACAGGTGTGAATTCTAGAATAGCAACTATTAATGGTCAGAAAAAGCAACAATCTAGAAGATCCAAGGCCATAATTGTTTCTGAGGCAAGTTATTTCCAATATTTGTTGATCTCTTTCGTGTAAACAGAACATTTTCAGTTAAGCTTCCATATTTTCCAGTGATTGTGTTACTTTTTGTAAAAACTTCTTTCTGCCTTTAAGATTGCGAAAATTCAAGTTCTGAGATCTAGCAAACTACATTATGATATATTGGAATTAACTAATATTTTCATTGCCAAGACACTATATTTTGGTACTTTCTGATATTTTATGGGTAAAAACAAATAGTTTTCAGTGCAGCAATGTTGTTTCGGAATTTTAGTGGACAAATTTGGGAAATTTAAGTAAATTTTTCCTAGGGAAAACTACCTTTATTAGTCCCCTACCGGCGAAAGCCAAAGGGGACTTTAGGTTTGCGCTCTGTCCGTCTGTCCGTCCGTCTGTCATGCCTCAGTTTTCCACACTTATTTTCTAAAATCATTTAGATAATGAACTGATTTTTGGTATGTGAATCTACCATAATGAGTTGCAGATCAAGTTAGCGTTTCATTCTGGTCCGCTAATTTTTACATGAGTTATGGCCCTTTGAACTTTGAAAATTCACCGCTCTTTTTTTCTACACGCTTGCAGTTAAGGAATTGTTTTTTGGTATGCAGGTCAACCATGATGAGTTACAAATCAAATTTACGTTTCGTTTCATTCCACTAGTTTTTATGGGAGTTATGGCCCTTTGAACTTTGAAAATTTAATGAAATTTCAGTTTTTTGCACTTTTTTCTACATGCTTGCAGATAATGAATTTTTGAGAACTCCATTGCTGGTTTTTGATTTTACTATGATCAAGTTTTGATTTATATCTTGAACAACACGTATAATTTATAACTATAAATCTTTGTACCATATAATAAGGTACATTTTACCTAAAACTTTTGGATTAATGAAATATGCGACCGGTAGGGGACTATGTACTGTTTTGCAATACTCTCAGAATGCTTGTTTGGTAGTGATTTTAAGCAAACAAAATCATTGTTTTTGCATAAAAAAACAAGTTGAGATGTGTCATAACTTGTTTTACCATTTCCGAGACCACCACTTGGTTCTAAAAGGTAACAACAAACATTTATATGTAGCAGGTGTGAATTCAAGGACAGAAAAAGCAACAGTCTAGAAGATTCTAGCTAGGCCTCACTTCAGGTAAGTTTTTTCTAATTTCTGTTGATCTGTATTGTGTAAAAAATGACACACCATTCTAATATTTCATAGGTTGTACATTATCCCCAAGACATTTTTTTCAAATTGGAAAAAGCACTGTATGATGCTGTTACATTAATTACATCACCACTTCTGGCATTGAACATGAACTCATTATGTCTATACTGAAACCACTGTGGTAGCTTATTGGTAGAGTGCTTGCTTCGTATATTGGAGGTTGTGGGTTCGAACCCCTTTTGGGTCTGACCAAGACTTGAAAATAGGTAGTTCATTCTCCTAACACTCAGAATTCAGAAATGAAAGTCATTGGACTGTGAAACCAATGCCCGTGACACATAAAAGAACTCTTCTTGCACATTGCTCTAAGTGCACTGCAAAGGTAAAAATTTCTACCACCTCACCTATAGCTTGTGATGTCTCGATATAAGTGAAATATTCTTGACTGGGATGTAAAACCCAATCCAATCAATCAGTCTCAGATCTCTGTTATACTTGGATAAAATAAATTATTTAATTTTCTGTGACTTTAGTCAAATATTTCTTGCTTCAGAGTACATACTTTTTATCAAAATGTCAAAAATTTAGCACACAAAAAACTTTATGGTGAGAATATGCACACAGTAAGAACAGGTAGACTACTTGTGTTCGATCTAGTCTCACAAAAATGCTGTCTTTGGGTCAACCCTGGTCCTTTTCTTAGTTGAGTTTTGAACGAGTTTTCAATTTATAATATGTTATACTACAACATACTTCATTTCTGCCATTTTGGAAATGTTTACATTTTACCGTTAAATTAATTCCGATGTGAATTAATATTTTAACACTGGTACTTTCATATTTTACAACAATTAATTTTCAGATGTTTACATTAGAAACATAGTTTGTTACATAATCATGATAATGTAGCGTTACCATGACGTCATCAACAAATATATCATTGTGCAATATAATACAAAAATATAACTGTTATAGTGTTTTAAACCATTTTTTTAAGAATGGCCTCTTCAAAAATTTCTTAGGTTGAACATGGATTAAATAATTATTGTTTTGAGTGTACTAGTTAGTTATATAACAGACTTTCTGAATTACTTCCATATGGTCCGATATTTACTAATTCATTCTGGAATATTTCACTTGAAGTCTTAGTATTTAAACTTAGTAAAACAAAATTTTACTTCTAAGTATTTTAACTTTGTAAAGAAGGAACTTTTCTTTGATTACAGAAAACCATGTGTACTTTATTTATTTACTTATGTAAAAAATAGATTTGGAGAGTTTTAGAGAATACTTGGATGTAATGGTTACCATGACAAGTGCATGCACTGTCGGATCAAAGTTTGCCTTTCAATTAAAATGTTCAAAGCAATGTAGGTTTGAAAGGATTGTATTCCTACACTTTGCAGTATTGTAAAGGAAGTTAATTTTAAGGGTTCAAATTTTCCCCGGTTTTCACTTTCCAACCTTTCCTCCAGGTGTTATATTTCCGGATTGATGAAACTTATAGTATAAGATCAAGAATATATATTATTTACATATGGTACAAATTTTCACTGAACAGTTTTTATTGCAAAATAAGCGAAAATTAGTACACTGTGAATAAAAATCATTTAACACTTGCAGCAGAGTTTTCCTTGACCCAAGTTTCCTGTGTATCTGACGCAAGTTTTTCTTAATGGATCCCCAGAAATATTTCTGTGCGTCCCATGGGATGCAAAAATTAAATCTATGCTGGGCTACAAATATTTTTTCAGTCTGAACAGATCTATATCAACAGTAATGTTTGAACACTATTTATAGTTGACAACGCTTGTTTGACTCAGATTGTTCTAATTTCATTTTAGTAAAGCGCAAATATGAAGCCTTTTTGTGACCTTGTATCATTGTTATTTACCACATGCTGTGGCATCAGAAAACTTCTTCCTTCATTGACAATCCTGTAATTAATAATCTCGACAATCACAATAGTGGTATGAAACTGAAAAGCTAATTTCCTGTGAGTCTTTCAGTTGAGAATAAAAACCAAGGTGACTGTTTCACACAAACAATTTGATCTAACACACAAAATTGTAATGTCGGAAAATGACGGATAATAATGGGACTCCAAAATCTTGGCTAAGGACCCCTGCAAAAATGTGCAAAAAACAATGCAAGAGAAAACCTTGCTTGCAGTATATTAAAGCTAGTATCAACAGTTTTGGAAATAATACTAGGGTTACTTTTAAATGTTATATAAACATTTTAACAAGATAGAGTTCAAATCACCAAAATATAATGATCATCTCAGTTGCTCAGTGTTAGAGCATCTGCCTCTAGAATTGGAGGTCATGGGTTAGAACCTGACTGGATCATACCAAAAAATTGCTGATGCAACATTACAACAACAACCAAAATATAACAAAATGCTGACAGAAGTGTGGTGTGGAAAAATCACATATCACATGTGTGTTACTGATGGTCTTGGTCTCTTGCCTGGACCATCACTTTAACCAGTGTTTAAAATAATGGCCAGTCCCAGTCTGAGACTGATAACTTTTGGGAAAGACTTGTTGCTTTTGCAATAGTCTCCTTTATATCACAATAGAAAATATGGAAATTATCAAGACAAGGACCTGTTGAAAATTTTGACTTACATTGTATTTCAAACACTACTATTAAATATTATTACACCTTATGTATTGGATAAAAGCTGCGTAACAATTTGTGCTGTCATATAAAATTTATAATCTCCTGAAAATCTTAACTTGATCACGTCGGCGTTTGATCGAAACATGTTATTAATTGTGCCTATGCAAATGTCGCTGATGATATCATTTACATTCAAGGAATGAGGAACAGTGTCTGCAACAACCTATCGCCTTGGCAAAGAGTGCTTCCTAAAGGTGACAAGATGTACTGTTACCCTTCCAGAAATGTAATATTTATATAATGGCTCCGCCCTTAACCAAGCACTCGAACCCAAGTAATATTTACTAAAATCTAATTTGCCCACAAATAATCCATATCATCTCAAATAAGCCATATCATCTTAAATAATCCATTTCATTGCAAATAATCCATTTCATCTTGTAAATTAATGTTACTTATGACTGTCGGTTGAAGCAGGATGTATATAACACTTTATTGCATGTTATGTCGGATTAATAATGTTTTCATTGCATAAATACCAGGTCGATATTAATGTGCAAGAGTGTAGCCTCGTTAGGAGATAATTATCAACTATTTTGTCAATCAGTATTAAGAACGTTGGTTGTTATTATAAGGTCATAAATGTCGTGTAAATGTGATCTTAATGTCATTGATAAAACAACAATAATTTGTCCTCTGATTGTATAATGAAGTAATTGTTACTGGATGCTGAGTTTTATATGGTTAAATAGAAATATTGGATAATTTCTTTTGTTATATTGCTATCATCACAGCACCTCCACCCCAACTAAGTTGGGAGATTTTTGTTTCCAGAAGATGTGTAGTTTTTTTTTATACTCTGGTTCTCTCCACCATTGCAGAACTAACTGCTTTGATATAAGTGAAACAATCTAGACTGGATGGTAAACCGTCATTGCTACACCCCAATTCTTTGGTAAATATGAAGCAGGTTCCCTAGTCAGATATTAAACGCTCACATGGTGTTTCAACTGCAATCTTCAATAACACAGTTTCAAGTATAATTGTTATTATAAGAGCATAAAAGTTGTGTAAATGTGATCCTAATGTCATTGATAAAACGACAATAATTTGTCCTCTGATTGTATAATAGAGTAATTGTTTCTGGATACTGAGTTTTATATGGTTAAACAGAAAGTTGGGAAATTTTTGTTTCAAGAAGATGTGTGCTTTTTTGGATACTCTGGTTCTCTCCAGCATTGCAGAACTAACTACTTTGATATAAGTGAAAAAAATCTTGTCTGGATCGTAAAACTTCATTGATACACTCGAATTCTTTGGTAAATATGAAGAAGATTCCCTAGTCAGATATTACACACACACATGGTGCTACGTGCAACTTCAATCTTCAATAACACAGTTCTTTTCTATCATCACAGGCCCCGGTTTCACAATCATTCCTTAGCTGAGATTTTCCTTAACTTAAATTTAGCAAATTTTGGTATTCTCTTTTTGGAACTATTGATGAATATTTTTTGTCAAAACTAAATGCAAATGTTTTAATCTTGAAAATAACACCTTAAATTCCTGAATATCTTGAAAACTAACAAAATTATAAAGGTTTTAAATTTTGCAAGATTTAAGTTAAGGAAAATCTTAGCTAAGGAATGATTGTGAAACCGGGGCCTGAACCTCTACCCCACTTTAGCTTCAATCCCATAGATATATTGGTAGGTTTTTGTTCCAGAAGGTCTATAGTTTTCCTCTGGGAACTCTGGTTCTCTCCACCATTGTAGAATTGACTGCCTCAATACAAGTGATTGAGGCATACAGCTTCATTACTACACTCCAATCCTTGGTAATTCGAGTCCTTAGTCAGATGTTACAGATACAGTAAAACCTGTCGATAAAGGTCACTGATGGGAACCAGTAAAAGTAGTCTTTATGGACAGGTGGTCTTTATATACAGGTTCAAATAATATAAATAAAGTACAATTAGGATACAATTCTACTGGCCTTTATAAGCAGGTGGCTCTTATATAGAGGTGGCCTGTAAAGCAGGTTGGACTACATATATGGTGATTTTACTTCAATCTTCAATAACACAATTATAAGGTCATAAATGTCATGTAAATTTGACAATGATGTCTTTGATAAAACAACAATAATATATCTTGAAGTAATTGTTACTTGATGCTGAGTTTTATATGGTTAAACAGAAATATCAGAAGATTTCTTTTCTGTTGCTATCATAGCACCTCTACTCTACCTAAGTTTCAATCCAACAGAAATATTTTGAGGTTTTTGTTCCAAAAGGTCTGTGGGTACTCCGGTTTCCTCTATAATATCCCAGAACTAATTGTCTCAATACAATGTGATAAGATTGTTGCCTCATTAGACATGATTATCGACTATTTTGTCAGTCAGTATTAAGAACGTTGGTTGTTATTATAAGGTCATAAATGTCGTGTAAATGTGATCTTAATGTCATTGATAAAAACAACAATAATTTGTTCTGTGGTTATATATAATGGAGTAATTGTTACTTGATGCTGAGTTTTTCATATGATTAAACAGAAATATCAGAAGATTTCTTTTCTGTTGCTATCATGGAAGCACTTCAACCCCAACTAAGTTCTTGGAAATCCCACAGAAAAATTGAGAGGCTTTTGTTCCTGAATATCTATGGTTTTCTCTGGGTACTCCAGTTTCCTCCACCATCCCAAAGTTAACTGCCTTGATAAAGTTGAAGAATCTTGACTGGGGCATACAACATTGCTCCACTCCACTCTTCCTTTGATAAATACGAAGCTGAATCTTAGTCAGAAGTAAAACTTTGTTATGATGCTCCTCATCAACTCAATTATTGCCAAACCTTTTTGCCAAAGTCATAAAATCCGTTTATTCTATGTTTTTTCCCATCAGTTTATTATCAGACCCCTTTTTAATTCCATAAGTGGAAGGTCGTGGGTTCGATCCCCGGCCGGGTCTGACCCGAGACTTGAAAGTGGGTAGTGACTGTTCTTTCGCCAAGCACTCGGCATTACGAAATGAAAGTCACGGTTCTTTCGGATGGGAACTTAAAATAAACAAGGTCCCATGTCACGGTGGGCTTGGCACGTTAAGAACCCTGCTGTATATTGCCATCAGTGCAACCCAAAGGCAAAATTTCTGTACCTTCGCCTACAGCTGGCGACGTCTTGATATAAGTGAAATATTCTTGACTGGGACGTTAAACACCATTACTCAACTCCTTTTTAATTCTATCAATTTACTGAACAAATGGTGGCAATGAATTGATGTTTAACTGTACACATATGGTTCTTTTACCCCAATAATATACACACACTATGAGTGTTATCGCAGTACCATGTCAGAATTTTATTGACAATTTTATGGGAACCAATAAAATATTTTCATTACTAAAATCAGGAATTTCTTGTCATGAAGATTCTGTATTTAGTTACACTGTAAAACACAAGAGTGCAAAAATAACCGAAAATAAAGTAAATTGAATCGTTTTATTTTTGTGTTTTAATACCTCAAAAATTAGTTACAAACATTTTGTTAAGAGATTGGATTTAATTATCGCGAAGAGTGATTTTATGAGAATTTGATTGCAGAAAACTTTTATATTTCCTTTAACTGTCATTTGATCACTAACCAAATTAACAGCAACCTTATAAATATGAAGCTGTGGTCTTCTCTTAAGGCTAGAGCATGTTATTTTAGAAATCAAAATTTTAGGTCAATATCTGTAATAAGAAGATTAAAGTGCATTATGTTTCATGTTGAGTCTTGGTTTGTAAGCTATGCCTGGTATGGCAACCACCTCTATATATATAGACCGCCTGTTCATTAAGAATTCCCCTTGATTCAATGTTCAGCAAAAACGAGCTTCTGCATCATGTTTACCTGTCCAGTTAGATTAGTTTCACCACTTAGGTTTGAATCCCACTTTGGATAGATCTTAGTGCAAGAAAAAAAAAAAAATATCAGTTTACTTGCCAAATGTTGGTGGTATTCTCTGGGCACTACAGTTTCCTCCATCATTTCAACCACTGTGGTAGCTCAGTTGGTAGAGTGCTCGCTCCGTAAGTGGGAGGTCATGGGTTCGAACCCTGGCCGGGTCTGACCCAAGACTTGAAAGTGGGTAGTTACTGTTCTTTCGCCAAGCACTCGGCATCACAAAATGAAAGTCACGGTTCTTTCGGATGGGAACTTCAAATAAACGAGGTCCCGTGTCTTGGTAGGCTTGGCACGATAAAGAACCCTGCTGTAGAATGCCCTCAGTGCAACGCACAAGCAAAATTTTTGCACCTTCGCCTATAGCTGGTGACATCTCGATATATAAGTGAAATATTCTTGATTGGGATGTTAAACACCATTACTCAACTCAACTCCACTCCTCAATCATTTCAGAACCAACTGTCTTGATATACAGTCCAACTTATCTTAAAGGCCATCTCTATATAAGAACCACCTGTTTATAAAAGCCAATATAATTGCATCCCAATTGCTCTTTATTCAAATTATTTGAACCTGTCTATAAAAGCCACCTGTCCATAAAGGTCACTTTTACTGGCTGCCTTGGGTGGCCTTTATAGACAGGTTTGAATGTAAATGGAAGAATCTGGACTGGGGCGTAAAACTTCATTTTTGCTTTTCATTCCATAGGTAAATGTGAAGCCTATTCTGTTGTCAGATATGAGATGCATATGGTTTCTTCACTTCAAATACACACATTCAGTTGTTTTTTATGAGTTCTTGCATTACCATGTCAGAATTTTATGGACAATTTTATGAGAACCAATAAAATATTTTAATTACTAAAATGATGATTTCTTGTCATGAAGATACTGATTTAGTTACACTGATAAACACTAGAGTGCAAAAATAACCGAAAATAAAGTAAAATGAGTCGGATAATAAAGTAAAATGAGGCGTTTTATTTTTGTGTTTTGATACCTCAAAAATTAATTACAAACATTTTGTTAAGAAATTGGATATAATTATCAGAAAGAGTTTGATTTTTTTTAGAATTTAATTGCAGAAAACCTTTTATATTTCCTTTAACTGTCATTTGATTGCTGACCAAATTAACAGCAAACCTTATAAATATTAAGCTGTGGTCTTCTCTTGAGTCCAGAAATATGTTATTTTAGAAATCAATTTTTTTTGTCAATACATGTGATAAGAAGCTTATAAGTACATTGTTTTTTATATAGAGTCTTGGTTGCTAAGTTAAACACCTGCTATAGCAACCATCTGTCCACTAAAATCAGCATTTCAAGGTCCCAGGTGCTTCAATATTAAGCCAAAACAAACTACTGGTACTATATAGTGTTAACTTGGCCATTTAGATCAGTGTCATCACTAAGGTTTTAATCCAACTTTGGACAGATCTAAGTGTGAGAAAGAAAAAAATTGTCAGTTTACTTGCCGAACCATGGTGGTTTTCTCTGGGCACTCCATTTTACTCCATCATCTCAGAAGCAACTACCTTAATATAAATAAAAGAATCAGGACTTGTGCGCAAAATTCTATTACTCAATTCCATTCCTTAGGTATATATGACACCTACCAGTATTTTGTTGTCAGATACAAGATGCATATGGTTATTACACTTCAATATTACTCTTTCAGTTCTTTTTATGAGAGTTCTTGCATTACCATGTCAGAATTTTATGGACAGTTTTATGAGAACCAATAAAATATTTTAATTACTGAAATGAGGATTTTCTTGTCATGAAGATTCTGTATTTAGTTACACTGTTAAACACAAGAGTGCAAAAAATAACGGAAAATAAAGTAAAATGAGATATCAGAAATTGGTAACAAACATTTTGTTAAGAGAATAATTTGATTTTATGAGAATTTGATTTATACAGAAAACTTTTATATTTCCTCTAACTGTCATTTGATCGCTAACAAAATTAACAGCAACCTTATTAATATGAAGCTGTGGTCTTCTTGATGTTAGAGTTGTGTTATTTTAGAAACAGTGTTTTCTCCAGAGTGTGTTTCTTGCGCTTTTGATGCGATGAATTTAAGAATGACGCAACTCTATTCAGATGGTGTACTTATTTTGACACAACCATTTTTACAGATTGAAATCAGTTACTTTGTATTTTAAAAAAGATAACAACAAATTTGATCCACTGCATTTTACATGGCTCAGTCAACCAGCGGTGGTTAATATGCATTTCCAAGTGCAAAAAACACTGAGAAATCACAATTTTAGGTCAAAATCTGTGATTAGAAGTTTATAAGTGGTTGTATCTTTCGATTCCTAAACAACATCTGCTATAACAACCATCTACCTCTATATAAATACCACCTGCCCATTGAGACCAATGTTTTAAGGTTACCTTGCTTCAGTTTTGACCCCAAACAAACTTTTGCATAGTGTTTATCAGTCTTATTGCATAAGTTTGAATCCCACTCAGGACCGTTCATAGTGTGAGAATTGAAGTTTGTCAGTGCTTGCTGAATCTTGGTGACTTCTCTGGACACTCTGGTTTCCTCTGCCATCCCAGAATGGACCACCTCAATATAAGTGGAAGAATCTTAACTGGGGTGTGTGATTTATTCAGGGTTCAGTTTAGATAGGCTTTTGGTTCACTCAGGATTCAGTGTAGACATTGGTGTTTGATTAACTCCTGGTCGGTTTAAACAGATTTTACTGGGTTCAATTTATATAGATTTATTTTGTTTTACTCTGTTTATTTTTGATACCTGTATCTCATTTTTGCTAAAGTCAAGGTTATAATGTGATGGTTTACATAGATATCTTTAAGTAATAATTATATATATATAAAAGGCTTACCAGTACACATTATATAAAATATTTAGGATTCTTACACATACAAAACCACAGGTTCTAATACATCTTTATACATAAAATTGTGATATCTTTAGTCTACTACCATACAGGCCTGTCAAAAGTTTAACTCTGATCTAACCAAACAGATACTATACTTGGGGGAGTCGAGTGACCAAAATTTTGATAGGACTGGTATGAGTTAACTAAAAATTTAATACTCAGTTGCCGAGTGACAAACATATGGATAGCTAGTGGACCGAAAAGCTACTGAAAGATACCATAAGCATATTTATTTTGATGGTGTACTAATTTTCGCTTATTTCGCGGTCATTTGTTTAACCTGAAAATTAATACAAAGTGAAAATTATATTATGCTCATTCTGTTATAGTGCATATTTCAAAAACATGAAAATTTAATTACTCGGATATGTCTACATTTTCTATACAGGGAAAATAAATACACGCGAAATTAAATATGTTTATGTATTAAATATAGTTACTGAAAAGCTGCTGGGAGATAGATAGCTGCCAAAAAGCTGTCAAGAGATAGCTAACAAAGGGCCTAGATGAGCTGCCAATTAATAACTACTGTAAACCAACTTTAATTCGCGGCTATTAATTTTAGGAATTCTCTTTCCAAAACCATTTCAGGACTATAAATTTTCACAATATCTTCTGATAATATCTGGATATTTGGTATAAATAATGCCATTTTTAAAAATAAGTTCGCAGCAATTAACTTTCTCAATTAGTTTGTCCTCGTGAAGCATACAAAAGGTAATCCCACACAAATAATAGTTGGTTTACAGTAATTCACAGCGTTTTCCATGAGAGTCGGCAACAGGCAGTTTCGACTGCCTAAAACTCCACATTGGCTGGTTAGAATTGATAAAATTGCCTTCAGAAGACTTGAAAATTGTTTTCCGCCTAGGAGTCCCCATTTACCCCTGGCCTGTTGGATTTGGGAAATGACAGAATCCATTGCCCAGTGTTAAACTTTTGACAGGTCTGTACCGTATATGTATATATATATATAAGTTTTTATATCTACACACTCTATATATTTTAATTACGTTTATAGGAGTATTTAACTTACAACTAATAAAGATTGAATATATTTATCTCCATTTCCAGCAGGTGATTTAGTGAAATGTTTTAAAATAATCTTAAAAATTTAACATTATCATTGAAATATTATAAAAACGTTTTGACTTTTACCTGATTTTCTATTAGTTGTTTACATTAAGGTTTTTTATTTAGTTTTTTTTCAAAGAGTTAGTGAAGATTATTAATGTTTGTAGTTATCTTAGTAATAGTTTACTTATCTCAGTTGTCTGCCCTTACTTATCTCTGAGTTATCTGCCCTTGTTTCATGATGGGGATACATCACAGATTTATTATCATATAATTATTATAAATTGATACTTTTTAGTCATACTTTTGGGTTGTTTTTTTTTTTGCCAGGTCATGTTAGTGCTTATGGATTTTATTATATTAAGTCAATTTACAATAATACTGTAAATGTTTAAATTTTAGCTGTTTACTAATTTTAGTGATTTTTGCGATGATACAGTCGCCTTAATTTAAGACACTGCAAAGTTAAATGAAGTCATAGCGTACAAGATGATTCCCGAGATTTGATCTGTTTGATTGTCGAAGGTAGGCAGTTTTCTCTTGGCATTCCAGTTTCCTCTTCTGACCATGAATTTTGACAATAACATGAGCCACCATTACTTAACTCCATCTTCTAATAACTGACCACCTTGATATAAGTGGAAAAAAATCTTGACTGGGATGTGATTACAGTCCAACCTGCCTTAAAGGTAACCTCTATATAAGGACCACCTGCTTATAAAGACTTGTAGAACTGTACCCCAATTGTTCTCTACTCATATTATTTGAACCTGTATATAAAGGTCACCTGTCCATAAAGACTACTTTTACTTGTTCCTTTGGGTGGCCTTTATGGACAGGTTTGACTGTACTTTACTTTAACACTCTGTAGGTAGACAAAATAATTAATTAATCAACCAGATATGTAAACTATTACTTATTGTTAGTATTTTATTTATATATTGATACAGAGTTGTTTACTTTTACCTGATTTATAAACTTATACACAGCAATGTGGGATGTTATAAGGTATATAAATATACCTCATTATCTTGATAGGAAAGTTGATGATTTTCTCTGGGTACTCCAGTTTCCTCCACCTTCCCAGAACTGACTGCCTCAATAATAGTGAACAATTTTTTATTAGGACATTAACTACCAGGAACACCCATGTCTGTACTGCACTTCTGTCTAGATCAGAATCCTACTAGGGCATTCTATGGTGAGAAAGTTGGTGAATTTGTTTGCTGAAGGTCAGTGGTTGTTTTCTTGGTACTCCAGTTTCCTCCACCATCCTAGTGCAAGAAGCTTGTAAATGTAAATTTGATTGCTGAAACTCTGTGGTTTCTTTTGGCATTTCAGTTTCGTCCACTATCCCAGAACTGACGACCTCAATATAAGTCAAAGAATCTTGATTGAGGCATAAAACACCATTATTACACTCCATCTTATAAGAACTGACCACCTCACTATAATCACTCTGTAGGTAGACAAAAAATTAATTAATCAACCAGATAAGTAAACTATGACGTATCTATTGTTAGTATTTTGTTTATATATTTATACAGAGTTGTTTACTTTTACCTGATTTATAAACTTATACACAGCAATGTGGATGTTATAAGGTATATTAAATATACTCCATTATGTTGATAAAGCAGGTACTGACTTAGGAATACATTGATATTTTGTAAACATACCATTTATTTTAGAGGCCCACAGTGGCAGTACTAGTGTTAGAAATAACAGTAAGTCTTCTAGCCCGAACCTTGTAATTTTCTGGCACAACTCTTAACTTTATTGCACTGTATACAAACTGGTGAAATTAAAGATCAGTACTGGTTGGAATTTCAGCCAAATTTCGAACACTGACTATTGGTGTTTTATGCTTCGACCAAGACTTTTTTACAGGATATTGAGATGGTCTGTTATTTGATAAGAGAGGAACCTGGAATACCTTGAGAAACCCATTGACCTTCAGCAAGTGAACTGGCAAATTTTCTTACACTTGATCTGTTCATTTAGGATTGGAACCCAAGCAGTGAAGGGGACTACGATCCATCAGCTGGCACTTTACACAGCCAATTTTTGCTCACGTGAAATTCATGTGAAATTAACGTGAATTTCACATGAAAAATTTCACGTGAAATTAACGTTAATCGAGCTTATACGTTAAACTCACGTGAAATTAACATTAATTTCATGTGAATTTCACGTGAGATTCACATGAATTTTTTCACGTGAGTTTAACGTATAAGCTCGATTAACGTTAATTTCACGTGAAATTTTTCACATGAAATTCATGTTAATTTCACATGAAACTCACGTGAAATGTTGGTTCACGTGAATTTCACGTGAATATTTTCATGTGAATTTCACACGAAATGAGCTATCATATCAAAATTTTACTGATAGGAATTCCAAGTGCATATTGCTTTAGATTGCTCATAAGTACACTTGTTAAGACTTTTTGCTACATTCTCCATAAACCCTGGCCCCAGTTTCACAATTATTCCTTAGCTAAGATTTACTTTAACTTATATTAAGCAAATTTTGGTATTTTTTTTTTTTTCTTGGTCAAAACTAAATTCAAATGTTTTAATGTGGAAGTTTCTTAAAATGAAACTTTAAATTCCTGAATATCTTAAAAATTAACAAAATTATAAAATTTAAAATTTTGAAAGATTTAAGTTAAGGAAAATCCTGACCAAGGAATGATTGTGAAACCGGGCCTGTACATGATGATAGAACAAGTTGATTTAAATGCATTGCTTTTAAGCACTTCCTTTAATTCAGATTACACTGCAATCTGAAAATAGAGTAAATGGTGCTCATGGTTACTTGCATTAGGACTTTTTAAATAATGCATACTTTTTTTCATGACACAAAGACTACTTCATGTCTCAATATCAAACAAAGACAACTGTAATTTTCAAACGTTTTATATATAAATTATACACTTCATAAATAATCATAAAATTCATTAAACTACATTCTTGTGAGTGCCTACAAACACAGAGTTTTGTGAAACTGTTTAGTAATACATATGTAACATATGTAAAAAGGTTACATAATCATTACATCACTATTTTGATTATTATAGTCAGATAATTAATATTGTTGAACATGTAAAATAATGATTCACTGAAAAACTGATTTTAAATTGCCTTTAGTCTGTTAATAAGCATCACTTTTGATACACAATACTATGATCCATTTCAATCCAGTATTCCCACGTTGTTGTGCGCAGTTGCTCAATCTGCAAATATAAATTAAAATTTAGAATTTTAAAGAAATTTTACAACTGTGTTTAAAAAAATATTTATTTCATCATATGCCTACCTACCTATCCTCTGTGCTCCTAAAATACCACTGGGTAGTTCAGTTGGTAGAGTGCTCGCTATGTAAATTCTGGGCATGTCCCATCCCCACAGAATTTTTTTTTTAAAAAGCGCAAAATCCTGCAATCTGGAGAAGTTTAGATTATATATTCATTAGAGCTCTGTGTCAAGTATATAACTTATTGTTTTGAGATAAACTACTAGCCCATCGGGATACTGGTAAAACAACATTCACTAGCCCTGACCAATTTTTACTAGCCTAAGGCTAGCAGGCTAGTGTTAGTGTCGACCCCTGCCCATGTCACAATTGGAATGGCACTATAAAGAACCCTGCAGTATAATGCCATCACTGGCATTAACGCAACACACAGGCAAAATTTCTGCATCTTTGCCTATAGCTGGTGATGTCTCGATATAAGTGAAATGTTCTTGACTGGGACATTACTCAACTCAACTCCTTGCACCTAAAATTGCATCATATATTTGTACTAATATATTTAGTTTTTGAACATATAATACTGATGCAGACTACAAACCAATATTGCACCCAATATCACACCCCTTCTCCGATCCTTTCAACTCTTATATATGTGTGATAGGTGACTGTCAAAAGTCTTCTTTGTGTATTATTCAACTAAATTTGCATATTTATGAGAGGCATTGTTGAGGACCTTAAATAGTTCTATTTCAACACCACAAGACATTATTTTGTAAATAAATCTAGTGTTCTACTGTTAAATGTGCGTTCAAAGTCGGTAGTTTTATAATCAGTAGTCTAAATATGTGTTTGTCCTATATTGTTTTTTATCATATACTTTGTATTAATGTAGTTTCTGCATACTTTGATACGGCTAAAATGACACAATACATATCACCGACTGCATGTGCCTAGTTGGAAAATCTGTATCATTGGTCCGATATCGATATCAGAGCAGCTTCTTGGAACAAATAGATTCAACCACCATATCATTTGAGAAATTTTGACGGCATCAAAAGGCCTTACAAATGTCCGTCTGATGAGAAATATGCGATGTCGCGATTGGAAGTACCAGTATTTGGAGTAATATATTTTTCGTCTAATTGCTGTAAAATTAATTTTTTGTCATATTTAAGGCAAATGTCTGTATGAATTATTTGTTCTAAATGGTGAAATTTTAAGTATATGATAAACAGAATAAAACATGGTGAAATCCATATCATATACCATATCAGACCTCGACCAATATCAGACCTCTGGCTAAAGCCTGAGGTCTGATATGGGTGGTCTCAGTCAGATATGGCATATGATATGGATTCCACCATGTATTATTCTATATATAATTATTTGCTGTTTCTGTTAATAAATTCATCCAATTCTTAAATATAGTACCAATAAATGTATAAATAAGCATTGTGCATGAATGAAAAAGTGTGTTTGTAAGAGTTTCTAATCACACTTATATACAAAACCAATCTTTTACACATCACCAAGTTTTATAGGTTGAATAAGTGCTTACTTTCTATTAATATCTCCCCACTCTGTTGCAGACTCTCCATTTGTCCTCAGAGATATCACCAAAGATATCTTTGTGAAAACTCTTGAAGAACCCCCAATTTCAATCTCCTAAATTTAGTGCCTCCATTCTGCCTTAATTGTCTGTTAATGGCAAAAGTCTGAAAAAATCATATAACATAATTAATAACTATTAACTACAAGCTATTTTGTTCAATACATTGACAATGTCATTGTTACATCATGTAACATGTAGTTTTGGAGAAGTCAAAACATGTGTTGAGGTTTACACAGAAACATACATGTTGCAGATTGTATAATCAGGGTTCCCACGCATCCTTGAAAACGGGAAAACCCTGGGAATTTCAATTTATTAATTCCCGGTCGGGAAAACCATTGAATTCCACAAAAAAATTAAAAATCCGGGAAAAAGTCTTGAATTTTGCCGATACGTTACGTTGGTAAGGGGAAAGAGAGATAACTCTTACTTGCACGACAATTCCTAGTCGCTAAACACGGAAACGACCAATTCATTTTTCGTTTTAACAATTATAAGTGCCGATCAAGTCATCAATGCGTTTGTAATTGATGAGAAATAATATGATGTTGTCGTGGTTTTAATGTCTTCAAAGTAACATAGATTTTATACCATGTGGCGGTCCAACATTAATATTGTTAAATATTTTATATCAAGAGAAACGCTTGGCTTTGTAAAAGGAATGAAGTTTCCGAAAGCAATAATATTGAATGATGTCTGTTTAAAATCGGATTTGGTGAATTTAGACGAATCTTCTTTAGTATTTCTTTCTGTATCATACCAACATCAAGGACATTTTTCAGAGCTAACGGCATTAGACGTTTATGAAGTGACGGACTTAATTTGTAACTTAAAAGAATTGTGTTTCTTAAACATCGAGAAAATATTTTACCTTGGACCAGAAGAAGTTTTACGCATTCTGCATTCGTGCCCAAAGTTGGTAATATTTAAGTTTACACCAGCGTGGATACGTGGGTCGAGGTCTTATCATTGGACAGAACTTTATCATTCACACAGTGACGTCTTATGTGGTAGTGATTTTAGGGCTTTGTACGTGAACGTTAAACTCGGGAAAACGCTGCAGCAATTTATTGACATGTATGACCATGTACCTGAAGTTATTTTATATTGGTTATTTTTGTTTTTTTTTACAATTTTTATTATTTTTTTAATATTAAATAAACAGGCAGTTAATACAACCACATACCTTGTCATATTTTCTTTATTGGTGTAAAATGAATCAACTTTATGAATCGGTCAAGATTTACACATGTATACATGTATGATGTTCCAGATTCACAAGATAGTACATGTACTTTTATAAAATGCTTATCATTAATGTTGATCTTAAAAGTAATTAGACTATTAGGTTTTAGGGTTATATCAAGAAATCCTGTCCTTGAAAAGTGTGAAAAAAACTTAAAAAAACCTGGAAAAGCCCTGGAATTTTTAAAAGAGAAAAGAGTGGGAACCCTGTATAATACATGTTGCCACTACTGGCGCTAGCTGATTTTGGCTAGAAGGCAAAATGAGAGTAGTAAGTGAGATCAAGTTCAAAGTTGGAGGTGATGACCTAGATTTGGACTTTGTTTTTGTTATTTGCTTTTTATTTTAACCTACAGTAAAACTTGCTACTGAAGATATGTTATGCACACAAACTTGTTTCACTCTCAATGATTCTGTGTCCACAGACAAGATAATGCTTGGCTATGGTCAGTTATTGTTTTTGGACACTCCAGTTTCCTCCAACATCCATGAATTGACCATTGCAATATAAGTAGAAGAGTCTTCACTGGAATGTAAAACTTACTTACTCCACTCCAAACAAATGAAGATATATATGGTTTAGCGACTGGAAAGGATCTTTAAAGTTTAAAAGTTACATTTTAAATAGAGTGTAGTCATTAGTCAATAATAATAATAAATAATAAATAAATCTTTATTTAAAGCCAAATTTTAAAACTTATAACATAAGCTTTAGAGAGTTTTTGATTGGTTCCATAGCATATGGCCCTCACATGGGGAGAGACCAAAGAGCATATTGTCCGATTGCATTCTATTGTATGAAATGAATTGATCTTCATATTGTGAACACATGTACCATTCCAAGTTTACAGCTTTACTTGCTGTATAGCAGTTGAACTATTCACTAAAATGACCCAGCATACTGGTCCATGACATGGTGCAATAAATTTTAGAAAAATGGTGTACTATTTGCATATTCTGCCAAATTTTATGAAGAACATGAAATCAATTTGTCTTCAAGAAGACTTCTGCAAAATATCAGAACCAGTGAAAAAAAAACAAACATACTACTGTAATACTTGTCCGAATCAGAATCCAGAAGCATTAAGTAAAAGTAAAAACTTTTAAATGACAACCATGTGAACTTCAACTAGGGAAGTGTGTGTACTCTTGATGGGTAACCACCTCCTGTTTAGCTAGCTACACTGCCATGTAAACAAATACTGGTGACATCTTTTCATCTATAGACAAAAAAATCCAAGTCCATCAAAACTAAAAAGATTCTTGACCTACTTGAATTTTTCTAAAGGTGAATAAAAAATTCTGAATGTCACCACATGCACCGTATCAGGGATGAAGCTTAACTATTTTGAGTTATGTGCCCAGCTAAAATAAAATGTGTAAACATTAAGGGACCCAGACTGATTTTTAGTAGCCATGGGCTACTGGGCTCCTGTTAATCTCCATCCCAGCTGTATTAAACATTGGCTTGGTATTCATTGATTCAACTTACCATTGTTATCTTGATGTTTGTGCCATTAATGATCTTCAGGCTAAGTCTCACTGCTTACCAATGGCAATCACTAGTCATTAGTCCTGTGGTCGTCTGCTAAAAACCATCACTGGTACTGACCACTCCAGCTTGATTAGTTTTTTGGGTTTCAGTTCAAAACAAGCAATACATTTGTATGAAATTTTCCCCATGCATAATAGTCTACACTACTGGTACATTATATCCTCTGATTTTTCATTCAAAGTCCCTTTTCAAACTGAAAATCCACTGCAACCTAAAACTGCTGCATCATTTTGCAATGATGAAATTTCCTCTCCTCAAAAATTGAAGAGCGAACTTGCTGTTATCATAAGTAGTTTCTGCAGACAGCATGAGCACCCAATGTTATGCTTTAATTACTTAACTAAAGTATGGCATTTACAGTTTGTGTGTTGTCTACTATATTGGAATAAGAGATTATTATTATTTTCATTAATAAAATAATAATAATAATAATAATATTATTATTATATGAGTGAAAAAATACAGAGTATGAACAGCTAGAAGCCCTATTGAAAATATGCAGTTTTGCTTTCGGGCTATGTATAATTATACAAGATCACAGTTTTATTTTCCTTCTCTATTAAACACCCTACTACATTATATTCCTACTTTTTATCCTGTTGCTAGTGTTCTTCAACGAGCAGTGATTGGCATGGTTTATTTTTTAGGATATTCCATTTAACGGTCATGGAGGTGATATGATGACCCCCCCCCCCCCCCCATTAATTTTGAAAGTTACTTTTACAAGCAAACCTGTTGTATTGAATTTGTAATCACAATACTCAAATACCACTGGGAAAATGCCCAATGATCAAATACTTTCATTTTTAGCAATGTAAAGCTACATAATTTACCATACCTACCCGCCCTTCCTCTATACTCTCTTTAATAGAAATTCAGACGACATTAAACAATGTTTTTTTTACATATTATATCTACTTTTATTACTATTATATCTTTAGTTTTTTATGTGAATTTAACGTGAAATATTTCATGTGAATTTCACGTGAAATGTTTCATGTGAATTTCACATGAAATTTTTCATGGGAATTTCACGTGAAAAAATAAATTTTTCAAAAATGTGTGCATTTACAAGAAAAAAATCTAATATCTGTATTACAAGGTATCAATTCATAACAAAAGTTTATGGTTGGTGATATTTTTTTTCAATTTGCATGCCATTTATATTTTTTCACGTGAAATTCACATGAAAAATTTCACGTGAATTCACATGAAAAATTTCACGTGAAATTCACGTGAATAAATTCACATGAAAAAATTAACGTGAAATTCACGTGAACTGAATTCATTTGAATCTCACATGAAATCATGTGAATATCACGAAATTCATTGTGAAATCATGTGAATATCACGTGAAATTCATGTGAATATCACATGAATTTCACGTGAATCTCATGTGAATTGAGATTCACATGAATTTCACGTGAGCAAAAATTGGCTGTGTAGACAAGGACTCTGAAAATGTATCCTTGATACCCATATTGGATGCTAAAGTACTATTGAAAGCTAAGTTAAACCCTTCCCCTACATAGTCAGATTCTAACCTAGGTGGTAAGAGGTGCTGTGATCTGTAACTGTGTACTTTAGACAACTTTGCAGACAATGCCCCCTATTTTGTATATGAGAAGCATGTTTTCATGATTTCTACATGTTGATACTACTCAGAACTTGAATCAAGTTATGAATTATCTTAATTATCTAAATCTAAATGCTGCATTTCTTATATAAATTGTAATTTAAATCTCGACTCTTGCACCACTGCATAAGTATCTGTTATAATTTAATGTACACAGTTATGATGATTTTAATAAAACTCGCGCTCATATTTCCATGATCTTCAAGTTGAAACTGCTCTGAACCTGGAGCATTGACTTATCTCATTATCTAGACGATGCATTTATTAAATAAATTGTAAATGAAATCTGAACTCTTGTACTACTGCATAAGTATCTGTTATAATTTAACACACAGAGTTAGGGCGATTTTAATAAACATAAATACAGATAGGCTGTTTACTTATTGACTGGTTCTTAGATTTTCACGAGCACTCGGCATTACGAAATGAAAGTCACGGTTCTTTCTGATGGGAACTTAAAATAAACGAGGTCCCGTGTCACGGTGGGCTTGGCACGCTAAAGAACCCTGCTGTATAATGCCATCAGCGCAACGCACAGGCAAAATTTCTGCACCCTCGCCTATAGCTGGCGACGTCTTGATATAGTGAAATATTCTCGACTGGGACGTTAAACACCATTACTCAACTCAGATTTTCACGATCTTTTCAAGTTGAAACTGCTCTGAACCTGGAGTTATTACTTATCACATGATCTAAACGGAGTATTTTTTAAATAAATTGTCATTTTAATCTTGACTCTTGTGCTACTGTATCAGAATCTGCAATAATTTAACACACACAGTTAGGGTGATTTTAATAAACATAAATACAGATATCTGGAGTCTGATGGTCTGATTGTGAAGTGTAAAAATAATATACATATTTTTACTGAGTGGATTTTGTGGCCAAGTGGTCCAAAGCTCACACTTACAGATCACAGCACCTCTTGCCACCTTAAGGTTCAAATCCCACTTAAGATAGATTCTTGTGCAAGAAAGTTTGTCAGTTTGCTTGCAGATGATCAGTGTTTTTTCTAGGCATTGCAGTTTCCTCAACTTATGATTAACTAAGTGAAAGAGTCTTGACTAAGAGGTTAAATACTATTAGGCAATCCCACTCATTAAAAAAATTTCAGATTTCAAACTTGGCTACTTGAGGCCTATATTTTAATTAATGAGAACTGTAAAATCATAATTTCATGATTCCTATAAGTTGAAACTACTCTAAACCATGAATTATCTTGAATTATCTGAATGCTTCTTTTCTTAAATTGCAATTTTAATCTTGACTCTTGCACTTCTGTAAAATTATCAGAGTTAGGGTGATTTTAATAAACATAAATTCAGATATTGTGCTCGACCACTGAGGCCTATATTTTATTTATGAGAACTGCAGGGTCATGTTTTCATAACTGTTTCATGTTGATACTACTCAGAACCTTGGGTTATAGATTATCTTAAATTATCTAAATGGTGCATTTCTTATATAAATTGTAATTTAAATCTTGTGTAGCTGTATCAGAATTTACACACAGCTAGGGTGATTTTAATAAAAATAAATTTCCGATATATGGAGTCTGATGGTCTGATCGTAAAGTGATATCAAGCTGTAAAAATAATGTACAGATTCTACTGACATTGACTTTAATACTCTTCTATTAACTTTAATTTAACACCAAGTTTACACTTTAGATAACCAATTCTGTTATCTTTTGTTATTAAAAAAATGAAGCTGATAAAAAACTGATATATCAAATCTGCAACTAGAGCCTTTTAGACGCATCAATGTGTCAATTCCAATACCTTTCGTATGCAAAAGACAACACATGCAGCAGCATTTATAATGTACCACATGTGTATACATGTATTTACAATTGCAATGTCTTTGCTTCAATAAAGTATTTGACATAGACTATACTTTGCAACTTCATAGAGACACTGCTCCACATGCTGACCTGATGATGTCAGATGTCAAATGCTCTCGTTGACTGACAGGAGACGACCCATTTTTATGAGCGCATTTCAAAATTGTTTTGAAATTTACATGGAAAATAAAATTAATTTTTATAAATATTGTAAATATAAGAAATAAGATAATTTTCCAATGTCTTTATGAAGTTGCAAAGTATAATGGTCAAATTTTTAAACAAAAGGCTTTGTTTTTATGCAATTTGAGACAGCTCATGGAGCTCATGTTCAGCATTTGTGCATTAAGATGTGTGTGTATAACAGAACAAATGATTATATACAGAACACAACATGCATGGAAAAGATAATATAGGCACACATAGCATACCTGTCAAGGTCCTTATGGAGTCATGCGTGTGATGATGCGTGCGTCGCTAGGGGGGTCCGGGGGCATGCTCCCGGCAATTTTTTGAAATTATGATACAAAATCCTACATTCTCTTGCATTCAAGGGCATTAAATCATCTTATAGAACCACATTTAACTACCCCCCCCCACATGGGGTTTATTTTCTGCCATTTCAACTTTTTATCACGTGTCTTTGTTGTTGTTATGTAGTTTCGAATTGGAGGAATACCCATGACCAAGTAAGTAAATCTTGTTTTTATGTAGTTTTCACTATAAGGAAACTAGGATTTGTGAGTTACCAGCAGTAGGTATGCACATAGTGTACCCCATATGCATGGATGTATATATCCAGGGCACAACACATGGAGCAGAACGTATTCACTTTTATAGTGTACCACATGTACACAGCTGCACACCCAGTTATATAGAACACACTATACATACAGAGCACAACACACTTGAAGTAGAACATAAGCATATAGTGTTCCACAAGTGAAAAAAGCAGAACACATGACTATACATACACAGAACACAACACAGTTATACAGAACACACTATACATACAGAGCACAAAACACTTGAAGCAGAACATAATCATATAGTGTTCCACAAGTGAAAAAAGCAGAACACATGACTATACATACACAGAACACAACACAGTTATACAGAACACAATATACAGGTACATACAACACATTTGAAGCAGAATATAAGCATATAGTGTTCCACAGGTGAAGAGAGCAGAACACATGACAATACATACACAGAACACAACACATAGTTAAACAGAACACACTATTTATACACACAGAACATAAACACATAGTGTTCCACAAGTGAAAAGAGCAAAACACACCATTATACATAGATGTATCATAATACATACACAAATCTATAACTGTTTTTTTTGTGAGTAAATTTAGAAGTTTAGATAAAAACTTTAAAGAGAGTTCAAAGAAAATAAAATAAGAATATATGTGTGTATCTGGCTAATAAATAGTGAAATACAGATTATAAATAAGTCAAAGATGGGCGATTACAGCAACTATCTGTGTCTAATTTTGTCTGAAGAAATGTTTATATTTTGTCTAGAGTTTAACTGAACATTTATATACATATGTATGTACAGTAAATCCTAAATTCATTGCCATCATTTGTTCAATTTTTTTCATTATATAGGTGTTTTGACTAATACATACTCAATACAGATTGTAGACAAGTCAAAGATGAGATGATTACAGCAACTATCTGTGTCTTATGTTGTCTGTAGAAATGTTTATATTTTGTTTGATATTTGACTTGAAATTTATTTATTTGAACATGTATAGTAAATCCTGAATTTATTGCCATCATTTGTTCATTTTTTTTTCATTATATAGGTGTTTTGACTAATACATATAGTAAATACAGATTGTAGACAAGTCAAAGATTGGAAGATTACTTCAATAACAAAAAGAAAATTAATTTCATTCCTATGTGTTTTGGATCATTGAAAAAGTGAAGCAATAAGCGAGGTTGCAAAGTTATTTAGAGGCAGTATATATAATGAGGTTTTGCTATATAAATAAATATATTTTAGATAAACGTAGTGTGGAGTACAGTTGAGTAATAGTGTTTATGCTCCATTCAAGATTCAATCACTTGTGTTAAGAAAACTTAAGACAGTCTTTTCGAAGACAGTGGAGGAAATTGGAGTATTTAGAGAAATTTACCGAACTTCGTCAAGCAAACTGACACTTTCTCACACAAGGGTCTGCCAGAACGGGATTCCAACATAGATTATGAGAGAGGATGATCATAAAACATGTGCTTAATAATACCCCTTGGCTGAGCAGTACTCGAACTCACAGCGGTGAGAAACTGAGTTCGAGTCCTAATCAGACCACATATGGGAAAGTGAATTTTCCTTGCCGTTGGCCTTTACTGATTCATTTGGTATCAGTATAATGGACTGGGGGAGTGGTACACTTGTCTGCAGCGTACTGACTCTGTGAGCTTAAACACGTTAAAGTCGCCCTAAGTGTGCGCTTGTACAAGGCAGACCATAAAACACACTTGCACTTCACATGCATACACAAACTTGTTCATAGAATAATCCATAGAGATTAAAAAAATAGTTCTAGCTGCGAATAGCTGAAAAATTGCTTATTGCGATGACCATGTTAAGCAACATTCAACCAACCAATCTTGGCCACCAAGGACCTGTTAGATTGAGGAAGATTTAGTAACTTGTAGTTTAAATCATTTTTGGAAAATCTTTATTCTTTCATTCTTAAATAAATTTAATATTATGTTGATGTTTTTCTAGTAAATCATATCATTTTTAGAAATAGAATAATTTGCAAGTCCCATGTAGAAATAAAACATTGCATCATTTGATTTACAACCAATCCATTATGTAACAGGTCTGATTTGTAACAACCTATTCTTAAGAGGCACATTGATCTGCCATTCCAAATAAATTATATCCATGTATTATGCAAGATTGTTGATTTTCTAGAAAGAAAATTTAAACTTTTTAATAGCTCGTATGTGTCATACAGAACACAAGTAGACCAACACATATATACATAGTCAAACCAGTCTATATTGGCCACCCATTATAAGACCATGCAGTAAAAGTGGCCTTTAATGGGTAGGTGACCTTTATATACAGGTTCAAATGATAGAAATAATGAACAATTGGATACAATTCTATTGGCCTTTATAAGCAGGTGACCCTTATGTAGAGGTTGCCTTTAAGGCAAGTTTGACTGTATACCAAAAATTTGTGTAACATTCAGAACTCAGCTCACATAGAAACTGCCACATACAGAACATATGTGACATTACATACAGAACACAACACACATGGTTGGTTGGTTGAATGTTGCTTAATGTCACATCAGCAATTTTTCAGCTATTGGCGATGAGAACTATTTTATAAATCTCTATGGATTAATCTATGAACAATTATGTATGCATGTGAAGTGTGAGCATGTTGTATAGTCTGCCTTGTACTAGCACACACCCGGGGCGACTTTACCGTGCTAGCTCACAGAGTCAGTACGCCCCAGACAAGCATACCACTCCCCCAGTCACATTATACTAATACCAGGTGAACTAGTAAAGGCCAATGGCAAGGTAAATTCACTTTCCCACATGTGGTATGAGCAGGGCTTAAACTCACAGCGGTGAGAGACACTGTATTTATAGACTGACGTCTTATCCATTAGGCCTATAACACACATAGAAATTGTCATGCACATAAATGGAACACACAGACTATACAAAACACAACACACACATAGACCATGACATACAATGAACATATATACAGAATATGACACACATAGAGATCACAACATACATGGAACATGTGTGACATACAGAAGTTAACACACATATAGAGACCATGGCATACAAAGAACATATATACAGAATATAACACACATAGAGATCACAACATACATGGAACATGTGTGACATACAGAACATAACACACATATGGAGACCATTGCATACAAAGAACATATACAGAACATAACACACATATAGAGAACATATATACAGAACATGCCACACATAGAGACCATAACAAACACAGAACACTAATATGGCATACAGGACACTATACAAACAGATGCCACTGCATATACAAAACACATACAGCACACACACACATATACACACACGGAATTAGAATAATCTGAAATGTAAATATAGGCAGTGAACTTTTTAGAAAAGTTGTTCACAGTGCTCTGACTCTCAAAACAAACTAATCTTCACACATTATTTAGGTTGTTTTGCATTTCAAAAGAAGGTTTTAGCACTGTAAACACCATTTCTTCACATATTAATGGTTAATTATACCAATTTTACAAGGAAACATAATTACATTACGCAATGTCATGAGTTCAGTTGTCCTTTTACAGGTATAGGCAAACAACTTTGACCTGTTCGCTTCACCTTTAGTTTAAACATCCATTATGAACCAGTTCATTTATAAAAACAGAACACAAGGGTTTATTCGATCTATATCATTGTGAATATGTTAACTGTAAATCATAACTCTACCCATATATTGGGTCAAAAATCGTATGTGAATAATATTTTTTATTCCTAATGAAAGGTCAAGTGGACAGGTCAATGTTGTTTGCCTGTACTCTCGCACACAATCTTTCTATAACAAGTTAAATTACATAATGCATTCTGTTGTCAAAAGATTTTAGTGTGAATTGAGTTATCAAATGAGCAGTTACACTAAAATGTCAGGTGTGAGATAATGGGAATTTTGGAGGTTTTTAGGTACTCTGCAGTTGTATCAGTGTACTTACTGTTAGAATTTAGATAAAATTATTTGAGTACAGAATTTTGGAGATAAGTTGCATATCTTCAAAATGTTGTAAGAATTTGTATCCAGTTCTATAATCAAGTCAAGAAATTGTTTAATTTTGGTTTTTGTAAAATAATGGTTTGAATACTGGGAGAATTTTTCTTTCATGTCTAAAATTCGGGAAATTTTTATAATCAGTGGTCCCAATATGTGATTGTTTGTCTTTTCTTTTCTTTGTTTAACCACTGCAGTAAGTTAGTTGGTAGAGTGCTGGCTTGGTAAGTGGGAGGTCATGGGTTCAAACCAGAACACGAACAGGTCTGACCCAAGACTTGAAACTGGGTTATGACTCAACTGTTCTTTAGCTAAGCACTAGGCATTATGAAATGAAAGTCACGGTTCTTTCAGATGGAAACTTGAAATAAACGAGGTCCCGTGTCACGGCAGGCATGGCACAATTAAGAACTCTGCTGTATAGTGTCATTAGCGCAATGCATAGGCAAAATTTCTGCACCTTTACCTGTATCTGGCGATGTCTCTGTATAAGTGAAATATTCTTGACTTGGATGTGTTACACAATTACTCAACTGTTTTCTTTGTTTAGATGTTTTAGCATTAACTTGTATTACTCTTGTTGTTGGTTGTATTGGTTATTGCCAAGTACATCTTTATTGTGTCTTGTCACCCTTCAAAGAAATTTCTTGCATAGCGATTGGTTAACTTGCCGGGGTACATAGAACTATGTTCAGAAATTTGCCGGGGTACATTAACCCACGCGACCTTTAGTAGTAAAAGGAAGTAACTCGTATATCGCAAACGTCTAGTTAAGGTAAACAAATATGGAGACAATGTACGAAAGTCACACCAAATAGGAAATGGAAGTTAAGTAGATCAAACTATTACTGATTTGAAGGGTGACAAAAACGTGTGGCTCGGGGTACATAAATCTTTGACAGGGTACATAGGGCCGTGTAACCTGCCAAAACCCTGTATAACTTATAATGTTGGTTGCAGATATTCTGCTCGATTCACAATTCAAAATCTTAGTCGCTTTTCCGATTTTTACAATTCTGGAAATTTCAGTATTTTGGAGTTTTCTATCACTTTTTCTTTTTCATAATTGCAACATAAAAAGGTGTAAAAGAGAGCCCTTCATATATTTTTCTCTGTTACTGGGCTATATTTATTGTTTCATGAACAACATTGTATATAGATGTAACATTACATAAAATGTTATCTTCCTCAGTTTTTATATATGGGATCCTGATCTTGAGCTGGTCTGTCTGTCAGATTGTGATGTAGATGGAAACTCGCTGTCACAATATATCACTCAAGCTTGTAATGTGATACCACTATAGTTTAGATAATGGTACCCAGAATATCTTCTGACACATCTGTGATCTCGAAGAAAAAAACCAACAATAATTATTTTTGTTTTTGGCATTGTTTTTTGGTATTTCAGCCTGCAGTCTCGAGCAGTCTCAGACTTCTGGAAATAAATATTCATGTTGACTTGTGGAGGATATATATTAGATTAGTTTAGATACTAACCCATAATATAACTTAAACCATTTCTGTGATCTTGGTAATGTCTTTTGTTTTGGCATTGTGTTTGGTTTTTCGGTTTGCAGACTTAAGAAGTCTTGAGACTCCTGGACATAAATATTATTCTAAGTTGAGCCATGTCTGAATTAGTCGAAATTGTTTCTGAAAATGTGAAGAATGTATTGTGACAATTAAAATGTGACAATTGTCAATTTTCTAAAATGGTAAGAATAACACTTAAGAAATATGAAAATTGACAATACAAGCTAGACAATGAGAGAATACACATCTGTACATAAGAAATAAAACTTGACGGCTGATATCAGCCGTTGTAGTTACAACAGTTGGCTATTGTTTTCTCATTTAGTGTACACCTCTATCACAGATCATTGGCTAAGTGATCTATAATGCACACTTATAGATCACAGTGCCTCTCATCGCCTTGATTCGAGACCCACTCTAAATAGATTCAAGTGTGAAAAACTTTGTCATTCTGCTCGCTTACTCCACCATTCCTGAAATAAATGTCTCAGTATAAGTGAAACAATCTTGATTGGGACATAAAACACAATACTCCACTGTCCACTCCACTTGCCTTCACAATGTAATACTGTGCCCTTCCACTATACCAGAGCTGGCCCTGGTTTCACAATAATACCTTAGCCAAGATTTTCCTTAACTTAAATTTAGCAAATTTTGGTAATCTCTTTTTGGAATTACTGATAACTATTAATTGTCAAAACTAATGCAAACATTTTAATCTAGAAATGATGTTAAAAATGACACCTTAAATTCCTAAATATCTTGAAAATTAACAAAATTATAAAGATTTGCAATTTTGTAAAATTTAAGTTAAGGAAAATCTTAGCTAAGGAATGATTGTGAAACCTGGGCCAGATCACCTGAAAATAAGTGAAATAATTTTGACTGGAACATAAAACTCCATTACTCAACTGTAGGGGTGGGTATTGGGGAAAAAAGCATATTGCAATATATTGCAATATTTGAGAAAATATTGCAATACATATTGCAATATATTGCAAAGTTAATAAAAGCTTAAAAGATAAACGAACCGGAATCCAAGTTTGGGTGATGGCCGCGAATGTGCGAAGTAAGATTACTTGTACCCCCAGCATAATTAACGTCTGCATTACAGACAGTGCATACTGCTATATTTTTATTAATAGTCCCCGCTATTTGCCTAAATTTCCCACACTTTTGCCTTTGCTCGTTTGTTTTTGACAAGTTTTACTTTGTCGTCTGCCATTATCGGTTATAACATGTATACATTCTGTATCTCAGAGGCGCTTTATTTTGTATGTAGTTGAATACACTTACATGATAAAGATTATATTACAGCCTTTTTAGTGTTAATAACAAAATAATGACTGTAAAGCATAATCTACTGATTTTTTGTACAGCGTGAACAAAGTGAACGTGTACATTGCTATCACTTTCTTCCAAGATATCGAGCTTCTTTGCTATGAAATTATAAGATATGAGTACACCTGGAAATAGTGCGCCTGGAAAATGAGCGTGAAAGAGGTATATCTGTTTTATCGTGAGATATGTATTCTGAGACAGGTAATGCATTTGGTTACATATGCACATTTGGAATAAATTTTCGGAATACATTTCGGAATCTAGTAAAATATTGCGACGGGATGCATCTAATAATTTTTGCAATTTGGCGAACTGATCTCATGTTTACAATAAAAAGTAGTTCGAGAAGTTTGCGTCCTACGATGTAAAATCATAACTTTTTATGAAATGAACAGCAACGGCAGGTTGTTTAATTAATTCTTCGTGAAATCTACGGAAATTTAAATTTATTTTCAAGGTTATGATAACGTATTTTGATGTTGAGGCAATTGTGTCATATTTTAAAATGTTTATCGATTAGATTTTACTTTCGTGAAAGGGAGATGATTCGTACAGTGTTGTGTTCAAATTTTAAATACAGTCGTTTTACCAGTTCCAAACAGGGTTTCATATAAGCGCTGCTGCAGACGTCATCCACAAGCAGAGGAAATAAAATTTATGTGGTGTAATAATACAAATGTTTACTGATTCCAAAATATCGACACCTGTCATCAAAAACACGTGGTAGTATGTTTTCTTGAAAAAAGCATTTCCGTGATCACGATTTGTTTACATCGTTAAACTAAGTCACCAACAATCTGTCGACCTGTCCTGCACATAGATTTAGGAAGCGGTTGAAGTTGATATTATTTAAACATTTAATGCCCATACATTCAAGTAGAAGCAAATTTAGAAAGTTATTTTGCGATTCCTTTAATTGAACGGGATTGAAATTTTAGATTATTCGGTAGTAAAAATTCGGAACTGGTAAAACAACTGTACTTCACCATTAACATGAAATGGGAAATTGTGAGTGATAATCAGCAGTTAATTAAACCCAGATTAACAGCAAATGATCCAGTTACATACAACCGCTAGAATGTACCCCTCATAGCGACGGTAGGATCTGCAAAACTCTACTTCCTCTCTATCCGAAATGACAAAACGATCGGGTACAACTTTTTAAAATTTTAATTACCGATTGTCTTTTTCATATATTTATGAAATTATTATTTTCTACCATTTAATTCAGCAATACATGGTTTGGTACATTGTTTCTTTTTAAAAAAAAAAAAACATCCGTCGGACTATGCATAGATCGACCCCCCCCCCCCCCCCCCCCCCCCCGATTTTCGGTTATATTCTGTCTTGCCACAACACAATTTTCCCAACTACGCTGTACAACAGCACAACAGTGCTATGTTTAAAATTTCCGCGGTATACCGGTTTTTTTTTTGAGTACCGGTATATTGTATCGACCCTGCCATACCGCAATATACCTGTATACCGGTAATATCGCACACCCCAACTCAACTGTCCACTCCATTCACCTTCATTACGTATTACTATGGGCCTTACACATTTATTCCACTTTCATCAGCAGAGCATTTTTATTCAGCAGACGTACATTTTTGGCAGAGTTGGCTGTAGTACATCTATTTTAATGGCTCATATAATTGTTATTTCTAGAATCAGAGAGTAAATAAGTATATATTAATTAATATATTGCCTAGTGCTAGTTAGTAGCCCCCAATTATACAGAGTTTAAAAACACATTCATCTGTATTAAGTTAGGCTACTGTTCAATTAGAGGGGAGTGATATATAGAAAGACTAGCCAAAAGATATATACATAAAGTTTGTATAGATGACGGAGATTTTAAGGTAGAATGGAAAACATGGACTGGACTCTGACTATTGACTTGGGCTCTGAACTTGGATTCTAGATTTGGATTCTGGACTTGGATTTTGGATTCAGACTCTGGGCTTGGACTCTGTACCTCGGACTTTGGATTTGAAACTCTGAACTTGAACTCTGACAATGCATTTGGGACTCTGGACTTGGATTCTAAACATTGGACTCTGAACTTGGATTCTAGACATTGGACTCTGGACTTGGATTCTAGACATTGGACTCTGGACTTGGATTCTAGACATTGGACTCTGAACTTGGATTCTAGAGATTAGACTCTGAACTTGGACTCTAGACTTTGACTTTGACTTTGGACTTGAACTCTGGATTTGGTACTTTGGGATGGACTCTGGAATCTGGACTTTGACTTTGACTTAGACTTTGGACATATCACTACTGATAATTTAATTACAATCATTCCTGCTTAGTGACCATGGTATACTGTGTATATACTTTCCAGAGTCCAAGTCCACACTCAAAGTCCAAAGTCCAGAGCTGAGTTAAGGTTTTCTATTATACTAGATTTTGATCTGGTTGAAGTGCATGACCAAAGTATACACCATTTATCAGTGCAAATGAACCCTTAAAGACATTAAACATTCTAAACCAACTGGATGTATGATGTACATGTATATTGAATAACATCTAATGTCTCTGTTCAGTAGCAGAACCATTAGGGGCATGGTGTAAAATGTGGACCAGATTGATACAAAAGGTATGTACTAGTAATTGTTTGAACCAGCCACATGTGATTTTTAGCTCAATTGGCTATAGCCGCTACCAGTTGAGCTCATGTCATGTTGAAAAGTGTATGTGTGTGTGTATTTTCATTGATAACGAAAAAAAAGAATGTCATTTCTTATATTCACAATTTTCAATTTCAAATAATTGCAAAATACATAATACTTTGTGTGTACATGTATTTTGAAACATTTTATCTTTGTTCTGCCTTGTTACCACCATCAGAAAAATTGCAGCTTCCACATGGGTAAACAATAACAAAAAATAGTTTTCCACTTGCCATAAGTTTTATTTATACTACCTTGACAACATAATAATTTCATGTTAAAATCAAAAGTGTTGCACAGAATAATATTCCTTTATGTATTTAACCATAAAATGATAAAAATAGAACAAAATTTCAAAAAGTAATTTTTGATTGTAGTGTATTCAAACGCGATAATTTGACGTAACAACTTAATAACTGTGCATATTTACATAATGACGCCATTGGAAGTAATGTCAAATAACACTACCAGCCGCCTTCGTAGAAAAGTTGAAATGCTCTTGCTTACTTCAATACATGGGTGTTACATTATCTTTTACACTATGGCATGCAATGGCTCAAAATGTGCCATAGAAGGAGAATCAATGACAGTTGTAAATATAAAACTATTGGTTGTATGAGCCAGTTAACAAGTGAGCAATAAGGTCCATTTACCTTAGACATGATGCAATAAAATTTTAACTAAATTAGAAACATATATGGATGTATTATATTGTGTTTTCTTTTCTTTACAAAAAATACATGAATTACAATTTTATAACATGAGACCATTTTGACTCATCTACTCGTATATGAGTAAGAAATAAAATTTTATTTTCAGTAATTAAATTAAGAATGACTAAAATTCCTTCAAAAAATATGTTAAACAACTACATTAATATGCAGGTGTTGGCTGTGTACATAAATAAACAAAATTTTCTTGGGGTCGGAAAATTAAGAAAGTATCTTGAGAATTAGGGCTCAGTTTTGATCCCAGGTTAGGCATATCATAATAATAGAATCTTACACCGGTAACAGGGTAAGACAGAGATATCTCAAACGAGGATGAATATTTTCTTGTCCAGAACGAGCTTTAGCGAGTTCTGGACATTGAAAATATTCACCCAAGTTTGAGATATCTCTGTCTTACCCTGTTACTGGTGTAGGATTCTTTTTCTCACACATTTGCAACATAAAACATGATTAATAAACATAAAATTACCTAAAATGTTAAGTTTTCATGTCACCATCCGTGCCTGCTGAAAATGACGTAATCAATTTTTGTTGACGTTCTCACATAAAATGATTGTGACGTCATCAATTAAGCGTGTGTAAGTGATTGTGACGTTGAGAAATTGGTGGTTGACTTTGGAACTTTTCTCAGCTTATTAAGTCCTTTTAACGATAAATCCAGAGCAGGTATAACTACGCGAGAAATTCGGCGTGTAGCCTGTCTCAACCCTAGGGTGAGACAAGGAAATCCCACATGGGTACAAACGCGGGATTTCCATGTCACAGCTAGGTGTGAGAATATATAATATCACAGATATGGGGAAGGGGTTGATCAGTGGCCAAATTATCTAAAATGCCAGTTTACATGTCACAATACCTCTCACCACCTAGTTTTGAAACCCACTTGCTGACGGTCAGTGGGCTTTTCCAGACACTTTGAATTTCTTCACCATCCAGAGCTGATTGCCTCGATATAAGCATAATAATCTTGACTAGCGCTTAATACATCATTAATCAACTGCACTTTTTAAGTCATATAGGCCAGTTTTGGTCCCATGTTAAAATGACCAGCAGCAGCTCTAAGTTGATACTACACTCTATAGGTTATATAGGGAACCAGTAATGAGCCCAACCCTTAGTCAATAGTATACACTATGCCACTATTCATTAAAACCTGACAGTAACAGATGACAATTTCAGTTATTATATTCCTTTTTAGTTTTTTATTCTTTTAAATTTTTTTTCACAATTTAGTGAGAAAATAAATTGCCTTTAGTTAAAGTTTTATGGATCATGGCATCATAAAAATGTTTAAGATTATAAATTATGAGATGTAATAAAACAATAAAATGGTTATGAATCTGTTCAAGGTTAATTTGGTATCAAGTTTAATGGCTTCATTTACGGCAGATTTAACACTTGTAAAAAAGTCTTGATAAATGTCACATGTTCTTCTGTATCTTAGTTAAACAAGGTCTGATAAATGTTTGACAGAAACACTGGGTCTGAACCATAAGAAGTTGAGTCTGATAAATGTTTGATGGAAATAGGGTCTGAAAAATGTTTGGTGGGCCAGAACCATAAGATGTGGGGTCTGATAAATGTTTGATGGAAACAGGGTCTGATGAATGTTTGGTGGGCCAGAACCATAAGAAGTGGGGTCTGATAAATGTTTGTTGGAAATAGGGTCTGATGAATGCTTGTTGGAAATAGGGTCTGATGAATGCTTGGTGGGCCAGAACCATAAGAAGTGGGGTCTTATAAATGTTTGTTGGAAAAGGGATCTAATAAAATTAATGTTTGATGGGAAAAGGATGTGAGTAAAACAGGGTCTGATCAATGTTTGGTGTGGAAATGGTGTCCTATAAATATTTGAAGGAAACAGGTCTGAAAGATGTTGACAGTGCCAAATCAAAACACACTAAATGGGGTCTGATAAATGTTTAGTTAAAAATGGGGTCAAATGCTGGTGAGGGTCTCGAGGGGTGTCTCTCTGGTCACGGAGATACACTGCTAAAACTTCGAGTTAATGCCCAACCGTCTCGAATAGGTTCTGCCAGCAAGTCACCTGTCACACCTCCTTGTTGTGGCCCTGATAATGCTTAGGTAGCTGAGTGACAGTGGCGAAAGGCGAGACTCCGGCGCCTTTAAATAACTGGAACCTGTGGCTAAGGGAAGGAAAACCCTGACAGAAAACCACTGGCCCTCCGAGTTCAGGGGGTTTTGCTTAGGGTTATCAACCCTAACATGTAAAAAACTCAACCGCTACAGAAACAGACACACAGAGAAGGCTGTATGCTATCTCCCCTGCTCTTTCTAGTGGCCATAGACTGGGTCATGAGGGAATCAACCAGCGATAAGAAGAATGGCATCAGATGGAGAATGGAAAACAAACTGGATGACCTGGACTATGCCGATGACCTATGTCTCATCTCATCCACCTATCAGCATATCCAGGAGAAAACAACCAAACTCCATGAAACATCTAGAAGCTTAGGCCTCAACATCAACCTTAAAAAGACCAAAATAATGAGAATCAATGCACAGAACAACAACTCTGTACAAGTAAATGGAGAACAACTGGAAGATGTACAGAAATTCATGTACCTCGGCATCATAGTAACAACAACAGGAGGTACAGACGAGGACATAACATCCCGAATCAACAAAGCTTGTCATGTGTTTGCCATCTTGAAACCAGTATGGACCTCCTCCTGCATGACAACAAGGACAAAGCTGAGGATCTTTAATAGTAACGTAAAATCTGTATTACTATATGGATCCGAAAGCTGGAAGCTCCGGAAAGACCTGATAAGAAAACAGAGTGTTTGTTAACCAATGCCTGAGGACCATATACAAGAATAGTGTCTAACAGCGATCTTAAAGAGCTGACCGGACAAGAAGACATCATGGTAGAAATAGCGAGAAGGAAGTGGAGATGGGTTGGCCATGTGCTTAGGAAAGATCAGAGCGACATTACCAGGGAGAGCCTTTTCTGGACAGCCGACGGGAAAAGGAAGAGAGGCAGGCCAAAAACAACATGCCGAAGAACAGCCGAAAGCGAGTTGAAACAACTTGGGTGGTCCTGGAAGAAGATAGAGAAGAAAGCGAAAGATAGGAATGGGTGGAGAGACTGTGTGGCTGCCTTATGTGCCGCATGGCACGAGGAGACCTAAGTAAGTAAGTAAAAATGGGCCTGATAAATATTTGATGGAAACAGGGTTTAATAAATGTTTGATGGAAACAGGGTCTGAAAGATGTTGAATGGGCCAGAACGTACCACACTAAATGCGCTCTGAAAAATGTTTGATGGAAACAGGGTTTGATAAATGATTGGTGGAAACAGGGTCTGACAAATGTTTGATGGAAACAGGGTCTGAAAGATGTTGAATGGGCCAGAACGTACCACACTAAATGGGCTCTGAAAAATGTTTGATGGAAACAGGGTCTGATAAATGTTTGGTGGAAACAGGGTCTGACAAATATTTGATGGAAACAGGGTCTGATAAATGTTTGATTGAAACAGGGTCTGACAAATGTTTGATGGAAACAGGGTCTGATAAATGCTTGATGGGCCAGAACTATGCACTTTCAAATGAAAACATTGGATTAAAGTGAAGGATTGTTGCTTTATGGTTCCATCAAGGGATGGTGGAATTGCCAGCAGAGTAATAGTGTCCTACTTTAGAGTTAATATTCTTAGAATTATATCCAGGTGGTCAGTTATTAGATGGTAGAGTGGAGTAATGATAATTTACACCCTAGTCAAGATTCTTTCACTAATATATCTAGGCAGTTAGTTCTTAGTTGGTGGAGTGGAGTGGAGCAATGATGTTTTACCGAAGAAGTTGGTACTGAATGATATGGGAAACCTGATTACCCAGATGAAACCACACAACTGACAAACTTTCTCACACTAAGATCTGCAACTGATTGGTATATAAGACTGTTGCTGTCCTGATATTATTAAAATATTCTTGACTGGTATGTTAAACCATATTCAATTAATCAATTTTCTCATGAAACAAACTTGATGTCCACCCTTTGGCCTTTTTACTTTCAAATCCAATTAAAGATAAATAGTGTGTAATTTTATTTATTGATAGCTGGTGATGTCCCAATATAAGTTATTCTAGACTGGTATGTAAAACCCTATTAATCCATATTCTCGTTAAACATAGTTGATGTCCACCTTTTGGCCTTTTTACTTTAAATCCAATTAAAGACAAGTTAGAGTATAATGTTTTTGTCATAAATAGCTGGTTATGTTCCAATACAAGTTATTCTAGACTGGTACCTATGTTAAACCCTATTCGATTAATTAATATTCTCATTAAACATAGTTGATGTCCAACTTTTGACCTTTTTACTCTCAAATTCATTAAAAACAAATTATATGTGTGCAATTTTTTTGTCATTAATACTTCTATCTCCCGAGGGCCAGTTAACAGACAAACAATTTCATCTAATATAATGACAAATGAATTTATATTTTATTTGAGTGGGACTATTTGTAATAATTAGGTATAGTACTATCAATGTGTCATCTATGATAGGTAGCTATATATATCCTCTTGATGGTAATTACTAACTACTGTTGCTGATGCTGCAATTTATCACCGCCATATTGCTCTGGGGGTTTATGGAACAAGTATTGTTTGACTGCATGTTTGTACCACTTAAATAGCTCAGTTGGTAAAGTTTTGGAGATGGGGATTTAAATCCTGGCTGGGTCTCACCAAGATTTAAAAATATGTAGTAGCTGTTCTTTAACCAAGCACTTAGCTTTTAGTTATGAAATTCAAAGGGTCTTTTGGAAAGAGATGTCCTGTATCATGGTAGGGTTGGCATGCTAATAAGAGACCTCTCTGTCTATTGCCCCGAGTACACTGCAAAGGTGAAATGGGGCTATTGATTTCTTATATTGCAAAATGACACCAAGTCTCAAAAATAGTGACTATTCTTTTATCAAGCATTCTTAAATAGAAGCATTTTTAGAAATGAAAAACAGACGTCCTTTGGAAGAGATATCCTATGTCATGGTAGGCTTGGCAGGCTCAAGAAATCTCCCTGTATATTGCCCCCAGTCTACTGCAAAGGTAAAAAAAATCAGAGTTCGATATAAATTGTTTCCCCGAGACAAGTGGAAATGACTGTCAGACAAGTTCAAATGTAATAATTAGTATTGTACTATCTAGATTTCATCTATGATAGGTAACCTTATATATCCTCTTGATGGTAATTACTTTCTACTGTTGCTGATGCTGCTATATATCATGGCTCTATGGCTCGGGGGATTTATGGAACAAGTATTGTTTGGCTGCATTTTTGTACCACTACGATAGCTCAGTTGGTAGTGCTCACATCATATGTGGGAAGTTGGGGGTTGAACCTCTGCAAGGTCTAACCGAGACTTGAAAATAGGTAGTGCCTGTTCTTTTGTCAAGCGCTCGGCTTTCAGAAATGAAAGTCATATCATGAGTCATGGTAGGGTTTGCATGCTTAAGAAACCTCTCTGTGCCTTGCCTGAGAACACTGCAAAGGTAAAATTACTCAGGGCTCAACATGAATGGTAGTCAAGCTGCCGGAGACAAGTGAAAATGACTTGTGAGGCAAGTAAAATTGTTATAATTAGATGAAGTACTATCTATTGTCGTCTATGATAGGTAGCTATAAATATCATGACTGTAATTACTTACTACTGTCGCTGATGCTGCAATTTATCAAGTCTATATTGCTCAGGGAAGGTGGGGAATTAAGGGCACAATTATTGTCTGACTGTATTTCTGCTAAAAAAGAGCTTTGGGTAGAAATTAGAAATTTTTAAATTTCTTTCATTTTGCAGTTTATGCAAATTTTGTGAAGAGATGTAGGAAGTGCTTCGGGTAGAAATTCTTAATTTCTTTCATTTTGCAGTTTATGCAAATTTTGAAAGAGATGTAGGAAGTGCTTTGGGTAGAAATTCTTTATTTTCTTTCATTTCTCAGTTTATGCAAATTTTTAAAGACATGTAGGAAGGGCTTCAGGTAGAATTTTTTTAATTTCTTTCATTTTGCAGTTTATGCAAATTTTGAAAAAGATGTAGGAAATGCTTTGGGTAGAAATTCTTTAATTTCTTTCATTTTTCAGTTTATGCAAATTTTGAAAAAGATGTAGGAAGTGCTTTGGGTAGAAATTCTTTAATTTCTTTCATTTTGCAGTTTATGCAAATTTTGAAAAAGTTGTAGGAAGTGCTTTTGGTAGAAATTCTTTAATTTCTTTCATTTTTCAGTTTATGCAAATTTTGAAAGAGATGTAGGAAGAAAGATTGGTTGATTAAAATCAGCCTTAATATATTGTAAGATGTTTGCAAAATTATTGTTTTTTATTCATAGTCTGTCTTCGTGCTTAGATTTCATAACTTACAACATGAATTTGATATTATTGTTTTTAGCTCACCTGACCAGGGCCCCACAAATCGCCAAAATCGGCTAAAAATCACCGAATTGGCAAATAAAACGCCGAATTGAAATTCGGTCATTCGGTTTTTTTCCCCTATAAACCTTCTAAATTTTGTCTTGTTAATTAAGATTAGTTCACGATCGAGAAATCACACAAGACTTTAAGATGAAGCCACGTGTCCCACAGGTGTACAATCGGTGTGATAATTAATTAATCATTGCCTGTGAATAATCAGCACCAGAGTTAATCCTCTAATCACTTAATTATTACCGAGACCACGTGTGTTCAACAAACTGTGTAAACAAAATACCTTACGAGGCCTCAGTTTTATTTATGCCTTGTTTCATGTTTTAAGGAGATGATTCAAACAGCGAGGTGAAACAAAAGAGCTGAAAAGAATACCAAATTAGGCATTTGAATATTAGTTGGCTGTTATTCGAATCCTATTTGAATATTTGGCACAAAAAAGAAAATCTCCATCTGTTCTGGAACAGAGCTACTGTAGGCAAACGATGTGTATTGCACAAGGCAGATGAATAAAATTACCTTATTATATATTCCTTATTCATAGGAATGCTGTATGACGATAATAAAATCATGATCTCTTTAATATTCTTCTAAATAAACCCAGATTTTAATGATTAAGACCTTGTAAGCAGTAAAACATGTGACAGCCATTTTTTTTTACTTTAACCCGACAAATAGTCGTTATCCACTCTGCTTTGAATAAACATGTATTAAAGGGACATAATCATGATAGTGACAGAAAGCACATGGCTGTAGTCTTTCCCGACTTTGTGGTGACTGTTGGGATGAATAAAGTTTTTAGCTCACCTGACCGAAGGTCATGTGAGCTTATGGCATAGCGCAGCGTGTGTATGTGCGTGTGTGCGTGTGTGCGTGTGTGCGTCGTTAACACCTATTTTCGACTTCTCCTCTGAAACTACTGGACAGTTTTTAATGAAACTTTGTCAGAAGTATATATGGGCTGGTGCAATTCAGATTTGTTCGTGGCGTTGCCATGGCTACCATAACTAGGTCAAGGTGACCTAGGGGTGCAAAAATCTTAAAAAATCTTCTTCTCCGAAAGTACTGATTGGAGAAAAAATCTGATGTGATATTTGGCTTCTCTAGGGTCTTAAGCCTATAGTTTGTTCATTTTGTAAAAATCGGAAAAAAAATAGGTTACGCGTTTTTGCGTTTAATTTTGAAAAAATCGTAAAATAGCTTCAAATTGTTATAACTTGACTATTTGACCAGATAATGACATGGGGTTTTCAGTTTTGACATCTTCTTGTTAGTATCTTCAAAATGAGGTCAAGGTCAATTGTGAAGGTCGTGACCTAATTTTTTTTATCTCTGATTATAATTATTATCTCGAAAACTATAAACTTTTTGTATAGGCATGTATATTAGAATGTTGTAGGTATTGATACAACGATCATTTTGATGTATAGAAAAAGGTCATGGGTTTAAAGGTCAAGGTCACAGATGTGAAACAATAACGAAATGGTTAATTATCTCGAAAACTATAAACTTTTGTATAGGCATGTATATTAGAATGTTGTAGGTATTGATACAACGATCATTTTGATGTATAGAAAAAGGTCATGGGTTCAAAGGTCAAGGTCACAGATGTGAAACAATACTGAAATGGTTAATTATCTCGAAAACTATAAACTTTTTGTATAGGCATGTATATTAGAATGCTGTAGGTATTGATACAACGGTCATTTTGATGTATAGAAAAAGGTCATGGGTTCAAAGGTCAAGGTCACAGATGTGAAACAATAATGATTTGGTTAATTATCTCGAAAACTATAAACTTTTGTATAGGCATGTATATTAGAATGTTGTAAGTATTGATACAACGATCATTTTGATGTATAGAAAAAGGTCATGGGTTCAAAGGTCAAGGTCACAGACGCGAAACAATACCGAAATGGTTAATTATCTCGAAAATTATAAACATTTTGTATAGGCATGTATATTAGAATGTTGTAGGTATTGATACAATGATCATTTTGATGTATAGAAAAAGGTCATGGGTTCAATGGTCAAGGTCACAGGTGTGAAACAATACCGAAATGGTTAATTATCTCGAAAACTATAAACTTTTTGTATAGGCATGTATATTAGAATGTTGTAGGTATTGATACAACGATCATTTTGATGTATAGAAAAAGGTCATGGGTTCAAAGGTCAAGGTCACAGACGCAAAACAATACCAAAATGGTTAATTATCTCGTTACTATAAACATTTTGTATAGGCATGTATATTAGAATGTTGTAGGTATCGATACAATGATCATTTTGATGTATAGAAAAAGGTCATGGGTTCAAAGGTCAAGGTCACAGATGTGAAACAATACTGAAATGGTTAATTATCTTGAAAACTATTACCTTTTTGTATAGGCATGTATATTAGAATGTTGTAGGTATTGATACAATGGTTATCATGATGTAAAAAAAAAGTCATTGGGTTTAGTATTTATGTTTTCTTTAAATCTATCAGCTAGCCATTAGTTATCAGGTGAGCGTATCAGGCCCATGGGCCTCTTGTTCATGAATAAAATGAAGAAAGATAGGAAGCATCTGAAAGTAGATTTTTGCTGTGTTAAACATTCCAGACGAAATATGTAAGCTCCACCAAAAAGCTCTATAAACCAATGAAGAAGATGGGGGGGGGGGGTTATGAATGAGTTGTTTTTTTTTTGTTTTTTTTGTTTTTTTTAGCGGTGATTTTTACCGCCGAATGACCTTATCGGCGTTTGTGGGGCCCTGCACCTGACCGAAGGTCATGTGAGCTTATGGCATAGCGCAGCGTGTGTATGTGCGTGCGTGTGTGTGTGCGTGCGTCGTTAACACCTATTTTCGACTTCTCCTCTGAAACTACTGGACAGTTTTTAATGAAACTTTGTCAGAAGTATATATGGGCCGGTGCAATTCAGATTTGTTCGTGGCGTTGCTATGGCTACCATAACTAGGTCAAGGTGACCTAGGGGTGCAAAAATCTTAAAAAATCTTCTTCTTCGAAAGTACTGATTGGAGAAAAAATCTGATGTGATATTTGGCTTCTCTAGGGTCTTAAGCCTATAGTTTGTTCATTTTGTGAAATTCGGATAAAAAATAGGTTACGCGTTTTTGCGTTTAATTTTGAAAAAATCGTAAAATAGCTTCAAATTGTTATAACTTGACTATTTGACCAGATAATGACATGGGGTTTTCAGTTTTGACATCTTCTTGTTAGTATCTTCAAAATGAGGTCAAGGTCAATTGTGAAGGTCGTGACCTAATTTTTTTTACCTCTGATTATAATTATTATCTCGGAAACTATAAACTTTTTGTATAGGCATGTATATTAGAATGTTGTAGGTATCGATACAACAATCATTTTGATGTATAAAAAAAGGTCATGGGTTCAAAGGTCAAGGTCACAGATGTGAAACAATACCGAAATGGTTAATTATCTCGAAAACTATAAACTTTTTGTATAGGCTTGTATTTTAGAATGTTGTAGGTATTGATACAACGATCATTTTGATGTATAGAAAAAGTTCATAGGTTCAAAGGTCAAGGTTACAGGTGCAAAACAATACCGAAATGGTTAATTATCTCGAAAACTATAAACTTTTTGTATAGGCATGTATATTAGAATGTTGTAGGTATTGATACAACAATCATTTTGATGTATAGAAAAAGGTCATGGGTTTAAAGGTCAAGGTCACATATGCGAAATAATACTGAAATGTTTTAGTATCTCAAAAACTATAAACTTTTTGTATAGGCATGTATAGGCATGTTGTAGGTATCGATACAACGATCATTTTGATGTATAGAAGAAGGTCATGGGTTCAAAGGTCAAGGTCACAGATGTGAAACAATACTGAAATGGTTAATTATCTTGAAAACTATTAACTTTTTTGTATAGGCATGTATACTAGAATGTTGTAGGTATTGATACAATGGTTATCATGATGTAAAGAAAAAAGTCATTGGGGTTTAGTATTTATGTTTTCTTTAAATCTATCAGCTAGCCATTAGTTATCAGGTGAGCGTATCAGGCCCATGGGCCTCTTGTTTATTCATAGTCTGTCTTCGTGCTTAGATTTCATAACTTACAACATGAATTTGATTGATTGATTGATTGATTGATTGATCGATGGATTAATTGATTGAATGGAGTTTCATTTATATTGAGACATCACCAGCTATGGGTGAAGTGGCAGAAATTATGACAGTTGTGTACTTTGGCAATGTTCAGGGAGGTTACTTTAGCATGCCACCCATACTGTTACACTAGACATCAGTTTTTAAGGTTTCTTCTATAAGACTCTGTGACTTTAATTTCTAAATCAGCTTGGTGAAAATAACGGTAACAACCTATTTTCAAGTCTTGGTCAGAACTAGCCAGGGTTTGAACCCTAGTCTCCCTAATATGCACTGTGCTAACTTGTGGAAGCGCGTGGCCTAGTGGTTAAGGCATTGGACTGATGATTCGAAGGTCCTGGGTTCGATCCCTGGACTGGGCGATGTGTTGTGTCCTTGAGCAAAACACTTAATTTCACGTTGTTCCAGTTCACTCAGCTGAAAAATAAATGAGTACCAGCAAAATGCTGGGGGTTAACCCTGTGATGGACCGGCGTCCCATTCAGGGGGGAGTCTTGTACTCTCAGTTGCTTAACGCCACCGAAACCGGGATAAGTTCCGGCCTGATGGGCCTAATGGCTCGGAACAGACTTTAACTTTTTAACTGTGCCAACTTAGCTACCATAGTGATGTATGAAGGAAGATTAGCCTTGTATACCCAAACAACTTTACTATAAAAAAACGTACAGTACAGGCCCATTGAAAGTTTAACACTGAGCCAGCGAAAAGGAGTCAAAGTTCTGTTACCCAGTGGCTAAAATATTGATATCTATTAGCCAGAAAAATTAAAGCTGGCGAGAGATAGATGTTAGTTGCTGAAAAACTGTCTAGCTAAAGCTAATCAGGGCCACAATGACCTGTCGATTGGTTAGCTAAGTGTTAAACTTTGGACAGGTCTGTACTGTATATATCTGAGATAAATTATTTTGTATTTTATTTGAGTGATACTATTTGTTATAGATAGGTGTTGTACTGTGTCTATATGGCTTGTCATCACTTATCCTTAATACTAAAAAAAAATAAGTAGTCCAACTTTATTTGTCTGTTTGTCCTTTTATTTACACATCTAACATAGCTACTGGCCTCAGTTTCTCAATTATTTCTTACTGCCCTTGAGTGGTTTCTAGATTATAACTAAATATCATATCAAAGGACTTTAAGCCCTATTATATAGATCAAGTGTTTTTGACACAATCCTGTTTTAAAACATACAGGTCAAGTTTGGTTTTTAAAACAATCTAGTTTGCAATTTTAAAAGTTTATGGTTTGTGTTAACACAAGTAAATCATATCAAAATAAAATATTTGCAATCATTTCTTTCCAAGATCTTCCCCAATTTAAATCTGGCAAATTTTAAATCTTGATATTTTGTTAATTTATAAGATTTTCATGAATTCAATGAGTAATTTTGAAGAAAAAAATGTGAAGAAATGATTATGGAGCTTGAGTCTTTTGATATACAGTCAAACCTGTCTATAAAGACCACTCAAGAGGAACCAGTAAAAGTGGTTTCTATAGGCAGGTGGCCTTTACATACAGGTTCAAATAATATGAATAAAGAACAATTGGGATACAATTGTTTTGGTTTTTATAAGCAGGTGGTCCTTATATAGAGATTGCTTTCTGGACAGATTGGACTGTATATCATAGATGGAGTAGAACAATGGTGTTTTAATTCCCAGTCAATATTATTTCACTTATATTGAGATGTATCAGTACAGGATGGTGGAGGAAACCAGAGTGCCTTAAGAAAACCATACTGACAAATTTTCTCATACTAGTAGGATCTGCCCCGAGCAGGATTTGAACATAGTGGTGGGAAGCACAGTGATTTGTTCACACTTTAGCCAACACAGCCACCAAGGTTGCTATCTGTTATTTTCAGATGACAGCTCTAGAGAGATGACTGTACCACAGGTTTTACTACAAATAGGATATTTGTTTACTACAAATAAGATATTTGTAAAAACAAAAAAACAAAAAAAAATCCTTTCAACTGTTTTCAAGTTGTCAACTGGATACCACACAAGACCAGACAGACATTACGCATGGACATTCACAATACTTCTCTCATTTATGTGTGGCAAGGAAAAAACATATAAACATATAACATCATGATATGTCTTGACAGAAAAGGTCATACACCTTGTATTAAAGTTGGTGCTATCATATTCAAAACAACAACAAAAAGCCATATACTTTGTATTAAAACACACTTTGTTTTTAGTAAGGTGTCAGAACACAGTTGGCTTTTAATCTACTCATATTCAAGAGGCTATACTTTGTCAATTTCATGTGGTTTTCACTTAAAGTGTTGTTTACTTGAAAACAGAAAATTGATACAGCATAACAAGAGCTTCATATCTTGTCAGGTTTTGTGGAAAATTTTCTATTTGATGAAAAAGGGGAAAAAATCAACCGGAGATCTAATCTATGAGAAAAACATGGGCCTCAGTGCCTGAGTGACTTAAAGTTAACACATAGTGTGCGGAAGTATGTCAATTCTCTTGCTGAAGGTTGGTGTTTTCTATGGGCACTCCAGATTCCTCCACCATTGATAAATTTGCCATCTTGATATTAATGAAAAAAGTATTGACTGGGGCATTAAACTGCATTTCAATTATAAGTGTTTTTATATTTTTGCAGGTGGTCTTTGACTTGGGCATAAAACTGCATTTCAATTATAAGTGTTTTTACATTTTTGCAGGTGGTCTGGACTGTAATGGCGTAGTGCTCTAAAGTTTTTGCTTAAATAGATCATTGTGTCTCTCAACACCTAGGTTCAAATCCCACTCAACAGGTCCTATTGAGAGATAGTTTGTCAGTTCACTTGCCAGTCATTACTTTCCTCAGAAGGTCCACTGAAATTTTCACTAAAATAGCAATGCCTATTTATTTTACAGACTACATGTGGGAAAGTGAATTTTCCTTACCGTTGGCCTTTACTGATTCACCTGGTATCAGTATAATGGACTGGGGGAGTGGTACGCTTAATTGTCTGCGGCGTACTGACTCTGTGAGCTAACACGGTAAAGTCGCCCTGAGTGCGCGCTAGTACAAGGCAGACCATACAACACACTCGCACTTCACATGCATACACAAAAATTGTTCATAGATTAATCCATAGAGATTAATTAAATAGTTCTCGTTGCGAATAGCTGAATTGCTGATGCGACGTTAAGCAACATTCAACCAACCAACCTATTTATTTTACACTCTATAACTCTGATATCCTATGATATTGCACAAATAAACATTTTAGTGTATGCCAAAGGTTTCTGATTTGAAAACAAGTTCCTTGGATGAAACATTGTAAAAATTTATTTATTTTACATTAAAGAACTCTATATTAAATAATATGATCAAGTAAACATTTCAGAGTATGCCAAACGATTCAAATTCAAGCTTTTTCTATTGAGGAAATTTTGTAAAATATTTATTTTGCACTCTTGAGCTCTTTACCAAATATGACCAAATATTTTAGTATATGCCAAGTGATTCAGGTGTTTTTTCTTAATAGATAAATAGAATTTTACAAGATTCCATCCAAGGAATTTGTTTTTAGCAAAAGCGGGAAAAAAAATCTGAACTCTATACCAAATAATGTAACCAAGTAAACATTTTAGTGTATGCCAAAAGATTCAAATTCGAGCTTTTTCTATTGAAGACATTTTAAGTTTTTTTTCAGAAAACAAATTACTTGGATGAAATCTTGTAAAATCCTATTTATTTTATGCCAAAAGATTCAAATTGCAGTTTGTACTTTTTTCTTAAGATGATTTCTATTGAAAATATAGTTTTACAAGATTTCATATAAGGAATTAGTTTTTAGCAAAACCTGAAGAAAAAAATCTGAATCTGAAATAACATGAACAAGTGAACATTTTAGTGTATGCCTAATTTGAGGTTTTTTTGTCTAAAAACAAATTCCTTGGATGAAATCTTGTAAAATCCTATTTATTTTTCACTCCATCACTCCAGTCAAAGAATAAATTGCATTGTAACTTGAACCTTTAGTTTTTCACTTCAAAAGCAATTTTTGATATTTTTCCTATTACTTTGGTATGTTGAACTGTCATGTAAGAATTTGACCTTCCTTTGGTCCCCGGTCTCGGAATTTTTGACGGTGCCAGCAGGCCCTGACTTTTAAACTTAATCTGATCTCTTGACATTAATTGCACAAGTAAAAAAGTAAAATACATCTTCATTTTGGGAAAGTGTAAAATGTGGACTGGATTTGACCTTTGGAATGGATTGGACTCTTGGTTTGGATTGGATTCTCTGTGAAAAATGTGAATGGATTGGATTAGACTCTTGGACTGGACTTTTGGAAGAGACTTTTAGAGTCTTTAACTGAACTCTTATTGACCATTTTGGTATTCAATGAAACAATTTCCTAAAGTATTATTAATTCATAAATCCAATCTAATCCTACAGTCTTGACTACTGACTAGTGAGTCCAGTCCAACAGTCCAATCCAATCCACATTTTACACTTTGTCCTTTGTTTTAAGGTGCATTAGGTATCACTCTTGACAGTTAGATCCCTTTAAAAACAAGTTGAAATCAAAGCCATCTTGTGGAATGGCATTTTGATAAAATCTTTTAACACAAGACTTTTTTAGTTTTACTACAGTCATGCCTCATTAAGCTGACCTATAACTGTACTCATCTAATAAAACCAAGGTTTTTTGGAAAAAAATTGAATATTTATGTTAAGGAACTAAAAGTACATGGTTGTACTTGGTTATTGGTTAACCAATGTTTAAGTAAACCTTGGTACACTTTTAGTTACCAGAAAATGAAGATCTGTGAAATAACAATCATTTCACTAACCTATACATGTTCAATGAAACTTTGGTTTTTTTTGAGAAAAAAAATGAACATTCATAGAGGTAGTTTAGAAATTTTGTAAATATGAATAAATATGATATTGACGAACAATCTATGAAATAAAATAAAAACTTTTTCATTGTTCAGAACATACAAAAAAATCTAGAAGCAATGTTAGGTTAAACACCTGGTGAACATCCACCTGGGAAGTGAGGCTGGGTGATCTGGAAGGGTAAGCATCTCCTGTTTAGCTAGCTACACCCATCACATGCGTGTATTCAAAATTGAGTGAAAGGAACATGAACTATGTGACTATAAGACTTCAAATATATCCAGGGCAATCCTGGACACAGAGACATCATACTTATCAACAATACTGTGATGATGGCCATAAAACATTTTGAGAGCTTGTTTACTGATTTTTGTATCAAAAGGAACAGAGTTATGAAATTTTTAAAAGTTATGAATGAGTTTTTGCTATGCTTTATACAGTGTGTCTATTTAAGACATAAGGGTTGCATAAGGGTCAAGAGGCACTGATCTATAATCACACCCCTTCAGACCACTCGGCCATCAAGACCCTGCAGGGTCCTTGTTGAAAAAGATAAAATTTCTGCCGCAAAACTTGGACTTAAACTTTAGAGCAAGGCACTCAGTACTGTACACCACCTGAGCCACTTGATCACTTTTTGAGTCAACTCTGCCACAGATCATTTTAAATCTATTCCTGTACTGAAGAATATCGGTATGCATTTTACATAAAATTTTTTTTTAATTCTTAAAAAAAGATTTTTTTTTTAAATTAAAAAAAAAAATTTTTTTAAAAGATTGTTTTAAAAGCCTATTAACGATTTTAATGGAGTATAAAATTTTAAGGCAAGGATATAAAATTCATTGATTTGCCGTAGATATAACAACAAAAACGCATCTATCTTACAGCCATTAGTACTGCGTTGTCAGTAATGGAATTATGTAATTACAGTTTGTGGTTTGTTGTGCACTTTTTTATGCATTGTCTATTGCAGAAATCTGCGTCGTGTTATTAGAATATACATTCCCCATATGTTGTACTGGTATGATTTACAGTTTTTCTAGTTTTTATTTCCTTGAGTCAAAAGTAGAGTTTTAGGGTTTTACATGTATATCCCAGCTTCTGGTTTGATTCAATAACTCATATTGAAACAGTCGCTGAGTCAGGGATGGTGGAGGAAATCAGAGTGCTTGACCAAAAACACCCACTTTTTTGCAAGCAAATTCTGGATTCTTGGACTAGTAACTGATTTGAGACTAGCTGCTTAAGTGGAAAAAATAATGTCATTGTTTGTCCCAGGCAAGATTTATTCACTTATATTGAAGCAGTCATTTTTGAATCATGGAGTGTGTCATGTTATTGGAATACATTCTCCATATGTTGTACAGGATGATTTATAATTGTTTCTTGTACCTTGTTCTTGTATTTGTAGTCAAGATTCATTCACTTATATTTAGGTACTCAGGGATTCATCAAGTGCCTATTTAGGGCCGAAATTCGGCCCCATTTCCAATTAAAAAAAAGTTAATTTTTTCCCAAAATCGGCTGAGAAAAATCCCAATTAGAAAATTGTGTTGTTTTTAAATGAAAACGAAAGTTAATTTCGTGAAAGCCCCTCAATCAGCAAAATCAAGTAAAGGATTCTAGATTATTTGAAAACAACATCTGCAAAGCAAGATGAAAATACATCAAAGGCTTCCCGAGGTCGTGAGTAAACTGACTTCTGACATGATGTTGAAGTTTTCTCAAAATGAGAAAAACTTGATACTTTTTCCCAATTTTTAGTTTAGGGCCTTTTCCGAAATGAAAGAAATGAAACTTCAAAAATGCAAGAAGTGTCAGTCAGAATCGGGGAAATATTGTCAATGGTTTCATTTGAAATATTTAAAAGGTATTGAACCATTGAGACACAATTTTGACTGGAGTGGAGAAAAATCATTTTAATGATTTACTATTTAATATGGCCGCCAATAAACTATTTACTTGGCATGAAAAGTGATTGAAAACTACTGAGCTCAAAAACATGTCATTTAGAAATTTCGCGCGTCATTAAAACACCCCTTATTTCAGTATAAACTTTCATGACGTCATTGCAAATATATTTTAAAAGTCAAAGTGTATGAAAAATATAAATATTTAAATTTTTAAAATCTGAAAGAATTTTGAAAATCAAATAAATATTAAAAAAGATATCATCAATTAAATTTTGCGAAAAAACGTCTTTATGAATTAAATGTATCAAAAGCAATTCTTAGTGAATCATTGGCATCTATTGAATTTATCCATGTACTGACGGTTTTTACGATGCTTTTCAAGTGTATTTTCATTTGATCTTTTAATTGATAGACAAAATCTATTTTATTCTCTGTAAATAATTTATCATTAATTATTGCAGTTACTGTAAGTTAGGGCTTAGAATAGTGCCATCAGAGCGCATACACGACATGCGTAACGTTAGCATCCATTTGTACCACTTGGCCTTAATGCCCCTGTTAAGATTCTTTCATTTATATTTAGACAGCAAGTTCTGGGATATTGAAGCAAAATTGAGCATCTGAAGAAATCTGCCAACCTTTGCTAGGTTCTGACCAAGTGTGATTTGAGTCTTTGGGGAGTGAGAGAAATTGATGGTATTTTATGTCAAAGTCAAGATTTTTTTTACTCATATCAAGCAGTCAGTTCTTGGATGGTGGAGGAAATCAGAGTACTTGGGGAAAACTTTTCCAACCCTTAAAAGCTGACAAACTTTCTCACACTAAGATCTGCACACATAGATTTATCAAGAGCCTATTTAGGGCCGAAATTCGGCCCCATTCCCAATGGTAAAAACATTGATTTTTTCCCAAAATCAGCTGAGAAAATTCCCAATTAAAAAATTGTGTTGTTTTTAAACGAAATTGAAAGTAAATTTTGTGTAATTTTGAAGACTTTGTAAAATTTGTTGCTAATCTAGGTGTCCAGGACATTGCTGAGCACCTTCAGCATTAGATTTAATCATTAATGGCATCAAAAATGACGTTTAAGTTTTCCCAAAATGAGCAAACAGTTGATAGTTTTTCAAACTTTTAATTTAAGGCCTTTTCTCAAAAGACCCTGATAAATCCCTGCCACATGTGAGATTAGAGCATAGGTGGATTGAAAAGAGTAATAACATGTTATGTCCCAGTCAAGATTCATTGACTCAATATATATTGAGGCAGTCAGTAGATCATTGATACAATCTATTGAAGAACACCTTCTATAGGTAACACAATATCCAAATTGAGCTAATTATTGACAGGTGAGCATCCAAGGCCTTCAAGGCACTCTTGTTTTTTAATACTTTTCAATAGTTTTTTGACACATGATCAATATTTTCCACATTCTTTAGCTGTCACAATGAGATCTATTCATCTAGATCTTTACAAAAAAGGATTATGACAAGAATACCATCACTAATCCTGGACCCAAGGTGACCAATGTCTGTGGTTGTCCTAGGCATACAGTACAGACCTGTCCAAAGTTTAAAAACAACACTAAAACTAAGCTATCAAATGGTTGAGAAATGGAAATCTTAATGACCGAAAAGCTGCCAAGAGCAGAAAGCACCTGTTGAGATATTAGCTAACAAGGGACCAAGATGAGCTGCCGTTTCAGCACTTATTTGATAGCTTAGTGTTAAATTTTCGACAGGTCTGTACTGTAATTTACCCAAGGTGACCAATTTAACACCTCTTAAGTAGAGATGAATTAAGTTGAGATATTTGAATGATACTCAGGGTTTTTACAAGGATGATTTTTTTTGTGATACTGGATTTTGATCCCCAAATATGGACCTTAACAAGAAGTAAAAGTAAGTTTAATTTGTACAAGCAAGGAAAGGGAGATAATTTATCATGTTTACAGATCACAGTGCCTCAAACCGCCTTGTTTCAAATCCCACTCAAGCCAAATGGATCTTTAAGTATGAGAAAGTCACTAGTCAGGGTCCATAGGAACAGATTTCTTAAAAACAGGTATTCCCTTTTATGCTTAGCATTGCTGGCTAAAGAACCTGCACATTGCCCTGCATGGGCACACTGCTAAGGGCAAAATTTCTGTCACTTCACAATTAGCTGGCAATCTTGTGCTCTGCAAAGGTAAGCATTTCTTTCACTTCACATTTAGCTGGCAGTCTCGTGCACTGCAAAGGTAAAAATTTCTGTCACTTCACATTAAGCTACTAGTAGTAATCTTGTGCACTGCATAGGTAAAAATGTCTGTCACTTCACATATTTAGCTGGCAGTCAAGAATCTTGACTGGGGTGTAAAGCATCATTACTCTACTCAACTTCAACTCTCCTTAGTTCTCCTTCTATTACAGTTGACCCTCATTGTAAATTTACCGTATATAAAACTTTACACTCAAAATACTTACAGCCCTCTCTCTACAAATAATACTTAGGCCATAAAAAATTAATTCCTAGCTTTTCATCAATTTGTTTTTTCAAAATGGGGGGGGGGGCAAATTTTGTTATCTATAATTTTCAGATTAAAAAAAAACAGTAATAAATGATAACAGAAAGTGTGTGAAAGAAACTTTATTATTAAAGAAAACAACAAAAATAAAAAATTCAAAATTCATGGGTGGGCCGAAAAAAGTGGGGCTGACATGGTATGGATGAAAATGTAGGAATTAATTATATATGGCCTTATATGTTTGAATATAAAATTAATGCTGTAAGTTTAAAAATTGAAATCCCTTTATTTCATTTTCAGTTTATATTTAAATTCTATAATTGGTGTATTTTACTTTGATTGATGATCATAAATTCTCTGTCTCAATATTGACCTAGGAGTCCATTTACAGGATTTAAAACTTTGCACTGGTTAATCAATTTTTGGTATTGGATTTAAAAAAATATTAAAAAAATGGCTAGATGTAAAATATGGAATGGTCATGAAGCCCCTGTCTCAATATTGATCTAGGATATGATTTATAATTTCGCACTTGCTAATGAATCTTATCTTAAGATTTGTAGAAGTAACGTTTTTTTTTTTAGATTAATAATTAAATGGCTAGATGTAAAATATGACTTGCAGTGAAAATGAGTAATTATACCATACCCTGTCTCAATAATGACCTAGGATTTAGAATTTTGCACTTGCTAAAAAGATCAATTTTATCTTTATTAAGATTTGTAGTATATAAGGGTTTTACTTTTTTTTAAATGGCTAGATGTAAAATATGGAATGTGAATTACTTTAGACTTCATTTATGCCCTGTGTCTCAATATTGACGTAGGAGTCCTTTTACAGGATTTAGAATTTTGCACTTACTTGGTAATCAGTCTTATCTTTAAAATTTGTAGTAGCAAATAAAACAACAAAAACATGACTAGATGTTAAATATGGATTTGCAGTGAAAACTGGATTACTTGAAATATTTTAAGCCCTTGTCTCAATATTGACCTAAGATTCCATTTACAGGATTTAGAATTTTGCACTTGTTATCTGTTTTATATTTTAAGGTATGTTGTTGTGGGTTTTTTTAAAAATAACAATGGGCAAGAAGTAAAATATGGATTGGCAGGATTGTAAATGGAATAACTTTAAGATTGTAGAGAATACTGTCTGGAGAAAACTTAAGACCATCAGCAAACAAAATTACTAATTTTCTCACTAGGATTTTCACAAAAGAGACTTTAAACCTAGACAATTAGAAGGAGTGTAATCTGTAAACACATACTTTAAACCACCCAGCCACCATTGGATCCCATGTTGGATCAAAGCTTCTGTTGTAAATTGGTTTGTGTATCACTGTAGTACATGCCTTAGAGGTTGAGTTTTGGTTCTCAGACTGCATGACTGGTTTGATGTTTTATCAAATACATATACCAGGGGTTTAAAATTATGCTTTGTGATGGAAGGTTTAGGACATTTGTACTTTGTTTTGGCAGGTCCCACATTAAGTTTTGAATGTCAAATATCTATGTGCAATTATCTTATCAGACGGTGTGATGTTTGAACAAATCCATATTTTACAACACGCCACAAAATTGCACTGATTTTAATGTAAAATGAAGTAACTTTGCCCAACTGTGAAGATAGTTATACTAGGAACAGTCAGATTATCAAGATCATCTGATAGGTAGCTAAAACCCATAGGAATTAACCTTGACATAGCATTGTGCCAATCCATATTTTACAGCAAGCCGCAAAATTTACATCAATTTTTATGTAAAACCAAAAAAACTTTTTCCAGCTGTGTCAACTATTATATTTGACCAGTCAGATTATTAAGACAAAATGATATGAGGTTAAACACCAAAGATTTGATCCCAGCCAGTGTGATGTTGGGAAAAACCCATATTTTACAACATGCCACAAAATTGCACTGATTTTAATGTAAAATGAAATAACTTTGTCCAACTGTGAAGACAGTTATACTAGGAACAGTCAGATTATCAAGATAATTGAAAAAAATATCTGATAGGAAGTTACACACCAAGAAATAAGCCCAGTTATTTATACAAATCCATATTTTACAACATGCCACAAAATTGCACTGATTTTAGTGACTTTGTCCAATTGGAAGACAGTTATACTTGAAAAGTCAGATTATCAAGATAAATGATATGAGGTTAAACACCAAAGATTTAAACCCAGCCAGTGTGATGTTGGGAAAAACCCATATTTTACAACATGCCACAAAATTGCACTGATTTTAATGTAAAATGAAATAACTTTGTCCAACTGTGAAGACAGTTATACTAGGAACAGTCAGATTATCAAGATCATTTAAAAGAAGAAGCAGCTCACATTTTACATCAAGTCAGATCTGATCAGCTGATTTAGTGATGATTTCAGATTTCAGATAGCGGAGAGAAAACCATGTGATTTTATACACAGTTGGAGAAATTGTTACACACGCGCTTACTATAAAACAGAAGTCAGATTTTTTTCTGATTTACACGTTGATTGTCAGACTCAAGTTGAATTTGTCTGATTTTGTTGTCAGATTTTTAGGTGCTGTTGGAATTAGCGACACCTGGTCAGATTTCAGGTACTGTTGGAATTACTAAAGTCTGATCTCATTCACATTGTCAGATTTCAGTAGCTTGTTGGAATTAACGACACTTGGTCAGATTTCAGGTACTGTTGGAATTACTAAAGTCTGATTTCATAAACATTGTCAGATTTAAGTAGCTTGTTGGAATTAACGACACTTGGTCAGATTTCAGGTGCTGTTGGAATTACAACCTCTAGAGTATTATCATATGTTTATATAACATAGTGTAGTTATTTGATTTTAATTTAACATGTCAATTTCCCAGCTTAATATGATACTCAAGTACATGGAGAGAACTTTAAGATAATTTTATACACGTTTAATTTGCCAAGAAAAGTTTTAGATAATTTTATACACGTTTAATTTGCGGCTTTTTTTACGTGGATACAGAGGAATTGTATTAAGACTTATACATGTGTATATCGGATGACTTGATAAGTTTGAACTGTTTAAAGGATAAATAACACAAGGAAGTCAAGTAAGTCAAAATTAGATTAATTAATTCTTCAATTAAAATTTATTTTTGAATTTCAAAATTTGACAATGTTGTACATTTAAATTATGCAGTCCGTCCTTAGGGTTGTTAGGTTTATTTGTGTGCATTTTAAACAAAGTATGCACAAATGTATACGCATTATACCCAGATTTTTTTTTTCTAGTTCTTAAGCATTTTTGTATACAGATTTGAATATGACACCAGGTTTTTTTTTAATTTTATTTATTATGTAGATTTTTTTTTTAAAAAACAACAACAAAGTTTGTATTGTATTCTTTATAAATAAGCATTGTATTTGGAAGACTTGAATCAGAAAATTTATGCACATATTTAGATATTTGGACATATTTTTTATTTCAAATTTCAAGAGCAATATAACTACATTTATTAATTGCAAATGAAGTTGACTTTTAAGAGAAAACAATGTAGAATTTACAGACAAGTTTATACATTTTCAAAAAAAAAAAAAAAACATCAGCAAAATTTATTTGAAGCTATCATAATAAATATTATTATTTTGTGTTAAGCATGTGTGTGTGTGTGTGTGTGTGGACCTTTAAGATGTGTATAGTACCCTTAACCTTCTGTAACGAGTTAAATATTTAATAACATTTTGTAGATGTTTTAACCTTGTGTAAATTCAAAAGCGTTTTGATCATTATGGTTTTAGTTTTGTAAATTCACAAGTTTTTTTAATTTTGTGTGTAAATTCACACAAAAATAACAAAACAATCACAATAATTTTCTTTTACATTAGTATTCCTTCTAATAAATAACAAAAAAATTAATTTTGACTGAAAAAGCCTAAAAATGACAGAATATTTAAGTTAAAAAAATTAAAATTCACATGATTTCAAATAAAATTACGAGCGTAAATAACAGTAGGTTAAAAAACGGAAGTCCTTCATTTGCTATCCTTGATAATATGAAAGTGAAAGTACAGTCAAACCTGTCTTTAAAGGCCACCCAAGGGAACCAGTAAAAGTAGCCTTTATGGGCAGGTGGCCTTTATAAACAAGTACAAATAATATGAATACAAAACAATTTGGATAGAATTTTACTGGCCTTTATAAGCAGGTGGCTTTTAAAGAGGTGGCCTTTATAGCAGGTTGGACTGTACTTTCACTTATATCAAAGCAGTAATTTATAGATGGTTAAGAAAACAAGGAAAACTACTAATTATGACTGTTAGCAAATGGATTGAACTATCATGCACTAGAAATTAAAATTTGTATTACCAGTATTAAGAATGAAAAGGCATTTAGGTATATTGTGCACCAGTATGATATGATTACATAATAGTGTTTTGTACACTAATTGACGAGAAATAGTATTAATTTTTAAAGTTATTCCAAATGCAAACATTTAAATGAACTGTCATCTTTGCCTTCTCAAGATACCTGACTGCATGTCTATTTGAGTTCTTTATACATACATATATATATATATATATATATATATATATATTTAAATTATTGCAAAAAACTTAAATACCATACTCTATACTAGAGTGCTCTCAGTGTGTTTCAAAAACTGCTATTTGAGCACTATTTTGTATCATTTGAATAAGTATGAAATCACAACCTTATACAGTCAAACCTGTCTATAAAGGCCACCCAAGGGAACCAGTAAAAGTGGTCTTTATGAGCAGGGTGACCTTTAAATACAGGTTCAAATAATATGAATAAAGAACAGTTGGGATACAGTTCTACTGGCCTTTATAAGCAGGTGACCTTTATATAGAGGTGGCCTTTAAGGCAGGTTGGACTATATACCGGTAATGAATATTGATGAATATTATATTGTGAATAAAGCATAGATTTTCGGCTCTATTTTTGTCAGCTCTATTTCTAGTAACAAGTAAGTGGTATATAAATGCATGCATTTGCAGATCAAAGGCCTCTAATTGCCTAGGTTTGAATCTCACTCTGGACACATCCTAGTGTGGGAAAGTTTGTCAGTTTGCTTGCCTAAGATCTATGGTTTTCTCTGGGCATTCTGGTTTCTTCCACCATATCAGAACCTTGATATAAGTATAAGAATGTTGACTGGGACATAAAATTTCATTACTCCTATCTTCTCCACTCTTTCAAGAATTGCTATTTGAGCATTTTGTATCAAATGAAAAAGTATCAAATCACAGCTTCATATAAGAATTGTAATACATATCATGTTGTGATATATACATATCATTTAAGCCCTAATATATGCACCTCTAATTACAATAACTAAGACAACCTGCATTGATTTAATGTAAACCAACTTTTATTCATTGATATCTCTTACCAAAACCATTTTGCTTCTATTAACTTTCGCGATATGGATTTTAGCTGAATATTTGGTATTTCAGAAACAAATTCGTGATGATTAGGTTTAGCGATTATTTTGTCCTCGCGAAACATGTGAAAGTTTATCGCATGTGAATAAAAGTTGGTTTAAAGTACATCTGCCATGCATAAAAAATTTTAGACTATGAAATACTGGTAGTTAAACTAGTTTAGTTGTTGTCTTTTTAAGTGAAGTAAAAGTGAAAAAATAACCATGAAAATGACTTGGTCCTTCACCTGAAATGACCTCTAAGTGTAATGTTTAGATTTTCCAGTTGACCAACAACTTGTCAAAACATTAGTAAGTGTTTTCATAACAAGATACGGCATGGTAAGACAGATGTAGCATGGACAGAACATGGCTACCTGTCTGCTTGACCTTTTATTAAATATTTATTATGGACTGTACATTTATGTATCAGTAACACAAGTAAATAATGGGAGACACTAGTTTCAAAGAGTAAATACCTGTTTTGTGTATGCATTAACTGTGAATCTTAAAACTACCCATATATTTGGTGGATCATCATATATGAATATTTCTGATCAAAGGTCAATCGGACAGGTCAATATTGTTTGACTATATGGACAGAACATGGTGGGTTATCTATGTGAAGGAAAGTTTGACAGTAACGAGAGGTCATCCATCATTAATACATTACATTTCTGCATGCTTGGATAAAGCTGAATTTTTTTTATTTTTAATATGAAAAGTAAAAGTAACACAATACATGGACCTAAAACTAACAAAAGAGCAAGATCTGTGTTATATAGACAATAAATGATAGGTTGCTTGTGAGTTCATTCCATTGATGCCGACGCAAGTTTACTACATTTGCAAATGCTCGGCTACAGCTGAAACTTTTTTGACAAAATATAAAAAGTAAAATAACACAATACTAGGTTCTTAAACTAAATTACAAGACCTATGTTATATTGAAAATATATGCTAGCTGGATTATTTGAAAGCTAAGACCATCATTTATTACAATTCTATATGCTTGGCTAAAAAGCTGAATTTTTTTTTTCATTTAACAAAAATATATACAATATCAATTAGGCTCTTAAACTAAAAAAAAATTATGTTAAAACAATATGAAATCTGACAGCAAAAACTTGACAAAATTATAAATAAACAAAAGTGACAATTATTTTGTCAACTTTCTCAAAATGTTAAAATTAAAGAAACATGGAAACCTAGCTGTCAACAGCAAAATACACTTCTCTTCCACAAGAAATGAAATTTCATAACGTCATAGCTGATATCGGCCATCTACATTGACAACAAATAACAGTCTCTATAAAGGAATTTGACAATGAGCAAAATGACAATTATATATTGTCAACTTTCTAAAATGGTAAAAATAATATTGGAGAAACATGAAAACTCAATGGAAACCTAACTGACAACAGCAAAATACACTTCTCTTCAACAAAGAAATGAAATTTCATAGATCTATATTTACAAAAAACAATCTCTACTAAGTAATTTGACAGTGAGAAAAAGGACAATTAAATGTTGTCAACTTTCTAAAATGGCAAGAATAATTTTGCAGAAATATGAAAACTTGGTAGACATCTGAAACTTAGCGACTGATATCAACCATCCATGGTATGTATATATGCCTGGTTAGAGGATAAACTTGTAACTAATTTTCTTATCATCAACTTTATCAACAGCGGCAAACTTCAAGTTCTGGAATGACTATTAATGTTAAGATTTAAACCAAGCATGAAGATTTGCATGGCTGAATGCATTTGAAAGCAAATCATTAATCCAGATATGTATTACATGGTTTGTGGATATTTGTTTTTGTTGAATCTAGAAAAGATGGACAAAAATATAACATTAATGACCTGGAAAATTCATATATATCATCAACTATAGATTCAGTTGGGTTTTTTTTACTTTTTGTTGATAGCTGCACATCAGTTTAAAACAATCTTATTGTTTTCTGTTCTTTTGTAATAGAAGGAAGGAAATGCCTGACGAAAATTCACTTCCTTGCCCCAATCATTGCTGCTTGTTTTTGAATGAATGAATGAATGAATGAACAAACGAACGAATGAAGAAATGAATGAATGAATGAAGTTTTACATCCTAGTCAAACATAAAATATTTCAATTATATCCAGACATCACCAGCTACATAGATGAAGTGACAAAGAAATTTTAACATTGCAATCCAATTAAAAAACGCCACCCAAAGAAGAGTGCATTTATAAATACAAGCCTTGCCTTCAGTTAGACAAGCCCAACTCAAAGCAGAGTCCAACTAGACAGGCCTTACTGTCTGTTGTATACTAACGTACAAGTATGTTTTGCAAATAGCTTGTAAAAAACATTTTAGTATCATTTCTGACAATATAATGATGGTTATAAAAACAAATATAGTTTATGGTTTTGTTGCAGAGTTTGAAGTAGAGGAAGAAATGGGGGGATGAGGACTATATATAATGTTATAGCTTATAACATTTCTAACATGGCAATTAAATGACATACAATCACACCATCTGCTTGATAACCGAAAATTACCATGTGGATATGAAGAATTATACCACATGGATACTCGTAAGTGTCAACATTATTTGAAGTCATACTATTATTTAGCTGTAATCTGGTTGCCATGTCAACCAGATCTGATGCTTCTTAAACATGACATTACCAGGAAGATAGAAGATTCTATATATAAAATACCATTTTTTCTGAGTTTTGTTTTAGGACTTGTAATCTGTATAATATTGCACACACACATATACACATAAAGTCTCAAAAAGTAAGAGAGAGAGAGAGAGAGAGAGAAAGATTTAGAGTGTTTTATTAAATTTTATTTTATGAAGAGAGAGAGAGAGAATGATTGATTGAATTCAATTTTACTTTGAAATCAAGAATATTTCACTAATATCAAGACGTAACCAGCTATGGGTTAAGTGGCAAAAATTTTGATCTTTGCAATGAGCCAAAAGCATATTTCAGGTATGGTTCTGCAACGTGCCATGCTCGTCCTACCTAACACAGGACATTAGTTTTTAAGGTCTCTTCTGAAGGACACAGTGTGTGTGTGTGAGAGAGAGAAAGATTGCAACAAGCAACTAGAAAAACTGTGAGCCACAAGCTCACAAAAAATACCCGCCCCCCCCTAGATAAAAAAATCCATCGGATCAAATTTTTAAATAGGAGGTGTACATCTACATTATATCACAAAGATTGTGTCATGAAAATCCATTGGAGGGTTTAGGAGGAGTTGCGGATAAGAGATAGGTACCCTAAGGTGTAACGGAAGGACGGACGGATACCCCTATCACTATATACCGCCCACTTTTTAAGTGAGGGGAGGTATAATAAAGTATGTGTGGATAAAAAAAACTATATACCGTAATTATGGTACTATCTTGTGTGTATACTGTAGAAGTGTAAAAACCTTTAATAAAGAAGAGTTAACTTTATCTCGAGTTACTTATTTAACTTATAACTCTATCTCAGATCAAATCATCATGTTTTTAGTTATAGATAGTTTCCATTTTTTATGTGTAAATAAACTTTGATCTTTACAGGATCTGTGAGGTAACTAAAAACCCAGTTTGTATATGTTTTATCAGATTTAAGTATACTTTACACGCGGATTCTCTATCTTCCTTCAAAAAGATTTACAGATATCTTACAAGGCTAAAGAATTGTACTACGATATCTTGAAGTCAGTTTAGTCTAGCCTAATTCTAGAAACAGGACATATTATGGTAAGGCGTCCATCTTTCTGTCCATCTATCCATCCATCCATCCATCCATCCCTATGTCCATTTGTATATATATGTCGGTTTCTAATAGTTAGTTCAGCCTACATTTTTTACCAATTACATGTAGTTTATCGAAACAGGATGTATTATGGTATGGCGACTGTGTTCCTCCATCCATCCGTCACTATGACAGTCTGGAACGTCTGTTTGTCCATCCGTCCGACGTCTGGCAATAATAGTTTGCTAGACCTACTCGGGATATTTTTACTAAACTTGGTATACCTGATTGCCAAGAGATGACATCCGAATCCTATTGGGTGAAAAAGTCAGTTTGCTTGCCAAAGGATGGAGATTTTTTCCAGGTACTCCAGGTTTCTCAACCTGAGTGCACTGCAAAAGCATAAACCTCAGTCACTTTGCCTGTGCCTGGTGACATCTCAATATAAGTGAAATATTCTTGTCTTGGACATAAAACCCCATTGAATCTATCAATCAATTGTAATGAACTCCTGGCACTCACAGACTTTTCATGGCCAGCAGATACTTGTGAATTAGACAGTTGTTAATGACATAAAGCTTAGTATGATGATTGCCAGGACCTTATGTAAATTCAGGTCTGTGTCAACACCATAACTCTAGTCTGTTTGATGTTGTGTTTGTGTAACCATGATATAAACTTGTTAATGGATTTAACAGTAAACAAGATGGCTAACCACATTGAGATTTGATTTTTATGAATGGTGTTAAAATACTTGATGACCTTTACATGGATTTCCAATTACAATAAAACCAGGATTCATCACCCCCCATCTGTAATGGACTTCAGTGTCAGTTTTCTGATATCAAATTTTTTTGAATGCTCTCATATCCTAGTAATTATTGATTTACATGAAGACACTATTTACGTCTGTAGTCAGGTATTTTGCAAAGAGGGTGGTAGTTTTATTGAAGGATGCCCCATAGGTGCAAATAACTAGAAAGCTCCCCCCCCCAAAAAAAAAAAAGTTATGAAATGAAAATGTAACATACAATTTTATTGGTTTAATAGTGATAAACGATTGTTTAAACAAGATTTTAAGTGGTTAATGGTTTTCAAATGGGATTGCTTTTACACTCCTCACACCCCTCTCCTGAATGCCAGTTGTACCCTTCACTTAAATTTTGAATTTGACTGAAAAAGCCAGTAAAAATGACAGAATCAAGAAATAATTTTTCAAAAAAAAAAAAAAAATCATAGATCTTAATTAAGGGGGGTGGAGACAAAAGGAAGTAATAATGTTTTATTGCTAATGACCTTCATTTATGCAGTTCAAAACACAGTTTTCCACATAGAATTCTGATCAACATCTGATTTATCAGCCTCTTTTGTAGTCAAACTAGGCATAAAATAATAGACGTATTATATTTCACCTGATAACAAAAGATTTGAAATTTTTTACTTGATAGCTTTGAGTTACATTGCATAATATATCATATATGCATCACTTTGTGGTATTTACATGGTTGATGCCATCCAGGGTTTCAGAAGGTCAGGGATTGATACACCCTGTCAAGAAAAAGACTGTTCATTATATAAGTATCTTTGCTATGGGAGTTTAATTTTGTCAGTTTACTTGCCCAAGGTCAGTGACACTCCAGTTTCCTCAACCATCCATTAAATGACTGCCTCAATAAAAGTGAAAAGAATCTTGATTTAGGCCTAAAATTGGGGTTTCAGATGAAGGTCAGGGAGGGGGATATAGTTGGCCAAGAAAAACTTTTTATTTAATATATGCTCATTTGTAAACATCTAAGTGAGTAATGAAGCAATAATATGCCCTCCAGAACCTTTTTTCGCTATAGAACAAAATTTCGGTCTTAAGACTCAGTGCTTCTCATTGCCTCAGGTTTAAATCCTACTGAGGACAGAACATTTTTAAGTTCGCTTGCCCAAGTTGAGTGGCACTCCAGTTTCCTCTACCATTCATGAACTGCTCATCTTAATAAAAGTGAATCAGTCTTGACTGCAGCATAAAACTGACTATTACTCACTTCACTCCACTCAACAAGACACAGAGAATTCTGATCTACACCTGATTTATCAGAGTCTTTTGTAGTCTAAGTAGGCATAAAATAATAGATGTATTATATTTCACCTGATAACAAAAGATATTATAATTTTTTACTTGATAGCTTTGTTACATAATATATATTAAGTATGCATCACTTTATAGTATTTACATGGTTGATACTGTCTAAGGTATTAGAAGAAGGACTTCAGGGCTATATACTTAGATATATGCACACTGTACACTCACATGGCCAATTTATACATGTATATATATGAGTGCACTTGCAAATGTTATACATCTGTAAGTGGAGATTCATTCAGTTATACATGTTTTATTTATTGATATTCTTGAAATGGTGGAGGAAACCAGAACACCTAGAAACAAAATTATATTTGCAACAAACCACACATAGATCACAGTGCTTCTCATCACCTCGAATTTAAATCTCACAGGGGACAGATCCTTAAGTTTGAAAAAGTTTGTCAATTTCCTTGCCCAAAATCAGTGGCACTCTAGTTTCCTCAGCCATCCATAGATTGATCACCAATATAAAAATGAAACAATCTTCGACTCTGGCATAAAACTAACCATTACTCACTTCACTCCACTCAACAAGACACAGAGAATCCTGATCTACACCTGATTTATCGGAGTCTTTAATGTAGTCTAGTAGGCATAAAATAATAGACGTATTATATTTCACCTGATAACAAAAGATATTATAATTTTTTACTTGATAGCTTTGTTGCAAAATATATATCATGTATGCATCACTTTGCAGTATCTACATGCTTGATGATGTCTGAGGTTTCAGAAGGACAGAAGGGATTTACCGTGCCAAGAAAAAAATATATGAGCACATTTGCAATATCTGAGGGAGTCATGGGGTTGTTTTTATATGACCACATTTGCGATATATGAGGGAGTTATGGGGTATTGGTTGCGATGTTTTATACCCTGAAGTCAAGATTCATTCAATTATATCGCACAGTGGCAATTCTGGAATGGGGTCTTGGTGGCAGAATGGTCACATAAGCTTGTGCTAATCCCACTTGGGACAGGTTCCAGTGGGAGAAAGTTTTGTCAATTCACTTACCAGTCATACGCTTTCTCTGGGAACTCTGGTGTTCTCCACTATCCATGAACTGACTGCCTCATTACATGACAGGGGGCCTGGTCCACCCAGTGGTCCTTAAGCTGACACTATGGATCACCGCACTCCAGTTCCACTCAGTATACCCCCAGTATTTTTATTTAAGTGGCTAAGTGTTATACTGTAATAAAGGTATCTAGTTTATTTAGTTACATGACAGGGGGCCTCGTCCAACCAGTGGTCCTAAAGCCTGCAATATGGATCACCGCACTCCAGTTCCACCCATGTATACCTCCAGTGTTTTTATACCCCCTGCTTAAAAAGTGGGGGGTATATAGTGATAGGGGTGTCCGTCCTAGTGTTCGTGTGTCCGTCCTTCCGTTACACCTTAGGGTACCTATCTCTTATCCGCAACTCCTCCTAAACCCTGCAATGGATTTTCATGAAACTTTCACATAATCTTTGTGATATAATGTAGATGTGCACCTCCTATTTAAAAATTTGATCCAATGTATTTTTGGGAGCAGGGGGGTATTTTTTGTGAGCTTGTGGCTCACAGTTTTTCTAGTTATTAAAGTAGTTAAGTGTTATAGTGTAATAAAGTATCTAGTTTACTTCGTTACATGATGGGAGCCTTGTCCACCAAGTGGACCTACATCAGGTGCTTAATCAGATCTTCCCACCCATGTATAGCCCCATATTTTTCGTGTAAGTAGTTAAGTGTTATACTGTAATAAAGGTATCTAGTTTACTTCGTTACATGATGGGGGCCTCGTCCTCCAAGTGGACCTAAATCGGGTGCTTTCAGATCTTCCCACCCATGTATAGCCCCTTATATATTTTTATTTAAGTATCTAAGTGTTATACTGTAATATAGGTATCTAGTTTACTTCATTACATGATAGACTTTATATTAACTTACCGAGTTATCATTGTAAATTTTTATTATACTTTACTTTAATGGTTTTCACTTAAAAATATGATAGTATTGATGTTACAACCCATACATTGCATTTATCACACTGTTAAATACAGGACTGAGTCCTTCCCGACAGTCAAACCTCAGGGCTCTTGCTGGGACATATTTAGGGTTGATATTGGGTCCCCATTTACAATTAAAATATCTGAGTTCTTGTTTAACCTTATTTAGGGCTGATATTTGACCCCATTCACATTTGAAAATCTTTTGGGTTTAGATTTGAGCTCTTGTTGGACCTTGTTTAGGGCTGGTTATTGGACCCCATTCACATTTGAAAATCTTTTGTGTTTATATTTGAGCTCTTGTTGGACCTTATTTAGGGCTGATATTTGACCCCATTCACATTTGAAATTCTTATGGGTTTAGGTTTCGGCTCTTGTTAGGCCAAATTTGGGGCTGTTATTGGACCCCATCAAAATATGAAAATCTTATGGTTCAAGGTTTAGGCTTTTGTTGGGTCATATTTGGAGGTGACAGTTGGCCGAAGTTGGGCCCGACTGACCATTTAAAATCTTATTGCTTTAGGTTTGGACTCTTGCTAGACCATATATTGTGGGTGATGCAAGGCCTCATTCACTATTAAAAACTTAGGTTTTAGGTTTGGGCTCTTACTCCTTAAGATTAATAAGAATAAAAAGTGTCATCACAAATTGCTGAAAAATTATTGATGTGATCACCAAACAACCTAGAACGTATACAAAACAGATAAAAAACACTTAAGTTGAGTAATGGTGTTTAACGTCTCAGTCAAGAATTTCACTTATATCGAGACATCGCCAGCTGTAGGCAAAAGTGCAGAAATTTTGCCTGTGCGTTGTGCTGATGGCATTATACAGCAGGGTTCTTTAGCGTGCCAAGCCCACCGTGACACAGGACCTCGGTTATTTTAAGTTCCCATCCGAAAGAACCGCGACTTTCATTTCATAATGCCGAGTGCTTGGCGAAAGAACAATCATTACCCACTTTCAAGTCTTGGGTCAGACACGGCCGGGTTCGAACCCACAACCTCCCACTTACAGAGCGAGCACTCTACCAACTGAGCTACCACAGTGGTTCCAAAAACACTTGAACAAAACTCATTCACCACATGAACCTGTGACGTTGTGTTTTGATTAATTCTTGAGAAAAATTGTCTCATCAAAAATAGCTGTAAAATGAATGATGTGAACTAAAACAAGATTCAACCCACCAACACTGAACATTGAAACAGGTTGTCATCACATGTAATCAGCGTTGTCACAGAAACAATCATAATTTTTATTGACTTTTAAAAATTAGCATCTACGCACAGAAAACTGAAACTTGAGTCTTTTATTGTGAATTATCTATATATCAATATATTTATGGTATTTTAAAATCCAGATATAAACAAATGAGTCCATTGATTTTCAATTTGTGGGGGAAGATGGGGAAGATACCATTAGTGCTCTAGTGCAAAACATTTCAGAAACATTTGCACAAAACTTGCACACTACATGAACTCATCTGTTGATTAATTTTCGAGATTAATAGGAAAAAATGTCTCATCACAAATGACTAAAAAAATTGCTGATGTGATGTAAAACAATATTCAACCCACAAACAACAGACTTTTAAACAGGTTGTCATTATAAGTAATCTGTGTTGTCATAGAAACTATTCAAATTTCTATTGACTTTTAAAAATTAGCATCTACGCACAGAAAAATTGAAACCTGAGTTTTCCATTGTGCATTATCTATTCTGTGTATCAACATATTAATTGTATAATTTTAAAATACTGATATGAACAAACTCTTCAATCGATTTTCAGTTTTTGTGGGGGAAGATATCATTTTACTATATGTTGTATGTTGATTGTGATGTCATTCAGATTTACCTTGACATTAAGCATGATATGCAACTCTAATGCATAAGTTTCAGCCGTATTTTAGAATGTGTTGTTGATTATTGAGATTTGGTTAAGCTTATGAAATTTAAAAGCCAAGTAGAATGAAAATTGAAAAAGTAAAACTTGTGTAAGTCAAACCTGCCTATAAAGGTCACCCAAGGGAAACTAAAAGTAGCCTTTATGGGCAGGTGACCCTTACATACAGGTTCAAATAATACCCAAAAAAAAAAACAATTGGGATATATTTCTACTGGCCTTTATAAGCAAGTGGCTCTTATATAGAGGTGGCCTTTAAGGCAAGTTGGACTGTTATATAAATCAAGAACAATTGGGATACAATTCTACTGACCTATATAAGTAGGTGACCTTTTTATGGAGGTGGCTTCAAGACAGGTTGGACTGTATATAAAGACCACCCGTGTCACCTATGAACAGGTGGTCTCTTGATAGTTGTACATTTAGGTTGATTAGAAAGGACCTTACAACAGTGGAAAGAACTGAATGATGATCTTTTTATTATATAGAATTGATCCGTCTTTATATAATACTGGTTGCTATAGCAAGTTTTAATGTACCGGTATAGTAAAATGGTCTTCATATAATGGGCGGACATGGCTGAGTGGTACTGTCACTGGCTTCCAAAGTCGAGGGTCATGGGTTCAAACCTCACTTAGGACTTGGATATTTTCTTAGATGATTTCATCTCCTGTCCATGCTAGAATAATGAAAAGCTCATTATCAGAATTATAGTCTTTCGGATGAGACTCAAAACCGAGGTCCCATGTCTCATTGCATGATATAGACACCTCTGTAGACTTTGAGAAAGAGCAGGCCACCTGTGGCCTCTACAGAGGACGCTTACAACTAGAAGCGAATGAAACAGATTGAGCAAGAAGATAAGATAAGATAAAGGTTCATTTTGGTTTAAATATGATGGTATCTTCAAACTTGTCATAATAGACAGGTGGTTATATAGAGCTTCTCAGTATGGCAAGTTTCACTGTACTATAGAATTATTTCTAAAAACGCTGATTGATTTTTATCACTAAATAAGCGATAGATCTTTGATTTATGTAATACAATCAGTAAATAAATCATGGTTTGTTTATATAGAGGTGGTCACTATAGTAGGATTTACTGTTTAGACAGGTGCTCTTCATATAGAGGTTGTCACTATAGCAAATTTTACTGTATAGACGGGCAATCTTGAGGTGGTTACTAGCAGGTTTTACTGCATAGACAATGTTTACTTATAGACAGGTGGTCTATATATAGAAATGGTTGCTATAGCAGGTTTTACTGTATAGACAGGCAATCTTTATATAGAAGTGGTCACTATAACAAGTTTTATTGTAAAAACTGGTGGTCTTTATATAGAGGTGCTCTCTTTAGCAAGTTTTACTGTATCTGGGAGATTTTTAAACATAAAAACAGTGATTGATTTTATCACTAACTGAGCGATAAATCTTTGATTTATGTAACACAAACAGTAAATAAATCATGCTTTGTTTAAACAAATCTTTCCGTATTGAGTTCTGACTTCATATTTAGTCTGTATTTCCTCATCTATATTGATAAAGCTGTTAATTTGATACTCTCAGTCGGTTACAAAATATTAATTATTAATAACCATGAATATCAAATAAAAATTGTGAATGATTCGATGATTAAGGTGGTCTGTCAGTGTGTGCTAAGGGAGATAACTCTGTTTTACCAAACATTAAAATAGTAGTGATTTAATTATTAAGGTGGTGGGTCAGCTGGTTTGTATTTAGGAAAATAACTCCATTTTACCAAACACCACTGCGGTAGCTCAGTTGGTAGAGTGCTCGCTCCGTTAGTGGGAGGTCGTGTGTTCGAACCCTGGCCAGGACTGACCAAAGACTTAAAAGTGGGTAGTGACTGTTTCCTTCAAAAACTTTTCCTTCGATTAACCTTAACTGAAACATACCGATACTCTGTGAGTTGTTTAAATAAATACCTTTACCCTTGTGCAACCTTATCTGAAACATGTACCCTGGGTATTGCTTACTAGCCATAGTGAGGTACACCCTTGTGCAGCTTTAACTAAAACATACCCTAGGTACACTTTTAACCTTGTGGGGCCTTAACTGAAACAAATATATATCTAACCATTTATCTGTTAATTTATCACGTTTTCAAAAAAAAAAAAAAAGAAGATTAAAATAAAAATCAGTCACACCTTTATACAGACATGATATGTGGATGATGATGGGTAATGTCTAGTTATAATTCTCAGTGTTTAGGTAGGTATAAATTAAAAATTTAATTTTATTTAAACAAAAAAAAAAAATAAATAAATAATAAAAATTAGTCACACCTTAATGCTACTGATATGATGATATGTGGATGATGATGGTAATTTGTAGTTAGTTCTCAGTGGATTAAAATGTAATTAGTAGATTTTCATTTAAACATAAAAATAAATAGAAATAAAAATCAGTTACACAGACATGGTATGTGGATGATGATGGTAATGTGAAGTTAGTTCTCAGTGTTAAGGTAGGTATAGATTAAAATTCAATTACCAATTTTTATTTAAACAAAAAAACTAAATGAAAACATTTTAAATTAAAAAGTCAGCTTTGGTTTTAAATCTAATTACTAAAATGATAATATTTGGTTTTTAAGCCAACGCCTACATTGATCAAGTGAAGAATGCCACCATATACAGGGGTTGTGAGTAATGAGTAGTGTCTACATTGACACAATTTAAAATGTTACTGGCATTTAAAAGCATGTGATCCTTACAGAAGGGTAGCCCTTAAGGCAGGTTGGACTGTATAACTGATCTACTTTTGGTGATGTCTTGATATAAGTGAAATATTATTGATCTAGATGTAAAACTTCTTTCAATCAATCAATCTTGGTTTTTTTTATGCAATGATTGGAATTTCATACAGACTTATCTTATCTTCTTGCTCAGTCTGTTTTAATCATTTCTAGTTGTAAGCGTCCTCTGTAGCAGCCACAGGTGGCCTACTCCATTTTTAACTCTACAGAGGTGTCTTTAGCATGCACTGAGACGCAGGACCTCAGTTTTGGGTATTATCCAAAAGTCAATTCTGGTAATGAGCTTTTTACAGCTCTAGTATGGGCAGAAGATGAAAATCATCTCAGAAAATTTCCAAGTCTTGAGTGAGGTTTGAACCCACAACCCTTGACTTTGAAAGCCAGTGACAGTACCACTGGGCCATGTCCGCCCATAATGACTTGTAGACATACAGTAAAACCTCGTTATAAGGCCCCTCGATTACTTTGCCACCTCGCTTATCGCCACGCTATTTTGAAGTCCCAAAATCCATTTTGTTTATGGTTTTTTTTATCGCCAAACCCCTTTATAATGCCAAAATTTAACTGAACAAATGATGGCAATGAATCGAGGTTTTACTGTATATCTGACTTTCCAAGATAAGAATAAATCTAAGAGATTTAAATCAATACACAATGCACAAATCACAAATCAGAGTGCATTTTAAGTAAAACGATATCCCCAAAGGAAGTGTGGGAGTAACTTATTGATTATGCTGCATGTCTTGTATATGAGTGGGAAATATCTTTGTCTTATTCTGAAAAATTACCTAGAAGATCTTTCTGGTCATTTTTTCCATCGTATGTTTAATAACTGTTGGAAGTGGGGCCTCAAACCTGTCTATAAAGGCCACCCAAGGAAACCACTAAAAGTGACCTTTTTGGCCAGGTAGACTATATACAGGTTTAAATAGTATGAATTGAGAACAATTGGGATACAATTTTTCTGGCTGTTGTAAGCAAGATGGCCCTTATACAGATGTGGTTTTTAAGGCAGGTTGGACTGTAGTCTTAAGTGCATGCTTATAGATTGCAGCACCCCTCATCACCTAGGTTTGAATGCCACTTGGGACACATCTAGTGTGAAAAACTTTGTCAGTTCCCTTGCCAAAGGTCATTGGTTTTCTTCTCCAGGTACATGTAATCCAGTTTCATCCACCGTCTCAATATAAGTGAAAGAATCCTAACTAGGGCATTAAACACCATCACCTCACCTCACTTCTGTTTAAAGTACATGTACAAAGATTTTTTGTAAAATTTTTATATTTTTAATGGACGTCAATTAATTGTTCACAATAACAAATCTTTGAATTTATTTAGATAATTCAGGTCCCAATGACAGTGGTTACCGATCACACACACACGCACTCACTTCTCTCTCTCTCTCTCTCTCTCTCTCTCTCTCTCTCCATCTAACAACCTCCAAGTTTAAATTCTTTTCAGGCACATTCTAGTGGTTTGAGAAAGTTTGTCAGTTTACCACTTAAAAGTCAGTAGTTTTTTGTGGGCACTCTGATTTTCTCCACCATTCCACAACTGACCACCTCACTAAAAATGAAAAAAATCTTGACTGTACCATTAAACTCCACTCCACTCTTTTTTAAATTTCTCATCAGACATGCATTGAAATTAATTGGTTGGTTTTACAATATTCAACTAGACATTATTATGTAATCTAGATTTAAAGTGTCATATGAATTGGTGTATGTATAGCATTAAAATTAGGTCACCTTATTATTAAAGAAAGTAGGCTATGTAAAAAGAATATTTTTTCTAATGTCATCTGAAGTCTGTATGCATCAAGAGACATAGCATGGAGACTACTAATAGTGTTTTATATATTGCAGTCAAATTTCTCTCACTTTATATCGAGGTAGTCAGTTCTGGGATGATGGGGGAAAATGATAACCTAGAGAATACGGAAGATTGGCTGGTTAAATGTTACTTAACGTCCCATCAGCAATTTTTCAGCTACAAGAACTTTTATTATTCTCTATGGATTCATCTATTAACAAGTTCATGTATGTATGTGAAGCACGAGTGTGTTTTATGGTCTGCTTTGTACTAGAGCATATGCAGAGCGACTTTAAAGTGCTAGCTCACAGAGTCAGTATGCCGCAGATAAGTGTACCACTCCCGCAGTCACATTATAGGGATACCAGGTGAACCAGTAAAGACCAACGGCAAGGAAAATTCACTTTTCCACATGTTGTCTGAGTGGGATTCTAACAGCAGCGAGAGACCCTGGATTTGTAGACTGAAGTCTTATCCATTAGGCCACAGTGGCTTCTTAGAGAATACAAAAGACTTTCAGCAAGTAAGCTGACAAACCTTCTGACACTAGGATCTGACCAATATGGATTCAATCATAGATGGTGAGCAGTGTTGCCATGCTTTAGACCACTTGTCCACCAAGCCCCCCCCCCCCTTTCAACCCAAAAACTAATAAACCAAATACTATTTAAATATAACTCTCATTTAAAACTGGGTTCTCATTGGCAAGATATCTAAATTGCATGATTTTACAGGGCGCAGTGGTCCCTACAGATCATGTCATCTCTTGCTCGCCACCTAGGTTCAAATTACACTTGGGCAATGTGATAAAATTTTGTCAGTTAAATTAGCTTTCAGAAGGTTTGTGATTTTCTCTGGGCACTCCAACTTTCTCCACCATCCCAAAACTGACCACTTTGATATAAGTAAAATACTCTAGATTGCGGGTATAAAACCACAATAACCCCACTCCACTCCAATTTATAGCATTTAAACCAATTTCCATGGCAGTAAGCTTGTAAAGATGTGGCTTTTTCTCCAGGCACTCCAATTTTCTCCACCTTCCCAAAATTGACCACTTTGATGCAAGTAAAATATTCTTTCATTGGGGGTATATAAAACACCATTACTCCACTCCACGCCAATATAAAGCATGTTAAACAACGTTAATGGGTGTGTGGTTTTTTTTTTTTATATGGGAGATAAATAACATGTGTCCTTAAAGCTGACAGATTCTTTTAATTTTAAGGTATATATATAATTTTCGTCTATCTTCTTATTTTAAGATATTCTCCCAGACAGGTTCATATAGTTAAAAAGGCTGATTCTTGCACTTATTATAACTTTTAAATATTTGCATGTATTACACAGTGAGTGGTGATATTATAACTGGTTTTAAGGGAAGGACATCTCCTGTTTGTGTGTCTATCGTTAGTTAGCTGTTAGCCGTTAGTGTGTTTTAAGATTTGCGATAATTTAATGATGACAATATATAAGATGGATGACATAATTTTCTAAAGGTGAGTCTGTAAGTGAGGTAGTGATTTTATGATTAAATGGAGAGAGAGAGAGAGAGAGAGATTTTGGTTTAAGGACTTAATTATCTAAAGGTAATCTGTACTGATTCCATGTTTTTGGGAGAGAGAGAGAGAGAGAGAGGGGAGCATGTATTTGGTTTGATGATATATTAATTTAAAGGTGATATTGAAGATTTCAAATCACTTTGTCTGCATTAACTGAGAGAGAGAAAGAGAGAGTATTCATTACGGCGAGCCTGTAAGTTAGGCACTGATTTAAGGTTTTGCTGTCATTTGTTAAATGGAGAGAGAGAATGTGTGTGAGAGAGATAGAGAGATGATGGCATAATTATCTAAAGGTGAGTCTGTTAGGTACTGATTTTACCTGCATTGTTAAATGGATAGACAGAAAGGTATATTGAGGGTGAGAGAGAGGGAGCTAGAGAATATGTAGGATTGGTGACATAATAATCTAAAGGTAAATTTTTATGGTGATTTTAATATAGTATTGTTTTGTCTACATTGTGAATAACGAGAGAGAGAGAGAGAGAGAGAATAAAAAATATGTCATTGTTGAGGTAATAATCTAAAGGTGAATTTTGTAAAATGGTTTTATGGTATGTATACCATTTTGTCTGCATGGAGGATCCAGGATAGAAAGACAGAAAATAGGATGCTACATGTAATCTAAAGTAAAGTCTGTATTTTATGGTAAAGTTGTGGTAGATAGAATGATTGATATAATGATCTGAGATATTTATATCTAATTCTATGCTGGCATTATGGATATCCTGAAGTTGTCAAGATCAGAGAGAATGAGAGAAAGTGAGTGAAAGAGAGAGAGAGAGATCACGAGATCATCTTGATAAAACAAAAGAAAGTGCATGATGGCAGTCACATTGTACAATGTGAAGGTACTACCAGTATAGTTATTAAGGACATACCTGCTTGCATAGCAAAATTGTCACTTAACCTTAAGCTCTTTTGACAGATACAGCATGTGGAGATTTAAATTCGTCCAAAATCTTCCATTTTTAACTACAATATAACTATGCAAAAAAGTGTGTATCATTCTGATATTTACTAGAAAGAGATTGAATGAATGAATGAATGAATGAATGAACACCCAAACAAACAAATGAATGTATGAATGAACACCCATACAAACAAATGAATGAACACCCTAACAAACAAATGAATGTATGAATGAATGAATGAACACCCTAACAAACAAATGAATGAATGAATGAATGAATGAATGAATGAATGAATGAATGAATGAACACACAAACAAACAAATGAATGAATGAATGAATGAATGAATGAACACACAAACAAACAAATGAATTAATGAATTAATGAATGAATGAATAAAAGAAACGGTTTTATTTCCATGTCTAGAATATTCCACTTGTATGGGGTCAATGTCAGCTATAAATTTTTACATTTGCATGCACTGAAGCCATGTGCTGAGAGAGTTAAGTGTGCAGTTTGCCTACTGTTGCATGAGGCATCATTTTTAAGGTCTCCTAAAAAACTGTAATTTTCATTTCTAAATACTTGGCAAAAGAATGCCCACTATAATTTTGAAATCCCGGCCAGACCTGACAAGGGTTCGAACCCCAACTCCCACATACAAAGTGGGCACTGAACCAACTGACTTAAAGTATAGTGTCGAAAGAGAAAGAGAGAGTATATAGATTAGAATTTAAATTTGTATGTAGCGGTCTAGGTAGCTCAGTGGTAGAGCACTCGCCTATAGTGTGGGAGGTCCTGGGTTCGATCACAAGTCTGACCCTGAATTTTTTCTCTTTCTTGTTACATTTTGGGGCTCGTCCGACCCTGGAAAGTGGCCGATCAATAGGTTGGTCCCAGGGTTGAACCTGGTGGTTAGATTCAAAGAAGTTGAATCGAAAAAAAGGAAGGGAGGAATGTAGCGGTCTGGGTAGCTCAGTGGTGGAGCACTCGCCTATAGTGCGAGAGGTCCTGGGTTTGATCCCCCGTCTGACCCTGCATTTTTTCTCTTTCCTGTTACATATAAAATAAACTGTTCTTCATAGGTCTCCTCATTATAGAGATACATTAATTAATTTCTTGCAGGTGATTCTGGCTAATTGATCAGATCCTTCTTAATAAATCAGTATATGTGTAAAACAACTCACCTATCAGTGTATAGTCTAACAACATTGACCTGTCCGCTTGACCTTTTATTAGGAATATTCAAATAGGGGATCAATCCAATACATGGGTAGTGTTAGGACCACAGTTAATATGTAAACAGTGCATGTTTTCCCTAATATAGATGAAATTAACACCTGTGTTCCCTATACATGCATGTTCTTGTCCATAATGAAATTTTAATGAAAGGTCAAGCAGACAGGTCAATGTTGTTTTCCTATATATTATATCAAAAGTACAATGTATATATATAAGATATCTGACACCTTGTAAGAAGTCAGAGATACCTGATAATATATATGTAAAAACTGTGAATTGATTACAAGTGATGATTTTATATCAACTTAAGGTTTTGTAATGTACTCACTCAACTGATGATAGAGGTTAAACATTTCATATCTGTCATGAATTGAATTTATAATTCATGGGATTTAAATACTCTCTCTTATTGCAAAAGTAGAAAAAGTTTAAGGTGACTTTTTTTAATTGATCAATAAACTTTTATTTACAAAATGTATATACTAGTACCTTGCTACATGTAGTGGATATGAGGGGTAGCATGTGAAATACTACATTTCCGTTGACAGGTGTGTGTCCCTCTGTCAGTTTGTCCCCTTCCCTTATTAATCAGGATATATGAAACCCTACTTTTTCATTGGCAGGTGTCTGTTTGTCCATCTATCTGTCCATCTGTTTGGTTTCAAGGTGATAACTTGAGAAGACATTAAAGTGGTTTTTAACTTTGCACACAGAGCACCCAGTCTCACTCCCCAGGTGAAAGTTCACATGTCTAACCTAACTTGTCAGTTCCAAAAGTTTTTACTTTGCTTTTGAATTGTGATTCGGACATGGATTAGTATGTTTGTTTTTGATTTGCACTGTATTGATCAATACTTAAAACTACAGGTCGAGTTTGATTTTCAGCACAAGTTTATTTGTATATTAAACAAGGGGAAGGCAATAGGAAAAGGGTTAAAGAAATAATTTGAAATTTGAGGGCATGCCCACTGCAAGCAAACTGACAAACTTTCTAGAGTTGTAATTTTAAAAGAGAACATTTAACCACCAGTGGCCTTGCTGGCACATTCTCCACTAAGCCACATTTGCTGGTTGAATATTTATGAAGATGGGGAATGGGGATTGCATATAACCAAAGACTCACTAAAAGCAAACTGACAAACTTTCTCAAATTGTGATCTACATGGAGGGAACATTAAATTACAGGGTTCATACAGGCCTGGAAAAGTCCTTAAATTTTGAGGTTTGCCCTAAAAAGACCCTAAAAACAAGTCTGACCCTAAAAAGCCATTGAATTTATCCTGAAGGCCCTAAAAAGCCCTTGAATTTGGCCAGTTGGGTGTCTGTGTTTTGATATTAAGTGGTAGCAAATAGACTGATATAGATAAATAAATAATAAATAAGTTACGTTGAAAGGGGCAATTTAAAGGTACCTGACCCAATCAAACGCCAAACTTTAACCTCCACTTCAAGTTTCGTTACTATGGACACGTAAGCAATTGTTTATTATTTAATTGCTTTTACATAATTTTTTTTGCTAAAATTGTCCTTCTGGTTAGGCCTTAAAGTTGCTAATAAGACCCTGAAAAGACCCTAAAAAGTCCTTAAATTATGAGTCCAAATGTCTGTACAAACCCTGAATTAAGTCCATCCTTATATCTGAAGTTCTCCACTTAGCCTGCACAAACCGTGGAATAGTAACTCATGTCATGTGAGTGCAGCGTAATAGATTTATTTAAAGTTGATTCAATTGGACAGGTGAGCTACAAGCAATATAATGAAATTAAAGACATTTTCAATAACAAAATTAAAAAAGATAAACCTAATAAAAACTTGACACATTTTAGAAAATAATAATAAAAATTTAGTTGGTAAAATTTAGGATAAACCTTTAAGAAATAAAAGTTAGAAAACATCTTGACACATTAAGGATAAGCAAAAAAAAATTGAAGTTGGTAAAATGGATGATAAAACCTTTTAAAAAAAAAGTAAGAATAAAAAAAACTTGACACATTTAAGAACAGGAAAAAAATCGAAGTTGGTAAAATGGAGGTTTAAGCTAATTTAAATGTAATGTGATAGGGGGTTTATTGAATGGATATTTAGATTTCTAAACAGTTTAAAGTTTACATAAAGTTTTATCATAATTCAAATCTTTATTTATAAAATGGCTTGCTTAAGAGATGATATCAATACAAGTAGTCCTGAATAGAGAGAAAGAGAGAAAGTAACAGCTAAAAATACTGAATGTTAAAAGGTGTGTTACAGTTCAAATGCTTGGTAGTTTATAGAGAGAGAGAGAGAGAGAAAGTAACAGCTCAAAATACTGCATGTAAAAAGCGTGTTACAGTTCAAATGCTGGGTAGTTTATAGAGAAAGAGAGAAAAAGAGCGTAACAGCTCAAAATACTGAATGTAAAAAGTGTGTTACAGTTCAAATGCAAGGTAGTTTATGAATACTGATACATGGATAGATTGGACATATTTTTATGGAAAAATAGGTTAGTAGTCATTTCATTTTATATGTGTCATGCTGTCCTTAATTTGTATTTTTGTCTGGACCCATGGTAAATATAAACATAAACAATAAAACAATTTTTTTAATCTTAGCCAAAATCATTGGCTCTCTTTAATAAAAAATTGTACAGTAAAAAAAGTCAGTTGATAGTGTATACTTTAATAAAAATTTAGGTTTGTAATATATCTTTTTTCAAATATGTCATGATCGATAACCTTAACTTTGAATTTTTGTCTGGATCTAAGTATAACCCTAACAATGAAACAATTGTATTTTAATTTTAGTTAATAATACAAGTATTCCATTTGAATGAATTGAGTTGTCTCCCTTTGATAAAAATAGTATATGAAAAAGTTGGTTAATATTGTATACTTTTATGAAAATTCAGGTTTGTAAAATTGTATTTCATGTATGTCATGCTGTCCTTGATTTGTATTTTTGTCTGGATCTAAAAATAGCCCTAAACAATGAAACAATTGTATTTAAATTTTGGTCAATATGTGTATTCCATTTATTTGGATAGAGTTGTCTCCCTTTGATGTACTGTCAAACTTATTGTAAAGACCACCTCTATATAAGTACTACCTGCTTTTAAATGCCAGTAAAATTTCATCCCAATTGCTCTTTATCCAGGTTATATGAACTAACATGTAAGGGTCACCTGTCCATAAAAGCAAATTTTACTGGGTGGCCTTTATAGAAGGTTTGACTGTATCTAGTTAATATTGTATACTTTAATAAGATTCTTGTGTGTAATATTTTATTTCACGTCCATAGTATTCTTAATTTTTACTTTGGTCTGGACCTAAATATAATCAGAAACAACGGAACAATTGTATTCATTTTAGCCAATATTATTCATATGGATGGATAGAGTTGTCTCCCTTTGATAAAATCATACAAACCCCTGAAATAAGAATTGTATCGGGTTTGTAGAGTGTAAAGTTGATATAGATTTTAATTGTAAAGACTTTCACATAACTCTTCATGTAGAGGTGTTTTCTAAAACAGTTAAGCGCTAATACTTGCCAGACTTGCATGATTCAGGACCTTCAGTTGCCAAGCGGTTAACATGCAAGTGTGCTTATAGATCACAGCATTTCTGTTTATGTTCAAATCCCAAATAGGACACATCCTAGTTTGAGAAAGTTTCTAAGTTTGCTTATATAGAAGGTCAGTAGTTTTTTTCCCAGACACTCCAATTTTCTCTGCCATCCTTGAATTGACTGTCTTAATAAGAGTGAAAAAACTTTGACACATTATTATAGTTTTGGTGTCATGTTGGATGATGCATTGTCTGAAAGTTTGTTTTCTTTCACTCATGATAATAAAAACACTGAACCATCTGTTAGTCAGTTATTTATTTAATATTTGTAAAAATTTAATTACCTTCTGGCTAATTAGTTTTTTTCACTATGATTGGACATTATACTTCTCATAACTTAATTTACAAACTGACGCTAGTATTAAAAAAATACTTGCTTTATCTATAAAAACTCTATTAATAGAGTTGAAGAACTCAACATAGCATGGCATCAATGTTATTGACTGAATTTGCAAAATACCGGTATTTGGAAAAAAATCACTCACTCTATGAAAAACATTTAATGAAGAACTCAACATAGCATAGTATCATTGGTATCAACTTAAGTTTTTTTTTATTTCTGTAAATAGATAATCAGGTGACCTATATTTTTACTACTTTTTTGAGAATCCAATCAGTGTAGCTATTTACTACACATACTTTTTTGCATTTTTGTATTTTTTTTAGCAAATATCTGCTAAAGTAATTTGTGAATATGTAATACTGTGATTGACTGAGAATCTACGAAATTTTTTTAAATTGTTGTACATCAGCTGTTATGTTGGATAACTTTATTTTCTTATAAATTCTTTATATGTTGTCTGTCCATTTATCTCTCAGCTGCTCTCTCTCTCTCTCTCTCTCTCTCTCTCTCTCTGTCTCTCTCTCTCTGTCTCTCTCTCTCTCTCCTTGATATGGACACACCCCACAGTATGTTTTTTGAAATGCTCTAAACACTATTTTCAGTAGGGTTAGGATGTGTGGAAACATTTAGCATTACCCAGTCAAAAACATTATTCCTGCTTTGCAAGTAAATAGGTCTCTCTCTCTCTCTCTCTCTCTCTCTCTCTCTCTCTCTCTCTCCTACCTGTAAGTTGTTTTAATGAGCTTTCTTTCAATATGTAAGATGGTGTAAGTAAAATTTAATACTATGTCAAATTCCTGCAGAAATACTTCAATTTAGCCCAGAGCATACCCTGTATTTATATTGAACATTAAGAATGCCAGTACACAGATGAGCCATGTTGATTTCATGGGCCTTTGACATTTTTACTTATAAAAGATCAAGGCTGTCCCATAATAGATGTTAAAAGACACTCTCTGTCCCAGTACACAGGTGAGCCATGTTGATTCCATGGGCCTTTGACATTCTTGTTTATAAAAGATAATGCCATGATTTTGTATAACTGCCATATTTAATGTCAACTCATTGCTGTCCCATAATAGTTGTCTAAATTTTCTTCCTGTCCCAGTACACAGGTGAGCACTGTTTATTTCATGGGCCTTTGAATTCTTGTTTAAAAGATCAAGGCTGTTCCATTATATATGTCTAAAGTCTTTCACTGTCCCAGTACACATGTGAGTGCTGCTGATTTCATGGGCCTTTGACATTCTTGTTTATAAAAGATCAAGGCTGTCCCATAGTGCTCACATGTTTAAAGTCTGTTTAAAGTCCCTCTCTGTCCCAGTACACATGTGAGCACTATTGATCTAATGGGCCTTTGACATTCTTTTTTTAAAGGATTTAGGCTGTCCCATAATAGATGTTTAAAGTCACTCTCTGTCCCAGTACACATGTGAGCACTGTTGATTTCATGAGCCTTTGACATTCTTGTTTATAAAAGATAATGCCATGAATAGTATAACTGCCATATTAATGTCAACCCATGCTGTCCCATATTGGATGTCTGAAGTCTTTCACTGTCCCAGTACACAGGTGAGCTATGTTTATTTTATGGGCCTTTTACAAATTACATTCTTTTTTATAAAAGAATATAACATGATTCGTATAACTTCCATATTAATTTCAACTCATTTCTGTCCCATAATGGATGTCTGAAGCCTCTCACTGCCCCAGTACACAGGTGAGCACAGTTGAATCCATGGGCCTTTGACGTTCTTGTTTATGAAAGATAATGCCATGAATAGTATAACTGCCATATTAATGTCAACCCATACTGTCCCATAATGGATGTCTGAAGTTTTTCACTGTCCCAGTACACGGGTGAGCTATGTTTATTTTATGGGCCTTTTACAAATTACATTCTTGTTTATAAAAGATTATAACATGATTCGTATAACTTTTATATTAATTTCAACTCATTTCTGTCCCATAATGGATGTCTGAAGCCTCTCACTGCCCCAGTACACAGGTGAGCTGTGTTGATTTTTTGGGCCTTTGACATTTTTGTTTATAAAAGATAATGCCATGATTAGTATAACTGTCATATTAATGTCAACTCATGGCTGTCCCATAATGGATGTCTGGGGTCTCTCACTGCCCCATAATAGATGTTTGAAGTCTCTTACAGTGACATTAAATATTTTCTTTAGGACATTTTTTGATCTGGAATAAATTACTGTGTTCTCAGCAGTAGGTACATATATCCCTTTATCATTGTGACCTTTTGTTGTCTGTAACAGTAGTGATGAGTCTGGGTTAAGGGATTAAATTTTTTTATATTTTTTTATTTTTGGTGTAAAAGTTTAGTATTAGTTTCATTATGCTCCTATACACCTGAATGATAAGAGGTAAAAAATTAAACATAGTAAGAGGGAGAGTTGAAATCTGTTTCTTAATTTGGAGATGAAATTTCAGGTAAGATGGAGAGAGAAAGAAGATGAAATATATTTGTTAATTTTGAAATGATACATTGGGTAAGATGGAGAGAGAGAAGAGGTATATTTGTTAATTTGGAGTAAGAGTTGAGAGAGATAGAGAGAGGTTAAAATCTATTTGTTTATTTGGCAGATATAGAGAGGAGAATGAAATCTATTTCTTAAGTTTAAGATGAAACTTCAGGTAGAGAGAGAGAGAGAGAGAGTTTAAATCAATTTGTTCATTAGAAGATGAAACTTTAGGTAAGAGAGAGAGAGAGGTGAATGGAGTTTCATAATCCTGTCAGGAATATTTCAATTATATCAAGATGTCACCAGCTATGGTTGAAGTGTGAAAATAGATGTTTGAAGTCTCTTACAGTGACATTAAATATTTTTTGATCTGGAATAAATAACTGTGTTCTCAGCAGTAGGTCCATATATCCCTTTATCATTGTGACCTTTTGTTGTTTGTAACTGTAGTGATGAGTCTGGGTTAAGGGATTAATATTTTTTATATTTTTTATTTTTTGGTGTAAAAGTTTTTTTAAGTATATTATGCTCCTATACACCTGAATGATAAGAGGTAAAAATATTAAACATAGTTGAAATCTGTTTAATTTGGAGATGAAATTTCAGGTAAGATGGAGAGAGAAAGAAGATGAAATATATTTGTTAATTTGGAAATGAAACTTCAAGAATGATGGAGAGAGAGAGAGAAAGGAGGTATATTTCTTAATTTGGAGATAGAACTTTGTGTAAGAGTTGAGAGAGAGAGAGAGAGAGAGAGAGAGAGAGAGAGAGGTTAAAAATATTTGTTAATTTGGAAGATAGAGAGAGGAGAATGAAATCTATTTCTTAAGTTTGAGATGAAACTTCAGGTAGAGAGAGAGAGAGTTTAAATCAATTTATTCATTAGAAGATGAAACTTCAGGTAAGAGAGAGAGAGAGAGAGATGAATGGAGTTTCATAATACTGTCAGGAATATTTCAATTATATCAAGATATCACCAGCTATGGTTGAAGTGTAAAAATAGATGTTTGAAGTCTCTTACAGTGACATTTAGATATTTTCTTTAGTTCATTTTTTGACCTGGAATAAATTACTTCGTTCTCGGCAGTGGGTCCATATATCCCTTTATCATTGTGACCTTTTTGTTGTCTGTAACTGTAGTGATGAGTCAGGGTTAAGGGATTAATATTTTTTATATTTTTTAATTTTTGGTGTAAAAGTTTTTTTTAAAGTTTATTATGCGCCTATACACCTGAATGATAAGAGGTAAAAAATTTAACATAGTTGAAATATATTTGTTAATTTGGAGATGAAACTTGAGGTAAGACAGAGTGTGTGAGAGAGAAAGGAGAGAGAGAGGTTGACATTTATTGATAAAACTTAACGTAAGAGAGAGTGAGAGACTGAAATCTATTATAAAATTTCATTTTAAAGGAAAAAGAGAGAGGGACAGGTTGCAATCTATTTGTTAATTTGGAGATGAGACTTCAAGTAAGAGGGAGAGAGAGAGAGAAAATTTGAAATCTATTTCTTAATTCTGAGATAAAACTTCAGGTAAAACTGAGAGAGAGAGAGAGAGAGAGAGAGAGAGAGAGAGAGAGAGAGAGAGGAAAAAAAATAGTAATAGTGTTTTATACTTCAGTCTCATGTATTTCACTTGTATCCAGAGTGTAAATGGAATACATACAAAATCTTCAGTCCAGCCCTCAGTTGGCAATTATTGCTTAAATAAGACTTGCCTGAACTCAAATCTAGCCACATGAAATCTTAAAAATATGCTACTTTTTTAGATACATCGCTATATTCAGGATTAGCTCATAGCATAATATGTATTCTTTTTTTGTCAAAAATTTGTATGTTGGGCTCCAATAAACATTGCCAAAATTAAATAAATTTAAGTTGAGAAAAATCTCAGTTATGGAATGATTATGAATCTGAACCCAAAAAGTGTTTAATTTAGCAGGATATACTGTATATACATATGTTCTGTCATCAATCATCATTACAAAAAAAATAAAAGGTTTTTTGAAGTAACTTTTTTGAGATAGTGGTTTTTTTTTTAAATAGTATTATCTTTTTTTAAGAGATTTATTTTTACCTGAAAGTAACATCCATCGTCACAGGTTAAAAGAGGAAAGGTTTGCCAATTTATTTCGGATAAGTTAGGTTTTTTTATTTTTTTATTTTTTTTTTTTTTTTTTTTTTTTTTTTAAAGATTTTCTTCTTCAGAGATCAATAATTATACCTGACCTGTTAACATATGAAATGTTGCCTTAATTTATGAATCTAGTTATATTAGGCCACACAAACTAAGATGTGACCTCAAACAAACTGGAAATTTTTCTTAATTTATTTATTTTCCCTATGCATCAAAAGGGGTAATCAACATGTATACTGCAGAAATAATAATAATAATAATAATAATGTGGAAAACAAATTCATGTGGAAATGATATTTTCTTTTTTACTGGAAAAGTCATATCTAACTGCAGAAATGAAATGCATTTACTTTCCATACTACTGTAGGTCACGGTAGGCTTAGTCTTTGTTTACTAGTTTTCACTTATTCTTTGAAATTTTGTGTCACACTTAAAATAACATTTATCCTCCAGATTTTACGACAGATTCTTGTGTAAGCAAGTTTGTCAGTTTGCTTGTCGAAGGTTGGTGGTTTTCTCCAGGCACTCAGGTTTCCTCCATCATCCATGATCTAACAGCTTTGCTGTAAGTGAAAGAATCATGACTAGGGTGTAACCTTCTGTAAGTCCACTTCATGGTGGTTATGAATCCACGTTTTATCCTACACAGTTTTTCTGACAATAAAATCAAAATCAGGGACTTCTTATACTTATGTGTCAACTGTGATTAGGAAATTGACAAGAGTGAGGTTTTCAAATCTCTTCAATCAACCAGGGTACCCTAATTGTTGCCAGTATGAAACACTTCTCAGCTGTAGGAATCAGCATTCTTAGTTTCACTTTTGTTAATATATCCTCATAAATTATCACCTCCATTAGAAAAATATGGATGTATGAATGTGTCAGATTTTCTAGCAGAATAATTCCTCACCAGTTGAAAAAGCATTTGTAATAATTGGACAAGATAGGTCTAGTCCTTTTCTTTATGATTTAGACTCTAGAGAGAAAGTCTAATTGCCTATCATATAGTTACTTGACAAATAGACTATTTACCAAAAAACGTAGATCATGTGAAAAAATATCGTAGATCATGTGAAAATATTATCCTCCAGGGGGCATAAGTAATTACTTACTTACTTCATAATGCTGCATTGTATCTATGACTTATGTAAAAATACAGAAAAACTTGTCTGTAAAGGCCAACCAAGGGAACCAGTAAAAGGGGGATTTATGGGCAGGTGGCCTTTATATACAAGTTCAAAAAATATAAATAAAGGACAATTGGAATACAATTCTACTGGCATTTATAAGCAGGTGGTCCTTATAAGAAGTTGCCCCTTATAACCAGGTGGCCTTTTAAGGCAGGTTGGGATGTACAATGTGTGATATTAATTATTCTATTTTTTTGGCATCGGTAAATAAAATTAAGGATATCACTTTAATTAGTCATTTTGATATCACCAATTCTATTTTTCACTTCAGCTAAATTGATATGATAAAGCGATATCACTTATTCAATCTTTTGTGAACAAACTTTGGCTGTGTACAACCTCCAGATACCAAACACTGTAAAACAGAAGTCGTCAAAACCAAATGAATCTGTCAGTCCAAAATTTTTACTCATTACCAGATTAATAGATAAGGACTATGTACCATCTCTAGTAATTAACTGATAAAGACTTACCTTCAGTATTTTGTATATCACTATAAAAATAACTCAATTTGATTTAGTGATATCAATAAATTAAATTAAGAATTATGAAAAACAAATTGTGATGTCATGAATTTGATTTTTTGATAACAATAATTCAAGTAGATTTCATGATATCACTTATTCTATTTTGACATCTGTAATTCAACTAGATTTAAAGTTTTGATATCACTTTATAGAATTAGTGATGTCCCGATTTCAGTATGATTTAATGTATCAATAAATCAAATAAGTGATATTAAAAAAAAATAAAAATAAACGATATCACTTATGGGGTTCGCCGCTGCACCACGTGGTCAATACCTCTTAACGTTTGTGGTGAGCGTTTTGGAAAACATTTACATCACAGATTCCTGGAATGATGTTGTTTTTGTGGGATAACTTCATTTCATAACATTCCATAACCATTGGAAACAAGTGTTTAGCACAAACGTTGCAAGGTATCACATGGTACAGCGGCACACCCCATTATTGACAAAAGCAGCTATATGAAATTACCATAGTGATATCAATACCATAATTCAATTTTATCAATTACGAATTGAAAATAACAGAAATGAACTAAAAGTTTAATAAATTTATGTACTTTATAAAGTTTTTCTCTTATATATATTACAGGAGTGAATAATCGCTGTGGTCACTTTAGAAACCAATACTAAGATTTGCAGTATTTGACCAATGTTACAAAGAAGAATGGGTGATTAATTATGGAAGGATGCAGTATATGTTTTTAGGAATTCATAAATGGTAATTATTCAGAATTTGTTTACATAAAAAATATTTCCTGGGGAACCATATATTTTTAGGTGTCTCTGTTGCAGAGTGGTCTGAAGCTCAGATAGCTTGTTATTTTGGTACAAATCCCAGATTCTAGTGTGAGAACATTTGTCTGTTTGCTTACATGTCCAAGGTTGCTGGTTTTTTCCTGTTTCCTCTACCATCCCTTTACTGAAGGTCTCAACATAAGTGAAAGAATCTTGACTTGGGTGTAAGACATCATTACTTCACTCCCTTCAATAATTTTTTGTCCCGGTTGACAAAGGTGCCAAGGTGACCATGTTGTCTAAAAATATTACGTCGCACATTGCCTATCACCAGCTAGGTGTGAATCCCACTCAAGGCATATCCTAGTGTGAAAAACAACTTTGTCAGTGTGCTTGCCAAAAGTGGCAAGCCTTCATATAAGGCTTTATTGTACCTGCAGCATCCTGTTATTTCATTCACAGATATTTTACTGGTATATGGATTACAGCTAAATCATTTTTGCAATCAACTTGAGTATTTTTCGCAGAAGTCTATTTTTGGAGGAAAAAAAATCTTAATTCAGGAGCTAAGATTTAATCCCACTTTGATTGGCTTGTTGTTTGTACATGTTGCAAGAGAAAGAGTTGTAAAAGTTGTGTCCATCAATTATAATGATTTATCAGTAAACTTGGCAGAGTAATTAGATAAATGCTTTAAATATATCTAAACATTTTATTACCAGTACCTCCCAATCAATCAAACAGATCACTTGGTTTAATGGGCTGGAGTAGCAGAGTGGTCTAAAGCATGAGCTTACAGATCATCATCACAGTATCTTTCTCTACCCAAGTGCAAATTTCACTTGGGCAGATCCTGATGTGAAGAAATTTGTCAATTCATTTCTCAAAGATCGTTTGAATACTTTTGGCACTCCAGTTACCTCCACAAACCCAGAACTTACTGCCTCCTATTTGAAATATCCTTAACTGGAGCATTAAACACCCCCACTCAATCCTTGTGTACTAGGGGACATTCTGAAAGATTGATGGAAAGATAAATGGATAGATCAATCAATTGCTTGGTTGCTGATCGCTTGACTGACATATCAATCAATAGATGGGGTTTTATTTCACAGTCATGTCCCTTCTTAAAAAGTCTAATTCATGAAATTTTGGGCCCTTCAGAAGAATATATCTTTAAAACTGATAAACATTTTACCATTTTACTGTAAATTAGAGCTCTTGACTACATTTTACAATGCACTTGTAACAACACTTAAACACTTGTTTATTGCCTTATCTGTTAAGGGTATTTAATTTTTCCTTTTCATCAATAATTTATAATAGATTTCTACTTGACCGCTTTATTCAGTTTGGGACATAGATCATGAAATTTTTAAAGAATTCAATTTTATTTTTATTTATTGTTTATTTTTTTATTTATTTACAGTAAAACATTGTTTTAATGTTTCTTGATAAATATACTACCTCTATTATGACCACAATATTTCTAAGTCCAAAAATCTGGGTTTTTTTCTGTGTTTTTTATATAAGCCTCCCTCAATTTATCACCAAACCCCTTTATAATGCCAAAATTTGACTGAACAAATGGTGGCAATGAATTTAAGTTTTACTGTATTAATGGGGTTAGCCACTATACCACGTGATCAATACCTCTTAACGTTTGTGCGGAACATTTTTGGAAAATGTCAACGTCAACGTCACATATTCCTGGAATGACGACGTTTCTGCTGGAAAATGTCATCTCTTGCGATTCCATATCCATTGGGAATAAGTATTCCGCACAAACGTTAGAGGGTGTCACGTGGTACAGCGGCGAACCCCATTATGTACCGGTATTCATTTAATCATTTTTACAATCTGGCATCCAACACGTTAAATAAATGAAATATACATATTTTACACTATTTTATACAAAATTGAGACAACCATTTCCTAATTTACCCTTAAAGTGAAAAAGTTAATTTGTATCTCCCATTTTAATATAATATTCAACCGTAATATTAACTGAAATGTGTGAACCACACCTAGAAACTTACCTCCCCAGGGATAATTCTAATATTACCTTTCTGTAAGTTTCAAATTTAATCATTTTCAAAGCATGTGGCTGTTAGTTAAATTACATCATTGTGTTTGGTTGCTAAGATACACATTATTAGGGTGTGTACTTTACATGAAGGAGAAAAATTACAGAAACAGACCAGGAATCAAACCTGGTATGGAACCTGGAACCTGCTGCATTATAGGTGAATCCTCTACCAACTAAGCTGCCCAGACCACTACAGTGCATGTACATAAGAACCTGTTTAAACAGAATAAAACAGCCAATTTGTCAAGGCATGGGTTTTGGTTTTCTTTGGCATTATCATGGGTGACAGTATTGTAGCCCACTTTAAAGTGATGTCACAACAATGGTGGCAGCATTCTAACCCAGTGTAAAGTGGCATAACATTGATGACAACATTGTAACTCATTGTAAAGTAATGGTGCCACAACAATGGTGACAGCATTGGAGTCATTGTTAAGTGGCATAACATTGGAACAATTGTGGCCCACTGTAAATTGATGCCACATCATTAGTGCAACAACATTCTTACCAATTGCAAAATGGTGGCAGTATTGTAGCCCTCTGTCTAATTATGCCACAAGAATAGTATCACAACAATGATGGCAGGATTCTTACCCATTGTAAAGTGGCATAATATTTATGACAGCATTGTAGCTGGCTTTTAAGTGATGTCACAACATTGGGGCTGCAACAATAATGACAGAATTGTAAAGTTGCACAACATTGGTGGCAGCAATATAGCCTATTTAAAATCATACCTTAACATTAGTGCTACAACAATTACAGCATCATTTCCTATTGTAAAGTGGCATAACATTGGTGGCAGTATTGAAGCCTACTATAAAGCCATGCCACAAAATTATTGCCATAACAACGATTACAGCATTCTAACCCATTGTAAAGTGACATAACATTAGTGGCAGTATTGTAGCCCAATATAAGGTGATGCCATAACATTGGTGTTTGCATTTGTATACATTGTAAAGTGGCATAACTTTGATGGCAGCCTAGTAGCCCTCTGTAATTTTTTTATCAAATCATAAAAAGCATTTCAGAAGGCTGTAGCCTTGCTATATGACAAACTAGCTGTTTGTAATGACTTCCCTGATGTGGTGATTGCATCACTATTCTTTTGTCAATGGGGAACAGGATCAGAAGAGGGGCACAGGAAAAACTGTTGTTATTGTTGTTGGATTTAATTGTCCTCAACCTTCCTGTATATAAGCTTCTTTGTATAAGCAAATTGAAGAAGCTTCGGTAGGTGAGTAGTATAAATAACAACACAGCTACCACTGCCACTGCAAGTGAGCTTGCTGAAAGTTGGCACTTATCCCTAATTGTTCCTATTTCTTTCACATTCTAAAACTGACCATTCCGATTATCCTATACAGTCAAGCCTGTCTATAAATGCTACCCAAGAGATACCATTAAAGTGGTCTTTATATATAGGTTCAAATAACATGAATTAGGAGCATTAGGGATAATTTGCACTGGCTTTTAGACGCAGGTGGGGCCCTTATATAGAGGTGGCCTTTAAGGCAGGGTGGACTGTAACTGACCACCTTCATATACATTACAATCCTGTCAAGTGTTTAACAAAATGTTTTGCTGTAGAGTGGCAGATATATGGATAGGTAGCAGCTGAAAAGCTACCTAAAGATAACAGCAACCAAGAATCTGCTGAAAAGATGCTGAAATATAACTAATAAGGGGCTAAAATGTGCATCAATTCAACACTTTTTCATTAGCTTACTGTTAAACTTTGGACAGGTCTGTATTGCAAGTATGGTTACTCCTGAACGAGGTGTCTGATTTACCAACTAAACAATTGTATTCAGTAAAAATACATGTACATACAAATGATAACTTCCTGTTTGTTTTTCATGAATCATTTACACATAATTACTTTTGTTTGTTTCCATTCAACTGTCTAACCAATACATATTTAAATTTTAATCTACCTGTACATGTCATACCAATTACTTCCTTAACTTTAATTGATTAATTTACATACATAATTAATAAACATAATGAATTTTTCCATTTTAAGTGTTGCACTTACAGACCTATCGAAAGTTTAACATCTTTCTTTACAAATCATACCAATTACTTCCCCAACTTTAATTGATTAATTTACATACAGAATTAATATACATAATGATTTTTTCATTTTAAGTGTTACACTTACACTAAAGACCTGTCAAAAGTTTAACACTAAGTGCCGAATTGGCAGCTCATCTTGGCAGCTTTATGTCATTTTTTTCATTAGTCCTCTTAGTGCTTATGTGCACATAAGGCCACCACCAGCTCTCTCCACAACTGTCTGTCCTTTGCCTATTTTTCGGCTTCCTTCCACCCTATCCCCATCTCTTTCAGCTCTTTCTCTACTGTCCGCCTCCATGTTTCTTTGGTCTTCCCTGCTTCCTCTTCCCATCTGGTGTCCATTTTAGTGAGATTCTTGTGGTACTGTTGTTGTCTTGTCTCATCACATGTCCAATCCACCGCCATCTATGTTGTTTTATTTCTGCTCTGATATCCTTATGGGCACAGATTTCATGTAGCCTCTTGTACTTATTTTTCTTGGCCAGTAGATCTTGCATATCTTTCTGAGGCAGGTGTTATGAAATGCGGCCAATTTCTGAAAATCATTCTGGGTAACTCTCCAGCATTCTGACCCATATAAAGCTTTATGTCCGCTGCTTTATATTTTGGCTAGACAGGATTTTGGCCACTAGATATCCACATCTTGTCCACTCAGTAGCCATACTTTAACTACTTTTTAATTAGCTCAGTGTTAAACTTTAAACGTTGTATTTTGTTGACTTCTTGATTTGTAATTACAGTAAAACATTGATTCATTGCCACCATTTGTACATGCAGTAAAACCTTGATTCATTGCCACCATTTGTACATGCAGTAAAACCTTGATTCATTGCCACCATTTGTTCAGTCAATTTTTGGCGTTATAAAGGGGTTTACGATAAACAAGGGAGACTTATAAAGAAATACAGAGACTAAACAAAATTGATTTATGGTTGGCCATGCCCTTAATGTTCCAACACTTGCCGCCATCATGGTACCAAAGCAGCGTCATGGCAACTAATGACGTACCAGTGTCAGTGACGTCATTAAATGGCACAACTCGGGCTGAACTTTTACTCTATTTGTGTGTAATTCAAGCATGTAGGTCTTTGTCAGAACATTGTGAGTGTGGCCAGCGATCCATCAATTTGGAATTTCAAAATACTGTAGTGACTTGAATCTACAGTAAATCCTTAATTTATTGCCACCAATTGTTCAGTCAAGTTTTGGCATTATATAAAGATTCTGTGATAAATCAATGGAGAAATAGAAAGAAATGCATAGAAGAAATAGATTTTGTGACTTTAAAATACTGTAGTGATAAGCGAGCTGGCAAAGTTATTGAAGGACATTATAATGAGGTTTTGCTGTATTTGCATAATATAATTGCTTCCTAGATTTTTAGCCTGGAAATTTATGAAATTATTTCTCAACCAATCTCAATTTACTTCCTGAAATGCTTTCACTTCATTTACTTAGTTTAATTAGTTAATTAAATCATTATTTTACTTTTTAAAGTGACTTTAATTAGTGATATGCAGTAAAATCTCATTGTGATTACAGTGAGAAGATTAAAATGCACCCATAAAAGCCCAAGGCCTACTAAAAGTTATAATATAATACTGTAGATTACTTTAATATCACGAGTATCAAATTTTGCATACTTACATCTGAGCTTCATTTCGCGAATATGTGTATTCGCGTCCACAATCCAGGTGTATATTTAATTTTGTGTCCACTTTGTGTCGGCTATATAGTTATCTTCCTTTCTTTAGGCTTCTTGTTTTGTTGATCATTTCTTAATGTTCCATAGTCATTGTAAACGGTTCAAAAAATTTTTTAATTCAGCCTCGTCAGTCAGTGTTTAAAGGTAAATATCAATGGAACCTTGTAAGTTACGGCGAAGTTTCGTCAAGACTATTTTGTTAAACGATTTAAAGGAAACCTTAATTAAACCTGTTTAATTGGAAATTTCAATGGAACCTTGCAAGTTACGGCGAAGTTTACAATTTACTTTATTGCATCTTATATGGCATACATTTACGACAGCCATAGTCGATTGTCGTCTTGTTTTAAATTTGACTTAATAATTTTCGCGATTCTGTGAATATTTGCGTGATATTTGAATTTGCGACTGAGAGTCCTTGTGAAATTACAGGTTAATAAATCTCTTGCGATAAAAAAGGAATCTACAGTATAATGCATGAAGGAAGGAAGAAAGGAAAGAAAGAATGAAGGAAGGAATGAGCAAATAAACATTTACTCCATATCCCTAAAATGCTTAGTATAGACCTGTATCTGCATTTACTTTATGTCAGTGTGTTGGTTTATCTTCCGAAACAGACAATATGGCGATTACTTCACATAAAATGGTGGAGTTTTTTCAAAAATTATGTTTTACCTGGAGTCAAAATTATCTTTTACTTTCCTATTTCAATCCTCTACTGTGGTTCATAAAGTAATACCTTGATTCATTGGCACTATTTGTTCAGACAAATTTTGATATTATAATGAAGAGGTTTGGCAATAATTCACAAGAGACTCAGATAAACATTAAAGAAAAAAATTGGCACTTTAAAATACTATGGTTCTTAGCGATAATGTGAAATGAAAAAGATATCAATGGGCATTGCTTATTGCTGATTGATTAAATGGGATTTTACTGTTCCAGTCAAAAATGTTTTACTGATATTGAAACATCACCAGCTATAGGTGAAGAAGCATAAATTTTTACCTTTGACAAGCGCTCGAAGCAATGTGCAGGGAGTTTTTCCTGTCATGACATGGGACATTTATTTTTAAGTTCCCTTTCAAATGAACCGTTGCGGTAGCTCAGTTGGTAGAGTGCTCACTCCGTAAGTGGGAGGTGGTGGGTTCGAACCCCGACCGAGTCTGACCCAAGACTTGAAAGTGGGAAGTGACTGTTCTTTCGCCAAGCACTCGGCATTACAAAATGAAAGTCACGGTTCTTTCGGATGGGAACTTAAAATAAACGAGGTCTTGTGTCATGGTGGGCTTGGCACGCTAAAGAACCCTGTTGTATAATGCCATCAGCGCAAGGCACAGGCAAAATTTCTGCACCACCTAAAGCTGGTGACGTCTCGATATATGTGAAATCTTCTTGACTGGGATGTTAAACACCATTACTCAACTCAACTCAACTCAAATGACCCAGTGACTTTCATTTCTAAATGCTGACTTCTTGCAAAAAGATCAGTCACTTCCTTTTTTTCCGAGTCAGAGAAAGAGACAATTAATTTCATTACCTAGTAGTGTATTTATATCTGTAATTACTTTGTATCAATGGTTTATAATGTATATAAGAGGTCTTAATTACAAAGTTTTACACAGTTAAGAGTAGTTTTATACACACATATCCGTAAATTATCTTGTCACTTCAAATCAGGAAAAAATCTCTTAAAACTCAATTACAAACAATTTAGTAAGATGATAACCATTTGTTTGTCTAGGGTGAGGGAGGTTAAGCAGTTGACAGTCTCCCTGAGGAGGATAACAGTATATAGATAACTGTTTGTTTGTCTGGGGGTAGAGAAGGGAGGAGGATAAGTATTTGATGGTCTTCCTAGGGAGGGTCTTTCTGGGGTGAGGGATGATAAGTACTTGAAGTTTCCCTTGGGAGGATCTCTCTGTCTGTCTGTCTGTCTGTCTGTCTATCTGTCTGTCTGCAGTGAAAGAGAATAAAAACTAATGACAGTTTCCCTGGGGAGGGTAACGGTTTGTCTGTCTGGGGCTAGGGAGAAGAAGCACTTGTCTCCATGGGGAGGGTCTTTCTGGGGTGAGGGAGGGTAAGTACTTGACAGTCTCCCTGGGGAGTGTCTTTCTGGGGTGAAGGAGGATAAATGTTTGCCAGTCTCTCTGGAGAGGGTAACTGTTTGTCTTTCTGGGGTGAGAAGGTAAGCAATTGTCAGTCTACCCCTGGGAAAGGTAACTGTTTGTCTGTCTGGGGTGTTGGAGGATAAGCAATTGTCAGTCTACCCCTGGGGAGGGTAACTGTTTGTCTGTCTGGGGTGTGGGAGGATAAGCAATTGTCAGTCTACCCCTGGGGAGGGTAACTGTTTGTCTGTCTGGGGTGAGTGAGGAAGGATAAGCATTGTCAGTCTCCCTGTGGATGGTAACTATTTTTCTGTCTGGGGTGTGGGAGGATAAGCACTTGACAGTCTCCCAGGGGAGGGTCTGTCTGGGGTGAGGGAGGATAGGCATTTGACAGTCTCCCTGGGGAGAGGATAACTGGTACATAAATCTATAGATAGAGATAGGAAGTGATTGTATGTCTGTAGTAAAACTTGTTGATATATTTCTTATTTTATTGATATTTCAGTATAATCAGCTGTAATAAACCTTATTGGTAAATATAAATCGACCAATCACACAACTACAATGCCTAGTGGTAGATTTAAGTCACAGTCAAGCGATCAGTATACTGCTATGAAGCATAATGGATTGCAGTATAAAGTCAACGATGAGACACTCAATAACGACAAAGTTGTGATGACTAAATATGTGGAAAATACCACCCCCAGGGAACAGGAACAATCCCAGGGGGTTGGGGATGATGAGGAAAGTCATCGGTGTGGATGGGGACCCTTTAAATCCTCTTGTCTTCAGAAATTTCGTGACCCGAAATGGATATTATTTTGGCTGTGTTGGGCTGGAGCGATACAGGTAAGGAAAAGTTTATATTTAAGATAAGGGTTTATGTAACATGAATGACTTTATTGTTTATAGCTCATGAATATGCATGAGGTAAACATATGAATATTCATAAGAGATCAACAGGCGCTTGACAGTTTACCTGTATTTTAACTGTTTTAGTAACGACATGTTAAAAAGGTAAAATTAAAATTGCACTTGAACCCCAGTGTACTGTGAGACCTAAACTAGACCACTTAAGGATACTTAGGGGTTGAAGAACAGAATATTAATGCGAACCTGTTGGATGTGGTCTTTATACACAGATTGTATAAATTTAAACTGGAAGAACATCTATTTGTATCGTCCATTAAAATTTTAATATTGACTGAAAAAGCCTAAAATGACAGAATTAAGTCATTTTGAACATGTCTCAGTGAAAAATTATTTTTAGTAATATTAACATAAAATTTTATGGGATCATCAAAGGTGCAAATTGAAGTCCTACCATCAAACCTACCATCATAGAGATCACACTTCTCTATAAAAACTACCTTCTTGTAAAGGACCTAGTAATTTGATCCTGTTTTTCCATATAATAAAAATACCCTTACTACTGGTTCATGCAGTTTGAGGATCATTATATTGGCTCTTATACAAGGGTGTTTTATTTTAATAAAGCTGATTTTTAATTTTCATACTAGATATTAATTAATTCAGTTTTTCACTTTTTGATTGAAAGAAATGTCCACCTATGACAGATCTCTCTTACAACTGAAATATTCCCTCATGTCATATCATCCAATGTTTGATGCCCCACCCTCTTACTTTTAACCTTCAGTGTCACACCCAGTGTGTTTAAAAAAAAACTACCGGTAATTAAGAGACATTGATAAACTTTGTTGGCATTTTTATACATTGCTTGTCTATGAGATCAACACCAGTGTTTAATCATGAAAGGGTTCATGTGTCCGCCAAAGAAAATACGGGTTCACAAAAGTGTTGAAAATGGACCAACACTGGCCCGTCTTGAGTGATTAAAAAAATTGTTCTACTCCTGAAATAGGTTTGCTCTATATGTAAAAGATGACACAGGGACATTTGTCATTTATAATCAACAGGGCATAAACACCTAAACTATGCTATTGAACATGTTGTTAAAAATGAGACCTTTTGTTGAACCCACGGACCACAATGACCCCCACATATTTGAGTTCAAGATTGAAAACTGTGATTCAAATTAAAAAAAATGTCTCGATACACATACAGTCAAATCTGCTATAAGAACCATCTTTTTAATAGGTCCACCTGCATTTAATGGCCAGTTAATTTTTTATCTCATTGCTTTTATTCAAATTATTTGAACCTGTATTTAAAGGCCACCTGTCTCTAAAGGATACTTTTATAAGTTCCCTTGGTCAGCCTTTATAGACAAGGTTTGACTGCAGCTGAAAAATTGCTGATGTGACAATAAAACAATATGCATACGACCATCCAACTAACTAAATTACAAGCTTCATTGTCACTACTTAACGATAGAAAATTACAGATGTAGATTTCTTCCGGCATTGATTTTTGCATCAATTTCATCTTATATCCACTTACAAACATTAATATTTACCTGACTGTTTTAATTAGCTGATATACCTGTAGAACACCTGTTGTTTACATTTTATTACTTTGACCATATATGGTAAACATCAATCTGTTAATTATAATGTACTGATAAACTGTTGATTTTTACCTGTGCTAATAAGAAGCCATATGTACACCTGCTAATTAGGATTAGCGCAATGTAAGCACAATACAGTGATGTTTTACCTGCACTAATTAGATGTCTATGGTATCATGAAACACCTGCTGATTGAAACTAACATTATGGTATTTGATAAACATGTACTGGTCTTTTTACCTGTGCTAATTAGATTCTGTCTGTATCATAAAACACCTGCTGATTATCCCTCCTTCCAGAAGTGGGGAGACATGTAGTGTTTACTCCATTTCTTCAGCCCAATTTTCAAAAACTTTTCTTGACAACTATCAGATCTTTATAAAACTTCACAGAAACAATTTTTTTGGTGAAGTAGTTGAGCCATTAGCTATTCATTTATGATCATTTACATGGTTGGGGAAAACTTGCATTTCACTTTTGGGTTTTATTTTTGGGGACACTTTTGAGTTTTGAAATGGCATCCCATTTCATTTCTAATTTGTTGAGACTAGCATGATGTTAGTTGATATACTGGTATTGGTTCACCCTGGTATTTTACCTTTGCTAATAAGTTGTCATCTATATCACAAAATACCTGCTAATTGTAAAAACTCATTGGTCAAGTGGTCCGCAGCTTGTGCTCACAGCACTTCAGCTCATCGCCTAAGCTTGAATTCCAAGACAGAGCCTAGTGTGAAAAAGTTTGTCAGTTTGCTTGCTGAAGGTTGGTGATTTTCTCCAGGTACTCTGGTTTCCTCCACCATCTCAGACTGTCAGGATAAGTAAAAGAATCTTAACAGAGGCATACTTCATCCAACACTCCACTTTTAACCAAAAAAAAATTAAGATAACTGAATGAAGCCATTTCCTGATCATTTCTATGGGAAAAAAAGATTTTTTTTTTAAATTTCATTTTATGTAGAATTTAAATGGAGAGGGGTCCAAAGGAACTCGTACCTACTGACTTCATGGCCATTTAGTTTTACACTTTTTAACCCAAAATCAGGAAGTGTGACAAAGTTTGTTTAAACTTTCACACACAGTTTTGACATTTGTCAATAACTAAAATGAGAGATAAAAACCATCATTAGATCAAATCATAGTTTATATAATTACATCGGAAATTAAATTGTTAAATAAAATGTTAAAAGTCTATTGCTATCTTCTACCTACCTACCTAGTCCTTTTTACGCCCAGGGGCACATAGGGCAAGGACTAGAGTTTTCCACCAGTCTCGTGCCATCTTCTCTAGTTCTCCCCAAGTTAAATGATGTTCCTTCATTTCTTTCTCCACAGTCCTCCTCCAGGTGTTTTTGGGTCTGCCTTTAAGCTTCCTTTTTCCTTCAGGCGTCCATCTGAGAGCAACTCTAGTGATGTTATTAGCTGGCTTTCTTAGCACATGGCCATGGTATCCTTAGGGGTTCAAAATCCCCCAGGTTTGAGGTTTGGTACCTATACATTTTACATTGTAATCCTTGATATTTAAACTGAAACTGTCTTCATAATGGACATCCATTTTTTCCATTATAGTACTGCAACATAATTGCATATGGACCTTTCATTGTTGATATTGGACCTTCAAACCTACTTTATGTAGGACCTACCAAAAATAAAGGCAATAGGTCCTGCACCTTCCATTACAAATCAAAATTTTGAAACCCTGCTATATTTAATTAACATTGGACTACGGACTTTAATTTCCAGTTTTACCTGACTTTGACTTTGATTTAAAAATTATGTTTTTGGTAAAAAAAGTTTTACAATTACTCGGCGTTCAATCCATATATGGCATGTTGGGATTCAAACCATGGTTGGGTCTGACCAAGACTTGAAAATAGGTAGTGAATGTTCTTTAGCCAAACACCCAGCATTTAGAAATGAAAGTCATGGGGTCCTTTACAAGGGCCCTTAAAAATTGATGCCTTGTGGCAATTTTATTGCACAATGTGATCCATGAGATTTATGCTAATTCAAGTCCATGTGAATTTACCCAAATTATAATTTGCTCTAAAATTAATTCACACTAAAAATTACAGTACTTTTACAATAAATTCACTGAACAATGACATTTCTTAAATATTTTTGTCTCCCAAAATTACCATCTTCTTTAAGACAAAATTTAAAATTTTAATAAGTTTACACCACAATTAAAAAAAATTTCTTTAAATGAAAAGTTTTGAAATCTGATAGCAATCAGTAGGTATGCTAATGACAAGAGTAGTTACTAGGGAATATTTACTTCCTACTAAACTTGTCATACACTCCTTTTTCTGCTTGCTGTATGTAAAATTTTAAAATATCTTTTAAAAAAACCTAGGGAAAAGGCTGAATCCAAAACTTAGAAATTCTGACTTTATATATTCTTTAACAAAAGATACTTATATGCACATATCTTTCAATGTTTCAATTTATTTCAGTACTTTCTCCTGTTCCACTTTTGGGGTACCACTACTGTAGCTCAGTTGGTAGAACGGGTGTCCCACCAAGACTTGAAAATAGGGTAGTGACTGTACCTTTGCCAAGTACTCATCATTTCTAAATTAAAGTTACAGGGTCTTTTGAAGAAATCTTGAAGACCGATGTCCTGATAAAAATGGCTCGACAAAGAACCCACCTTACACATTACTGCAAAAGTTAAAATTTCTGCCACTTCACTTATAGCTGGGGATGTGTCAATACAAGTGAAATGTTTTTGACAGGATTGGGAACATACAATCCCATTTTATTAATTTTAAGGGGGTCAAATAAGACCCTATGATATATATTTCCTTTTTGGAATTTACTGCCTTTTAAGGATTGTACATTATAAATAACCTGCTATTCATAATTGTGTTTTACCACAACAATAACAATAACAAATTGTGCAACAGCTTGCGGATATCAGCAATCAATAATTAAATGATGACTTACAAACACTACAGACAAATAACACTTATCTCACAGATATTACAATGAAGACTTCATGTCTGTGTTTCATCTGTCTAAGGCTGTACATTTTTACAAAAATCTTTCATTTCAATCTTAGAAGACCTTCAACTAATGTCCTGCATAACAGTAAGTTTGTCATCCTAAAGAACCAATCACTGTGGTAGCTCAGTTGGTAGAGTGCTTGCTCCATAAATGGAAAGTCATAGGTTTGAACCCTGACCAGGTCTGACCAAAACATGAAAGTGGGTAGTGACTGTTTTTCGTCAAGCACTTGGCATTACGAAATGAAAGTCACAGTTCTTTCGGATGGGAACTTAAAATAAATGAGGTCCGGGGTCACGGTTGGCTTGGCATGATAAAGAACCCTGCTATGTAATGTCATCAAGCAAAATTTCTGTACCTTTGCTTATAGCTGGTGATGTCTCGATATTAGTGAAATATTCTTGACTGGGACATTAAACACCATTACTCATTTACTCGCACTAAAGAACCCAAGCTGCACATTGCCCTGATTGCACTTCATAGGTAAAAAAATTCTGACGGTTCATCTATAATTGGCAGTGTCTTGATATAAGTGAAATATTCTTGACTGGGAAAGAGGAGGGAGCCGAATCCAATTCTGTTAATAAATACATGCATAATGTATAAACACTTTTCCATGTTTAAATTTATTTCAACATCGTTCGCTTTTTGGGGTAAAATAGGCCCCTTATTATATACCGGTATATACCAATACTTCCTTTCTGGAATTGACTGCATTTAGGATTGTATTTATTCATAATTGTGTTTTACCACAACAATAACAACAACAAATTGTGCAACAGCTTGCGGATATTGGCGATCAATAATTAAATGATGACATAGAAACACTACAGACAAATGACATTTTATATCCGGCAGATATTACAATGACCACTTCATCTCTGTGTTTTGTCTCTCAGTCTAAAACCGTGAAGAGAGGATATGCGTAACCACAGATATTGATCATGGAGTAAATATCGCTAATGCAATGTAAATATTGCGCATTTGTTAAAAATGATGGGAAAATGTGAAATTATTCAAAAAAGTTAAAATAGTTATGGTGTAAATGTTAAATTTTTACCAAAAAATGCTAAAAAAAATTAGGAGAATTGATCACTGAGTAAATATTACTAATGCAGTGTAAATATTGTGTTTGTGAAAAATGATGGAAAACGTGAGAAGTTGGAATAATTTTGCTTCTAAATTGCAAAATCAGAAAATGCTAAAAAATGCCTTAAAAGATTTATCTGTTGCTGATGGATATGTGTTTGTCAAAGGCAATTACACAAAAAATAAAAAGTGAGAGTGGAATAATGTAGTTTTACGCCCCAGTCAAGATTCTTTCTCTTATATCAGTGCAGTCAGTTTATGGATTGTGGAGGAATCAGTAAGAGGCTTGAAAAAAAAAAACCACCTTCAACAAGCAAACTGACAAAATTTTGTCCAAGTGGGATTCAAACCTAGATGGTGAGTGGTGCTATGACCTCTGTGCTTAGACCACTTGGTCTCGTAAATAACCTAAAAAAGTGAATTATTATGTCCTCCAAACACAGTAGGGGCCAGTTGATGCCCCTTAAAAGGACATTTTTGCCAGTACTTACATTTATAAACATACAGTAAAACCTGTCTATAAAGGCCACCCAAGGTAACCAGTGAAAGTTGTTTTAATGGGAATGTGGCCTTTATATACAGGTTCAAATAATATGAATAAAGAGAAATCAGGATACAATTTTACGGCATTTATAATCAGGTGACCCTTATATAGAGGTGGCCTTTAAGCGAGGTTGGAGTGTGTATGAAAAACATCAAAAACAAAAAATTGATCTCTTAGTAGCGGTTTTTGAAATGGTATCCCCATTTCAGTTATCACTTGTTTATAATGATATATATTTCAATCCATAAATAATAAATGAGTGAGATGTACAACTTTCTGTAATACTATAATCTCCTCCCACATTTAATGCAGATGGGATATTTAATTGATATATACGATAATTATAAACTTTCAGTGGACCAGGCAATAATCCATAGAGAAATATCGCCCTGTATTGGTGATTTATATAGTAAATATTATGACTATAGACCTATAATATCATACATATATATGTCAACACAGATGATTTCTAATACTCAATCATCCCATCAGAGTATCTACACCGGGACCTACTGAAGAGAAGAAGGATATCCTGACTGATTCAGCATGATACTTGATGTAATGGTGTGTTCGTTTCTTATGCAGACAGGGCTATCTCTCAATTTTTTGTAAATGGAGTCTGAATCTGAAAATATTCTGATTTTTTTATACCAAAAATTGATGTCCTAGATTTTTTCTGAAAATGTAAGATTATTCATAATTCTGACAATTCAGAAAAATTTAGAACTATTTCAGGCAAAATTTGGAATTTTTTTTCATAAGGATGAATAGAGCTTTATGCTATCTTTCAATCCTTTGCAAATTTGACCAGGGCCCATGTAATTGTGAAAACTAGTGGTCAAATAGTCAAAATTGAGAAAATGAAAAAATACTACCGGTACTATTGTAAGAAAACTCTAAAACTAGACAATTAAAAAGAATGTTTGATTAACTGTAATTTCTAGTATACATTGGTTTTATGTTTGTTCCCTACAGATTAATTGTTTACACCAATCAATTTTTATTTTTACCGTATCTATTTTAACATTTTAGAGTAAAACATTTATCTATTTTTTCCTTTAAATTGTGAAAATCAGCTTTTCGTTTGCAAAAAATCACAAAATCATTAATTGTCAATGGGGCCCATATAATATGACCCGGTGAGAGCCCTGGTATACCATAAAATATTGGAATCTTCTTCAAATTTATATTTTTAAAAAAAAGTCAATCATAAAAAAATATTGAATTTTTTTATGTATTATATATATGAAAGATTTAATGAAGAAAAAAATTATTTAATGGGTTGAAGTTAATAGATTGATGGAAAAATAATCAATTTTTCAATTAGTTAAGCTGAAAATTCATTAAAAAAACTGATAGCTTAATTAAAGATCCAGTACAAATTTTAATTATTCTGAAATTATTCAGGCAAGATCAAAATTATTTTGTGTTAGATTTAAAACTATATTTTTATTATGTTTATTAAAGATTTTCTGTTTTTGAATCACTATGGTAGCTCAATTGGTGGAGTGCTTGCTCTGTATATGGGAGGTCATATGTTCAAACCCCCGTATGGTCTGACCAAGACTAGAAAATAGGTTGCGACTTTTTTTTGCCAAGTACTCAACATTTAATAATGAAAGTCATGTGTCTTTTGGAAGAGACCTTAAAAGCCGATTCCTGTGTCACAGCAGGTGTGGCACATTAAAGAACCCTTTCTGCACATTGCCCTTGAGTGCCCTGTAAAGGAAAAAATTGGAGTAATAGTGTTTTACACCCCAGTCAAGGTTCTTTGGTGGCCATCCCTGGGATGGTGGAGGAAACTGGAGTACCGAGAGAAAAACACTGTACTTCAGCAAGCTATTAAACTTTCTCATACTAGGATCTGCTTAAGAGTGATTCCAACCTAGGCAATGAGAGGTGCTATGATCCTTAACCACACACTTAGCCCACTCAGCCACTGCAGCCCCGACATGGTGGTCATTTCTGGGATATGGAGGAAACTGGAGTGGCCAGAATAATCGCTGCTTATGAACTTTATCATACTAGGATCAACCAGAGAGTGATTTAAACCCAGGCAGTGAGAGGTGCTTTGATCCTTAACTACACACTTTGGACCACTCTGCCACAGCAGCCCTGACATGGTGGTCAGTCCTGAGATGCTGAGGAAACTGGAGTACTGACAACAGCCACTATTTTAGCAACAAAATAAGAAACTTTCTCACACTAAGATTAGCCAGCATGGGCTTAGAACCTAGGCAATGATAGACACTGGAATCATTAACCACACACTAAGACCACTCAGTCACTATATGGTGGTTATTTCTGGGATGTAGAGGAAACTGGAGTGGCCAGAATAATCACTACTTCAGCAACAAACTAAGAAACTTTCTCATACTAAGATTAGCCAGCATGGGATTAAAACTAATAGGCAATGGGAGCTGTGATATGGTGATCCATAAGTGGAGATTTTTGTGACAGATCATCTGTTTAAATACGATACCAATCAATAAATCAGTTGTTCATTTAAACCTATTTGCAGTTACCAGATTAATTCCTTGTAAAAGATTCATTGTAAAGTTGTTTTTAGTTTCAGCAATACCGGTATCTTAATCACACGAGGAGTTTAAATGAAATCCATAATATGTAAAAGAAAAAAAAATAAATAAATAAATAAAAATGCTTAGATTTTAACATATTACTATCACATGACCTTTGATCATGCTGCATTGCAGTATCACATGACCTTTAACTTCTTTGCAGAGGGTGTGGTTAATTTTGATAATGAAGGAGTGATATTTTAATTAGCGAGTAAGTGATTAAGTAAAATTAGATTACCCACCTATTACATAACAGCTTGGTAGTAGATTTGAAGGACAGACAGCACTGTTCTCACACATAAGTTCTTAAGAAAGATTATTCAATTTGATATCTCTCTCTCTCTCTCTCTCTCTCTCTCTCTCTCTCTCTCATTAGGTCATTGAAAAATTTTGTAGGGTTTTCATTTCTCTCTCTCTCTCTTTCTTCTCTCTCTCTCTCTCTCTATCTCTCTCTCTCTCATTAGGTCATTGAAAAATTTTGTAGGGTTTTCATCTCTCTCTCTCTCTCTCTCTCTCTCTCTCTCTCTCTCTCTCTCTCTCTCGAAAAATATTAAACATCACCCTCCTATCTTAGTATTCTGACTATACTCATAGCTTTAGTCTGTTAGCGATATTGTGGCAGAGTGTTTTTAAACATGGAAGAACTTGCCTGTGTTTATAAACACTGCCACAATATCCCTTACGGACTATAGTGAAAAACATTTTATTGTGTTTTCTTTAATATGAAGTATTTTATAATCAATAGATTTGATTTGATGCGGAAGTTGTTGTGTGCATAGTTTCTCCCTTTTCCCACCCATGCCTGAACCGATCTCAGTTTTTTAAGGGGATCTTGACTAGGACATAAATTCCATTACACAACTCAACTCTCCACTCCTTCTCCTTTCACTGTATGTACTATACATCATGACCAGTTAGTCTTATAAACTCCACTAACAGTCTGTTGATTATTGAGTTCTTTCCTACTATAGATAATGTATTTACTACACATGTGTAACAGGTGAGCCTGACAGGTCTTAATTGATTTATACAACAGGTTCAGTTTAAGCCACAACTCCAACCACCACATGTACTAAACATGATGACCAGCAAAATTAGTTCATCTAAATAATCCTCATTCCTACTACAGATAATTTATATACTATACTATGTAATAGGTGAGCGTGACAGGTCCTAATTGATTTACGCACATAACACAAGATCTAAGCCATTAAGTTAAACAAATACAATTTAGACTTGGATGGTTAGAAGTAATTGTTGGGATTTTGTCGGCTTTGGCAGCTGGCTATACGGTACTAAATTACTTGTAAAATTTATTGGAAAAGATTTGTTTTGTCAATCAAATGGCAAATTAATTTGGCTTTATGTGCGAGAAGTAATTTTTTCCGCTTCCACTCTAAAAGTAATCAAAACCTGCAGTGTTAGAAGTTATGCAATTGAATGAGTGTAACACAACAGAATGCAATCTCCGCGTGATCTGATAAATAGATGAATCTGCTGAGCAAGCACCTGTCTAACATGTCTATTTTACAGTCAAACATGCCGTACAGATAAACTCTGTATAAGGGCCACCTGCTTATTTAAACCAGTAAACTCCCAATTGCTCTTTATTCATGTTATTGTTATTTGAACCTCTATATAAGGGCCACCTTACCCCATAAAGGCCAGTAAACTTGTATCCCAATTGCTCTTTATTTACGTTATTCGAACCTGTATATAAGGACCACTTTTACCGATTCCCTTGGGTGGTCTTTATAGACAGGTTTGACTGTACATATTTCCATATACAATTTCTATCTTTTAACATGTATCCAGAGAAAAGTTGTGGTATTTATGGACATGTCCATGGTAAAAAAGATTTTGCATTTTTATGGCATTTCCATGAACATGAACACATTTCCTATGGATTGCTGTGGGATGAGTTTGGAAATCCATGAACATCTGACTACCAAAATTCAACAGCCAGGATTATTGCACAATTCATTTTTCTAGACCCTCAGTGAAATGTACACAGTTTCCATGGATTGTTATCCGGGGATTTTTTCCGCAGACATAAACATCTGACTACAAAAATTTTAAAGCTGGAATTATAATTGCACAATTATTTTTCTCGTTGACATGTACACATATAGTCCCTCGGTGACAAGTAAACATCAATTATTGTGGAATTGGATTTGAAATCAATGAAATTTCCACAGACATGAAATATGACTGCCAAACTTGGATTTTATAGTTGCACAATTTATTTTTCTAGGCCTTCTGTGCGGCTTTACTTTTGTGTCCGCAGACATGAATAAATGACCGCCAAATTTCTACAGTTTGGATTTATAAATTGCACAATTTATTTTTCTAGGCCTTCGGTGTGACTGTACTTTTGTCTGGTATGAAATTTCCACAGACATGAAATATGACTGCCAAACTTGGATTTTATAGTTGCACAATTTATTTTTCTAGGCCTTCTGTGCGGCTTTACTTTTGTGTCCGTAGACATGAATAAATGACCGCCAAATTTCTACAGTTTGGATTTATAAATTGCACAATTTATTTTTCTAGGCCTTCGGTGTGACTGTACTTTTGTCTGGTCGCTGTTCTTTTGTGTTTGAATTAAGATCAAGTAGAAATTATATTCATTTAATGGAAAAATCTTAGTGCACATGTACTTATATCTGAAATGTGATTGATTTTGTCCTATTAATAGATGACTATATTAACTTAAAGATATTGGCTACGTCCAGCAGTCAATCATTTTGGCTTTGTCCGACCAGTTAATCATGTAATGTGTCCAAACAAGACCAGTCTAACAATATTTGCTGTCCATCACTAAGTTACCATGGCAAAGAAATTGTTCTTTCTTAATTTGACAAATTTTAGGAATTACCCACCAGCCATGACATAAAATGATTCTAGAATTTTGTTGATTAAACAGCTTTTACTAAATTGGTTTCTAGGTGTTGTCTATGGTTTTATTTTTTTTTCGTCCTTTCATTATAAATAATTTTATAAAGTATGTGTCCATTTCAAAAGCTTAATTAACCCCCTCAGCAAAGAAAGGCTGTGTCCATTTGTCCCTTTGTCCATCTGGCTGTCCATCCCAATATTATGTCAGCTATCATGTGAAGAATATGAATTTTGTTTGCCAGTAAAAAAAAAATGAGGTATTTGCAAATTACAAGGTTGGCCTGAAAAGTGTTGTCATTAAGTAACAAAGGTCAAGATCATCTGTTCTTTCACTGTAGCAGGAGGTTTGGTGGCTAGGTGGTCTAAAGCATGGGCTCACTGTCTACAGTGGAACTTACCCTCTTGGTTTGAATCTCGCTCTGTTCTCGGTACCCCAGTCACCATTTAAATTGAATTCAACTTGGCAGATTCTATTGTGAAAATGTTTATCAGTTGGTTTTCCAAAGGTCAGTGATTTCACTTCAATTCCAGTTTCCCCCACCACCTTAAAATTTTAGTACTGGCCTTTTTGATGTAAGGTTAAGAATATTGACTAGGAAATAAACACCATAACTATTGTTCATTGCCCTGCATATACTGCAAAGGTAAAAATTTCTGCCACTTCACACCTATAGCTGGTGACATCTTGATATTAGTTAAATATTCTTGACTTAAAACCCAATTCAACCAATCAGTCAATCAATATACAAAACAAAGGAATGGACAATATGGACCATTAAAAATGTCTCTTTGTATTTGATATATTAAACATCAAATTCGATCAATCAATCAATCAATCAATCAATTAATTTAGAAAATAAAAAAATGAAGATATGGACAATCGAAAATGTCTCCTTCTATTTGATATATTAAACACAATTGTAAGAGACAGAGTTGACATATTGGATAAGTTTGTAATTGATTTTTCTTTTCCCTAAGAGAATAATCCTTGGTTATTTTGTCAGAATAAGTTTATTTGTCACAGACAATATTTGTTGGGCCAGTCACATAGCTTGGCTGATAAAACAGTGTAACAATTTATCAGACCAATCACAAAGCTTATGAGATGATGTAACAATTTGTTGAACCAATCACAAAGCTTTTCAGATGATGCAACTGCTTCTTGACCAATCACAAAGCTTTTCAGAGGGTGTGACTATAACAATTTGTCAGACCAATCACAAAGCTTTGTCAGATGATGTGACTAATTCTTGACCAATCCCAAAGCTTGTTAGAAGACAAAATGTAACTGTATGTGTCGGGCTAATCGCAAGGCTTATGTCATATGGGTTTTTTTTCAGGCCGATCACAAAGCATTTCAAATAGAACAAAGTAACTCTTTGTTGAACCAATCACAAAACTTGTCAGATGTATTAGACAAATCACAAAGCTTGTCTGTCTGATTGTCTGATTTTTCAGACCAATCAAACAGCTTAGCTTGTCTTATATATTTGTCAGACCTATCACAAAGCTCGTCTGTGTATATTTTTATTTGTCAGACCAACTTAGCAGAGCTTGTCTAAAAATGGCATTGTTCGTCCCATTCTAACTATATTTGACAAATTAAGACAAAGACTCTAGACATATTGGATTTTGTTTTATTTAAGAACCATTTGTTGTCATGGTGACATTTATTTTTCAACTGTGCAGTCACTTAGGTAATTGGAACTGTAAAAGTAACAAGGATTGGTTAATGATGGCAGTAAACATTTAAGATTCCTGATCACCCAAAGGACCCATGCATGCCTTTCATCTTTTATTTCTAAACATTGTTCTTCTGTTATCGCCTGCCAAGAAATCTGTGAGTAGATATTACAGTGATGCATTTTGTCCATGCGTGTGTCACAGTCTTTGTCCGGAACATCTTTCAGATATTGTAATAATAAGTGGAAGGTGTATAAGTGTATCATTTTCCTAGTCAGTTTCACTGACTTTTCTAGGAGTTAAGGCCCTTTGAAATTTTTAATAAATTTGTGTTACAAATACCACATGATGGGGGATCTTGCTGTCATTGAAAGCTTTGTTATATATTTTTGTTTAATTTTGAAGACCTACATTGAACAAAACACAACCTTGGAGATCTGAGTAACTAAGAGTGACATGTTGCCACTGAACTAGTCATTTCTAGGAGTTAAGGCCCTTTTGAACTGTATAATAAATTCATGTTAAAATGACACATGGTGGGGGATCTTGCTGTCATTGAACGCTCTTGTATTTTTTTAATTATTTTTTGAAGACCTACATTGAACAAAACTCAATCTTGGAGATCTGAGTAACTTGGAGTGACATGTTGCCACTAAAATTGTCATTTTCTTCTATGAGTTTAGGCCCTTTTGAATTGTTTAATAAATTCATGTTAAAATGACACATGATTGGGGATCTTGCTGTCATTGAAAGCTCTTGTTTTTTTGAAAAAGAAATTTGAAGACCTACATCGAACAAAACTCAATCTTGTGGATCTGAGTAACTTGGAGTGACATGTTGCCACTGAAATGGTCATTTTCTTCTATGAGTTTAGGCCCTTTTGATTTTGTTACAAATACCACATAGTGTGGGATCTTGCTGTCATTGAAAGCTCTTTTTATTTTTTATATTATTTTTATTTTTGAAGACGTACATTGAACAAAACTCAATCTTGGAGATCTGAGTAACTAAGAAACTACATGTTGCCACTGAAATAGTTATTTTTTAGGAGTTAAGGCCCTTTGAAATTTTTAAAAGTTAAGTAACAAATATCTTTCAGTGGGGGATCATGCTGTCATTGAAACCTCTTGTTACTTTTTTAAGATCTACATCAAACAAAAAACAATCTTGGAGATCTGAGTAGCATTAGCTATGATTGACATCTGGCCACTAAATTGGTCAGTGGCAAAATCATAATCTTTCTAGGAAGTAATTTCAATAAAATCATGATACAAATACCACATGATGGGAGATCTTGCTGTCATTGAAAGCTCATGGTTTTTTTTTATATTTTTGAAGACCTACATTGAACAAAACACAATCTTGGAAATCTTAGTAACTAAGAGTGACATGTTGCCACTGAAATGGTCATTTCTAGGAGTTAAGGCCCTTTTGAATTGCTTAATAAATTCATGTTAAAATGACACATGATTGGGGATCTTGCTGTCATTGAAAGCTCATGTTTTTTTTATATATTTTGAAGACCTACATTTAACAAAACACAATCTTGGAGATCTGAGTAACTTAGAGTGACATGTTGCCACTGAAATAGTTATTTTTTAGGAGTTAAGGCCCTTTGAAATTTTTATAAATTCAAGTAACAAATACCTTTCAGTGTGGGATCTTGCTGACATTGAAACCTCTTGTTACTTTTTTAAAACCTACATCAAACAAAAAACAATCTTGGAGATCTGAGTAGCATTAGCTAAGATTAACATGTTGCCACTGAATTGGTCAGACATCTTGCCACTGAATTGGTCAGTGGCATGATGTCAATTGGTCAGTGGCAAGATGTTAATCTTTCTAGGAGTTAATTTCAATTAATTCATGATACAAATACCTTTTGGTAGGGATCTTGCTGTCATTGAAAGCTCTTGTTTTTTATATATTGTTTTTGAAGACCTACATTGAACAAAACACAATCTTGGAAATCTTAGTAACTAAGAGTGACATGTTGCCACTGAAATGGTCATTTCTAGGGGTTCCCTTTTGAATTGTTTAATAAATTCATGTTAAAATGATACATGATTGGGGATCTTGCTGTCATTGAAAGCTCTTGTTTTTGAAAAAGAAATTTGAAGACCTACATTGAACAAAACACAATCTTGTGGGTCTGAGTAACTTGGAGTGACATGTTGCCACTGAAATGGTCATTTTCTTCTATGATTTTAAGCTCTTTTGATTTTGTTACAAATACCACATAGTGGTGGATCTTGCTGTCATTGAAACCTCTTGTTATTTTTTTTTTATTTTTTATTTTTGAAGACCTACATTGAACAAAACACAATCTTGGAAATCTTAATAACTTAAAGTGACATGTTGCCACTGAAATGGTCATTTTTTACAAACCAAAAAGTTCAAAACCTAATTAACCCTCCATTAATCATTTTTATGCTGACGAGTAAATAAAGAAATAATTACCCTCACCTTACAATCTGTCAGCTAGTCACCCCTCACACCTCGCAATCTGTCAGTCAGTCACCTCTCACAAGTTACAAACTGACATTGATTATTAAGTTTAGAAGTTTTAGAAGTGTTTATGTTTATAAGACTTCAGTACAGTCCTGTCGAAAAGTATAACACTTATCTAGCGAATCGGCAGCTCCTTTCTGTCCCTCCATACCCATGTCTTGACAGCTTTCTGGGAGTTGCTATCTATCTCTCAAAGTCAGGTTTTTTGGTCATTAGCTAACAATATCTTGGCCACTAGGCAGCCGAGCGATATTTAATTGACTCGTTTTCCTTAGCTCAGTGTTAAACTTTTGACAGGTCTGTACAGTAATGTCTTTTAACTTTGTGTACTCATTTAGAAATAATCAACTTAAAGATTGACACCACTACAATACATTTAACTCATAACCAAAAGTTTTGTTGGTTTGGTCTTGGAAATAATAGCATAGCTGTATTTCAACAGCATTTCGGCAGCTACTACTTCTCCAAGTCAGGGTTGTCTGTAACTAGCTATCCTTATTTCGGCCACTTGGCAACGTAGCTGTGACTCGTTTCTGATAGCCCAGTGTTAGACTATTGACAAGTCTGTACAGTAATGTATTTTAACTCTGTGTACTCATTTAGAAATAATCAACCTAATGATTGACACCACTACAATACCTTTCACTCATAACCAAAGTTTTTGTTGATTTTGTTTTAGAAATAGAAGCACACAAAAAAAGCGAGTGCTTGAATGAGCTGAGTGGAGTAATTGAGTTTAAATACGTCCCAGTCAAGATTGTTTTGCTTATATCGAAGCTGTCAGTTCATGGATACCTGGAGAAAACCAAGTTTTTGTTGACTTCATTTTAGAAATAGCAGCCTGAAAAAATTGATTGATTGATTGATTGATTGATTGAATGTGTGGAGTGGAGTAATGGAGTTTTATGTCCCAGTCAAGATTGTTGTGATTATATCAAGGTGGATGGTGGAGGAAACTGTAATGCCAGGAGAAAACCAAGGACATTCTGCAAGCAAACTTACAAACTATCTCGCACTATGATCTGTGATTCGAACCTCAAGGCAGTGAGAGTCACTTTGATCCATAAGCTTGCACTTTAGATTGCTCGGCCACCAAGGGCCTCACTCTTTTAGAAATAATTACCCTCTCGGCAGCACCATAAGCTTGCACTTAGATTGCTCGGCCACCAAGGGCCTCACTCTTTTAGAAATAATTACCCGCTCAGCAGCAGAGCTTCGGTCTCTTTTCGTTAGCTAATGATAGTTAAACTTTGACAGGGGAAAGGGAGGGACCAAGGAAATGAACTTGTCAAAGTAGCCAGGGCAACAAAAGGAGCCTAAATCTTTGATTTGCTGGTAATGGAAAGGCTCTAATTTTGTAGCATATTCATATGAAGCCTAATAGAATCTTACAGTGGCAACAGTGTAAAACAGAGATATCTCAAACAAGAGTCAATATTTTCCTAACCAGAACGAGCTTTAGTGAGTTCTGGACATTCAAAATATTCATCCAAGTTTTTAGACCATCATCGGTGCCTTCTGAAAATAAGGTAATCAATTTTGTTGACATCCTCACGTTAATTGATTATGATGTCATCAATTTAGTGTATGTAAGTGATTGTGACGTTGAGAAATTGTTGGTTGAGAAAAGTGATCTCATCCCTAGGGGGAGACAGAAAAATCTCACATGGGTAGAAATGCAGGATTTCTATATCTCATGTGTGAGAAAGCATTGTCTCATTGTTTCTATATTACAAAAGCGCAGGTAGACTATTTATATATAATTTTTGTGTATATTTTTATACACTAACATAATATGATACACACACATCTGAGACACTAGCTATATAACAATGATTAATGTAACACCTTCCACAGAGAATTACGACAAAATGTTTATTTTCCTAGTATGTGTCTCGTTTTGTCTCGTATTATTGGCGATAAATTGTACAATATGATTTTATCCTTCCTTTATTGCGAGTTCTCATATTAATATCTCGTTATTCATACTAAGTATCTCATCTTTCATACTAATCCTCTTGTTATGTATGCAATAAATTCTGATAAGCTTTTATTACACATAATCAATAAAATGTTTGCTTATCAATGAAATGTTTGAATATCATCGAGTCGCCTTCTTGATGTGTATTGTTTTGTCTCGTTCCACAGAGAATTACAACAAAACCTTTATTTTTCTAGGATGTGTCTCGTTTATTTTTCTTGGATGTGTCTAGTTTTGTCTCGTTCCACAGAGAATTATAACAAAGTGTTTATTTTTCGAGGATGTGTCTAGTTTTGTCTCGTTTCCACAGAGAATTACAACAAAACATTTATTTTTCTAGGATGTGTCTCATTTATTTTTCTTGGATGTGTCTAGTTTTGTCTTGTTTCACAGAGAATGATAACAAAGTGTTTATTTTTTGAGGATGTGTCTAGTTTTGTCTCGTTTCCACAGAGAATTACAACAAAACATTTATTTTCCTAGTATGTGTCTCGTTTTGTCTCGTATTATTGGCGATAAATTTTACAATTTGATTTTATCCTTCCTTTATTGCGAGTTCTCATATTAATATCTCGTTATTCATACTAAGCATCTCATCTTTCATACTAATCCTCTTGTTATGTATGCAATAAATTCTGATAAGCTATTATTACACATAATCAATAAAATGTTTGCTTATCAATGAAATGTTTGAATATCATCGAGTCGCCTTCTTGATCCAAACAACGTTTTACAGCTACATTAAAATGCATTACATGTTGCACTACTTGTTTTATGAGTTTTATTAAGAAACAGGGATTGTTTCTTATCTTTCATGAATGGGGCCAGTGCCCTTGTAATTGTGAAAATTATGGGTCGATTAACCAAAATTGTGTTTGTGCATCAAATGTGTTAATGACATCAAACTCCACCACATGGTTCAAGTATCTTATGGCGATTGTTTGGATAAGGTGTTTCATATAAGGAAATAGCTAAATGCAAATTTTATGTATTGTTGAATATTAATTATACAGCAGGGATCTTTATGGTGCCAACCTTACCATGACATTGGACCTAGTTTTATTTTAAATTCCCATCCAAAAGAACCATGACTTTCATTTCGTAATATCAAGTATTTGGTGAAAGAACAGTCACTACACACTTTTAAGTCTTGGATCAAACCCAGTTGGGGTTTGAACCCACGACCTCCCACTTTCGAAGCAAGAACTCTACCGACTGAACTACTGCAGTGGTCAGACATCAGGTCGTGAACTATGGCACAACATAAAACCAGATTTTACTAGCTGTTTGGGGTCTTAATATAAAAAAATCACATAATATAAGCTAACTCCTAGCGATTTGTCTGACATAAAATCAGACATGACAGTTAGTCTGGTCATTGTTCACATAAACTATCCTTGTCAGATCTGTAAGACAGATATAATGATGATGTTTTTGTTGTTAAAACGTCTGCCTTAACAATCAAAACATTGTTAAGGTGTGTTATACCTGTCTAAATGTTAGTATATAACTCGTTATCACCTGGTCAGACAAATTGTTTATGGTCTACAAGTAAACAGTATATTATATCTACTTGTACTCTCATTAGTATGGCCACTACGATGACCTATAAGGGCCATGGCCAATATTAGCCGCCAAGTTCCATTTGTTGTGGAAAAGATTGACAAGTTTCTATTGTCAGATTTCATATTTCTCCAACTTTATTCTAAAATGGAAACCATTACATTGGCTAAATACATTCCTCTTTCTGCTCTGCCCATACTAGAACTAGTTCATTACTAGAGTAGACTTTTGGATGAGACTCAAAATCGAGGTCCTGTGTCTCAGTTCATGCTGAAGACACCTCTGTAGAGTTTAAAAAAGACTGGTCACTAAAGAAAAGACTTACAATTAAAAAACAATTGAAACAGACCAAGCAATGTAAAAAGACATGAAATTTGATGGCCGCAATCTGTCACCATAGGCAACAGTTAATGTACAGACAAAATGACTTACTGATACAGACAACTTCTCTGGTTAAGTGAGTTATAAATTGGCAACAAACTTTACAAGCTTGGGTTTCTTTTTACTTGTTACAACTGCCATAGAAAAACTGATTTGTGATATACTTTTCTGGCCTTCCTGATAGAAATATTGATGTTGGATTAGTGTACATTGGAGATATTTTGTGATTTATAATCATGTTTTTGGCAATAAAAAGACTGTAAATTATTGTTATAACCATTTACAGCATGACCTAGTGACCTTATAGATATATAAATCAGCAATTGTGGGGATCTGTGGATGAAATTAAAAGCCTAGGGAGCAGCAGTTGTCCTTTAAGACAGGTTCTCTAAAATTGTTACTTGCAAGTGCATACACCCTTTAAGAGTCTGCAATGGCTAGCTCAATGTGTGCTCTATTTAAGAAGGTTCTGCAATGACAAGCTAATTGAGTAGTACTGTGTACACATGGTTAATGTGGCAAGACTCTATGTCACAGTAAATGTGGCAAGTCATTGTGTCGCAGTAGTTGTGACAATGAGGCAAGAACCCAAGTCAGGGTAGTTGTGGCAGGAAAAAGAACCCACTTAGCCATAAGAGCATAAGGCATGTTTCTGTTATGATGATTAGCTACAAGTATGTCCACATCTTCATGACTAGAAGAATTTTAAAGAACCAGCTCAATACCAAAACTGACATGCTAAAATATATTTTCCTTCATGGTGTTAAGGAAAGGTGGTGTTAAGGAAAGGTGCTAGATTAAGTTGTTACCTCTAGTTTCCCTTGCAAAAAAGTGCAAAAGTATAAAATTAACTTTATTAAATAAGAAAGTACAAATTGCCTGTAAAATTACAAAAATAAAACCGTAACCTTGGTAATAATGGTTGATATGCTCTCCTGATATAAACATGTATATCTTCAGGGTCGTAGAAATTAAAAATAAAATGATAGCATAAAAAAACTATAACACTTATAAAGGTCATTACATATATATCAATACTTAGGGGAAAAAAATAGTACAGGATTGTCCAAAGTCAAACATTAAGCTAACGAATTAGTGCTGATTCAGCACCTTATATCAACACCTTGAGCTATGTCTCCTCAACTATCTCTTCAAAACTTTTCGGCCATAAGCTGTCCATACATGTATCTTAATCACGCGACAACCAAGCTTTGGCTCCTTTTCATTAGCTCTGTGTTAAATTTTTGACAGGTCTGTACTGTACACACGAGTACATTAGGGTAATTACCGCTAATCTAAATCTGATCGAGACCGAGATGCCCCGATTTTTACCAGGTTTATCTGATAGACAGGTGCCCCTCGAGTCTCTGATGTTGCGCTTCCTGAAGGTTCCTTATCTTTCCACTAGGGACTTTCCATTTCACTGATGGAGAAAAACGTTTTCTGACATTTTATGGATGGAGTAGTATCGGAGGATTTATCTTAATAGTTATTTCAGAACCTTTTTCTCTTAACTATTAATCTGAAATCAGGATAGTAATCACAGTGTACCGGTTCCAGTAGTACTGTAATGTACTGGAGTACTATCGTAGCTCAGTTGGTAGAGAGCTAAGCATTGATCCATATGTGAAAGTTTGAGGTTCGATCTTAATCGTTTTTCTGAACCTTTTTTTCTTAATTCTTAATCTGGCTTTAGGGAATCAAAGTAAGTACCAGTAGTACTGTACTCTACTGGAGTATATATATATGGTAGCTCAGTTTGTAGAGAGCTAAGCATTGCTCCATATGTGAAAGTTTGAGGTTCGATCTTAATTGTTTTTCTGAACCTTTTTTTAAAATTATTAGTCTTGCATCAGGATAGTACATCATAGTGTACCAGTACTATATACTTTACTGTACTGGAGTACTACAGTAGTTGGTTTGGTTTGGTTTGTTTGAATGTTGCTTAACGTCCCATCAGCAATTTTAAGCTATTCACGACGAGAACTATTTAATTAATCTCTATGGATTAATCTATGAACAATTTTGTGTATGCATGTGAAGTGCGAGTGTGTTGTATGATCTGCCTTGTACTAGCGCTCACTCAGGGTGACTTTACCGTGCTAGCTCACAGAGTCAGTACACCGCAGACAAGCGTACCACTCCCCCAGTCCATTATACTGATACCAGGTGAATCAGTAAAGGCCAACGGCAAGGAAAATTCACTTTCCCACATGTGGTCCGAGCGGGACTCGAACTCACAGCAGTGAGAGACCCTGGATTTGAAGACTGACGTCTTATCCATTAGGCCACCGCGGCCTCTACTACAGTAGTGGGACTGAGCTAGTCGTATATACCGGTAGTAGATATATAATAGAGTGATTAATTGCCAGGATCTTTTAGCCTTGTGGTAGAATGCTCACTTTTCACTATCAATTAATATAGATTAAAATGTGATAGTGTGTCTGCCTTGAGATTGTGGGTTTTTACCCTGACAGGGTCATGCATAAGACTTAAACAATTTGAGATACTGCTTCTTTGCTAGGCATTCCTAATTAAGAGGGCAGGTTAGGCTGCAAACCAATGTGTAGGGAGTTTAGTATCAACTGGTTCACCCATGGTCAGTTTAATGTCCCTGGGGAGTGGTATGCTTCTCACTGGCATACTGACAATGTGCCTTCTGACTTTTGCTTTTAGATAGATTTCTTCAATAATATCCCAATTTGGATCATAAATTTCCCATAGGATATAAATTTAATCTCTATCTAGTGATTAATAATAAAATTTCAATTCTTAAATCAAAGGAAATTTATAGTATCCCAATTGAACTTTTCACCCGTCACTCAATCCAAAATTTTTATAGTGAATTTTGCTTTTGATGTTGATTTCTCTAATAATTTTCCATATTGGGTCCTAAAATTTTACACAATCTAAATTTGATGTATTTATCTATTGATGAATATTAATATTTAAATCATTGTGTCTAAACATAACGTACAGAACATGGACTTACTACAAACCCAACCCCATCCTACCCCCAACCCCTGATATTTCAAACCTGAAATAAAGACCCTTCAATATTCTTCATCCACCTGCTAAAACAAATTCACATACTAAAATATTGTAATATTTTGGACTGGGTCTAGATCAATTTGGTTTCATTTCGGGCCCAATTTTGACCCAAGGGGTTCACTTACAGAGGAAAACCCATCACAGTTTTGCGAGTTTCTTTGTACATTATCAAAAATTTTAAAAATATTTTAAAAATAAAAAAACAAAGATTTTAAAAAATGTTATTTGTCTGAGTCACATTAAATAACGCAGATAAAGATATAAATATCCAAGAAAAAACTTATTCCTGAGATTTCCTTCATTGATGAGATAACCCTTACTACATGTTAACAGAATATGATATAAGGCCAAAGGAAAAAATATATGTGTTTCTGCTAATTTAGGTAAATAGTTAGGCTTTTTCCAGAGAGTTGTACCATAATTTGACCATATTGGTCACTAACAATTGCTCTTCAAAATTTTGTCATAAAAATTGGGGGTAGGCATAAAATGCTAGGGTTACCGGAAACACACTTATTTTTTTAGGCCTAGATAATGCAGATAAAGATTAAAAACTTCTTGTTACTGAGATTTCCTTCATTGATGAGATAACCCTGACTGTTAAATAGAATATGATATACTATGAGTATCCTTATCATTGATGATTTAATGCTTATTTTATCATTAAGTGTCATAAATATTGCTACTGATATAATATTATTAATATAAATATGGTTAAATGTCAAACGTTAAAATAAAACAGATAATTTATTTATACATCGCTGCTCTGTTTTATTTAAAGATACATGTAATACATCATTTCTCCATTCTCCAATTTGTATCATTGGAAATCGTAAATAAATATAACTACAGTACAGACCTGTCGAAAGTTTAAAATTGGGCTAACTAAAAGGATTCATAGCTTTGCTGTCAAGTAGCCAAGATATGGATAGCTAGTGGGCTATTGAAAAGGAATTAAAGCTCGGCTCTGATAAGCCAAGATATATAGAAGGCTGGATACAGAAAAGCTTCAGAGACAGCTGTTGAAAAGCTGTAGAGAAATAGGTAATGCGGGATTGAGATGGGGTGCGATTTAGCTCTAATCAGTTAGCTTAGTATAGGTCTGTACTATAGATACTGTTGGAACCACTCTGTCTGTGACAGTGGAATATTCTTTATATCCATATTATATTTTAATAAAGATTGATATTTTTCACTTACTTGTACCTAGTGGTAACAGGAAATCCAGAGTATTTCACTGTCACAAACAGAGTGGTTCCTTCAGTAGTTTGCAATTGTGTACAGTCATACTTCTTAACTGTTTTATACCACATTGGAATCTCAGATGGTGGATAAAGTGCTCACTCCATATGGTGGAGGTTTTGGTTCCAGCCTGGCCATTTCTGACCAAAACTAGTTTGTTTCATGGGGGATTGAACCCCAGACAGTTCTGACTGAAAATTGAAAATGGGTAGTGGCTGTTCTTTTGCCAAACCCCCAGCATTTAGAAATGATACTCTAGATTCCCCAACAATTCCTGAAATGACTCCACTTATACTGCCTCAATATAAGTGGAATACTCTTGACTGGGACCAAAAATTCTATTACTCCACTCTATTCCATTGTCTACCATCTGTAAAGCTTTCTTTTTCAGAACTAAGGAACCCATGATAATGACACATAACACAGATGTTCTCTATCAAAATCCTATTAAGTTCTTAATTTTACTCCAGAGTATATAAATTAAAGAAAACTGTGAAATAAACTTTGTTTCACTTTTTATGCATATGTACCATCATTAGATTGTCTCTAACAATTTTTGCACCACATCTGTTAAGAAGGTCTCCTTTCTCCCTTCCCGTCAAGTTTCTAATTAATTTTACTGCTGGGTATATAAATTGAAGAAAGCTGCGACTTTTTGCATTTTTTTAAAGTTTTTATATTCTTTTCATCATAAGACTGTCATTAATATTTTTTACACAACAGCTGTTAGGAAATTATTGTATACATTGACCCCATCCCCCATTAAGTATCATAAATTTTAGAAAAACAGCATGTTTTCTGTAATTTATCTAATTTATTATCCAATTATGATTTTTTTATGAAGTTTTGATAGATAAACCAACTAACTCTGTGTAATTCTGAACAAGAGATTAAAAAATTGCAGGTTTCACAAGAAAATCTTTGCTGAAGCTTAAAACCCCATTACTCTATTCAGATTCTTTTAACTGATTATTCTAAATGACAATTCAACAATACCACTCTGGTAGCTCAGTTGGTAGAGTGCTTGCTTTACATATGGGAGATCAGGGTTCAAACCCCTGCAACTTTCTGATCAAGATTTGAATATAGGTAGTGACTTCTTTCGCCGAACACTAAGCAGTTGGAAATGAAAGTTAGAGGGTCCTTCAGATGCGATGTCCTATGTCAAGGCTGGTGTGCCTTGTTAAGGAACCATCCTTGCACATTGTCCTTAGCAAAGTGCAAAGGTCAAAATTTCTTCCACTTCATCTATAGCTGGTGATGACTCAATATAAGTGACATATTCTTGACTGGGACATTTTAACCCCATTCAATCAATCAATCAATCGATCAATCTTAAATGACCAAACTGTCAGTCATTTTATCATGTGATGTCTGTCCCTGTGCTGGTTTTCTAGATACCACACACAGTTCTAGGTCAGTAGCAGCATCAATAGCTCTCATGTAAACATCAGTTCTATCTGCAGTTTTTATTACAGCAATTAATTGTCGAATGACATCTTAGTTACTGTGTTATATCAATTTCTCTCTAAGGACTTCTGTATCGATAAAAATGGTAATATGAAAAATCTGGATCTGACTTTTGACTCTGGACTTGGAATCTTGACCCAGACTTGTTATTATAGTTTAAACAATTAACTTTGTTATCAATCAGTGCCTACATATCACCTCTGGATATAAATTGAACACTCAATTAATAAAGCTATGCTCACTAATGTGACATTTGATGATTTGTTTAAATTCATATCACAAGTCAAGGGCTTAGGTCCAGAGTCCAGTCCAGAATCAAGTCCAGGTTTTTCATTTTGCCTTATAATGACTTCTGTATCTTGATAAGAACCAATAAAAAATCATCAAAAATTTGAAATTAAACAGGATTATATACTAAACTAATGGATAATGCCATACATATGATTGTCTGATAAAAAAGTCAAAATTGTGTAAAGTGTCAGTCAACTAAACTTGGTTTTGTGAACATCTGGATGCTGAGCGTTCTGGAAACTCTAGACTGGACTTTTTGTACTGGAACAGTCTGGTCCTAGTGTGAGAAATTTTTTTCATTTCTCTGAGCACAGCTTTGAATAATTGATTGAATGGTACTTTTACATCCCAGTCAAGAATATTTCACTTATATCAACACATCACCAGATATAGGTATAGTGGCAGAAATTTTGACCTTTGAAGTGTGCTTAGAGCAATGTGCAGGGAGGTTCCACACCTTCCATGACAAGGGGCATAAGTTTTTTAAGGTTTCTCCTGAAGTAGCCTATGACATTCATTTTGTCATGTGCTATTTCTTTCATCAGACCCGACCTTCCACATATGGAGTGAGCACCCTACAAACTGAACTACCATTATCCCTCAGCCCTTTCAACAGAATTTTAAAGTAGCCGACAAATTCAGTTGTAACTCTATATAAATGTAATACTGATGAATGAAAGTAGGCACAAAACAAAGTGTAGAAATACCAAAGTAGACAACAGGTTTTGCTGGTTGCTGGCTTCTATTGAAAGCGCTGATCCTTGCTAGAGAAAAGAGTTTTTAATTACCAGGGCATTAAACTTCATAACATCACTTAACTTCAACATCATGTTTACAAACTTCATTCACTATCGGGCTCTTATAAAACATAATATTTATGAATTAGGCAAATACATGAAAACCCGCAGCTCGTATATAAATGTTAACTGATTACCCTTGTACAAAAATTACATAATTCACAGCAGCAGAGTTACGATAAAATAATGATTATTGCTCAGAAAATTATGCTGTGATTTTATCAGTCAATTATATGAGAAAATACTACCACAAAATAACGAATGTATGAGAAACTACTACCACAAAATAACAAATGTATGTGAACAAAACTACCACAAAATTTGGCCAGATTTTCAGAAAATCTTAAGATTTATTTCATTATTAAATGATTGGTTTAGATTCAGACTTATATCTTGAAATTTAAATCTCCTGGATTTTTGGGTATTTTTTTGTACATGTGCGTTTTTAGGTTTTTAATTTTGGCCTTAGTTTAAATTAGAAACAAATATTTCATTATTTAGTTTCAATATTTATTTAGTTTAGATTCATACTTAAATCTTGATATATTTCAGTCTTGTGGTGGTTTTTCTTTGGTTGATTTTTTTGTGCGTGTGTGTTTTTAGGTTTTTAATTTTTTAGCCTTCACCAAACTTACTTTAAATTAGAAACAAATGTTTCATTATTTAGCATCTACAATATTGCTTTAGATTCAGACTCGTATCTTAATTGATATTTCAATTTCATGTTGTTTTTTTTTTTTAGGGGGGGGGGGGGGTTTGTACATGTGTGTTTCAGGGTTTTTAGCTCACCTGACCGAAGGTCATGTGAGCTTATGGCATAGCGCAGCGTGTGTATGTGCGTGCGTGTGTGCGTGCGTGCGTCGTTAACACCTATTTTCGACTTCTCCTCTGAAACTACTGGACAGTTTTAATGAAACTTTGTCAGAAGTATATATGGGCCGGTGCAATTCAGATTTGTTCGTGGCGTTGCCATGGCTACCATAACTAGGTCAAGGTGACCTAGGGGTGCAAAAATCTTAAAAAATCTTCTTCTCCGAAAGTACTGATTGGAGAAAAAATCTGATGTGATATTTGGCTTTTCTAGGGTCTTAAGCCTATAGTTTGTTCATTTTGTGAAATTCGGATAAAAAATAGGTTACGCGTTTTTGCGTTTAATTTTGAAAAAATCGTAAAATAGCTTCAAATTGTTATAACTTGACTTTTTGACCAGATAATAACACGGGGTTTTCAGTTTTGACATCTTCTTGTTAGTATCTTCAAAATGAGGTCAAGGTCAATTGTAAAGGTCGTGACCTAATTTTTTTTACCACTGATTATAATTATTATCTCGAAAACTATAAACATTTTGTATAGGCATGTATATTAGAATGTTGTAGATATTGATACAACGATCATTTTGATGTACAGAAAAAGGTCATGGGTTCAAAGGTCAAGGTCACAGATGCAAAACAATACTGAAATGGTTAATTATCTCGAAAACTATAAACATTTTGTATAGGCATGTATATGAGAATGTTGTAGGTATTGATACAACAATCATTTTGATGTATGGATAAAGGTCATGGGTTCAAAGGTCAAGGTCACAGATGCAAAACAATACTGAAATGGTTAATTATCTCGAAAACTATAAACTTTTTGTATAGGCATGTATATTAGAATGTTGTAGGTATTGATACAACGATCATTTTGATGTATAGAAAAAGGTCATGGGTTCAAAGGTCAAGGTCACAGATGCAAAACAATACCAAAATGGTTAATTATCTTGAAAACTATGAACTTTTTGTATAGGCTTGTATATTAGAATGTTGTGAGTATTGATACAACGATCATTTTGATGTATAGAAAAAGGTCATGGGGTCAAAGGTCAAGGTCACAGATGCGAAACAATACCGAAATGGTTAATTATCTCGAAAACTATAAACATTTTGTATAGGCATGTATATTAGAATGTTGTAGGTATTGATACAACGATCATTTTGATGTATAGAAAAAGGTCATGGGGTCAAAGGTCAAGGTCACAGATGCGAAACAATACCGAAATGGTTAATTATCTCGAAAACTATGAACTTTTTGTATAGGCATGTATATTAGAATGTTGTAGGTTTCGATACAACGATCATTTTGATGTATAGAAAAAGGTCATGGTTTCAAAGGTCAATGTCACAGATGTGGAACAATACTGAAATGGTTAATTATCTTCAAAACTATTAATTTTTTGTATAGGCATGTATACTAGAATGTTGTAGGTATTGATACAACGGTTATCATGATGTAAAGAAAAAAGTCTTTGGGGTTTAGTATTTATGTTTTCTTTAAATCTATCAGCTAGCCATTAGTTATCAGGTGAGCGTATCAGGCACATGGGCCTCTTGTTTTCTGATGGCCCTCACCAAATTTTAATTCATACAACATATATCATTATTTAGCAGATTTTATATAATTTGTTTAGATTGGGACTTAAATCTTGTTATTTAAATCTCATGTTTTTTTTTTAGAGATTTTTTGTGCATATGCGTTTTGGATTTTTCTTTCGGCCTTCACCAAATTTATTTTATACAACCAAATATTTTGTTATTTATTTAGCATCTTGAAATAATCATGTTACTCTTGTTTTTTTTTTGTTTTTCGAATTTTCTAATGTTTGACTTTTCTGATGATCTTTTTTTTTAATGGAAGTCTGTATTTTCTTTTCCTTCGTTTGTTTTTATTTGGATACATTTAGGGCCACACACACATATATACTTCATTTAAAAGCTTTTTTTCCATTGTTTGGCTTTTCTGATTTTTTTTTTAAATGGACGTCTGTATTTTCTTTTCCTTCGTTTGTTTTTATTTTGATACACACACATATATACTTCATTTATAAGCTTTGTGTTTTTTTTTTTTTTTTTTTTTTTTTTCCAATGTTTGGCTTTTCTGATTTTTTTTTAAATGGACGTCTGTATTTACTTTTCCTTCATTTGTTTTTATTTTCGATGCATTTAGGGCCACACACACACAAACTACTATACTACTATATTTATAAGCTTTGCTGTGGGTTGTTTTTTTTTGGGGGGGTTCTCTCTTTTCTTTAAAGAAGTAGGTGCACTTCCACTTTTTACACTTATAAATACAGTCTAACCTGCCTTAAAGGCCACCTCTATATAAGGGCCACCTGCTTATAAAAGCCAGTAGAAATGTATCCCAATTGTTCTTTATTCATATTATTTGAACCTGTATATAAAGGCCACCTGTCCATAAAGGCCACTTTACTGGTTCCCTTAGGTGGCCTTTATAGACACGTTTGACTGTACTCAAAAGGGTATGAACTGAATGTATAATATTAGTCAAATTTAACAAAAATGAATACTACTAGGATAGAATGTTGGCTCAGTATGTTGTATGTCAAAGTTTGAACCTTGGTTGGGTATCACTAAGACCTGAAAATTGGTTGCGAGTGTTCTTTCACAAAGCCCTAAACATTTAGAAATGAAAGAAACGTGGTCCTGTGAAAGACTTTTAAAAGAACTGGTGTGACACATTAAAGAACCCTCCAGGTATTTTGTAATGAACGCACTGCAAAGGTCAGAATTTCTGCCACTTCTTATATCTGGTGATGTCTCAATATAAGTGAAACATCCTTGACTGGGATATACAACCCCAATTAATCAATCAGTCAATTATCCTAACCATATCTGTCTTCTTGTGATTTTTCTTCATTAAAATTCTGTTGACAGTTTTCCTCTATGACCTATGTTATCTTAAATATTCAAATGTCCCAATTTTTGTAATATGATAAAACTTCATTATAATCCCCCTCAATAGCTTTGCCACCATAGTTATCACCAAAGTATTTTGAACTTCAAAAGTGTATTTCTGTTCTATTCTTTTCCTGATTCACAGTCAAAAATGACAAAATCCTTTATAATCCCAAAATTAGACCCAACAAATGACAGGGATTTATCAGGGTCTTTTGGGAAAAGGCCCTAAACTAAAAATTGGGAAGAACTATCAACTTTTTTTCTTATTTTGGGAAAACCTTGACATCATTTTGATTGAGAAAAGCAGCTACATTTATGGCCAGACTTCAGCTATGTATCTGGTACGATTTTCTAATTGGGAATTTTCTAAGCCCATTCTGGGAAAAAATCACTGTTTTTCCATTGGGAATGGGTCCGAATTTCGGCCCTAAATAGGCCCTTGATAAATCCCTGAATGATGACAATGAATTGAGCTTTAATTGTAAAATCATATTGGTGAAGATCTTGTGTATGACATGACCTTAAAATTTTGTAGATTTCTAAATCCTCACCATTATATAAATCTTCTCTTCTTATGAAATTTTGTTCATTAAAATTCTGCTGACAGATTCCTCTATGACCCTTGTCATCAAAAATATTCAAATATCCCAATTTTTGAATTGTAAATTTTTGGCACAAAAATGTATTCAGAATACAAATTAAGTGTTTTAGTATATTTTATTAAATATTTAACCCCTCGGTATGCTCAGTTGGTAGAGTGCTTGCTCCGCAAGTGGAAGGTTGTGGGTTCGAACTTCCCACCTGGTCTGACCAAAGACTTGAAAGTGGGTAGTTACTGGTTTTTTTTTCACTTACCGTAGCACTCTGTATTACAAAATGAAAGTCACGGTTTTTCCAGATTGGAACTTAAAATTAATGTGTTCCCATGTCAATGTAGCTGGGCACGATAAAGAACCCTGGTGTATAATGCCATCAGCATAATATGCAGGAAAAATTTCTGCACCATGGTCTGTAGCTGGCAATGTCTCGATATAAGTGAAATATTCTTGACTGGGATGTTAAACATCATTACTCAGCTCCATCTTTACTAACATTTTAATAACGAAAATGTAAATGAGGCTATCTTACTCCACCTAGTGGTACTTTTTTACTTATGATGTTTTTTGTATATATTTTCAGGGCATGGTTGTGAATGGATTCGTTAATGTGGTGATATCCAGTATAGAAAGACGTTACGATTTGAGTAGTACGGAAACGGGAATTATCGCCAGTGGTTATGACATTGCGTCCGTTTTATGCCTTATACCTGTTAGTTACTTTGGCGGACTTGGTTGCAAGCCAAGATACATTGGAATAGGGATTTTCATCATGGGGATTGGGTCGTTCGTGTTTTCACTTCCCCATTTTACCTCAGGGCAGTATGAGTTAACGGAGGGTGGAGACATGTTGTGTAATGATAGCATCAATTCTACAAGCTGTGATACAGACCAATCTTATTCAAATTATAAATATGTATTTTTCTTCGCTCAATTACTTCATGGAGCAGGTGCTGCCCCGTTATATACGTTGGGGACCACTTATTTGGATGAAAATTTACCTATACGCTCATCATCATTATATATGGGTAAGCAATACTTTGTTTTTATCCCCCTTCTTTCAAGGGATATGAAAGACACCCATCTTTATTATACTACCACTTCAGTAGCTTGGTGGTAGAGTGTTTGCTCCTTAAGTGGAAGATTCTGGGTCTGACTCGAGACTTGAAAGTGGGTAGTGACTGTTCTTTCGCTAAGCACTCGGCATTACGAAATGAAAGTGGCGGTTCTTTCAGATGGGAACTTGAATAAAAGAGGTCCCATGTCACAGTGGGCTTGGCACAATAAAGATCCCTGCTTTATAATGCCATCAGCATAGCGCAAAGGCAAAATTTGTGCTTCGCCTATAGTTGGCGATGTCTTGATATAAGTGAAATATTCTTGACTGGGACATTAATCACCATTACTCAACTCAAGGGGTATGAAAGACACCACTGATTTTGTTATATTTAAAAAAAACTACTTTCTGCCTTTTAAATTCAGAAAGTTTGAAGTTCTAAAATTCGGCAGACTGCATAATGACAAGTTTGCAATAGCTTAGGGTCCTCATTGCAAAGATGTTATTAAAAATTTCCAGTTTCACCATTGAAATTCTCAAAACAACAGAGATATACTAGCAAATTAAAGTTAGTTGTCTTTTTTCACAAAATTTTAAATGTTGTAACAATTTAACATCTTTGCAATGAGGATCCTAAACTAAATTACAAGCATGCCATAAATCAGTTTGCTGTATTTCAGAACTTCAAATTTTTCCCAATTTAAATGGCAGAAGGTAGTTTTTAAAAAATGTCACAAAATTACTGTGTATCATATTTTGGCCTATACACACCTTTATTTATCATATTTTTATCACATTTTGTATATCTTAGGGTCAGTCTAATCAATATTTGATTATAAAAATGACAAGTTTTAAGTTGATCATCCAATCAAATAAATATATTTCCAGCTGCGAGGAAAGTTTCCAAATTGCTTTTCCGAATATTAGAATTTCTTATCTTAATTTGTCTAAGAGCTTTTGATCTTTCTATAAGTATGTCGGAAAATCTGCCGACTAATCTCTTAAAACATGATTTTCTCATTTCTAACGTAATTTAAATATATTAATAATTCTGTCTAAACAGTGGCATCAAATGTGAGAAATTTGATCAGTTTGTCATTAAGGTTCCTAAATCCTCGATTTCAAAATGAAAGTCAATATTATCCGGAGATATAGGAATTTACATCATCAAGAGAAATTAGGCAGAGCAAAAAAGTTTGTTCGTTTTTTTGTTATTGTCATGTCCAAAATGAAAGTCAATATTATCTGGAGATATGGGAATTTACATCATCAAGAGAAATTAGGCAGAACAAAAAAATTTGTTCGTTTTTTGTTATCATGAATTCGAAAATGAAAGTCAATATTATCTGGAGATATAGGAATTTGCATCATAAAGAGAAATAAGGCAGAACAAAAAAGTTCGTTTTTTTTTTTGTTATTGTCATTTTCAAAATTAAAGTCAATATTATCCGGAGATATAGGAATTACATTATTAAGAGAAATTAGGAAGAACAAAAATTTTGTACGTTTTTTGTTATCATGCATTCGAAAATGAAAGTCAATATTATCCGGAGATATAGGAATTTATATCATCAAGAGAAATTAGGAAGAACAAAAATTTTGTTCATTTTTTGTTATCATGGATTCGAAAATGAAAGTCAATATTATCCGGAGATATGGGAATTTACATCATCAAGAGAAATTAGGCAGAACAAAAAAATTTGTTCGTTTTTTGTTATCATGGATTCGAAAATGAAAGTCAATATTATCCAGAGATATAGGAATTTACATCATCAAGAGAAATTAGGCAGAACAAAAAAATTTGTTCGTTTTTTGTTATCATGGATTCGAAAATGAAAGTCAATATTATCCAGAGATATAGGAATTTACATCATCAAGAGAAATTAGGCAAAGCAAACAAGTTTGTTTATTGTCATTTTCAAAGTGAAAGTCAGTATTATCCAGAAATATATAATATTACAAAATCAATAGAAAATTAGGCTGAGGGTAAAAATTGTTCATTTTTAGTTATCATCGATTCCAAAATGAAAGTCAATATTATCCGGAGATATAGGAATTTACATCATCAAGAGAAATTAGGCAGAACAAAAAAATATCAGGAGAGACATTAGGCCATGGGAAAAAGTTTGTTTGTTTCTTGTTGCCTTGTTCCCCCTCCTCCTTTTATGAGCCAACCTGAGTAATGGTGTTTAATGTCCCAGTCAAGAATATTTTACTTATTTTGAGATGTCTCCAGCTATAGGCAAAGGTGCAGAAATTTTGCCTGTGTGTTGCACTGATGGCATTAGACAGCAGGGTCCTTTAGTGTGCTAAGCCCAACATAACATAACATGGGACCACGTTTATTTTAAGTTCTCATCCAAAAGAACTGTGGCTTTCATTTCGTAATGCAGAGTACTTGGCAATAGATCAGCCATTACCATGATTACCCACTTTCAAGTCTTGGGTCAGACCTGGTCGGGGTTCGAACCCACAACCTCCCACTTACGAAGAGAGCTCTATACCGACAGAGCTACTGCAGTGGTCTCTTTAAATTAAGACCAGTGCTATACAGTAAAACATACTGTTGTTTCAACTTTGATACAGGTTTTATTTGCGGCATTTTTAAGTCCTGCGGGTGGTCTTTATATACAGGTTTTACCATATTTCTTAAGTCCTGTGGTCTTTTATATACAGGTTTACATGGACATTTGTGTACTAGATTACAAGTAAAATAGCTTCTTTTTTTCTTTAAATTCTGAAAACAACCGTGGTGATTTTGTTCACTTAAAATTACTACCAAATAGTGAGAAAAATGGCTAAGATTTACCAATTTGACCACTGTAATTTCCCAAAACAACAGTGATTCACCAAAAAATTATCCAGTTTATTAGATATCAGAACTTAAGTTTTTTAGCTCACCTGAGCCAAAGGCTCAGATGAGCTATTGCAATCTATCACCGTCCGTCGTGCGTCGTGTGTCGTGTGTAAACTTTACATTTTAATCTTCTCCTCCAAAACTACTGGGCCATATTTAATGAAACTTGGTGATTATCATGCCTGGGTAACAGCCTTTCAAAATTGTGTTCGGGGTTTGGCCACGCCCAACAAGATGGCCGCTATTACTAAAAATAGCAAAAAGACAAAAAAATCTTCTTCTTTAAAACCAAAAGGTGCAGGCAAATTTTGATTGGATATTTGGATTCAGCATACCTAGTTACATTAAAATTGTGTTTTTCATGAAAATTAGACGAAAAATAGGTTACGCGTTTTTTGCGTAAAATTACGTAATTTTTAAAATGAGACATTTATTGTTATAACTTCATAACGGCTGAAGATAATTGTATGGAGTTTTCACTGTTGATCTTGTCTTGCAATTTTCTTCCAATTGATGTCATGGTCGAAGGTCAAGGTCATGTCCCAGTTTTTGACATGACGATCATTTGGAAATATAGATCAGGGTCATGGGTTCAAAGGTCAAGGTCACAGATGTCCAAGAATACCAAAATAGTTAATTATCTGCAAAACTATGAATTTTTTGTATAGGCATGTATATCTGAATATTGTAGGTAATGGCACAATGGTCATTTTGATATATGAATAAAGGTCATGGGTTCAAAGGTCAAGGTCACATGTAAACAAGTACTGAAATGGTTAATTATCTCAAAAACTATAAACTTTCTGTATAGGCATGTATATTGGAATATTGTAGGTATTGGCCTAACGATCATTTTTATATATGAATGAAGGTCATAGGTTCAAAGGTCAAGGTCATAGACACGAACGAATACTTAAATGGTTGATTATCTCAAAAATTATAAACTTTTTGTATAGGCATGTATATTGGAATATTGTAGGTATTGGCCTAACAATCATTTTGATATATGAATGAAGGTCATAGGTTCAAAGGTCAAGGTCATAGCTGCAAACAAATATTTAAATGGTTAATTATCTCAAAAACTATCAACTTTTTGTATAGGCATGTATATTAGAATATTGTAGGCATTTGCACAATGATCATTTTGATATAGGAATTAAGTTCATAGGTTCAAAGGTCAAGGTCATAGATGCAAACTAATACTTAAATGGTTAATTATCGCAGAAACTATAAACTTTTTGTATAGGCATGTATATTAGAATATTGTAGGTATTGGCCTATCGATCATTTTGATATATGAATGAAGGTCATAGGTTCAAAGGTCAAGGTCATAGATGCAAATGAATACTTAAATGGTTAATTATCTCAAAAACTATAAACTTTTTGTATAAGCATGTATATTGGAATATTGTAGGCATTTGCACAACAATCATTTTGATATATGAATGAAGGTCATAGGTTCAAAGGTCAGGGTCATAGATGCAAACGAATACTTAAATGGTTAATTATCTCAAAAACTATAAACTCTTTGTATAGGCATGTATATTGGAATATTGTAGGTATTGGCCTAATGCACATTTTACTATGCAGATGTTTTAGCTGTTTATAAATAATATATTGTAGCTAGACTTTAAATATGTTATATATAGCATACTTATATAATAATTATTATAATTAACTTGCAAAAATACTTGCATATTATTGGCCCTTACTGCTGAAAATTTTGATATTCTCTTTTATTAATGTCATTGACCATTGAACCTCTGCATAAGATATGTACTCTTCCTCAGGTGAGCGTTAAGGCCCATGGGCCTCTTGTCCAATTTTAAAGGCAGAAGGTAGCTTTCAAATAATGTAACAAAATCACTGCGCTCTAAAGAAAATAGTTGAAAAATGGCATTATAAAAAGATTTGTTACTTTTAAAACATTTGTTGTATGCCTTGAAGTTGTCAGTTTACATCCAATTTGACATCAATTAACTTTAACACATTAAACAAAATGTGCAAAACAATTCCCCCTGCTTTTAAAAGTGCACAATTTTCTGAGTAATCTTAAATAAGACTTTGATATAAATCCAATTTGAAATATTTAACAACATATAAAATTCAGTGTCAAAATAAAATGGTGTTACTCGTTAAAATCATCGCTGTGTCAGGAAATTGAAATTAAAAGTTTGACTCTCCAATCACACAAGATGCAATTTGCAGTAAATTTACAGATTGATAAAACTTCTAGCCCTCTATACAAATTCAATTTGAAATATTTTAACAACATAGAGAATTGGGTGTCAAAATAAATGGTGTTACCCCTTTAAATCATCACTGTGTCAGGAAATTTGAATTAAACTTTTGACTGTGAAATCACACAAGATGCAATTTGCAGTAATTTGCAGATTGTAAGCCCAATATCGGTATAACATTACACTGTGATCGCTCCTCAATAAGCATCATGTTACATTAGTCTTAAATTAAGGCTTAATGAGCGTTCACTTAGAGACAAATTTCTCCCGTGATAACCTTGATGAATTTAATGTCAAAATTCAACAGCTATAAGCTATTAACATTGACTTCGTGGTCTTATTTTGATGTTTTCATTTTCTTGTTAAGTATATTTCTAGTATTGTGATTTTTGTACAATAAGGCCAAACAAAATAATATGTGTGTTCCAGGATTGGCTCTAAAGTAAAAAAAAAATTGAGGTGCATAGGTAGTTTACTTTATTAACAGGTTTTACTGTATTTCTTAGGTCTCATGGTCTTTTATATATAGGTTTACATGGACATTTGTGTAATAAAATACAAGTTAAATAGCCTTTTTTCCTTTAAATTCTGAAAACAACCCCAGTGATTTTGTTTGCCTAAAATTACTACCGAATAAAGGTAGTTTCCCCTGGAGAAAAATGGCTAAAATTTCCCAATTTGTCCACTATAATCCCCCAAAACAACAGTAATGCACCAAACAATTATCCAGTTTGCTAGATCTCAGAACTTTAATTTCCCTAATTTTAAAGGCAGAAGGTAGTTTTCAAATAATGTAAGAAAATCACTGCAATCTAAAGAAAATACTTGAAAAATGGCACTATAAAAAAATTTGTTTCATTTAAAACATTTGTTGTATGCCTTGAAGTTGTCAATTTACATCCAATCTGACGTCATTTAACTTTAACACATTGAGCAAATATGTGCAGAAAAAAAAAATTCCTGCAGATTTTAAAAACACAAAATTTTCTTTAGTAATCTTACATAAGGCTTTGAAACAAATTCAATTTGAAATATTTTAACAACATATAGAATATGGTGTCAAAATAAATGGTGTTACTCATTAAAATCATCGCTGTGTCAGGAAATTGAAATTTAACTCTTGACTGTGAAATCACACAAGATGCAATTTGCAGTAAATTTACAAATTGTTAAAACTTCTAGCCCTCTATATAAATTCAATTTGAAATATTTTAACAACATAGAGAATTTGGTGTCAAAATAAATGGTGTTACTCATTAAAATCATCTCTGTGTCAGGAAATTGAAATTAAACTCTTGACTGTGAAATCACACAAGATGCAATTTGCAGTAATTTACAGATTGTTAAAACTTTTAGCCCTCTATATAAATTCAATTTGAAATATTTTAACAACATAGAGAATTGGGTGTCAAAATAAATGGTGTTACTCATTAAAATCATCACTGTGTCAGGAAATTGAAATTTAACTCTTGACTGTGAAATCACACAAGATGCAATTTGCAGTAATTTGCAGATTGTAAACCCCCTCTATCGGTATAACATTACACTGGGATCGCTCCTCAATGAGCATCATGTTACATTAGTCTTAAATAAAGGCTTAATGAGCTTTCACTTACAGACAAATTTCTCCCGCGATAACCTTAATGAATTTAACGTCAAAATTCAACAGCTATAAGCTTTTAACATTGACTTCCAGGTCTTATTTTGATGTTTTCATTTTCTTGTTAAGTATGTTTTTAGTATTGTGATTTTTTTATAATAAGGCCAAACAAAAAAATATGTTTGTTTCGGGTTTCACTCTTAAAAATAACCAAAACAAAAAAAGGGTCCATAGATAATTTACTTTTTTTTTCTCATAATGGTTTTTGGCATCACTAATATTTTGCAATCTGAGAGGAAATGTGGAAAAAGAAAACTAGTACAGGGTCTACTATAACTAATGTATTAAAAGTTAAAGTTAAAGTCTCCCGAGCCATTAGGCTCATCAGGCTGGAGCTTATCCCGGTTTCGGTGGCATTAAGCGACTGAGAGTACAAGACTCTCCCCTGAATGGGACGCCGGTCCATCGCAGGGTTAACCCCCAGCATTTTGCTGGTACTCATTTATTTTTCAGCTGAGTGAACTGGAACAACGTGAAATTAAGTGTCTTGCTCAAAGACAAACACATCACCCAATCCAGGGATCGAACCCATGACCTTCGAATCATGAGTCCAACGCCTTAACCACTAGGCCACACGCTTTCTTCACTAATGTATACATACTTATTTATTATCTTTATCATTGTTGTGTTGATGCATGCTTTTTTTCAGAAACATTCTTTTGTATATTACAGATTACACATGAAATTGTTTAAAAGGGCAAAAAATTGTTCATAAAAAAACTTTAGGGTTTGTTTTACTAAAATAGAGTCAGTCGGTAAACCTAAAACACTTTTTTGTTTGGCCTAATGAGGTTATGCAAATCTCAAGATTCTTTCATTTATATCGACATGGTTAGTACAAGATTGATAGAGGACACAGGAGTGCCCAGAGAATGTGATTTTTATTCAATAATGAGGAATGGAATAATGTATCATAACTCTCCAGTCAAGAGTTTTCACTTATATTAAGGCAGTCAGTTCATGGATGATGAAGGAAACAGGAGTGCAAAGAGAAAACCAGAGTGCGAAGAATATTGTGATTGTTATTCAAAAATGAGGAGTGGGGCAAAGTGCCGTAGCATTACTCTCCTGTCAAGATTCTCACTTATATTGAAGCAGTCAGTATATGGATGGTAGAAGAAACTGGAGTGCTGGGAGAAAAAAACCATCAACCTTTCGCCGCCAGCGAAATGACAAACTTTAATATAATTTTCACTCAAAGATCTATAAATTCAATGTAGAATTTGAACCTAGATGATGAAAGGTCCTGTGATCCAAATAAAAATAAATTTCTATGCACAAATGTTAGGGGTTCATGATTTTTATTTTTAGTGTTCAAAAAATGGTCTCTTTCCCAAAATTCAAAACATGATTTTTTGATAAATATATTTGTGAACTTTCTCAATATATTAAGAAAAAGATTATAAGCATTGCATCCTATTCCATGGACCCTATTTAAGAAATAAGGTAATTTTCCAATGTCTTTATGAACTTGCAAAGTATAATGGACTGTCTCAAATTTTTGCACAAAAGGCAAATATTTTACAATATTTATAAAAATAATTTTATTGCCATCTCACATTTTCCATGTAAATTTCAAAACTATTTTAAAATGCGCTGTTGTGCACCTTCTCATATAAATGGGTTGTCTCCTGTCAGTCAACAAGAGTATAGGACATCTGACATCATCGCGTCAGCGCGGGGAGCAATGTTTCTTTGAAGTTGCAAAGTATAGTCAAATACTTTATTGAAGCAAAGATATTGTGATTGTAAATATGAAGACTTAGTGTCAATAAGGGATGTCACAAGACGGGATGATGAATCCCACTACTGTTGTCAACAAATGTCTTACACTTGATGAAATATGTATAAAAACCAGAAAAATTCTCAAAAAAATCCTATACACAGACATAAACATGGATGAATTGTCCATATATTTACATCTGAAATAACGAATGTCTGATTTCTATCCTGAATATAATTTTATTTTTATTTTTATTTTTTTTTTCTTCTATATGTACAACTCGTATTTTATACATCGCAAATAAAAAATACATGAATACAAATAAGAATTCCATTTTATCTACATTTTATCTGCGGAGGAGATAAAATATCACACTGGTTTACATCAGAAAAATTTGACTTGCTAAAAGGATGTTTTATTTATCGTATATTAAGTCATCGCTGTCGTAAAAAACAAGATGATAATGGTTGTTGTTTGATATAAAAAAAATGTAGAAGAATTTGAATAATGCCTGCTCAAATCACTGCTTCAGAAACAGAAAAATATATCTAAGGGAGATAAATCTTGCATGTAAAATTATTTCTGGTATATTAAGTCATAACTGTTGGTAAAAAAAAAAAAAAAGAAGATGATAGTGCTTGTTATAAAAATAGAAGAATTTGAATAATGCCAGGTCAAATCACAGCTTTAGAGGCTGAAAAATATATCTAAGGGAGATAAATCTTGCATGTAAAATTATATCTGGTATGTGAAGTCATCATTGTTGCAAAAAAAAAAAAACAAGCAAAAAAAGATGATAATGGTTGTTATAAAAATAGAAGAATTTGAATAATGCCAGGTCAAATCTCGGCTTTTAAAAACAGAAAAATATATCTAAGGGAGATAAATCTTGCATGTAAAATTATATCTGGTATGTGAAGTCAACATTTTTATAAAAAAAAAAAAAGGTGGCTTTTATAGACCGGTTTGACTGTACCATTTATTCTATTTTATCTGTCTATTTGTAGGTGTATACTATGCATTTGCCATCGTAGGACCAGCCATTGGGTTTATGGCAGGTGGAGCATTTTTAGATTTTTATGTAGACATAGACAAAGTAGATAAGTAAGTAATAAGATAATATAATTAGGTCCATTTTATATACTAAAACCTGCTTAAGCCACACCTGTTTATATAACCACTGCAGTAGCTCAGTTGGTAGAGTGCTCCCTTCATAAGTTGGAGGTTGTGGGTTTGATCTCCGGCCGAGTCTGTCCCATGACTTGAAAGTAGGTAGTGACTATTTTTTCGTCAAGCACTTGGCAATACAAATTGAAAGTCACAGTTTTTGCAGATGGAAACTTAAAATAAACAAGGTCCCGTGTCATGGTGGGCTTGGCAGGCTTAAGAACCCTGCTGTAAAATGCCATCAGCCCAATGCACAGGCATAACTTCTGCACCTTGGCCTAAAGCTGGCGATGTCTCGAAATAAGTGATATATTCTTGGCTGGGACGTTTACACCATTACTCAACTCAACACCTGTCTATAGAAGGTCAATACAAACAAACAGTATATAATGACCACTTCTATATACTGTAAATGTATGTAATTTTTGTGTATTTATTTTTGCAGTATGGGAAATTGAGACATATCCGCGTACTTAAATTTTCGCGTTTTTAGCTCACCTGAGCCGAAAGGCTCAGATGAGCTATTGCTATCTATCACCGTCCGTCGTCCGTCGTGTGTCGTGTGTCGTGCGTCGTGCGTAAACTTTACATTTTAATCTTCTCCTCCAAAACTACTGAGCCAAATTTGATGAAACTTTGTGATAATTATGCCTGGGTAACAGGCTTTCAAAATTGTGTTCAGGGTTTGACCACGCCCAACAATATGGCTGCTGTTACTATAAATAGCCAAAAGACAAAAAAATCTTCTTCTCTGAAACCAAAAGGTGCAGGCAAATTTTGATTAGATTTTTGGATTCAGGATCCCTAGATACACTTAAATTGTGTTTTTCATGAAAATTTGACGAAAAATAGGTTACGCGTTTTTTGCGTAAAATAATGTAATTTTTAAAATGAGACATTTATTGTTATAACTTCATAATGGCTGAAGATAATTGTATGGAGTTTTCACTGTTGATCTTGTCTTGCTATTTTCTTCGGATTGATGTCAAGGTAAAAGGTCAAGGTCATGTCCCAGTTTTTGACCTTTGATAAAAAATGCTATTTTTTAAACATTTCTGGTGATAATGATGTAGGATTTTTGGTTAGTTGTAGGTATTGACATAACGATCATTTTGATATATTGATTAAGAGTCATGGGTTCAAAGGTCAAGGTCACAGATGTACAAGTTTACCGAAATAGTTTATTATCTGCAAAACTATGAACTTTTTGTATAGGCATGTATATTAGAATATTGTAGGTAATGGCCCAATGGTCATTTTGATATATAAATAAAGGTCATGAGTTCAAAGGTCAAGGTCACAGATGTAAACAAGTACTGAAATGATTATTTATCTCAAAAACTATAGACTTTTTGTATAGGCATGTATATTAGAATATTGTAGGTAATGGCCTAATGGTCATTTTGATATATGAATAAAGGTCATGAGTTTAAAGGTCAAGGTCACAGATGTAAACAAGTACTGAGATGATTATTTATCTCAAAAACTATAGACTTTTTGTATAGGCATGTATATTAGAATATTTTAGGTATTATCCTAACGATCATTTTGATACAGTATAACCTGCTATAGAGTCCACCTCTGTATAAAGTCCACCTGTCTATAGCAACCAGTCTGAAGTATCCCCAATAGATTTTACTATATAATGACCCTGTATATAAAGTCCACCTGTCTAATGTGAATAGAGTCCACCCTTTTTAGTCCCAAATGACTTCTCAACCTGTCTATAAAGTCCACTATTTCAATCAACTTTTTTAAAAGTTATTTTTCATATTATAATTTTAGTCTAATTTCATGTAATTTATTAACCAAGTTATAATTATATTCTTAATGCTTGAAGATTAGAAATATATAATTATTATACATCTTTTATCATTGTATAAGTTTTACAAATTTGTGTTGCAAAGAGTATAAATAAGTTATAATAAGTAAAAATTTGAGGGGGAAAAATGTGAAGTCCTTATACTCATGTCAATGACTGAAGCCATTAGATCAGCAGGTAGAAACAGTCTTTGTTATTTAGGGCAGTATGTTTTCCATACCTATTGTTTTAATTAGTGACACCCTTCTTCCTAAGAAAACAAAGACATTGGTCAAGTGTATACTGATAGATAAATTGTTACCATGTAATCAGATGTACAGCCCATTAAGATTATAATGCACTTTTCAAATATCTTCTATAATTAACAATAAATCATTTCTTTTTTTTAAATATCATAAAAATAATTTTAACGAGTACTAATGTAATGATGGATGCATCATTACAAATAAGGAGCCCAAACGAATAAAAATCAAACCCTGTATTCAGAACACATATTAGGACTTGTACTTTTGTTGCTTTTTTCCATTTCCATGGCAACGGCTGAAAATTTTAAACCTTTAAATAAGTTCTACATACAATAGAAAAACTGTTGAGAAATTTTGAACTTGTAATATTCTTTTCATTTTAAGATTTAATTTTATATAGAGAAGTAGTACATGAATCCAATTGGTTGAAATTCAAACAATAGGCAAAGTTGATTGACATCACCTATACCCAATATCACAAACCATTGTTTTGATGAGCTAATGATGTGTTGATTTTAAATTAATCCAAGCATTTACCCATATAATGTCATATTGATAACTAAATGCAGCTACTCTATCGAATTGAATATTAAACCATGCCCCAGGGATAACTGACCATTAGTGTTGCTTATAAATATAATAACTTTATTAGCATAAAGCAAATTACATGCTTGTAGCCTAACTATTTACAATAGTGGATTTAACTTGAGAGCTTTTAGACATGGATCAGTGATTACTTAAGTATCCTTGACAATGAAAATTCATGCTTATTGTTTTAATTTTTTAATTCTTAAACAAAATGATAGCAACCAGCCCATGAAGAAAACTGTAGTTTGATGGTGGGGATCTCAAAGTTAGTACCTAGACCTACCTGTCTCCACCCTCCTATTGGAATGCCCATATGGGTTTACTTTAGTATCAATCTATTCAACTTTTCATAAAGAATAAGAAAATATATATGTTAGGGGTGGAGATCTCAACTGATCAAAAGTTAGTACCCAGCCCCGCCTGTCCCTGCCCTCCTCTGGAAAACGCCATGGGCATTTTTTCAGTATCACTCTATTCAACTTTTAAAACAGAACCGGAAAATATATAGTTTCAGGGTGGGATATCAACCATTTAAAAGTTAGTACCAAGCCCCGCCCGTCCCCACCCTCCATCAGGAATGACCCCATGGGATTTTCTTTAGTAGCACTCTATTCAACTTTTTATGTAGAACCAGAAAATATATAGTTTATGGGTGGGGATCTCAACCGTTTAAAAGTTAGCACACTGCCCCGCCCATCCCCACCCCTCCCTGATACCGCAGGGAAAATCTACTGATACAGACTTGTGCATCTTGAGACACTGATCATGAATATATATGGTTTTATAGTACAAAATAAAGTATAAATGGCAAAATTGATCATTATTGTTTTTAAGACCCCGCCCTCCTGCCCCTCCCCTAATAACCCCATGGGCATTTTACCTCGGCCTCTGGGGAAGGAGATGGGGATCGACCTTCTTGTGAAGTTTGGTTAAGATTGGACCAACGGTCTTTGAGAAATTGGTTGGACAAGTTCATGGCCGGAAGAAGAAGAAGAAGAGGAAGAATAATAAAAATAATAATAATAATAACGAGTACTAATGTAATGATGGATGCATCATTACAAATAAGGCGCCCAAACGGATAAAGTCAAACCCTGTATTCAGAACTCATGTTAGGAGGACTTTTGTTGCTTTTTCTATGACCATGACAACGACCGCCATTTTGAAAATTTTAAACCTTTAAATAAAATCTACATACAATAGAAAAACTGCATAGAAACCCAATGAATTTTTGCCATTGTTAAAAATGATGTCTGAAAATAATTTACAAAATGTTTCATTTATTCATTTACATGGTATTACATTATTGTAAACATGTATTTTGTTAACCCTTTTTAATTAAATACCAGGTTTCCAAACTACACAGTTTAATCCCTGCATGCATTATTAGAAATTTAAAACTTTTATAATTTTACAATAATTTTATATATGTATATTCATTGGTCAATTACAAATATTCAAATGTGGTTAATACTATGAAGGTGGAGCAAATTACTTGAGTGATAGATGATAGCCTGAAATTCAAACAATAGGCAAAGTTGATTGACATCACCTATACCCAATATCACAACCTGTTGTTTTGATGAGCTAATGATGTGTTGTTTTAAATTAATCCAAGCATTTACCAAAATAATGTCATATTGATAACTAAATACAGCTACTCTATCGAATTGAATAATAAATCATGCCCCAGGGATAAATGACCATTAGAGTTGCTTATAAAAAAGATTTAGCTTGAGAGTTTTTCGACATGGATCAGTGATTACTTAAGTATCCTTTACAATGAAAATTCAAGCTTATGGTTTTAATTCTAAAATGATAGCAGCCATCCCATGAAGAAAACTATAGTTTGAGGGTGGGGATCTCAAAGTTAGTACCTAGACCTACCTGTCCCCACCCTCCTATTGAATGACCATATGGGTTTACTTAAGTATCAATCTATTCAACTTTTCATAAAGAATAAGAAATATATATGTTAGGGGTGGGGATCTCAACTGTTCAAAAGTTAGTACCCATCCCCGCCTGTCCCCACCCTCCTCTGGAATAACGTCATTGGAGTTTCTGCAGTATCACTTTATTCAACTTTTAAAATTGAACTAGAAAATATATAGTTTCAGGGTGGGAATATCAACCATTTAAAAGTTAGTACCAAGCCCCGCCCGTCTCCACCCTCCATCAGGAATGACCCCATGGGATTTTCTTTAGTATCACTCTATTCAACTGTTCATGTAGAACCAGAAAATATATAGTTTATGGGTGGGGATCTCAACCGTTTAAAAGTTAGCACACTGCCCCGCCCACTCTTACCCCTCCCTGATACCCCCGAGAAAATCTTGTGATACAGACTTGTACATCTTGAGACACTGATCATGAATATATATGGTTTTATAGTACAAAATAAAGTATAAATGGCAAAATTGATCATTATTGTTTTTAAGACCCCGCCCTTCTGCCCTGCTCCTAATAACCCCATGGGCATTTTGGCTCGGCCTCTGGGAAAGGAGATGGGTATCAACCTTCATGTGAAGTTTGGTTAAGATTGGACCAACGGTCTTTGAGAAATTGGTTGGACAAGTTCATGGCCGGAAGAAGAAGAAGAGGAAGAATAATAATAATAATAATAATAAGAAACGGTGCAAAAACAATAAGTCGCCAAACTTTGTTTGGGCGCCTTAATAAGAAGAAGAAACGGTGCAAAAACAATAAGTCGCCAAACTTTGTTTGGGCGCCTTAACAAGATTAAACAAAAGGATATTTTAATAGGTATTATTTTCATTTATTTGTATACCAGTATCAACAATACACGTTAACTCGTTCATAAAGTGACCCTCTATATAAAGTCCACCTGTCTATTAAGTCCACTTTTGCTCAGTCCCCTGGGTGGTCTTTATACACAGGTTATACTGTATATGAATGAAGGTCATGGGTTCAAAGATCAAGGTCACAGATGTGAATGAATACCTGAATGGTTAATTATCTTGAAAACTGTTAACTTTTTGTATATGCATGTATATTAGAATATTGTAGGTATTAGCCTAACAACCATTTTGATATATGAATGAAGGTTATGGGTTTAAAGGTCAAGGTCACAGATGTGAACAAGTTCTGAAATGATTATTTATCTCAAAAACTATAAATCTTTTGTATAGGCATGTATATTAGAATATTTAGGTATTATCCTAATAATCATATTGATATATGAATGAAGGTCATGGGTTCAAATGTCAAGGTCACAGATGCAAATGAATACCTAAATGGTTAATTATCTTGAAAACTGTTAACTTTTTGTATATGCATGTATATTAGAATATTGTAGGTATTAGCCTAACAACCATTTTGATATATGAATGAAGGTTATGGGTTTAAAGGTCAAGGTCACAGATGTGAACAAGTTCTGAAATGATTATTTATCTCAAAAACTATAAATCTTTTGTATAGGCATGTATATTAGAATATTTAGGTATTATCCTAATAATCATATTGATATATGAATGAAGGTCATGGGTTCAAATGTCAAGGTCACAGATGCAAATGAATACCTAAATGGTTAATTATCTTGAAAACTATTAACTTTTTGTATAGGCATGTATATTAGAATATTGTTGGTACTGGCACAGTGGTCATTTTGATATATGAATGAAGAGCATGGGTTCAAATGTCAAGATCACAGATACAAACAAGTACTAAGATGATTATTTAGCTCAAAAACTGTAAACTTTTTGTATAGGGATGTATATTAGAATATTAGCCTAATAATCATTTTGATATTTGAATGAAGCTCATGGGTTCAAAGGTCACAGGTGAGCGTTAAGGCCCATGGGCCTCTTGTTTAAACATGCACTATAACAAAATAAGTAATAATATAATTTTGACTGCGAAATAAGCAAAAATTAGTACACTGTGAATATAAATATGTTTACAGTAAAAACCACCTGTCTTTACAGTATAACCTGCTAACAGTGACTGCCTTTACATAAACTGAACATTATGGTAACTTAGTTGGTAGAGTGCTTGATCCTTGTGTGGTAGTTCAGGGTTTGAACTTTGAAAACATGAAAATAGGTAGTGACTGTTTAGTATCTGTAAATTGGGGTTTAAACCTGTGTGGTGAATGGCACTGAACCACTCGGGACTTCTGAGAATCCTTCAACATACTGTAAACATATTTAATTTTGTGTGTTTTTATTTTTGCGGTAAAGATAATTTAGACATATCTGCATATTTCAATTTTCAAGATTTTGAAATATGCACGATAACATTAGGATCTGCCCTGAGAGAGGTTTGAATCTTGGCGGTAAAAGACGCTCTGATTGTAAGTATAGGTTTTAGACCACCTAGCCACTGAGGTTCCCATAACCATAAGTCTTGTTACTATAACCATACACCACTGCAGTAGCTCAGTTGGTAGAGTGCTCGCTCTGTATGTGGGAGGTTATGGGTTCGAACCCTGGCCAGGTGTGACCCAAGACTTGAAAGTGGGTAGTGACTGTTCTTTCGCCAAGCACATGGCATTACAAATTGAAAGTCACGGTTTTTTGGATGGAAACTTAAAATAAACGATGTCCTGTGTCAAGGTGGACTTGGCACGCTAAAGAACCCTGCTGTATAATGCCATCAGTGCAACGCACAGGCAAAATTTCTGCACCTTCGCCTATAGCTGGCGACGTCTCGATATAAATGAAATATTCTTGACTGGGACATTAAACACCATTACTCAACTCAACTCTATAACCATGCCTTTTATTTTTATTGTAGAGTTCCATTATTAACAACAAGTCCCCGGTTTATCGGAGCCTGGTGGATCGGGTTTCTGTTAAGTGGTGCTCTTGGAATATTGGTGGCCTTTCCTATGTCTTTATTTCCTAGAAGTCTGCCAGGTAGGTGGTGATATTATGTTTATGATGTTGATAAACTTATCCATTATCCGAATCTTTATCTTGGGTACTCCATTCAGCCCTACCTATAACCTAGACCAGCAGCAACAGTTCACACATAGCCGGATCACTATGAGACGATTTTAGTATTTTACATGTAGCTTTTCTAACCTTTACATTCCTAACACAGGGCATCGGACACATGTTTGTTTTATAGACCTTTCTTTTAACCTTAAAACCAAAGCTAAGACAATTTTCACCTCTAGATAAAATACAGCCAAAAAAAAGCAGCATGGCCAGTCTTATTTTATCTATTTTGTGTGTATATCAGACCTGTTAGTCTACATATGATACAAGCTTTGTAAAATGATGCTGTTATACAGGTCAGCAAATTATTTGGTGGCATCTCTTGCCCCCAGGTTAACACAAAGTCCTTCAGAAAAAAGGTTTATAGATAACTTAGGATTTCATTTGTAATTGACGTATCACCGGGCATGCCTTGTATGTTCTGACACTGCCCGCCATCATGGTACCAAAGCAGCCTCACAGCAACTAATGACATACTAGTGACAGTGACGTCATTAAATGGCACAATTCAGGCAGAGTTTTTATTTTTTTGTGTGTTAATTCAAGCATGCCAGAACTTTGTCGGGCCCTTGTGGGCGTGGCCAGCATTCCGTCAATTAAGAGGCCCTTATATATTGTTTTAAACCCTCTTCTTTAACACTTTCAAAAGTACTTTAAATACTAACTGATGACTTTGCCACTTAAGCCCAAAAATCATTTTCACCAATTTTTGTTCTTTACAAGTCTCTCTTTATTAATCCCTAAACCCCTTTATAATGCCAAAATACCGGCTAAACAAATTGTGCTGATGAATTGAGCTTTTACCAATTTATCGTAAAATCCATTATGATGCCAAAATCTCGCTCTAATCATCATCAAATCTCTTTATTACGCCAAAATCTGATTTAACAAATTGCAGCGACAAATCAAGGATTTACCGCACTTCAAAGTTTATGTTATATAAACCACTTAAGATGTTTGGTATAACATTATAGAATAATTAAAAACCATTGATTGTTTGCTGTATAGATGTAGTACCAAAATTATACAAGCCAACAACATTGACCTGTCTGCTTGACCTTGGATTTAAATATTTACTATGGACGAGTATTAATGTAAAAACACAAGTAAATAACAGGGAACATTATTTTCAAAGAATAAATACTGTTACCTGTTTTGTGTATGTACTAACCAGGGCCCCACAAACGCCGATAAGGTCATTCGGCGGTAAAAAATCACCGCTAAAAAAAAAAAAAAAAAAAAAACCTCATTCATCCCCCCCCCCCATCCCCTCTTCATTGGTTTATAGTTTTGGTGGAGCTTACATTTCATCTGGAATGTTACACAGCTAAAATCTACTTTCAGATGCTTCCTTTCCTTCTTCATTTTATTCATGAAAAACTTTATTCATCCAAACAGTCACCACAAAGTCGGGAAAGACTATGTAGCCATGTGCTTTGTTTACTTTCTGTCACTATCATGATTATGTCCCTTTAATACATGTTATTATGCAGAGTGGGTAACGACTAGTAAAAAAGAAAATATGGCTGTCACATGTTTTACTGCTTACATGGTCTTAATCATTAAAATCTGGGTTTATTTCGAAGAATATTAAAGAGATCATGATTTTATTATCGTCATACAGCATTCCTATGAATAAGGAATATATAATAAGGTAATTTTGTTCATCTGCCTTGTGCAATACACATCGTTTGCCTACAGTAGCTCTGTTCCAGAACAGATGGAGATTTTCTTTTTTTGTGCCGAATATTCAAATAGGATTCGAATAACATCCAACTAATATTCAAATGCTTAATTTGGTATTCTTTTCTGCTCTATTGTTTCACCTTGCTGTTTGAATCATCTCCTTAAAACATGAAACAAGGCATAATAAAACTGAGGCCTCGTAAGGTATTTTGTTTACACGGTTTGTTGAACACACGTGGTCTCGGTAATTAAGTGATTAGAGGATTAACTCTGGTGTTGATTATACACAGTCAATGATTAATTAATGATCACACCGATTGTACACCTGTGGGACACGTGGCTTCATCTTAAAAGTCTTGTGTGATTTCTCGATCGTGAACTAATCTTAATTGACAAGTCAAAATTTAGAAGGTTTATGGGGGAAAAAAACCGAATGACCGAATTTCAATTCGGCGTTTTATTTGCCAATTCGGTGATTTTTAGCCAATTTTGGCGATTTGTGGGGCCCTGGTACTAACTTAGAATCCTATCACTACCCATATGAGGGGTGGATTAATGTACAGTCTCGTGCCAAAAGTATTCGCGGAAAATGGCCGACGTCAACATAGAGTTATCTCGCTTTGGACATAGACACTTAAAAACTTAATGAAAATATTATAACTTACCTTTAGTATTTCGTAAGGTAGCCTTTGGACCTAATACATGCTAGAATTCGTTTTGGAATTGAGTTATACAGATTCTGTACGTAATCAACTGCAAAGTCTTGCCAGATGTCAAGAATGGCATCAAAAAGCTGGGTAGAGTTGGAGATCACTGGTGCACGCAATTGAAGAGTTCTCTTAATTTTAAGCCAACAATTTTCAATTATATTAATGTCCGGTGACTGGGCAGGCCATACCATGCCATGAATATTATTGTCATGTTTGTATCTTTCTACAATCCTTGCCCTATGGACAGGGGCATTGTCGTCTTGAAATACGTACGAATTGTCTGGGAAATGACGGATTATAACTGGCCACAACTGATCTTCTAACACTGAAATGTATTTTTGAGCATTTATGTTTCCATTTACCTGACATAAAGTACCAACACCGAACCATGTAATACATCCCCATACCATGACTGAAACTTTCGGCTTACATTCCGAGGACATACATTCCGGCCGGAAAGCTTCAGAAGCTGTTCTCCACACATAAACCCGATTGTTTTGGCCAATTACAATCTGGGATTCATCACTAAATATTATATGTTTCCAGTTATCATTTACAGTCCATCGCCGTTTCTGTAAACACCATGTCAATCGCTTTTTTCTGTTTACTTCTTTCACAACCATTCGTTTCTTGACGACTCTCCTGTAAATCCCGTTTTTATGCAAATATCTCTGAATGGTCCTTTGACTAACACTGTTTTCATCGTTTTCAATGTTAGATTCACTGGCTATATCCCTTAAAACTTTTCCACGGTGTTTTTTCACAACATGCCTTAATCTGGCTTCGCCACGGGCGGACATTTTTCTTGGCCTCCCAGAACGATGGCCGTTTTCATAGCTTTTGCGCTTGTTAAAAGTCTTAACAACTGATCTGCATGTACTTTCAGGTATTGATAACACTCTGGAAATTTCACTTATTTTGTACCCATCGTATGTATTTCATAGTTACGATGACTTCTTTCTTGTCCGGTGACAACTCTTTTGACTTGCGTCCCATTTTGTTTACATTGGTAAAAATAGTACAATGACGTCATTTAACGCAGGGTATGCTACTACGTCATCAGAATGGAATGTCTATAATTAGAATGGGTGATTCCCAACTTTGTATAGGCGGCAGTGGGCTTAAGATATCGTTTCAAAAACAGTAGGAAAGTGCAAAAGGACGGCTGCCATTTTCCGCGAATACTTTTGGCACGAGACTGTACATATATATGAATATTCCAAATGAAAGGTCAAACCAACAGTTTAAAACTGTTTACCATATATACAAGTACTGACGATAATAATCTGACATTTGTCGGTAAATCGTCAATTTCATAGATCAAATTTGTGATTATCCCGACATTGATTTCTCCTCATTCAGGGTCCCAATGGTCAGCTTTATTCATCAAAATTTCCCTCCGTTCTGATGGAGTTAACCGACTTCTCATTATAACTGTCTGGTCATATTACAAATCAGGGTTCACGACAATATCATACTTACAAACTTATAACAGCTTGTGAAGTGTAATCTGATTTTGGTGTTGATGCTGATGACTTCTCATTATAACTGTCTGGTCATATTACAAATCAGGGTTCACGACAATATTATACTTACAAAGTTATAACAGCTTGTGAAGTGTAATCTGATTTTGGTGTTGATGCTGATTTTACTTGTGTTGATGAAGGGCGACATAAATCAGAAATGAAATACTGTTTAACGAGGAATCTTGGTAATTTTTGAGGTTAAGTGTCAACTGTGAAAATGAGTACACCATTAAGTTTTCAGGGGTTCAAATTTCCCTGAGTCCGAGGTTCTGGACCTATTGATTTGACATTGGGACACTTGATATTTCTACTGCAAAAGTCCAGTGGACCTGCCTTTTTTATGATAACATAATTGCACATGGATTTTTCGATGATGATATTGGTCTTTCAAAACTTTATGTATGACCTGCCAAATTTAAAGGCAAAAGGTCCTTGACATTCCATTATAAAACATAATGTTGAACCCCTGGTTTTCTACATGTTAAATATACAAATGGGCTTACTTTCAATTGTGAACATAAGCACAGGCAAACACGTTTCTGAATGTTAAACTGTAAAAGTGTTTCTACCCATGAAAGTTTCTCATTACATAATACAGTACAGTAAAACCTTATACCTCATAACCTCATAATATGATTACCTTTTTCTTTCAAAGTCATTGAATTCATTTTTTGCCTTCAAAACTCTTGGTATGTTGGAAAAACGTCATTGAAAAGGCAGTCAAAACAAGTCCTTATTATGCGAATTTGGTAAAAACAATTAGCTGGTTCAGAGAGGCAAGATACAAACCATTTTCCCTTACACCTCAGAATTAAACCCTTGAGCTTCTATAAATTCAGCAAACAGATTCTGTTATGTTATGCTTTACTAAATCAAGTGGTTTTAGGTATGAAAGATATTCATTTCAGGAAAGTTCGCTTTATTAGGTTGTATGAGAAATTACTTAAGAATTGAATTGAATAAGTTTTGTAGTTTTCCCGACAATGAATAAAGCTAAACAAGTCTTCAAAATCAATTTCATGATTACGTCTGGGTCAAAAGGAAGGATGAATGTTTGATGATTTAATGATTTAGGACAAAAACATGAAGTTTGCTGCACATCAAAAAAAAGGATTTTTATTTTCTCGCATCGATGTGTTTGTCAAAAGAAAGAAGAATAAATGTTTTGTGTCTTTATTGATATCGGACAAAAACACTAAGTTTGCTGCAACAAAATGAAGATTTTATTTTCTCACATTGAAAGGAAGGAAGAATACATGTTTTGTGGATTTATTAATACCAAAAATAGGAAGTTTGCTGCACATCAAAATAAAGATTTTATTTTCTCGCATTGATGTCTCCTTCAAAAGGAAAGAAAGAATTAGTGGTTTTATCTATTTATCTATTTTTTGATAGCCGACAAAATCACTAAGTTTGCTGCACATCAAACAAAAAGAATTTTTTTTTTTTCAAGTTGATGTGTTTTTCAAAAGGAGCGAAAGACAATGTTTTGTGTCTTAATTGATATCAGACAAAAACACGGAAGTTTGCTGCACATCAAAAAAAAAAATTCAATTTTTTTCACGTTGATGTGTTTGTCAAAAGGAGCGAAAGACAATGTTTTGTGTCTTAATTGATATCGGACAAAAACACGGAAGTTTACTGCGCATCAAAATAAAGATTTTATTTGTGCGCATTGATTAATTGTTTTTGTGAGAGATAATTGGTATTTTTCGTTTTACGGGACTTTTATTGACATGTAAATCAGCATAATTTCCATAAATATAATCAATTTACATAAATATAATCCTGAATAAAGGAAGACGATATCCGACAATGGCCGCCAACGTAAAGTTTACGATGGAGATGAATAAAATCATTTATAAATATAAATACTGATTCATCAGCTGATTTAGTCATACAATTACAAAACTCAGATAAATGAATTGATCTAAAGAGAAGTATTGTCATAAATCTAAGTGTTCATGCGATCTGAAAATGGAAGCCTGAAAGCCGTTTGTGTACCATTTGATGTTTATAGAGCTTCAGTTTGTATGGGACAATTGTTTCTTATTGTTGTGAAAACATTCTAGGAATACTGTGAATTTTCCTAAATTTCCTGATTTTTTATTTTTGGGGTATAACAGGACACAAGAATAAAATTATCAGGATTGTGTATAAAAAATTAAAATTCTTGTTTCAAGCATTTAATCAGTCAGATTTTTTTTCACATGTAACATAACACTACCCAAAATATACATTGTGCAACATGTCATATTTATAAAGAAAAATATAAAAAAAATAAAAGTCTGGAACCAATAATGATAAGCTAGATAACAAAGATATTGAGGTACATTAATTATAATGATTTTTAACTTCAATTTAAATCTCTTTAATAAATCTATATATGACAGATTCTCAGTATTTATCTGCAGAAAGAAATTATTTTTGTAACCTAGATATTCTTTAAACAGTTTTTAATTAAAACTTTGATTCCAAGTGCTAAAAACTCGATGGTAAAGATATTGCAAGACATTAATTCATTTGGAGGTTTTACTTTGATTTAAATCTTTTTAATAAATGATTTGATGACAGTGTCCCCAGTAAGTAAATCTGCAGACAGAAATTATTTTTGTAACTTAGATATTCTTAAAAACGATTTTAAAAACTTTGGAACCAAATGGGATAAACTCAGTGGTAAAGATATTGCGAGGCATTAATTTATTAGGAGGTTTTTCTTTAATTTAAATCTCTTTACTAATTGATTTGATGACAGTGATCCCCAGTATGTACTTCTGCAGACAGAAATTATTTTTTTTTATAACCTAGATATTCTTAAAAAACATTTTTTTTTTTAAACTTTGGGATCAAATGGGATAAACTTTGTAGTAAAGATATTGCGAGGTGTTGATTTATAAAGAAGTTTTACTTTAATTTTAATCTCTTTAATAAATGAATTGACAACAGTGATCCCCAGTATGTACTTCTGCCAATAGGGATGGTTTTTGTAACCTTGATATTCTTAAAAAACAGTTTTCAAAACTTTGGGACCAATTACAATGAATTGATGAACTAAGTGGTAAAGATATTGCAAGGCATTAATTTATTAGGAGGTTTTACTGCAATTTAAATCTTTTTAATAATTGATGGCAGACTTACAGTACTGTTTAAGACATAAAAGATTCTTGTAAACTAGAAAATTTTTAAAACAGTTTTTAAAACTTGGTGGTTAAGATATTGTGTGGCATTAATGAATCAGGGTTTTAATTATAATTTAATAAATTGCTTAAATAAATCTGTTAATGACAGATCCACAGTCCTTCTGCAGACAGAATGATTTTTGTAACCTAGATCTTCTTAAATTACATATTATACCAGTTTGAATTTTACAACACTAGACGGCCGTTTCGGAATACAATTCCTCATCAGTAGTGCTTGGACCAGAGTTATGAAACCAAAATTATTTTAAAGATGTTGAAAAGCTATCCAAAGGACCAAATATATATTTTACCAAATTAAGCTAAGGAAATACTTTGCATGAGGGAATATACCTTAGTTTTTGAGAAATTTCAAATTTTAACTTGCAGGAAATTTAGACAAATATAAAACCTTGATTCCAAATGCTAAAAACTCAGTGGTAAAGATATTGTAGGACATTAATTCATTAGGAGGTTTTACTGCAATTTAAATCTCTTTAATAAATAATTTGATAATAGTGATTAGAAGGTTTTACTTTAAATTTAGATCTCTTTAATAATTTTGATTCAATCGCAGATCTACTGCACTTGTTCAGACAGAAAGAATTTTTGTGGTATTCCTAAAACAGTTTTTAAAACTTGGTACCAAATGGGATAAACTCTGTAGTATAGATATTGCAAGACATTAATTTATAAAGAGGTTTAATTTACTGCAACTTAAATCTCTAATGACAGATCCATGGTAATTTTGCATACAGGGTAATTTTTGTCACCTAGATATTTTTAAATTTATGGACCAAATGGGATAAAGTGGATGGTGAAGATATTGCAAGGCATTGGTTTATTAGAAGGTTTTACTTTAATTCAAATCTCGTTAATAAATGATTGAATCGCAGATCCGCTGCACTTGTTCAGACAGAAATGATTTTTGTAACCTAGATTTTCGTAAAACGTTTTTTTGTTATCTTGAAGTAAATAACATGATTTACTATACACAAACATTAAACTTTACCCTTGTACAGACTATAAAAATGAAACTTATTTAATTTAAAGCCACACTATAACTTGTTTTGATACTATTAATAAAATGTGTTTTCTTCTGAAGTTAAGATTTGTTGAACTGAGTTATCAACAGTTATGATAAATATTAGTAAGTATAACCCAGCCCAGATAGATTTCTCTCTTTGCCATGTAACAAGAGTGAGCATCTTATTAATATCACCACATTTTCCTGTAGTGAGTGTGAGCATCTGACATAACCTTCTTCAAAATAAGCACTGTGAGCATGTGACATGACCCTCTTCTACAGGGCGACTGTGAGCATTGGACATCACCCCCTTTTGCAGAAGGGAATGTTAATTGTCAGGGACCACCCCAACCCCTTTTGGTAAATCTTTATTGACTCTCGAGATAGAGTTGAAATTTTAAGATATCGGAGTTCGCTGGCTTACCACATGATCAATACCCTTTAACATCTGTGTGGAACATTTTAGAAAAAGTTTGTCGAAAATTACCGCAGTTGTGTCTTTTTGCAAGGAAACGTGAACTGAAGTGATTCAATCTATATTGAAAATAGTTGTTTCACAGAAATGTCATAGGGTATGGTGTGGTACACTTGCAAACCCAATTCCTGTTGTATCAAAGAACTTTGAATTCAAAACAAAAACCATAAATACCAAATAATGACTTATCCATGATATTCTCCGAATGGATTTGAGTTATGACATTTTCACTGTTACTTAAAATATAACAAGTCTGTCGAGATGAAATAAAAAGCATGTGCTCAAAACATCATCTGTTCTCTATCAGATATTTTTATGCATTTGTTATTGTTAAGATATGGTTTATTTGACAGATAAGTTGCCTTCAGTTTTATGTGTTCGGTTTTTTTCTTAAATCGGAATAGGCAAGATGGTTACTGATTGGCTAATATGTAATTTTTAAACTTCACTGATTGGTTGATAAGTAATTACTTCATTAATCAGAATGAAAAAAGACATTCACTGATTGGCTGATAACTAATTATTTTTTTCATCATAGAAAGACATTCACTGATTGGCTGATAACTAATTTTTTCTTTCATCAAAGAATAAGAGAGACATTGACTGATTGGCTGATAACTAATTATTACTTTAATCTAAGTAAGACATTCACTGATTAGCCAATAACTAATTATTTCTTAATGATCACAATAAAAAAGTCACTGATTGGTTGATAAGATATATTTCAGTTTACCGATTGGTTGATAAGTGTATATGTCACTTCAGTGATTGGATGGTATGAAAATTATGTCTTTAAGTGATTACTTTTCTTCACTGCTTTGTTGATAAGTATACACTTTAGTGAAACATGAAGAAAACCAACCATGGTAAATCCAATGATATACCAGTGGCTGTTCCATTTTATTAACATCTTTTTTATTAACCTATGACATCATGCTATTACTGTTGCAACCAATTGTTATGACATAATTTTAATTCATAAAATTCATTTATTTCAGTAAAGGTACTCTCAACAGCCAAATTGTATCAGTGAACTTTTTTTTACTAATATTTAAAATAGGCTGTCACAAATTTTTGCACAAAAGGCTTTGCCTTTTATGCAATTTGAGAGAGCTCTTTATACTTTGCAAGTTCATAAAGACATTGGAAGATTTCATTATTTCTTAAATAAAAAGCAGAAGGTACTTCCAAGGAAAGAGTTTTCAGTGTTTATTTCAATGCTTTTGAAAGTATGTCATGTTAGAATAGAAATAATCACCATCTAACCATAGAAACTTATTAAATAATACTGATCAGGCTGTCGTTCACATGTGGCCAATATATTACTTGGTAGCAAATGAAATCACATCTTCAGTAACTCCAAAGCAGCTGTGCTTGAATCCTAAAATAACAATAAATAATTATTTGGAATATTTTTCTGTGTCAGTAGGTAACTAAGGCATAATGTAGAACCATAACATTTCAAAAATTTCTCTGATGTAATGCTTTGTTGTTGCTGAATGGATATTTGTTTTGTCTAAAAAAAATTATGTTGGATAGTTACTATTGTATTGGACAGTTAACAAGCTATTCATTAATCCAACTTGTATCAAACTATTAAATTCTTGGCCATTTGAATAACACTATGCAGCTAAAATAATCAAATAATGCTTCAGAATTGTTTGAATTTTCATGTCGGATAAATCGCTCATTCTTGTTGTATAAGTTGGAGAAAGCTGTGACCCCCTCTCTGGCCTTACTGCCTTGATAAGAGTGCATTCTCTGTCCTATCCAACACCAACACATGATTTATCCTATACAGAATGAATTTATAACTGGTGAGGTCTCAATATAATGTATAACTGATGAGGTCTCAATGTAATGTATAACTGGTGAGGTCTCAATGTAAAGTATTATTACAAAAAAGTAGAAATATTTTTAAAAATATTTATTTGATTATCTATTTCTAGGTTCTGCAAAGTTTAAAGCTGAGAGAGAGGCAGAAGTGTATAGTAACCATAGCAACGGTCATGTATCTCCACAGAATGTTGAAGAAAAAAAGAAATTAAGTTTACGTAATATTTGGTATTCCTTCAAAGTTTTGTTAACAAATCCTACCTTTATGTTCCTGAATCTGGCAGCCGCTTGTGAAGGTAAATATTTTTGATTCACTTTGATGTATTTTCTGTCTTCCGCTTACTGAAAATAAAAATTCACAAAATTGTAAATCTGGCAACATCATGTGAAGGTAATTGTTTTTGATTCGCCATGATTTGTTGTATTTTCTGGCTTCCACCTAAAAAAAATTTACCAAAAATAAAAATTCGCAAAATTGCACTAAGTGATTTTGGTTGCCTTAAATTACCACCGAATATAGTTTGTTTCCCTTAGAGAATCTGGCAGCCACATGTGAAGGGAACTATTTTTGATTCACCATGATATTTTACATTTTCTGGCTTCCACATACCAGTAAATGTTTTGCTGAAATTAAAATTTAGTCTGTTTTCCCGGACAGAATTTTTTCATTCACATTAAGGCAGTGAGCTTAGGAATGGTGGAAGAAGCCATGGTCCTTGATCAAGAGAAGTGATAAACTCTTGCACTAGGATCTGTTCTATGTGGGATTTGAACCTAGGTGGGTAGAGGTGCTGTAATTCGAAAGCACATCTTTAGACCACTTGGCCAGCGAGGACAGACATACAAAATTGCAGTTTATTGTAATCAGTCTCTCAAGATTCTTTTTATTATTCTGGATATATAACCAAGGGCTTAGAACACTTGTCCATGGAGGCAAATTTTAAGGCATATTGATTACTTGGTACACAGCCAAGAAACCCCTTATTTGTCCCCAATTCTGTTTTTCAGACAGTATGCATAATGATAGATATACAACATTACATCAGCTGTTTTGTTACATTTGGTTTTAGTACAAGAAAGTCAAAACAAATAACATTACACATGTTCTGAGTTTTCACACTTAAAATTTAATTTTCACACATAGAATCAAATTTTTACACATATAATCAATTTTTCTCACATCAAATCAATTTTTCACACATAATCAATTTTTCTCACATGGAATCCAATTTTCACACAAATTCGATCCTCGAGATTTGTATGATTTTTAATTAAATCATTATAAAATTCTGCTCAGATTTATTTTTCCAAGTGAAGTAATTTATTATTTTATGGAGCCAGGATTTCAACAATTTAAAATCTGATAAACAATGCCATCTTAGTACTTTGTTGAAGTGATTTGAGTAGGTGATATTGGGTTTGTTATCGGATTCTGTATAAATTTAGATATCGGTTGCATATAAAAACGCAGAAAAAACAATGTTGCACCTAGAACATCCTCAATATTGGAGTAAGGGATATTGGGTTCGTTATCAGATTCTCCAAATTTGATTCTGTAATAAAGTTAGAAATTGGTTGCATATAAAAATGCAGAAAGAACAATATTGCTCTTAGAGCATCGTCAAAGTGTTTCAAGTAGGTGATATTGGGTTTGTTATCAGATTCTGTATAGATTTAGAAATTGGTTGCACATAAAAAATGCAGAAAGAACAATATTGCTCTTAGAGCATCGTCAAAGTGTTTCAAGTAGGTGATATTGGGTTTGTTATCGGATTCTGCATAGATTTAGAAATTGGTTGCACATAAAAAATGCAGAAAGTCGATAACAAGATACAAAAAAATATATAAACTCTTAACAGCTGCAAAATCAAGATAATATTGAAATTGTGCAAATTGACAATATAAAAATGTGCAAACTTCTACAGCACAGTCGATTTGTCAGCTGTGATAAAAACAAATCTTATCAGCTGATAAACTTTATGTGAGGGAAATAAAAAAAAAAAACAATATAATTTACTGCAACCCCATGTGGTCTTAGTACGATTAATTTTTTTTCTAAAATTTTACGATTTAATTTATTTCACTTAGTTGGGTTTAACTTCTTGTTTCTAAATAAATATAGGCCCATTGTGAGGTGTAAAACTCTAAATCCATCACTCGGTGCCACTATCTGTGGTCTGACTTCTTCATTAGTGGTCTTGGTACGATTAAGTTTTTGTTTTTTTAATTTTACGATTTAATTTATTTCACTTAGTTGGGTTTAACTTCTTGTTTCTAAATAAATATAGGCCCATGGTGAGGTGTAAAACTCTAAATCCATCACTCGGTGCCACCATCTGTGGTCTGACTTCTTCATTAGGAAAGAATCTTGATTAGAGTGTAAAACTCCATCACTTTGCTCCACTATCCCTGATCTGACCCTCTGAATGAAAATAAAAGAGTCTTAACTGGCATGTGAAAGCGCGTGGCCTAGTGGTTAAGGCATTGGACTCATGAATCGAAGGTTGTGGGTTCGATCCCTGGACCGGGCGATGTGTTGTGTCCTTGAGCAAGACACTTAATTTCACGTTGTTCCAGTTCACTCAGCTGAAAAATAAATGAGTACCACCAAAATGCTGGGGGTTAACCCTGCGATGGACCGGCGTCCCATTCAGGGGAGAGTCTTGTACTCTCAGTCGCTTAACGCCAACGAAACCGGGATAAGCTCCGGCCTGATGGGCCTAATGGCTCGGGACAGTCTTTAACTTTTTTTTAACTGGCATAAACCTCTGTAACTTCATTCCACTATTCCTAGTCCAATCGCAAAGATATAAGTGAAAGAACCTTGACTGTGGCATCAAAAACAAACATACTAATCCATGTCCAAATCACAATTCAGAAGCAAAGTAAAATCTTTGGAACTGACAAGTTAGGTTAGACACGTGAACTTCCACAAGGGAAGTGAAGCCAGGTGTTCCGGAAAGGTAAGCACCTCCTGTTTAGCTAGCTATGCCTGCCACCTGTAATTAAATTGTGTGAAAGAAGCATGGAACTATGGGTCATCAAATATATCCAGGGCAATCCGGGAAGAGAAGCCGGGTGTTCTGTAAAGGTAAGCACCTCCTGTTTAGCTAGCTATGCCTGCCACCTGTAATCAAAATTGTGTGAAAGAAGCATGGAACTATGGGACTTCAAATATATCCAGGGCAATCCTGGACACAGAGACATCAAACTTATCAACAATACCGTGGTGACGGCCATAAAACTTTTTAAGGCATAAAATTCACTCCATCCACTTCATATTTGTGATCTGACCAATTTAATAAAGTGAATGATTCTTGACTTGGGAGTAAAACTCTGTGAAATAAGTGATTAGGACATTAAACAAGATTACTCAACTCAACCTACTTCACTTTCTAAGTCACATACTGCCCTGACCTATACCATCTTAATTTAAATCAATGCTTAACTCCCTTTGTCTATAGTTTAACATGCTAGACTTTGTGCACACGTTTATTTTATCCGTTTCATTTTAGGTAATATACTGGCCGGATTTGCTACATTTGCACCAAAGTTTATTGAAGCACAGTTCAGTTTACAGTCCTCAACGGCAGCACTTTATGTTGGTATGTAGATTAACGCAGTGTTGCTAGAGTTATTCCCCTTTAACCAATTGATAATATTGCTAGAGTAATGCCCCTTAGCACTGGCTTGTATGAATTCCTTAATGCAGATTTGATTTTGTTGGCATTGTCACTATAGAGTATTTCTAAATCTTTTATGTTTTTCTTTATAAGTATTTTTAAAATTCATTTAAAGACCTCAGACTGTTGGCAGTGAATTAAGATTTAATTGTACTTATCAGAAATAATAGCACAATATACAGTTGAACATCGATTCATTGCTACCATTTGTTCAGTCGGATTTTGGCATTATAGAAGGGTTTGCTGACGAATTGAGGGAGACTTATCTAGATAAAACAGATTTTGGGACTTCAAATTATCATGGCGATAAATGAGATGGAGGGGCATTACAACAAGGATTTACCGATAAAGTCACTACACAGAACTTTGTATGACCATGCTGTTTATTTCTTCACACATGTGCTCTCTACATATCTAACCTACAAGACCAAAGAGTTATTTAAAATAGTCCTCTGTAGGAGTTATCTCCCTAAAAATAGTCCTCTGTAGGAGTTATCTCCCTTAGTATATATAAGGTCTCTGTTACATGAAATTAAAATTTACTTATATAATTCTCTTATTACAGGTTATGCTGTGATTCCTGCCGGAGGTGGAGGGACATTTCTGGGAGGGTTTCTAGTTAAGAAGTTTAACCTACACATCAGGGGTATAATAAGATTTTGTCTCGGAGTAACAATACCAACTCTAATACTTCTCTTGGGTTTCATAATACACTGTGATAATGTACCATTTGCTGGTGTTAATAAAGAATACAGTCAACTAGTTACTAATAGGTAAGTTTATTTTGGTCTTAGGCCACACCAAATTAATTTGGCACTGCCTTTCAGAAAACTGATAATTGTTTTCTCAGATAACGCCAATGCTTTTTGGCAAAATGGGTCTCACCAGAGGAGTAGATTCTTGTATACCACAATGCCTCTCACCACATAGGGTTGAATTTCACTCAAGACAGATCCTAGCTATAGTGCAAGAAAGTTTAACAGTTAACTTGCAAAAAGTTGGTGGTTTTCTCCAGGCACTCTGGTTTCCTCCACCATTCTGGTACTGATCACCTCAAAATAAGCGGAAAAAACATGACTGGCCAAGAAGAACCATTGACCGATATATAATTACATTAACAGTGTGCCAGTATATAAATATTACATTTCTGAAAGGCTGACACTATGAACTGTCACCCTATCAGAAATGTAATATTTATTTTATTATACTGATTGTTGGTGTTTATTACACTGTGCAACTAAAGTATATTGGATTGACAATCATCATAGTTAGCTGTTGTCTGTAAGCAACTTGTGAGACATCTGTAACATTTATCATTGTCACCCTTCAAAGAAATTTCTCGCATGCTGATTGGTTAACTTGCCGGGGTACATGGAACTATGTTCGGAAATTTGTCGGGGTACGTGAATGCACGTGATGTTTAGCAGTAAAAGGGAAGTACTTTGTACATTGTGGACGTCTAGTTATGGTAAACAAACATGGCAACAGCGTACGCAAGTCACACAAAACATCAAGTGGAATTTAAAAAGATCCAACTTGTAAGGCTTTGAAGGATGACAAAAACGTTATACAGGGCTTTGACAGGTTGCATGGCCCCATGTACTCCGTCAAAGATGAATGTATCCCTCGCCTGCGACTCAGGGTACATAAATCTTTGACGGGGTACGTGGGGCTGTGTAACCTGCCAAAGCCCTGTATAACTTATATTATTACTTTAGAAAAGCGTTTTACTGATTTAGAGGATGATTGCGATCTAACTGCACATGCAGTTTTTCTGCTGTTTTTCTGTGCATGTGACATTTTTCATGTCACCCTGTGACTCACTCTCACTCACCAACTCTCTCAAATCCACCCACTCACACTTTATAGCACAGGCTGTCTGATAATGATTCATTTATTGTCATATTGAGCTCATTGGACTTCCATAGAAAGTTTGAGTACCATCAGTGTAATATGACGTAACTGTAAACTAGCAGACTACAATCCCATCTCACTCACTCACTCACTCCTCACTCACTCACACTCACTCACTCACTCACATACTCCTCACTCCTCACTCACTTACACACTCACTCACACACCTGCTCACTTACGCAATTCAACTCACTCGTCTTTTCCCTATAACATAGGCTTTCTGATAATGATTCATTTATTGTCATATTTAGTTCATTGGATTTCCATAGAAAGTTTGAGTCCCACCAGTGTAATATGACATGTAGCTGTAAACTACGGACTACAATCCCATCTCACTCACTCGATCACTCACACTCACTCACTCCTCACTCACACACTCACTAACTCACTCACTCACACACCTGCTCACTTACGCAATTCAACTCACTCGTCTTTTCCCTATAACATAGGCTGTCTGATAATGATTCATTTATTGTCATATTTAGTTCATTGGATTTCCATAGAAAGTTTGAGTCCCACCAGTGTAATATGACATGTAACTGTAAACTACGGACTACAATCCCATCTCACTCACTCACAAACTCACTCGCACACCTGCTCACTTACGCAATTCAACTCACTCGCCTTTTCCCTATAATACAGGTTGTATGATAATGATTCATTTATTGTCATATTAAGCTCATTGGCGTTCCATGGAAAGTTTGAGTCCCATCAGTGTAATAAGACTTGTAGCTGTAAACAAGCGAACTACAATCCCATCTCACTCACTCACTCACTCACTCACACAGACCACTGCGGTAGCTCAGTTGGTAGAGTGCTCGCTCCGTAAGTGGGAGGTCGTGGGTTTGAACCCCGGCCCGGTCTGACCCAAGACTTGAAAGTGGGTACTGACTGTTCTTTCGCCAAGCACTCGGCATTATGAAATGAAAGTCATGGTTCTTTCGGATGGGAACTTAAAATAAACGTGTCACGGTGGGATTGGCACGCTAAAGAACCCTGCTGTATAATGCCATCAGCGCAACGCACAGGCAAAATTACTGCACTTTCGCCTATAACTGGCGACGTCTCGATATAAGTGAAATATTCTTGACTGGGACGTTAAACACCATTACTACTACTACTACTACTCACTCACACACCTGCTCACTTACCCAATTCAACTCACTCGCCTTTTCCCTATAACACAGGTTGTATGATAATAATTCATTTATTGTCATATTTAGCTCATTGGCGTTCCATGGAAAGTTTAAGTCCCACCAGTGTAATATGGCGTGTAACTGTAAACTAGCGGACTACAATCCTGTCTGTGGGGTGGATGGTGTCATGTACTACTCACCATGTTACGCAGGATGTAACACCATAACCTCCAGAGATGAACCAGTGGTAAGTTATATACAGTCAAACCTGTGTCTATTAAGGCCACCCAAAGGAACCAATAAAAGTGGAATTTATTGGGCAGTTAGTCTTTATATACAGGTTCAAATTACATGAATAATGAGCATTTTCGATAAAATTTAACTGGCCTTTAAAAGCAGATGACCCTTATATAGAGGTGACCTTTAGGTAGGTTTAACTGTATATTGTTAACTAAAGCAAAAAATAACCAGTTATTACAAGCATAATGATGTAAATAATTGGTCTAGAGTTGACAGATTTGAATACGATGTCTTCAAAAGAATGTGCTGCTAGAAAAGGTTAAGTTGAGTTGAGTAATGGTGTTTAATGTCCCAGTCAAGAATATTTCACTTATATCAAGACATAGCCAGCTGTAGGCGAAGGTGCAGAAATTTTGCCTGTGCGTTGCGCTTATGGCATTATACAGCAGGGTTCTTTAGCGTGCCAAGCCCACCGTGACACGGGACCTCGTTTATTTTAAGTTCCCAACCGAAAGAACTTATATCGAAACGTCACCAGCTATAGCTTCTTGTCTAGTTAGCTGCAGCTGTCACTTGTGTCACTCAAAATTGAGAATGAATTTTAAATAATATGCATGTTTTGTTCACTTTACATCTGTTTTTCTTTATTTACAGAAATACAGTAACTGCAGTTGTTTATATTACTATGAAGATAATGAATCACATGACTACATGGCTCAGCAGTCCAAATGTGAAAGTACATGTGTTTATCTCCCCGTATTCATGCCAATATTTACATTAGTAATATTGCTCACATTTACTGCAAGTATGCCTGCATTGTCAGCAACACTCAGGTTAGTATACAATAGTTACCTCCCTTTATATTTTTGCTGCCGACCCTTTTTATGTAATGTGGGTCTGACTGAAATCTGACCGTGTCTGGGTGCAACCCTACTAAAAGAATTGAAAAATTGATCGAAAAAATATGCTGCATTGTTATGTGATGTCTTAGAGAAATGGATACAATATAATGCATGTAGTGATTTTTCACCTGCTCCCGGGCACAAAAATAAGAAACTACAACCTTAATCCACCCATGTAAATCACTCTAATTCACTGCAAATACAGATAGATTTGAGTGGTGATGAATAACATTGCAAATCCTCAAACTATATGATAGTTTGCGGGTCAGTCCCCTTCTTTGCGGCTTTAAGAATTCAGAATGGGGACATTTTTCCCGCATTTAGTACATAACTGAAGCAAGATTAGCATTATGTATTTCTAAACCAGTAAATGTACATGTATTGCAGTTACCATTATTGTATGTTTGTTAGTAAGACGAGTAAAGGGAATGGCTTGAGGGGAGAAAATGAGGCCATGGATGTATATTATTTGTGTACTGGTAAACTATTTGAAAATATTACTATAATTTCGCTGAAAACTCCTATAATTCCCTATAAAAACCCTATAATTGTGACCCCATATTCCTATTTTTCCTATATTTTTGGACCCTAAAACTGGTAGGACCCCTGTAATTGTCTCAAATCAAAAAAGTTTTAATTATTTAAATTACATTTTATTATATAATCTACTCAATAATCCATGTAATACGGTCATACAATAAAAATCGTATTGAATGAGTGTGACGTCATAAAAGCATAAAGGTCATTTCAGAGTGACGTCACACAATTGACTTGATCCACAGTTTGTTTCATTTGACACTGTTTGTTGATTCTAATTTAAGCTGATACTTTTGTACTTTTCTTCTAAAAAGAAGATACATTGTATTTAAATTGAAAATGTTTGTTTTGTTTTGTATCCTGCGGACAGACTATTGTTTACTTATGATATTTCAGCAGGATTAATTTTGGCGCATGTACACATTTACGTGAACTTGTTGTGTTTCGGTCAATCAGCTGTTTTCTTTATAATGAGAAGACAAGTTTTAAATCTACGAAAAAACAGTTTTTATGGGATTATATAATAAATAGAATCTTGCATTCGTGTCTATGCAATATTGAATTTATTAAACTCGTTGGATAATGTTTTATGCAACTCGCCAAGGCTCGTTGCATAAAAAATTATTCAACTCGTTTAATAAATTCAATATTACATAAACACTCATGCAAGATCCTCTATTTATTTAATTATATTTGTGTTATGATTTATTTTGATAGGTGTGTGCCTCATCATCAGAGATCCATAGCATTGGGTATACAGTGGATAATAGCCAGATGTCTTGGTATGTATGTTCACACACACTTTACATTTACTATACCTAATGTAGCAAGTGAAGATGGTATATGTTTTTTTACCCATCAGCCTATCATAAGGTTTTCGAACTTATTTTCTAAATGCTTGCAGAAATAGAGGTGGTTTTGGTATATTGAGTTAGAAGTTGAGTTGAGTAATGCTGTTTTACGTCCAAGTCAAGAATATTTCATTTATCAAGATGCCACCAGGTATAGGCATATAAATTTTGCCTGTGCGTTGTACTGATGGCATTATACAGCAGGTTTCCTTATCATGCCAAGCCTACCAAGACACGGGACCTCTTTTATTTTAAGTTCCCATCCGAAAGAAACGTGACTTTTTTTTTTTCGTAATGCCGAGTGCTTGGAGATAGAGAGTCACTACACTCTTTCAAGTCTTGGGTCAGCACTCTACCAACTGAGATACAGCAGTGGTATATTGAGTCTGGAATAAGTTACAATTCAAGTTTTATTTATCTCTGCTAATTATTACATAAATTATGGTTCTTGGTCTTTGATAATTTTCATTGACATAGTTGAAATATTAGGGTTTTTTTTTCATAATAATATTAAAATAACCGTTTTCTGCATTTTTTTTATGAATGCTTGCAGCTCTAGAGTTGCTTTTTGGTATTTGAGTGTACCACTATCAGTTACAGTTTAAGTTACAGGTGGCCAATCAAGTTATTTATTTGTCCAGATTTTTGGTTTACAAGTCTGCCACAGTAAGTTTCTGATCTAGTTTACATTCCATTCTGCTCTGCAGATTTTTACAGAAATCACTGCCCTTGTACTTCAAAAATTCACAGAAATAACTGCCGGCATGTTATGTAAGCGAGCTCACTTTCTAAGATTTATTTATTTATTTATTTCAATTCAATTCAATTCAATTCAATTCAATTCAATTCTTTTATTTTATTTTATTTTATTTTATTTTATTTTATTTCATTTATATTTTTTTTATTATTATTATTATTTATTTCAGGGTCTATACCAGGACCGATCCTGTTTGGCAAAATGATAGACATTACTTGTCTTTTGTGGCAGAGCAAGTGTAGTGAAAAAGGCTCGTGTTTCTTTTACGACAATAAAAGCATGAGTTACAATCTCCTCGGAGTGGCTATATCGGCTAAATTTTTATCAGCATTATTTTTCTTTCTGGCATTAGTGTTTTACAAAATGCCGAACAAAGGCAAAGACAACATGAACCAGTCAGACAAAAAGAAAGAATCAAACTTAACAGCATTAGGAAAAAATAATCAAAGTGTTGATACCTTGACTACATCAGTGCAGGATGAGGTTGTCAATGGCGACATAAAACAAAATGGCGGAACAGACTTGGATGAAATCAATAAAAATGTGCCAAAACATGATGGTTATGAATTGTCCAAAATGTAAAGTGTGTGTGTGTGTGTGTGTGTGTGTGTGTGTGTGTGTGTGTGTGTTTTAGATATGTGTGTATCTTTGTATATATAAAATCAAGATCTCAGAAAATTTATTTTGTTCACAAACATGGTACTGTCATTGCTTGGTTGTACAGAGCTCAAATAATGGAATTCGCCAGAGTACCATGTGATCAATACTTCTTAATGGTACTGTGGAATGTTGTAGAAAACAACATTTATGTCCATCTTTCCTGGAGTAATGTCATATAAGATGAAAAAATTTGAACTAAAGTAATTCCATCACCAATGGAAATAATTGTTCCGCATCATCAGTAAGATAAGACCCCACCTCACCTCACCTATCCTCTTCGTGACCGCTGGCACATAAGGCCCCTATTTTGTTAAGCACAACTAGAGGGCTGACCTTCTGCTTTTTGGTGCATTATGGGTTTCTGTAATCAAAGATTTTTACTTAAGCTGTAGAAACGCCCTGAACTTGGAGGACCAGTGGTTTTCTTTTGAGGTTTTCCTTCCCTTAGCCACATGTTTCAGTTATTTGAGGTGCTGGAGACTCACCTATCACCACTGTCACTCAGCTGCAATTGCATTTACATCACCACTGTCACTCAGCTGCAATTGCATTTCCAGGGCCACAAGACGTGGAGGTGTGACATGTGAATCGCTATTCCTATTTTTCTTATATTTTTGGGCCCCTAAACTGGTAGAATCCTTGCTTTTAGCACATATGCTAAATAGCAAAACTTTAATCCATACAAAAACAGAATTTTCCACAGTGTTCCTTCTAGTTTTGTTGCTTTTTGATATCTATATAAGATGTGTTGTATGTATGCCAGTGAATGTACACTTGTCACCCAAAAATACAAATTTATATTTGCCATAGGTTTATATTTTAAGCATCATGTCAAATTTATTTCATATATTTGGCCTGGCACCCCAATGGATCACACAGGGTTCGAACAGGCCTGGAAAAGTCCTTAAAATTTGAGGTTTGCCCTAAAAAGACCCTAAAAACAAGTCCGACCCTAAAAAGCCCTTGAATTTATCATTAAGGCCTTAAAAAGCCCTTGAATTTGGCCAGTTGGGTGTCTGTATTTTGATATTAAGTGGTTGCAAATAGACTGATATAAATTAATTAATAAATAAGTTACATTGAAATGGGCAATTTAAAGGTACCTGGCCCAACCAAACGCCAAACTTCAACCTCCACTTCAAGTGTCGTTACTATGGATACGTAAGTAATTGTTTAATCAATTTAATTGACTTTACATCAATATTTTTTGCTAAAATTGTCCCTCTGATTAGGCCTTAAATTTGCAAATAAGACTTTGAAAAGACCCTAAAAAGTCATGAAATTTGGAAATCAAATGTCTGTACGAACTCTGATCACAGGTCTCTCATGGCCTAGGTTTCAAGCCCACTAGGAACATATTAAACTGTGAGAAAGTTTGTCAGTTTGTTTGTCAAAGGTGGTTAGCTTTCTTTAGGCACTCCAGTTTTCTTTACCATCTTTAAATTGACTGATTTGATATAAATGAACATATCTTGACTGGGGCATAAAACACCATAATTCCAGTTCTGGGATAGTGGAGGAAACTTGAGTGCCCAGAGAAAACCACCAACCTTCAGCAAATGAACTGACACACCCTCTCACACTAGATTTGTCCCAAGTAGGATTCATACCAAGGCTGCTAGAGGCGATGTGATCCATTGTTGCACACCTTAGACCATTCAGCCAACAACACACACAACCACCACCACCACCAAAACCACCCCCCCCCCCCCCTCCGTAATTTATGGATGACAGTGTATACAGTCAAACCTATCTTTAATGTCCTATCACAAAGGAACCAGTAAAAGTGGCATTTATGGGCAGGTGGCCTTTATAGACAGGTTTAAATAATATGAATAAAGAACAATTTGGATACAATTCTACTGGCCTTTATAAGTAGATGACCCTTATATAGAGGTGGCCTTTAAGGCAGTTTGGACTGTATATTTAAAAAAATCTGTTGAATATTTATTGAATATTTAATATATGTAATGTAGTTGGTTGTCATAAATTATAATACATTGTGATATATTGTATTGTCATGTTTTTAATATCATATTTTTCTTGACATTTTTTAAATTCATCTAGCATTATGATCAAAAGGTCTGATTTTGTTCAGAATATTCTATATTTAATAACAACACCCCAGAAATTTTCCAGTCATACCTAACCCTATTCCCCTGATTTGGCTCATTGTGGTCAGTCCTAAATATTGTCATATTTTCATATCATATTTTCCTTAATATTTTTTTATATTCATCAAACATTATCAATCAAAAGATCTGGTTTTTGTTTTGAATATGTCATACTCAATCCCTAGAAATCTCCTACGCATTTCTCTTATTTGGCCCGGTCTTGGTCCATATACAAATATTGTTATTTTTTTATATAGTTTGTTGACATTTGTTTGTTTTTTGGGTTTTTTTAACACTCATCAAATATTATTATTAAAAGATCTGATTTTGTACAAAAATTAAAATATGTTAAATCCATCTACCCCATTCTCAGAAACCCCTCATCTTCAGAAACCTTCCCCCATCCACTAGAAATCCCCCCATCTATACCTCGTCCCTTTTTCACAAATTTGCCTTTTCTGGTCTATCCCATACTTAGTCATTTCTTTTATGTAGATTTGAATCTCATAATTTTTTAACAAGAACAAATGAATTTAATTTATTTATTAGATCATGACCTATGACCTTTTTTCGTTTCCATGAAAACATCACATCTCCTTAAATACAGGTTTGTTTGGGTAGTAAATTTGTTTTAATTATCAATATATATAGCAGATTTTAGTTGAATTTTTAAAATTGATCAAATTTCGTCAAAATATTCCAACAGCTGATCACTGCCAAAAATGAAAATTTGTGTATTTATCGTTTATTTGATTATTATGTGTATCGTGCATTCAAGATGAAATATAGGGCTGACGATCGACAGCATTAAAAAATGTTATATCGCTAAGTGACCGACGACATAAAAAATTTATATCGCTTGGAGATTAACAGCATTAGAATTTTATAGTGCTGGGGGATTGACAGCATTTTAATTTTCATATTGCATGGAGATCGACGGCATTTGAATTTTTATATTGCTGGGAGATCAACATCATGGTATTTTTTGTTTTGCTGGGAGATCAAAGGCATTTAAATATTTATGTTGCTGGGTGATTGACATCACTGTATGTTTTGTATTGCTGGGAGTTCGACAGCATTTGAATTTTTTTATTGCTGGGAGTTCAACGGCATTTGAATTTTTATGTCGCTTGAAGATCAACGGCATTTTAATTTTTATGTTGCTGGGAGATTGACGACATTCAAATTTTTATATTACCATTTTCAAAGAGTTTTTATATCGCCAGTATAGACCAACAAATATGGAAATTAATTCCACATCTTTGTTAATTATTACTTTTATTTTTATACAATTTAATAAGAATTATCAATATGCCATTCCAAATCTACATTATGGCAGCAAGAAGTGAAACAATTTTCCTCAAAAACGAGAGAGAGAAAAAGTGATGATCATGCTTTGAAACATTTGTCCACAAAGTCAGCCATGACAAGATTAAAATTTTAAAATGTCGGTGAAGTGTTGAAATAATGATAATCATCTTTCCATCCATGACATGATTACTGATTACATAAGATCATTTGTATGCATTTAATTTTTTAACAGAAATTTTTATAAAAATTATACATTCTACGCAAGATATAAATTTATCAAAATAATATATTACATTCTATCCCCAAAATGCAAAATATCGTTAGCCAAGTGGTTAATCTATTGGAGCCTGGAACAACCAGTCCCAGCTGACTCAAGAGATACTAGAGAAGATTTAATTATACACATTATTTCTGATTTTCTCCCTTTAGTGAGTATTGCATTGTTTTGACATTATATGTGTCAGTATTAAAATGAATGAAAATATAAACAATTCTGTGCTTCTTTACAAATTAATGCAATTTCTTTTCTTATTTTTATAATTATTTTTTGTTATTAAAAGTAATTTTCAGGTCTGATTTAATATTTAAGTTTTTCATTATGAAGTATTTGATAAATTTTCTTAGAGAACTGACTATTTAAGCAGTCCTTTGGCATTTGTAAGAAATTGGCAGCTTACAAGCAGTTCTTAGCAATCAGGTTGTTAGCAGTCTAATAAACAACTTATTTTGAAGTTCTTTACTGATAACTTATTTATCACAGAACCTTTCACCACATAGGTTCTAGTCCTACTTGGAGCAGATCCTAGTGTGAGGTAGCTCAGTTGGTAGAGTGCTTGCCCCGTAAGTGGAAGGTCGTGGTATCGAACCCCGGCCGGGTCTGACCCAAGACTTGAAAGTGGGTAGTGACTGTTCTTTCACCAAGCACTCGGCATTTCATGGTTCTTTCGGATGGGAACTTAAACAAGGTCCAGTGTCACGGTGGGCTTGGCACGCTATAGAACCCTGCTGTATAATGCCATAAGCGCAATGCACAGGCAAAATTTCTGCACCTTCGCCTATAGCTGGCGACATCTTGATATAAGTGAAATATTCTTGACTGGGACATTAAACACCATTACTCAACTCAACTCCTAGTGTTAGAGAGTTCGTTGGCTTTGCCGATGGTCAGTAGTTTTCTCCTTGCACTGGCGTCCTCCACTATGGATCAATCGACTGCTATGATGTAAGTGGAAGAACATTTGCTGGTTTCTCCACTCCTAACTTTACTCCTTAAGTTTTCAAATCTTAGGCCAGTACCTGTATTCCACAGAGAAGATTTAAATGAAGCAATTGCGATGAAATGGATTTATATTTTCAACGTTTAACATATCAGACTTAATTTTTGTGAATTTAAATTATTTTGTAAATTTTGTTGTAAAAAAATTTTATTTAAAATTTTCTTAATTAATTGTTTATATTTAAATTTATGAAATGATTGTTGTATAGTAAAGATTTTTGAAATTTTTGACAAAGGGAGACAACTCTCTACCAAAGATAGTAACATTGATGATATTTATTATAACTGTAATGACATATATGCATGTTACAATTTCAATAAAATGTACTTTAGAGAAAAATATTTAAGTGATGGAGCTATATTGGTGCAAGATTATTTCTTAGTTTTGAGGTTTTTAAAAGTTTATATAAATTTACCAAAGTTGCAAAAGTGTGCATTACTGCATGTAACTAGGTTAAAAAAAAACATTATGTGTTTCTGCTAACTGTCTTAGAAAAATTTTGGTTGAAAGGCATTTTTTTTTTTACAGTGAACATATGGTGCAAGCTAAGAATATCAATTTTAGAGAGCATTTTAAAATATTGTCATAAATAACTTTAGAGTAGGCATCAAAATTTAGGGTCATTGGTTGGGTTAACGGAAACACAAAATTATTTTTTTAGGCCTAAGTTACATGTACATTATATAAACTGTGATATTGTCTTTTTGTAATTTCTGTTGAAGCTTTAAGAAAATTTTTAAAGATTTATAACTATTTTCATGACAGGAGACTTAATTATTTTTTTTTTTGACAATTCGATAAAATTTTGTATGTTAAATATTAAAAATTTTAAATAATAATTTTTTGTAACGAATTGGTTAGACTGATGGTAAAGTTGAAATCTGTCTAAGTTGTTAATTCTGAAGAGAAATCAATGATCCCATATAAATAACTTTATTTTTCCTAAAAACAGGTTTACTTTCTCATTAGGGGTTTTTGTTGCCAAATTGTCGAAATCTCTTTCTTAAACAGATCACAGCACCTCTCATTGCGGAGGTTCAAATCCTACTTGTGACAGATCCTCTTTTGAGAAATATTGTCAATTGGTTTGCCAAGGGTTGGTGGTTTTTCTATGGCACTCTGGTTTCCTCCATTATTCCATGAACTGAATGCCTCAATAGTGGTGAGAAAATCTTGCTTTTTGGGTAAAAATGCCATTCAAAGAAAAACTTACCTTTTCAAACAAAAATTGGGCTTTGAGACCTAATACCTCTTAAGCTACCACTAACAGTACAAAGCACCTCTAAATCTCCTAGGTTTCAATTCTACACATGCTTAATGCCATCTCTCCCGGTGGAGAATTGACATATCGCCGACCATGCCTATTATGTTCCAACACTGGCCGCCATCATGGTACCAAAGCAGCATCACTGCAACTAATGACGTACTAGTATCAGTGACATTGAATGGAACAATTAAGTTTTTATTCTTTTTGGGTGTAAATCAAGCATGACGGCCCTTTGTCGGAATATTGTGGGCGTGGCCAGTGATACGTCAATTGGGGCAAATTCCACTCATACAGAATGAAAAAGTTATTTTGTAGTGGTTCAGTAGTACTGTACACAGTTCATCACATCTCAAATTTTTCTCATCTTCATAAAACCTCAAAATTGTTGTTCATTTTTTTTTCATGAATCATTTTAAATATCTTAAGAGAATTTTGGGCAAATTTGCCACTATATTTGTTGCTATATTTAATGTTCATAGGTCTCGTTGTTTAATAACATGTATCATACATAGATGGCGCTGTAATCAACCTCATACCTAAGTGCAATCATTGATGTAAAATTTTTGTGATAATTAAGTCTTTTTGTAAGTAAATAAATATAATTTTGTATGCAGCTTATGTTATATACATATAGTCTATATGATGTTGAATATAGGTATAGGCAAACAACATTGACCTGTCCACTTGACCTTTCATTAGGAATATTCATATATGTTATAAGGATCTACCCTTTACATGGGTAGTGTTACAGGCTGACCAATTTGACGGATTTTTAACAAAAAAATGGATAAAATGAAAAGGGAAAAAAAGATAGATTTTCCCATTTTGACAGGGTTTTTTCAATTAAAGTACTAAAAATTCAAACTTTTGTATGACAACCTTGCACACTAAAAATGTACCGATCTGGACAAATAAGTAAATTTGATTGGTCGGCCTGGTGTTAGGGTCCGCAGTTAAGACATAACAATGCATGATTCCCCTGACAAAGAGGAAATAAGCACCTGTGATCCCTATAGGTAAATGTACTGGTTCATAATAAATATTTACATTAAAGGTCAAGCGGACAGGTCAATGTTGTCTGACTATATTAAATTGTCCTATTGTGAATTTATCATGCATGACAAAGACAATGTTATATATATATTTAGAATGCTGAAATTAAAATGCAGTATTTTGTTATATGGGGTCTTATTTTGTTCTTAGCTCACCTGGTCTTAAGGCCCAAAGATCACATAAATGGAAAAGTGTTTTCTCTACCTATTGCGGTAGCTCAGTTGGTAGAGTGCTCTCTCCATAAGAGGTTTTGGATTCGAACCCCAGCTGGATCTAACCCAAGACTTGAAAGTGGGTAGTGACTGTTCTTTTGCCAAGCATTACGAAATGAAGTCAGTTTTTAGCTCACCTGGCCAAAGGCCATGTGAGCTTATGGCATGGCGAGGCGTGCGTGCGTGCGTCAGTAAACTTTAATCTTCTCCTCCAAAACTACTGGGCCAACTGAAACCAAATTTGCCATGGAAGGTCCTTGACAGAGTCTAACTATAGTTTGTTCAAATCATGGTGATCGAATATCCAAGATGGCCGCTGTTACTAAAAATAGACAAAACCTAAAAAAATCTTCTTCTGTTGAACCACTCATTGGAGGCAAAAACTGATGTGATATTTGGATTCTACATAGTCTTAACCTTTAAGTTTGTTCATTTCATAAAATTTGGTTTAAAAATAGGTTACGCGTTTTTGCGTTTAATTTTGAAAAAATCGTAAAATATTTTTAAATTGCTATAACTTGACTATATAACCAGATAATGACATGGGGTTTTCAGTTTTGACATATTCTTGTAATTACCTTCAAAATGGTGTCAAGGTCAATTATGAAGGTCATGACCTAATTTTAGACTTTTCTAATATTATTTATAATCTCAAAAACTATAAACTTTTTGTATAGGCATGTATATTGGAATATTGTTGGTATTGATGTAACGATCATTTTGATATATAGATTAAGGTCATTGGTTCAAAGGTCAAGGTCACAGATGCGAAAGAATACTGAAATGGTTCATTATCTTGAAAACTATGAACTTTTTGTATAAGCATGTATATTAGAATGTTGTAGGTATTGATACAACGATCATTTTTATGTATAGAAAAAGGTCATGGGTCCAAAGGTCAAGGTCACAGTAGCAAAACAATACCAAAATTATTAATTATCTCGAAAACTATAAACTTTTTGTATAGGCATGTATATTGGAATGTTGTTGGTATTGATGTAACGATCATTTTGATATATAGATTAAGGTCATTGGTTCAAAGGTCAAGGTCACAGATGCGAAAGAATACTGAAATGGTTCATTATCTTGAAAACTATGAACTTTTTGTATAAGCATGTATATAAGAATGTTGTATGTATTGATACAACGATCATTTTGATGTATAGAAAAAGATCGTGGGCCCAAAGGTCAAGGTCACAGTGGCAAAACAATACCAAAATCATTAATTATCTCGAAAACTATAAACTTTTTGTATAGGCATGTATATCGGAATATTGTTAGTATTGATGTAAAGATCATTTTTATATATAGATTAAGGTCATTGGTTCAAAGGTCAAGGTCACAGATGCGAAAGAATACTGAAATGGTTCATTATCTTGAAAACTATGAACTTTTTGTATAGGCATGTATATTAGAATGTTGTAGGTATTGAGACAACGGTCATTTTGATGTATAGAAAAAGGTCATGGGTCAAAAGGTCAAGGTCACATTTGCAAATCAATACCAAAAAGGTTTATTATCTGGAAAACTATAAACTTTTTGTATAGGCATGTATATTAGAATATTGTTGGTATTGGTGCAATGATCATTTTAATATATATATTATGGTCATTGGTTCGAAGGTCAAGGTCACAGATGCGAGTAGCAAGTTTCATAAATATCTAAATATCCACATCAGAGTTATTGCTCCTTAAATGTAGTATTTATTGTGTTTTTGTGCTGTAAACGGCCCAGGTGAGCGGTACAGGCCCTATTGGGCCTCTTGTTTTCAGATAAGAACTGAAAATAAACAAGGTCCTGTGGCACAATAAAGAATCCTACTGTATAATGCCATCAGCACAATGCACGGGCAAAACTTCTGCACCTTGGTCTATAGCTGGCGAAGTGAAATATATTTGACTGGGACAATAAACCCCTTTTCTCAACTCACTTGGTTAAGGCCAATGGCTTTTCTTCAGGTACTCCATTTTCTTCCAACATCCATGAATTGACCATCTCACTGTAAGTGAAAAAAAACTTGACTGACACATTAAACTTCATTATAGCACTTCTTGAGGGGCAGAGCAGGCATAAACCCAAAACCCAGAAATGGTGAGTCTGGCGAAGCTTTGGACCCACATGTTTCATCTATTATACTAGTAAATATATTCCCCCTGCATTCATGTCTGTAGCAAATAGACCAATATTGCATATATGGTCAATAGTGTGTACATTAGTCAATGCCAATAACAGTACCATATGTAAAGTACTCAATTTTCAGCTATGTCAAAGGTCATGGATCAATTCTCAGTCAGGTCAGAGGTCAAGGTTCAATTCCAAGCAAGAACAGTCTTTTGAAACATTTGGCATTTTGAAATGGAACCAATGATTCTTTTGAATGAGACTTCACAATGGATTAGGAAATTTGTAGATAAAAGCGTGTACTTCGATAGACACAATGAAAAGATCCACTGCAAGGAAAAATAAAAACAACCAAGAAGAAACCAACAATGAAAAAGGCAAGTTGTTGTTGAATGTTGCTTAATCAGCAATTTTCAGCTATTCGCGACGAGAACTACTTTATTAACTTCTATGAATTAATTTATGAACAAGTTCGTGTATGCATGTGAAATGCGAGTGTGTTTTATGGTCTGCCTTGTACCAGCAAGCACCCAGGGCGACTTTAAGGTGCTAGCCCACCGAGATTCAGTACGTCGCAGACAAGCATAACAGTCGATAGAGTGCACATATGTCCGTTTGGCAGCAAGAGGGTTAAAAAATTTGATTTATAACCCTTCAAACGTACTTGAATCACACCACTAGATACTCTTCAGTGCCCATCCAAAGTCTTGAGTTTTATAATCAGTGGCCTCAATATTGCTGTCGCATAGTCTTTTATATGTGTTTTTATGATTATTATTATTTCTGTGCCGTGTGACTTTTCTTGATCGGATCGGAAATAATTGCCTAGTACATTAATTTGCATGTTTTCAATTTCACCAATAACATTCCGGAGTCATTATACTATTTTCTTTCTTTTTTTTTTTTTTTTTTTTTAAAGAAAGAAAAAAACAAAAACGTATCTCTTTTACATTCAACATACCAAACCTTTCCTTTATTTCTTTCTAATATCAACAAAACAAGTGTTGTTGTTCTGCTATTTGATTGATGGAAGGCTTCCAAATCGTATAGAGACATTGTATTATATCATATACACGTGTAAAAAGGGAGGGCCAGTCAGGAGATGCTTAACGAGAAAGTCACTGATGAGTTCCTATATCTTTCATTGTACTAACACTATTACGGTAAGATACAAATTACTGTAATATTGGCCTCGAAAAAATACTCCAAAAGTAAGGTAAGTATGATCTATATATCTTCATAAAACTTACTCGAAGTAACGCGTTCATTCAATGTTATTTTGTAACAATTTTGCGGCTTGGTTCTTCTTTCAATTACATCATAGATTTAGTATATATAGCCATCCGTTGCTATGGAGATTTGTCATGGTAACAAATGATGTTATAATTTATGTTGTCGTATCTATTGCTAAAAATGATATTTACACTAACATTTCAGAATGTTTTGAAATCTACTATGATGTTAAGATCATAATTCAAATTGTCCAAAATTAAAATTTATTGGGGTTCAGTTTCCATGCTAACCAATGGTACACGAAGGCGCCGCGGCGAAGTTTAATTACCATGTTTTACAAAGACTAAATCTCAGACTGTATTCTACAGAAAATTCATCATATATTCTGCCATGGGGCCAAAAATGATCTAATATACATAACCTCCTTTGAATATTACATGCTTGCATACATGATGGACAGAACCAGTGTCGGCTTCCTTCTCGAAGAATTTCAGCATTGTCTGCAATTTCGCCGAGAAAGGTGTTCAGTAAATCTTTAAGACAATGTTTAACTTGTTTGCTATTTAAAGTTATAATACTGTTCAACTTGAAAGGCAAGGGGTGTCTAATTGCTTTCCTTTTTCAATGATGTACATTTTTAATCAGGTGGTTATGATAAAGCTATTTTGTTTATATCATAAGCTATGGTTGTTGGTCCATTTAAACAGTTATACAACGAAACAATATGGAACGCCATAACTGTATATTAAACGCCATAACTGCCTTATGTATGATATAAGTGTGTTGTGTAATCTGCATGTTGTTACGTGGTGTTACAACATCAACATTCGATGTCGTTAGATCATTATGTTAAGTTGTTAATGTTGACTTATCATGAGCTTAGGTTAAAACTGGCATTATTATTTTAAGTTTAAATACATCATTATGTTGAGCCAGAACTTCAAGATGCTGGATCAAATCAACACGATCTAACAAGCTGCTTACAAATAAATTGTTGACCCAGGGATATTTCAAGCCTAGGCTCATCAGGGCCTTCAAAAACTCAAAAAGTTTTATGACCGTCATCACAATATTGTTGATAAGCATGATGTCTCGGTGTCCTGGATTATCCTGGATATAATTGACGAACCATAGTTGAATTATCCTCACACTACACACGCCTGCACGTGGCTTATCCTGGATATAGTTGACTACAGTCACTACCTATATTTTCAAGTCTTGGCTAGAATCCGACTTGGCCGGTTTGAACCAACGACCTCCCGGCCACATATCGTCGGTAGTGAGCTCTCTAACAAATGAGCTACCGTTGTAGTTAAGGAACATATAGAGACATGCTGGTATATTTAAACATCTGATGTAGGGTCTAGATCTGTCCCCGGTGGGATTTGGGTCTAGGTAGTAAGAGACCCTTTGATATATAACCCCGTGCTTTAGGCCACATCTAGAGACTTAAAACTTGCTAACTAAACTGAATCACATCGGTTGTGTGGGAGGAGTACAGTCCAACCTGCCTTAGAGGCAACCTTTATATAAGGGCCACCTTCTTATAAAGGTCAGTAGAATTTGATCCAAATTGTTCCTAATGCATATAATTTGAACCGGCCGTTTATAAAGGCCACCTGCCCATAAAGGCCACTTTTACTGGTTCCCTTGGGTGGCCTTTATAGACAGGTTTGACTGTATCATGAAGTTAAGTTAGCAAATAGTCAACTCCAGATCCTTTCAGTTAGGTAGGGTATACTAAAAGCCACCGGGATGATCAATGCAACAAGCATTCTAGTTATACCGAAAATGTTAGTTCTAGAATGATGGAGAAAACTGGACTACACAGGGAAATATCGCCGACCTTCGTCACTTGCTTATACCAGGGTCTGTGGGACTAGACGATAACGAGAGTTCCTGTTCATGATCCTTTCGCTTTAGTTTAGATCAAACTGTCACAGAGGGTCCTAAATGCATATTGAGGCCATAATTCTTTTGTGAACTATCTTATTATTTCAGTTTAATCTGCCCAAGTCCGGATTTAGAAAATGGTGATGTGGTTATAGTCATTTTAAAGGGCTCCTTTGTACAAATTCACTGATTTTATAACCAATGAGCTTTAAACAAAAGGTACGGGGGGGGGGGGGGGGGGGGGGGGGGGGGGGGGGGGACCAGAGCTCTAGATAAGAATTTGACATCATAAGGTTCATTACCCCTACTTTTTTCTAAAGGGTACCCTGTAAAATCTAAAGAGTATCGACACTGATCCATAAAAATGTAAAGAGTATTTTCAATTTTTAAAGCCATTTATTTAAATAAATATAACCGGCAATAATACAGTAACGCCATCTTCATTGTGACAATAGCAGGTTTTGACACATTTAAAGAGTATTTTTTTTTAAAAATAAAGGGTATTAACACAGACACTCCTCTTATCTGAAGCTCTGAAAACCATTCAATAACTTAATGAAAAACGTATTTGAGTTGAAAATTATTGATCGTTAAGATCAGTTTAATCTGATCAATCATAAAAACGTGAATGACGAAATTTAACTAGCGATTGCCTAATCTTACATATAAAAACATTTAATTTATGTCTCTGTTCAAATACATTATAGCTATGTACTCCAAATATTTCCCATTCTCTGGCTGTTTGGTACAAGATGTTTATTTAAAACGCAGTAACTTAGTTACGTGATGGGATATATCTGGGATCGAGGTTAGATGATAATTTGAAGTTGGGTTGCTTCCCTTGGGTAACATTTTATTTAGAACGCACGAGAGCTAAAAATGGCATTGCAGCTACGACATTTCTCAAGAACATTGCGAATACTTGGGTAAGGCGGTTATTTGAGGCAAATTTATAAAGTTGCTTTAATAGAAGAGAGATTTTAGCACAGGCAACATCACAAATCATAATGACAGTCCATAACAACCATATGCAAAGGTCGAGTTTGAAGGTTATGCATGTTGATTTTTCTCCCCCCCCCCCTCCTCCCCCCCCCCCCCCCCCCCTTTTCTTCGATTTAGAATTGGAACTGAGAAATGTGGTGCGACTTCATGTTATCACAGTGTCATTATGCGTTTGTAGCCAAACATTGTATAAAATTAAACCCTAGATAATTTGTCAAACTTATTGAAAGTTAAACGAATTTTTATGACAAAATTAAATTTGTCCTGTTGTAAGTTGATTTTAGACTTAAAACTTATGAGAGACTCTGTTTAGTCATGTTAATATCCCCAAAATGACCACCTCGGTATAACTTGTAGACTTGGGCATTAGACTCCATTACTCCACTTCTTTAACATGTTTGCTAAAATGGAAATATTTTGTAAATTTTCGATCAGTTTATTGATATAAATGTGTTAAAGGAGAATTCTAAACTAGAAAGCCAGTGAAAGTACCAATCTGCCATGTCGGCACATAAGTCATCTGCAACTGCAAATATTGAAACAGGAAAAAGTAACATCAACAGGTGTAACATAGATTAAAATGAATATTTTTTAAACTGTCTTTAGTCACAATCACATGGGCATAGGAATTTACTATGTCTCCTGATCACCAATATTTTGCTGCAGAATTGTAAATGAGTCTAATACTGGCATTTATCACACTGGCACATCTTGTCAGTAATAATGGTCACCCTATAGATTGCAATTGGGCTATATTAACATAGGGTGCCCCCTTTGGAGTCTTGGGTTTTCTTGAACCAGACTAAAACTAGTGACGTCATATGAACCGACATTTGTCTCAAATTCTCAGATAGTGAACATATGACACTAGGCTGTTTGGAAATAATTAGTTCAATTTTCAAAAGAAATAAGACATTTTATGATGCATGAAAAATGGGAATGACAAACATGGAGGTTTTTATCAACATAGACAAAATATGAGTTTTCATACCTTTTTTAAAAGCATCTTTTGGTGATTTAATTTTTACACTCAAAGAAAAAAAACATGCTGCTATTGTTAAAATTGATTGTTCCATCCCAAAAATTTGACCATGCATGCTCACTATTCTGAATTTGCAAACATTTTGTGACAGAAAATTCCTGATGGGCCTTTACGCTATGAATTACAAATTTGTATTTTGTATTTTTCAGAACTAGAAGTATGTCTCAGGGTGATTGGGGTTCTGGTGCTGGAAAGGTCAGTATTGACAGTTAATTGACAGTAGATTTTGTTAACTAACAGAACTTTTTCTTCTTATGATTTTTGGGACAAAATTGAGCCTCAGTCCCAATGACAAAAACAATGATATTTTCCCAATGCGTTGGTTATTTTTCCCAATTATTCTGTTGAATAATTTTTAGCTAAGCACTCATCACTGAGAAATGAGAGTCACAGGTCACTCAGAAGAGTTCTTAAACAAAGATGTACCATGCTAAGGAATCCTCCCTTCATATTGCCCTGAGCTCACGGCTGATGTAAAAATAATGGGCAATTCATCTACAGTTGGTGACATTCTGATTTTGAGAAATATTCTTTACCGGGATGTAAAACTACATCCAATCAGTCTAGCAATCAATAAATCAATCCCTTAACCAAAATTAACATATATGGTGATATAATAAATTTACTATCACTAGCTGAGATATTGGAAAACATCCATGTTTTTATCTGAAGACTTTTAAATTTTCTCTTAATCCACTTTGATAATATGAATCAAATTTAGTGCGAATGGTTTTTGTTTGGCATAGATTAAAAATTTTTCTTAATCCAAGATGGTCACACTCCCAGCTACTATTAATAGCAAAACACTGACATGGCTGATGTACACAGTTCTATTTAAATGTTTGGTTTATGTTGCTCAGTCTGTTTCAAGCGCTTCTAATTGTAAGTGTCCTCTGTAGCAGCAACAAGTGCCCTACTCTTTTCAAACTTTACAGAGGTGCCTTTACGGCTGTTTCACAATCAAGTGTAAAACAACTGTTACGGGTAAAAATCTGTATGAGGATTAATATAAAGAAAATTTATATACAATGCTAAAGATGGATCACTTTGAGCAGTTTAAAATAAAACAAATTTCATGAAAATCGGACAACTTTTGCGAAAGTTATTAATAATTACAGGTATTAAAACCGATGAGTTATTAGTGTTACGGATGACACTTTTATGTTTTTTTATTGTTAAAATGTTTATATTTTTGTTAGAAATAAAATTTTATGTGCAAGATTGGTAAAATTTAAATGCTAAGGTCTTTTGTTTAGCTTATATATGATGCATTGGGTTATATTTTCATTATGATGTATGCAGGAACAGTTTTTCTGATTTAGTGCATTTGTTACGGTTTTTTAGTTATTTTCTGTGTAATATCTATATCAACTATAGAAAACAATTTAATATGAATAAATTTGTCCATCTTACATCTTGTTATCTGCTGGGTAGTTCAGTATTTTTAAACAAAATGTTAGTTTGCAATATATTTCTTTATTTTTCTTTTTTTTCATTAAATAATAACTGTCATTTCAGTTTTTTAATTTTTTAAGTGTCCGTACCCCCCTCTTATATTTCACAGATAATAGATTACTTGGATTCTTAATTGATAAAAAATAAAGCCTTATACATCTCCTTATCATTTTAAGTTATGGCTAAAATAGAATTGTTTTGTTTTCTTGAAATAGCACAACCAAAAAGTCATTTTAGTGTCCGTACCCCCTGAAGTGTCCGTACCCCCATTTTTTAACAAATTTTGGTTATGGAGAATTTTATGGCTACACAAGCTTCAGTGAATTATTTTATGAATTATTATCAATTATTCTATATTAAACTCTGATTTATCTTTTATATTAACTATGAAAAACATTCTAAAACAAGAATTCCACGGAATTAGAAGTCTTGCCTAGTTAGTTATCAATCGGGTAGAAGTTACAATTTTAAGATGCAGTCTTGGCACAATATTAATTAAAAATTTATAAATGGTCAACAGACGTAATCATTGCATATAATCTAGAAACTAATCAAACAACATTTGAAATCAAATATATTAAAATTTAGATGCATCTTTAATCTCAAAATGTATCCTGTTTATCTGAAGAACCAACAAATGTCAATTTTGTTTTTAATCTCTGTAATATATATTGAAGTTCCATCTTAGAACATGCTCAATTCAAAATTTTGAAAAAACATATTAAAAATGAGTCTGTAGGAGCATTTTCTCAATATTCCAATTTTTCTCTAAAATATGAGTTTTTACCCACAAAATAGTTGAAACATCAGCTTAAATACTCATGTAATCATAGTTAAACTTCACATTAAACGGTGTCAAATAATTTTATTATACCTTTTGTAAATTTCTTGAAATCTGATTGGTTAATAAGTGTTTGGGTAATTTTAATGTCACCCTCGGATTTCAGAAAATCTGACGTCACAGGGTGACATGTATGGTAAGCGGTTGACATTACGAAAAATGTCACATGCGCAGAAAAACTGTGTATGCGGTTCGATCGCATTCGTCTTCTTAATCAGTAAAACACTTTTCTAAGTAATGTGAAATGTGAAATATGATAGATAAATGCTACAAGCGTCTCACAAGTTGCTTACGGACGATAGCTGACTGTCATGATTTTCAATCCTGTATACTTTGGTTGCACAGTATAATTAACATTAACAATCGGTATAATAAAATAAATATTACATTTCTGATAGGGTGACAATATGGACTGTCACCCTATCAGAAATGTAATATTTATACAGTGTAAGTTTAAGAGATACAGAGGATTTTCTCAAAATTCCTTTTGTCATTAAAATGCAAGTTTTCACCTCAAACATATTTGAAACATCAGCTTATATACTCATGTAATCATAATTAAGCTGCATGGTTAAACTGTATTGCCAATTTCATTCAAATAACAGTATTTGTTTAAGAGGCATGGACTTTAACATACAACTTTCACATTTTCTCAAAATTCCTTTTTCACTCAAAATGCAAGTTATTACCCCAAAAATATTTGAAACATCAGCTTATATACTCATGTAATGTTAATCATCATTAAACTGTTGAAAATTTCATTCAAATTACAGTGATAGTTTAAGAGTAATGGACTTTAACATACAACTTTCACTTTTGGCACGCTTATGCCTCAGTCAGCGACGGAAAAGTAAAACCTAAGTCTCGCCTTATGGCCACTGTAGTCGCAAGGCGAGGCAAAAATAAAGAATTTGTCAATATTTCGCAAGGCGAGACAAACATGAAGAATTTATAAATATTTCTATCATAAGAAAGCTAAAATTGTTGTTAAATTAAAAAAATAATTGAATAGTCTTTGTTTAGAATATACTGCCAGGGATAGATACCGTAAGAAAAACTCTGAAGGAGCCAAAAGGACTAGTAAGGATTTTAATCCAGTAGTCCTTCCCATCCATTTGTACTGGTCCTTCCTTGATGGACTCTGGATGAGCACCAATAAATGATGATAGCGTGGCCTTTGCCTCTATAGGGATGGTACAGAAGGGCGTCAAAGCCTCCCCAGAGAAAATTTGCATTTAGAATCCTTCGAAGCTTTTCTGGAACTCCCTAGGGCACAATTTACAACATTAGGACAGTGAAGTTTGCCTCTTTACTCTCATGCAAATATTCAGTATACTATATGATGATTCTGGAACACCTAAAACTGTTCAGATTGGCACCAATTTTCTATTGATCCGTTGGACCAGCCACTGATGATGTTTTACTGGTCCTTCAAATTTTTACTGGCCAGGGTCTAACAGACCAGTGTTAAGTTTCGAACCTAGAGTTTAATTGCACAAGTGGTAAGAATATGTTACATGATTCTATCATAATTAGCAATGTCATAGAAGAGTGGTTCAATATCGATGGCATTTTACTCCAAAGTCAAGATTCTTTTGAATTGGCCTCAGTGACCAAGTTGTCTAATGCAAACACAGCACCTCTCAATGCCTAGGTTTGAATCCCACTCTAGCAAATCCTAGTGTGAGAAAGTTTATCAGAGTCTTTGGTTTCCTGCAGACACTCCAGTTTTCTCCACATCCCAAAACTGATCACCTTGATATAAGAGTACAATAAAGGTTAAAATTAACTTAGTGGATGAATAATTTGTCAAAAAAGAAAAAGATTAACATTCCTGTTTGATTTATGAAGTATTCATTTCATATATTCATTTTCAATGCTTAAAACAAAGGCATTTTATAATTACTTGAAATGGGTAATGATTTTACAATTGAAATTTTCCATTTTGATTTTATATTAGTATCTTAAAATTTGTTGAAATTTTAACTTCTCTATTGTATAAATGAATTGACCAGAGGCTATTATTTAAGTTTAACAGTATCTAATTTTTTGAAGCTGATCATTATGTAAGTTTTTAAAATTTAAATACATGTATGTGTTGCAGTGTTTTCTTTGTCACAGTGGATTAATATCTTAACTGTGATGCTGGCTAGCTGAATTTTCAGAGGGATAGGACTGTGCCTAGGACTGTTTTTATCTTGTAGTGTCTGTACCCCTTGGCAATTAAAACTCTTCATTTGAATATATATATACTGCTTAAAACATTTAATTTTGCAGTAATGTTACAGTATATTGTACATGCTTAAAATATATATGCATAATAATGTGAATATCTTAACACAATTATGTGGCTGTATTCTCATCCAAACTGTAGTGTCCGTACCCCCTTTGGACAGGGTAAAAAAAACTTTGTAATTTTGTTGTTTGTCATTAAGGATGGTCTGTATGAACTGCATTTTATTTCAGATATTTGTAATTTTTAAATTTATGTCAAATTATATTCTGTGATCTGAATTTATCAAAACCATGGGAATTGAAAAATCTACAAAACAATTAATTAAATTTCTGGCTTATTTTAAAATGTTTAGCAAATTAATGACTGGTTTTATTGTAAGCATTTGCTTTCTTGTTCAAGAATTAATTACCTTTCTGTCATACTGACACGATAATCATTTTGTTGGCATTATGTAACTTCATTTTTGATGATAATTATATTTTATATGGACATTCATCAACACAACCCTAACTAATTGAAGTGTCCGTACCCCCATAGTAGGGACTCGAACTTGACAAACAAGTTTTCAAACATTTGAACACCTTGTGCAGAGATATTTTAGCAAGATACTCTATACATATGCTGCTTTCTAATGACATATATGATTTTTTATTTATATGAAGTTTATTTTTTTCCATTTTCATCCCTATATGGTACACTTGATTGTGAAATAGCCGTTAGCATGCAGTGAGACACTGAATCTCTTGAGTTTCATCCTAAAGATGACCAGGTAACAAGCTTTTTATAGCTCTAGTAAGGACAGGAGATGAAAATCATCTCAGGAAAAATCCCAAGTCCTGAGTGAGGTTTGAACCAGCAACCCTTGACCTTGAAAGCCAGTGACTGTTACCACTCTGCCATCTCCGCCCATTTGAAATTATAATTTAAAGTAAGTTGTTGGACATTTAACATATTATAATTAAAAATCTTCTATATAAATTTATATATTTAATTTTATTTTCAGGGTGGAGGAACTGGTGGTAGTGTTAGGTGAATATACCATTACTGAAGTCATTGTGATACACAATATGTACAAAGTAACACAGTGTTTCCAGAAAATAATAAATTTATATGAAATCTGGATACCAAGCAACATCACATAGATTCTCTTTATATCCCTCTTTGATTCTTTAAAAAAAACCAAAATTGATTTTTAAAAAAGAAAAAAATTGCAAGACTAACCCCCACATGATAGAAATCCAATGATGAAATCACAAAAAATAACCACATATATTGTACCAGTACTTAATTTTCATAATAATTTGTATACAATTTTCTCCACCAAACATGTTTGGTTTGTAAGAGGCTTGATATTACTAAAGTATAGTTACTATAGATACTAAAATTACATTGTTTATTAAAGTGTTAATGTGTATTTATGCTTTGTGATCATAACTTTACTGCTAGGTCTCCACAAATTTAAAATTATAAGTAGCTGGTTGGTTGGTTGAATGTTGCTTTATGTCACATCAGCAATTTTTCAGCTATTCATGATGCGAACTATTTTATTAATCTCTATGGATTAATCTATGAACAATATCATGTATGCGAAGTGTATTGTATGGTCTGCCTTGTACTAGCGTGCACTTAGGGTGACTTTAAGGTGCTAGTTCACTGTGTCAGTATGCCACAGACAAGCATACCACTCCCCCATCCCATTATACTGATACCAGGTGAACCAGTAAAGGCCAACCGTGAGGAAAATTCACTTTCTCACATGTGGTCTGAGCAGGACTAGAACTCACAGTGGTGAGAGACCCTGAATTTGTAGACTGACGTCTTATTCATTTGGCCACCACAACCTCAAAATCATTCATAGTAGCCAGTTTTCCTTTTAAATATCCTTTTAAGTACTTTTAAAGTTTTGTTTCACAGATTTAATAGCTAAAACAGATTACTCTTCATAAGAATTTATCAGAAATTGGAAGCCAATGGTGATTTTTGCTGACTGGAAGAGACACATAGCTACTGTTTATTTAAACCTCTGTCTTTTTCTGTTTGTAGAGATGCAGGAGGTTCTTTCGGGAAGATGGAAGCCGCCCATGAAGAACAGTATTTCAGAAAATTGGTAAAGAGTTTTAATATTAGTAAGACCTGTCATTGCAGGTCTAAATGATAATGATAAGGACTCGTCATTACACCCCCACAAACAAATTTTAAGGGGGGCCATAAGCTATTCACAGTGCTCCAGATAGAGCGCTTAATTGCGTAATTACGCAAATGTTTTGGACAAAAATGCATTAAATTAAAAATCCATGCATCTTGGAATGCAAAACTAAAAGCTTGTTAAGAATTAGAATGTGACTTTGTGCGTATTCATGATAAACCATCTTGATGGCGAGACAACTCAAATTATATATAGTCAGCCAATGATATTGATATACAGTACATAATAGTAGTTTAAGGTTTGTAAAAGGGAGATATTTCTTAACAAATCTCCTGTACTTCTGTAATGCACAGGGTACATAGCAAAGCACATCGAAATGAACACGCCAACTCATTCCATTTATGGTAAATAAAAACAAATTCTCAATGTGAACTGCAAAATTTAAGAAAATAGACATCACTTATCGATGTTGAAGTTTGTGAATCAAACTTATATAAGCAGCCGCGATAAAATTGACATTCCGTAATTTTCAAGAGTGTAATATTTGCGATTTTTCTTTCAATTTGTGAAATTAGCAAACATTTTCCATCACACAAAAAGTACCACGTTTAAAGTGAATTAGAGAAGTGCTCTAATGATTTATCCTTGCAGAACAAGTCAAATAAAATAAAAATTAACAGGATATAGAATATTTGAAACTAAACATAATTCTAATTAAAAAAAAATATTGATGATTTTCAGTATTGATTTAACCATATTAAGCATTGCTACAAAAACCTGTGCTTCATGAAGAATTACACCTCAAAAATTATCTGGAGCACTGAATTCATGTTTTGATCATACGCATGGTTGGGATGACAAGGATTTCTCGGTAGGGGTTTGTTTGCTGAACAATGATCAAATGACATTTCTTTTCAGTTATGTTGTGACTTGTGGTGGATACAATTTTCAGCTATTTGTCATATTTTACCACAAAAAAAAAGTTTTCACTGGCATATCACACAGGTTCTGTCGTCATGTTCATTGTTCTAGGATTTTCAGAGGGGGCATTTTCAAACATTTTCATCTAACAACCCATGAAATAATGTTTTTGAATTCTTGTCATCTTCAATATAGCTCACTAAGACCTCAACAATGGGGTCATTTAACAAAAATAAGGAATCCTATAAAAAAAGTATTATAATACATTATTTTGTATCTTAATTTTATGACAATATTTTATTTATTTTCTCTTCAAAGTTTAGATTAGATAATTTTGTTGTTGGAAACGGTGACCCATACCTTTAGCAAGTCCTTTAGCATAAAAGTTTTATTTTTGGATGTGGTATATGCCCTAATATTAATGCTATCAATGAATAGATATATTTGTTGTAGGAAAATTTTACCCTTGGCATTTTCCTTAACATAAAAATTTTATTTTTGTATAATATTAATACCTTCAATAAGAACTGGATGCATGCTTAGGTTCAAAATGACCACAGTTAATCCTTTGTTATGGACTGTAGTGTCTTTAATTACCTAGGTTAAAATCCAACATAGACAGATCTAATATGGGAAAAAATGTCAGTTCATTTGCGGTACCGGTTGTCCAGTTTTCTCAAACATCCAAGAGAACGGACTGCCTTGAAATAAGTGAAGAATTTTGACCATAATGTAAAACTCCAAAGCTTGACTGTAGTATTGAGTAAAAGTAATGGTGTTTAACGTCCCAGTCAAGAATATTTCACTTATATCTGTAGTATTGCTCTGAAATCTTTTTTTACTGATCTGGAATGGATAATTACTTTAAAAAACCATTTAATGAATTTTGCCAGTGTACAATGTGATCAGTACCTCTTTAACCAGGGTCTGACCAAGACTTGAAAATAGGTAGTGACTGTTCTTTTGCCAACCATTTAGCATGCAGAAATAAAAAGCACAAGGTCCATCAGAAGACACCTTAAAAGCTGAGGACTAGTGTCTCTGGTGATATCTCAATATAAGTGAAATATTCTTGACTGAGACATAATTATGATTAAAATCAATCAAACTACAAAGTGTGTAGGAGGGGATAATTGTTATTGTGAATTTTAAGCCCCATTTATACGGCGAGAATTGCATACCTAAGTATTTTTTACTCATATGTAAATTTACTCACATAAGCAAATTGTGTCGTATGAACAACTTTGCATATACGCAAATTTTACTCATGTAAGAAAATTTGCACCTAGTAGGGACCAAGTGCAAATTTGCTATAGTATGTAAGTATTTTATACTTAGGTATGCAAATTTTGCTACAGTGTCGTATGAACGCACAGTAATATTTACTCACGTAATTTTAAACACATGAACTTATTAATGCCAGGTTATTTATCTCTATTGGTTAATAATCATTCAGGTCCATGTGGTGCAGGAGTGAATATGGGTGTTTGTAATCTGCCTTGTACCAGAAAAAATTGTTTAATAGTGTTGTGCAATGATATACAATGTTGCAGATTAACATTACACACATCCCAGTGTATTGACATCAAGCTAACCAACAGGTGCCTATTGTAAGGGAATCCCACTCACCACATATGGTGTTACAATCGGGGATCGAACTCATAGCGATTAAAGAAGCCAACCACTATAAACAACCGTGGCCCTCATTGATTTGTTATAACTATCCAGTAAAGAATAGATCGAAAGTTGTAATTGAAATAGATTTATTTGACAAAAGCACAAAACTAGTGACAAACTGTCACCAAAATTTGACGTTTTACTAGTTTTCAAAGAGAAAGTGCTTGAGCAACAAAAGCCAAGCACAGAATTTAAAAAATGTACTTTTACAAATTTGACAACGAATTGTCCATGAAAGGAGATGCCATGTCGTCATGAAGTGTTTTGAGAGAACAAATATTACAAACATCATCATCTTCAACATCATTGAAATGATTTTCACCATCTAGTTCAATAAAAACATTCCACCGGTCACTAAAGAATCAATTTGCAGCTTCATGTACAGAGATGAAGCTTAATTAATTTGAGTTAGGGGTCCAGCTCAGCTGAAAAAAGAAGTTTTAATGTAATAAATAGCTAATATGTGTAAACATTTTGGGAGGCAGACTGGGTTTTAGGAGACATGGGTTAGTCTAAATATCTTATATATGTCATGAGGAACAACACAAGCTCCTTTTACAGAACAAACAAATACGACATGGACGTCAATCCTTTTTTGCAAACATCACAATGGGCATTTCAAGCAACTCAAAGAAATCGAAGATCAAGTGTCGTTCTACCCTAACTAGATGGTATATATATGTGCTCTGCGCTAGTCTAAAATTTTGTTTGTCTGTATAAAGCTTGAAAAAACAAGTTTTTAAGGATATGTCATATAACATTTTTTAATGTATTTTATTATTAATTCAAAAATGGTATATGACAGATATGATGGATCACCAAGTAGAACTGCCCATTTGTCATTATAATAGCCCAGTATAAAATCAGTGCTTAAATAGTAAGGGAACGTTCTTATCTGATAATAAAGTCTAAACTGTTCAATGTTCAGAATGAAAATTATCCAAAATTGATTGAAAACTTTAAATTTACTTATGGTACATAAATTATGTATGAACGCAAAGCAAAATATACTTTTGCTTATGTGAGTAAATTTACATATGAGTAAAAATACTTAGGTATGCAATTCTCGCCGTATAAATGGGGCTTAAGTCCACAATCCTGTTTCCATTGGAGTCATCGTCACACTTTTCATTTATGAACTACAGCATGAACATGTACATCTTTCTTCTTTCATAGACATATAATGGTCTTAATTGTTATTAAATCATTTACATATTTTATTTTTAATGCAATTTATCCAATTTTTGCCAAATTTTTTCCTCCCTAAATTTATTGCTTTTTATTTTTTGTACAATTCATGTCTCATAAAATCTGTCGCATAAATTGTAAGTTTTCTGTTAGTTAAGAATTAATTAGCTTGGGTGTAATGGGAGTGCCATTATCCTACAAATTTTGTCCGTTAGATTGTCAATTTTTTCTGTGGGATAAGGATTAACTGTAATAGGTGTAAAAATTTGTCACATAAATTGTCAAAGTTTTTCTGTTGGTTGTAGGATTAACTATATTGGGTGTAATGGGAATTCATACAAATTTTGTTGCGTAAATTGTCAAAGTTTTTCTGTTGGTTATAGGATTAACTAGGTTCGATGTAACGGAAGTGTCATAATTTTAACAGGTTTCTTATTGTCTTATGTTTCAATGTTTGGGAGTACATGTTTTTGTATATATACCATGTTTCTCTTTATCACATAGCAAGCTGAACAGCTAAAAAGTTTGTATGTCTCCATGTTGGGAGGACATGTTTTTGTATTATAACACCATGTTTATCGTTTATCATGTAGCAAGCCGAACAGCTAAAAGATTTACGTCATATGATGGAAGACGAGATTGTATATCATGACCAGCAGATAAAAGCTCACAAGGTCAGGTAGCAGGTGCCCCTTGCCTTTAATACCATGGCTTGAGTGGTATCTTTAGCTACACCTTATGTGTAATCGTCACAGTTACAATGTATGTAATTGTCACAGTTACTATGTATGTAATTGTCATGGTTACTTTGCATGATATGTGTAACTTTTAATAAGCATGATATTCCTATATAGAGCAGTGTAAACCATGTATCTGGGAGCTTGTAGCATGCCTATTTTATTTATTTATTTTTATGTTGTACCCATAAGCACTAACTTTGTACAGAAATAGCTGTATGCTTTTAGCTTTTGAACTATCTGTTTTTGATATGTAAAATATGAGGTTCGCAATAATGTATCAGAAATATATTTTACATAAATAAGTGTCTCTTTGGAAAAAATGGCGTCTTCAGTTGCCAAGTGGTCTAAAGCATACGCTTACCGATCACAGTGCATCTCTCCCCGGCCCGGTCTGACCCAAGACTTGAAAGTGGGTAGTGACTGTTCTTTCGCCAAGCACTCTGCATTACAAAATGAAAGTCAGGGTTCTTTTAGATGGGAACTTAAAATAAACGAGGTCCTGTGTCACAGTTAGCTTGGCACGTTAAAGAACCCTGCTGTATAATGCCATCAGCACAACACACAGGCAAAATTTCTGTATCTTGGTCTAAAACTGGCAACATCTCGATATAAGTGAAACATTCTCGACTGGAACGTTATACATCATTACTCAACTCGCAGTGCATCTCTCAGCCTAGGTTCAGATTCCATCCGAGACAGATTCTGGTGTAAGAGAGCTTGCCAGTTTTGTTACCAAGGGTCTTTTGATTTCTTTAGGCACTCCAGTTTCCTCCACCATATCTTAATTGACAGCATAAATTGCTCACCATACCTAAATTTTCATATAACTGATATGAATACATCTCGTCAGTATATTTCATACAAGTTTCTATGTTACACAAGTTGAAAAATAAAAACATCTTTCAGACTCTGTTTAAGTAAATGGCAAATTATTGGATTTCCTCATATTTCATAAGAAACAGATAGTTCCAAGGGATTAGATATTTCTTTTTAAATGTCAAAATTAAAATTGTCATACACAGTCACTGAATTCATTATTTATATTAAAATAAAATAGTAAAAAATTTCTTTTAACTTCACTGCCGCAAATAGCTACAATAATCCTGAGGCGGCTTTAAACAATAATTCACTCACTCACTTTAACTTCATTCTTTTACTAAAAATATTTTAATAATGAAAGAAACCCAAATGCTAACGTTTGTATGACAATTTTACATAGATTATGTAAAACCAACTCTTTTTACCCCACCATTCTATAATGACATGGTCCAATTTATTTGATTTTGGACCATGCCATTCGCCTTAAAGGGGTGAGAGGGTCAATATCAAAGTGGGAGAGCTTACACAATCTAATTCTTACCTCTGTCTCCTTTTCCTGGTTATGTTACTTAGCAACAAGAACAGTTGAAACATCTAAAGGAACATTTGGAGGAAGAAGTTGGCCATCACGAACATTCTATTAAAATGCACATGGTAAGATAAATACGAAAGTACAAGGCAAGTATGACTAACTCTCGTAAATTTTAAAATGGGGTAAGATCGTTTTTTAGAACAATTGTGAAAGGATACCAACAGGGTAAAAACCATGGTAATGTTCACTCTTAGTGGATACCTTAATGGAAGTATATTGACCTTTAATTATCCTCCGCCTTTCGAAGATCGCAGTCTGGCTCGTCACGTCTCGTCTCCAAGTTTTGGATCCCACCTGGGACAGATCCTAGTCCAAGTAAGATTGTCAGTTCGCTTTAAATGGGCAATCTGGTTTCCTTCACTATTACTGATCTGACTGCCTCCATATAAGTGTAAAAATCTTGACTGGGACACATGACTCCATTACTCAACTCAACTTGACTCAATTCCTCTCCACTTATGACTTTTTTTGACAATAGCAAATTTATGGCCAGCTGTTGAGTTTATGGCATGGTTAAGCATTTGTACATGTGAGCACCAGTGCCTACTTGTGTGCATGTGTAAATTTCAATCTTGAAACCCATTTTAGTTATGAAGGTCTAAGGAGGTCTATCAATGTATGTTGAAATTTTTCTCAAATATTTTTCATTGGCTGGTTATTTATTGATCACATATATGCAGTTATAAACAAATTTGGCATGGTGGGAGGTAAACTGGCACTAAACTGGATTCTGGTCTTAACATTGTTAAAACAATTTTTACAGCCAGTTAAGTGTTGAAACCCCTTTTGGGCCCTTTTATTTTCTTAATGAACATTATTATAAGATCCCTATTGTCAATTTGCTGTTGTTTTAGTCAAACAACTTGTCATTTTTTATGCATGTTTCATTCTTTAGAACAGGCACATTTATATTTTATCATTGTATGCCATGCTCAAATTATTTTTATTCTTTTTATGTGGTGCTCAAAGTTTTAATTTTAACTGCATTAGCAAATTATAAATGTAGTGCACTTTGAAGTGAATGACTCCGAGAAAGAATATTGAAAAGTAACAGCAAAAAGTTTTTGTGTGAAAAGTGAATATCATAATTATTTTGTTAAAACACAAATGTTTTATCCGCTTGCATCATGCTCAAATGCACAAACAAATTCTAAATGTAGTTTACTTTAAGTGAAGAAATCTAAGAATATTGAAAAGTAACTGCAAATGTTTTTTGAAAAATATGAAAGTGCATGAAAAGTGAATATCATAATTATTTTGTTGAATGAAAATTTTTTTATCCTCTAAGTCTTGCTCAAATTTTCAGTTTTCATCTCCATTAGCAAAATCTAAATGCAGTTCACTTTTAAGTAAAGGATCAGAGTTAGGTCCTAAGAAATATTCAACAATAATCGCAAAATTTATTAAAAATATTAATTGTGTGGTAATTTAATATCATATTTTGTGTTGTGACAAACATGCCATCAAAAGGTGTAGTGCAATGCTTCATTTTATATCTGAATTAAATCTACATAGTCTTTAGACTGAAGTGCTTTCAATTTGTAGACTGTTTGCCTTCTAGCTTAACGCCACAGTAGTTTGAAATATGAACATACATATATATTTTTCTTTATAAATTTCCATCGCCAAACCCCTTAATCATGTCAAAATCTGACAGTACAAATGGTGTCAGAGAATGAACTAAGGTTTGGCTGTAGCGGTAGTTGTATTTTATTTCTAGTGTTATATTGCTTCATATTAATTGGTCATTATTACACATCCACCACAACATTAATTAGTTTAATTTATACTACTATTATTATGTATATATATATATATAGTAAAACCTGCTTTAGTGACCAATTCCATATAGAGACCACCTGTATAAAGTAAAACTGCTATAGTGACCATCTCTATATATAAAGACTCCTTATTAACAAAGTATGAAGGTCTCTTTGCTTGAGAAAATTTCAACTGGAGAGCCTCTATATAAGAGTCCACCTGCCTTTAAATAAATCCTATGAATACCCTCTAGCCACTACCTCTATGTAGACTACCAGGCCATTAAGTTAACTGCTATATAGTGAAACCTTCTATAGTGAACACCTCTATATAAAGACCACCTGTCTATAAACACTTCTATTTGAAGGTCTCTTTTCTTCATATAATTTCAACCAAAGAGCCTCTAAATAGAATCCACCACTAGTGTAGCTCAGTTGGTAGAGTGCTCGCTTCTTATGACAGGGGTCATGGGTTCAAACCTTAGTAGGGGTCTGACAAAGACTTAAAAATAGGTAGTAATTATTCTTTAGCCAAGCACTGGGGATTTAGAAATGCAAGTCATCGAGCCCTTCTGAAGAGACTCTTAAAACCAATGTGCATTGTCATGACAGGTGTGGGATGTAAAACCCCATGCAATCAATCAATACCTTTAGGTTTTATTGTATATGGTATACTTATAATAATGACATCAAACTGAAACAGATTTTTTAAATCACCGAGTAAGTATATCCTAGCTAATTTTAACAAGTTTAGGTACATAGGTAATTAAATTGGCTACTAATGAACTGTCCCTGTACGTTGCTGCGAGTGCATTTCAAAAGTCAAAATTTCTGCCATTTCACCTAAAGCTGGTGACATCCTGATATAAATGAAAAACTATTGACTAGAACATAAAACCCGTCAGTTGGTCAGCTTTCTATTGGTCACTATATATTATAATTTCATGTTTAGTATTACTGGCTAGAGACTAATGTTTCAAAGTGTTCAAAAGGTTCTTAAACATTTTTGAAGAGCCAAAACCAATATAGTTAACTATGTAACATAAAATGCTTAGCATCTAGTGATGTGCCGATGATCGATTATAATCGAAAATCGATCGATTGTGGCCTGATTTTAAGCGCTCGATTATGTGGTTGAATAATCGATGATCGGTTCTCTTTTTGGCGGGAAGAAACTACGGATAGAGAACAAGAAAAAAAACAACACGTGGCTGACATGCACGTAGATGGGTTATTCCCGTACCCTGGATCTAAAACTAGATCTCTACAAATCAACTCATAATCACAACAAACACAGTTATTTAGTTTATTTAGTGGCATTTATTAGTATATATACATTTTTATAACAATTGCAATTACTAAACAATACTTAAATTCTATGTTTTATACTGAACAATGAGCAAATGTTTATTTTCTATGTATTTATTACATAATCGATTATTTCCGATAATTAGTTACTTGAGTAGTTCCGATTATCGATTATGAAAACCCAACCGATTCCCATCACTATTAGCATCTTCAGTTTTATTGGAGATGTTGGGTCACAAAAACCTGCTTAAGTGATGTTTTATTGGAAATGTTCATCTATTCTCACTTAGATACATTTCATAGCAAGTGACTACAATTCTGCTAGACTTCAGTATTTTCCGATACATGTACAACAAAAGTTCTGATGAAATGCCAAACAAATTTATCAGCCAATAATTCTATACAGTGTATAAGTCAAAATTTCCTTTAGAATTTCAAATGCCTTTATTGTTAAAACAAGGATTAAAGTCTCAGTCTGCAGTGTGATTGGTTGATTCATGCATTATTGTCTGCAATGTGATTGGTTGATCCATACATCATATTCTACAATGTGATTGGTTGATCCATACATCATATTCTACAATGTGATTGGTTGATCCGTACATCATAGTCTACAAAGTGATTGGTTGATCTATGCATTATAGTCTACAATGTGATTGGTTGATCCATACATCATATTCTACAATGTGATTGGTTGATCTATACATCATAGTGATAGGTTGATTCATGCATTATAGTCTGCATTGTGATTGGTTGATTTATGCATCAATTAAAAAAAATCACTTTTCTTTTTACAGGAGGCCATCGAGAGACACAAGAAAAAAATTGGTAGCCTTAAAAAAGAAGAAAAGAAGACCAAGGATGGTCATGATTCCGATTGATTAAAATGTGAACTTAAAAAATTTTGTTTTTAGAAATTTAATTATAAAGTGCTAAGAATATAGTAAAAAGTGGCATTTACAACATCAGGGAGCGAATTACATAGAAGAATATTTTTTTGTTTGGTCTGAATTTTTTTTTTTTTCAATGTTTGAGTGAGAACAATCTTGTGAATGTATTTAACACTTAACAAAATAAACTGATTTGTGTTATATATACAGGTTCTTGTTTTGTTGTACCACTATGGTAGCTCAGTTGGTAGAATGCTTGCTCCATATATGGGAGATTGAGATTCAAATTCTGACTTGGTATAGCCAAGATAAGGAAATAGTTATTGCCTGCTCTTTTGACAAGCACTAAGAATTTAGAACTAGGCATGGGGGTCCTTCCAAAGAGACCTTAAACCTTAAAAATCCAATGGCCTGTGTCATGGCCGGGTCTGACCACAAACACTTGGCAATTAAAAATGATAGTACAAGGGTCCTTATGAAGAGACTTAAAAATAATGCCTCGTGGGCTGTGTCACAGTAGGCATTGCATGGGAAAGAATCCCTTCCTGCACATTGTCCCAAGCCCACTACAAAGGTAAAAATTTCTATCACTTCACCTTTAGCTGGTGATGTCTTGATATAAGTGAAATATTTTGACTGGGAAATAAAAAGACCCATGAAACAACCAATGCAAACAAAGAAATTAAAATTTATAAATTAAAAAAAAATAAAAAAAAACTAACAGAAATTGACAAATTTTGATCACTGATTATAAAGCTTGTGACCAACAATGTCCAGGAGTTTGGTTTGAATGCAGAAAGATTTGAATCTTTGGGTAAGAGATGGACCTTACTGAAGATGCCAAGTAATTTTTATGCCTATTCTAAATTCTCCATTTGCTTTGCCAATATATTGTGTTACATCTAGATTAAGAAAAATTATAAACTTGTTCTGAAAATATCACTTGGATAAAAAAAAAGCTACCGGTATAAACTGACCCTTGTACCACTATGGTAGCCCAGTTAGTGGAGTGTTCATTCTTTATGTGGGAAGTACATATTCTAAACCCTACTGGATCTGAGCAAGACTTTAAAATAATGACTGTTCTTTCACCAAGCACTTTGCATTTAGAATTGTCATAGTTGCTTCAGAAGATACCTTAAAACTGATGCCCCCTATTCAATATGCATGACACATTAAAGAACACTCCGTGTACATGGCGCTGACCGCTTGCAAAGGTAAAAATTTCTGCCACTTTACCAATTGTTGGCGATGTCTTGAAATAAGTGAAAAATTCTTGACTTTGACGTAAAACCCATTAAATCGATACAATATAAGTTACCTCTGATAAAATTAAATCTATTAACTCTTGTTTTAGTAAAATATCAACATTTTTATTTCTTATATAAAATTGTAAACTACTATATAATAAAAATGAGTTGATCCAAATAAGACGAATTATAATCATTTATATGAAATATTTCTAAAAACTGACAATAATAATAATAATGTGGACGATATTTAAACAAAAAACACATGATAATACAACAGTTAAAAAACACATGACAACAATTTTGAGTATAAATGATATAAATCTGAAAATAAAATCTGATTTTTATAAAGATATGGGCTGAGTAACTGAAACCGCTCTTTGCAGTTACGAACACTTACCGCCTTTGTGTTATATAGGCATTAAGTGATCGTAACTGCTAAGAGAGCTTTGAGTTACCCAGCCCTGATAGATAAGAATTAATAAAAACATCAATATGTACATAAATTTATTTATTGCAAAAAAGTTAAAAATACCTTAATTAAAATTTTTGTGAAAGGCAACAAGTAAGTTTGTTTTTTTTTATAAAAACATCATCATTTATGTATATGAATCTATTGATTGCAAAAAAGTTAAAAATACCTTAATTAAATTTTTTGTGAAAGGCAACATCTAAGTTAGTTTTATTTTATAAAAACATCATTTATGTACAGTGATTACGGCAGTAGCGGATCTTAGTCAGTAACGGATCATTTTTTGAAATAAAGTTAATTTTTTCCCTATCATTACGAGAAACCAATAAAACTCTGATATATTTCTGTAAAGCGGGTAATTTTACTCCATTCTACGTATAATTTATTTTGATAAACGTCCCAATTCGTCAATTCTCGACTTTTTAATGCGAATGCCATAAGCGTTTCAACGACACGGATGTGTTTTCCAAACACTTACTTTCGATTTGGACAACGTGTTCAATACTTTCAAAGGTAATTTGAAATGATTGCAATAGCCATTTACAAACGTTAATATGTCTTTTTTCACGACATAAACTTTTATTAAGCGTTACAGTTCTTGACAATAAAAAATAAACCAGTGTTCCGAAGGGTGCAAGTACGGCAATAACGGATCAGCTGCTGTATACTTCCAATATGTATCATTGTATGTACATACTGTTCTTGTCAGAATAAAATTTTCATGGACAACAGTATGTCATAATATTTATGACTTATAAGGTACAATTTTACTTTATTTTCTTCAATATTCTTTGCTTTTATATTTCAGTATTCAAGACAATGTTTATTGACTTAATTCATTTTTACATTCATATCAGAAACCTTGTGATGATTTGTTTTTTGTTATTTATTTGTTGATATTACCACTAAAATTCTTTTATGTTGTTTCATGATTTGTAATTGATGCAATTGAATGATGGAAACTCAAATTAATCATGGTTTTGAGTTGATCCCCTATCGTTTTCTTGACACTAGGTGGCGTGATCCGCTACTCACAAATTGATTCGTTACTGACCTAAATACATGGGTTACAAAACGCGTGGATAGTCCATACTTATAGTCGGGCGATTTTTATTATTTAGTGATAAATTGAAAGAGTTGGGGAATGTCAATTGATAGTACCAAAAAATTACAATCGGTGGTGATTTTTTTTTCGGAGAGCAGTGAATATTGCACTAGTGATCCGTTACTGCCGTAATCACTGTATATGAATCTATTGATTGCAAAAATAAATTTAAAATTGTGGTAATAAAAATTTAAGTGAATGTTAGCAGCAACAACTAAAGTACAGAACTGTCAAAAGTGAACACTAAATTTATTGCAAAAAAAAAAAAATTAAAAGGTTAAAATTTTAGAGAATGTAAGCAACAAATACCGTACAGACCTGTCAAAAGTTCAACACATGGCATATGTACATAAATCTGTTGATTGCAAAAATAAAATTTGTAATTGTGGTAATAAAAATTTTAGTGAATGTTTACTATCAAATTTTTGCTTAATAAGCAGCTCGTCTCGGTCAGAGTTAGCTCTATCTCATGAGCAGTTTCTATCTATATCTCACTAGGTATTCATATCTCGGCCTCTGGTCAGCTGAGCTTTAACTCTCTTTTCGTTAACTCGGTGTTTAACTTTCAACAGGTCTGTATAAATAAAGTAAAAGCATGACCTTTGACCTGCGGAGAAACCAGAACAGATATTGCACTCTTTGTGTATATACATGTAAAACTCAAGTCTTGCTTATAATTAGCTAGTTAAACCAGTTAATTTTAGGATACAGAACATAATCTCAATATATATATACCAACCAATTTCAATTTTTAGAAGTTCTGTAATGTGAATTTTGAGTTATGCCCATTTGTGCATGAATTTTTCTTTTGAAGTTCTGTCAATTGATTCTTGAGTGATGTCCCTTTGTGCATATAATTGGCCAAATAACTAGTATTGTTGTGGTACAGAATAGTAGTGCTAGCATATTCGTAATATATTGATAAAACATTTTAATATTATTTTTGTGATAATAATATATTCTCAATATATGTAATGATTACACGCAGGTCAAGTTCAATTTTTAGAAATTCTGTCAAGTTATTCTTGAATGATGTCCCTTTGTTTATATTCAACTGATTAACCAGTAATTATTGTGACACAGATCAATATATGGATAAAACCCAAATTTAATTCTTAAGTTATGTCTCTTTGTACATATAATTAGCTGATTAAACAGAAATTGTTTGTGATACAGAATATAGTCGCAATATATTGGTAAAACACAGGTTGAGTTTGATTTTAGAAATTCTGTCAAGTCATTCTAAAGTTTTGTATGTCTCTTTAAACATGAAATAAATTTCAAACTCAAGATTTGGAAGCAGTAATTTAAGATTTTGTATTTTTCTGTTTTACGTGGAAGACTACAAACATATGATTTATGATTCCAACAAATTCTATAACTACCAGGAAAATTGTTAAAATTTTCAGATAAGCACCTTGTTAAAAATTAAAACTTGTCTACATGTGTAAATCTATCCTTGTATCTCTAGTCTTAAACAATGGAAGATTACATATATAAAAAAATGTTTGTTTAAATGAATTTCAAGTGAGACCGTGTGTCTATAATATTAAAAATCACAGATTGACACCAGACTGTAACAAGAGGCCCATGGGCCTGATACGCTCACCTGATAACTAATGGCTAGCTGATAGATTTAAAGAAAACATAAATACTAAACCCCAACAACTTTTTTTACATCATGATAACCGTTGTATCAATACCTACAGCATTCTAGTATACATGCCTATACAAAAAGTTAATAGTTTTCAAGATAATTAACCATTTCAGTATTGTTTCATATCTGTGACCTTGACCTCTGAACCCATGACCTTTTTCTATACATCAAAATGATCGTTGTATCAATACCTACAACATTCTAATATACATGCCTATACAAGATGTTTACAGTTTTCAAGATAATTAAACATTTCGGTATTGTTTCTCATCTGTGACCTTGACCTTTGAACCCATGACCTTTTTCTATACATCAAAATGATTATTGTATCAATACCTACAACATTCTAATATACACGCCTATACAAAAAGTTTATAGTTTTCGAGATAATTAACCATTTCGGTATTGTTTCGCATCTGTGACCTTGACCTTTGAACCCATGATCTTTTTTTATACATCAAAATGATTGTTGTATCAATACCTACAACATTCTAATATACATGCCTATACAAAAAGTTTATAGTTTTCAAGATAATAAAAACTTTCAGTATTGTTTCGCATCTGTTACCTTGACCTTTGAACCCATGACCTTTTTCTATACATCAAAATGATCGTTGTATCAATACCTACAACATTCTAATATACATGCCTATACAAAAACTTTATAGTTTTCGAGATAATTAACCATTTCGGTATTGTTTCACATCTGTGACCTTGACCTTTGAACCCATGACCTTTTTCTATACATCAAAATGATCCTTGTATCAATACCTACAACATTCTAATATACATGCCTATACAAAAAGTTTATAGTTTTCAAGATAATTAACCATTTCGGTATTGTTTCGCATCTTTGACCTTGACCTTTGAACCCATGACCTTTTTCTATACATCAAAATGATAGTTGTATCAATACCTACAACATTCTAATATTCATGCCTATACAAAAAGTTTATAGTTTTCAAGATAATTAAAAATTTCGGTATTGTTTCGCATCTGTGACCTTGACCTTTGAACCCATAACCTTTTTCTATATCAAAATGATTGTTGTATCAATATCTACAACATTCTAATATACATGCCTATACAAAAAGTTTATAGTTTTCGAGATAATTAACCATTTCAGTATTGTTTCACATCTGTAACCTTGACCTTTGAACCCATGACCTTTTTCTATACATCAAAATGATCGCTGTATCAATACCTACAACATTCTAATTTACATGACTATACAAAAAGTTTATAGTTTTTGAGATAATAATTAGAATGAGAGGTAAAAATAATTAGGTCACGACCTCCACAATTGACCTTGACCTCATTTTGAAGATACTAACAAGAAGATGTCAAAACCGCAAACCCCATGTCATTATCTGGTCAAATAGTCAAGTTATAACAATTTGAAGCTATTTTACGATTTTTTCAAAATTAAACGCAAAAACGCGTAACCTATTTTTTATCCGAATTTTACATGAACAAACTATAGGCTTAAGAACCTAGAGAAGTCAAATATCACATCAGTTTTTTTCTCCAATCAGTACGTTTGGAGAAGAAGATTTTTTAAGATTTTTGCACCCCTAGGTCACCTTGACCTAGTTATGGTAGCCATGACAACGCCACGAACAAATCTGAATTGCACCGGCCCATATATACTTCTGACAAAGTTTCATTAAAAACTGTCCAGTAGTTTCAGAAGAGAAGTCGAAAATAGGTGTTAACGACGCACGCACGCACATACACACGCTGCGCTATGCCATAAGCTCACATGACCTTCGGTCAGGTGAGCTAAAAATGATGTTCATCAATACATAGTAGGAAGGTAGGCAGTGATGATTAAAACATATGGACCAGTGATGATGAAATATGTACTGGCAGACACAGAACAGAACAATTGTGTTGAAATGCTGGGTGTAAAATGTGAATACAAAAAGTACTTTAAATCAGGATTTTTTGCGTCCATTAATTTTGGTGATGTAATGATCAATATTTTGAAAACTAACATAAGTGAGACGGGATTTGAAATTTAAACTGCGGTCAATAGTAACTAAGAATACTTGCATATACCAGTAATCTACAAGGAGACAATGAATATACACTCCCAAACATGGAACATGTTCAAATGTGGGGTGTAAAATGTGAATTAAAAGGAGTACTGTAAATCGGGAAATTTTTGCGAGAATCGTAATTTTCGCATCATCTGCTGATGGTTAGTGCAAATGTACATGGATTACATCAAAATGAAAATTTCACTTAAGTGGTTTTTTTTTAAATTGGGCAAACTTTTGCGAGAATCATGATTGTCGCATCATCTGATGAATGTCCGTGCAAATGTAAGTGGATTACATCAAAATGGAAAGTTCGCTAAAGTTTTTGCGATTTTGCGACTAGCGAATTGATGCAAATATAAAAATCCTATGCAAAAATTTCTGACTTACAGTCACAGGCACTTGTTTCTATCAATGATGGGAGATTGATATAAGTATTGTATATTACGGTTATCGATCTCCCGTTATTGATAGAAACAAGTGCCTTACAGTAGTAAAAGTCATTATTGGCACCAAATTATAAGTTTTACAAGGACGATATGTAATAAACATTACTACCCTTGTCACTGCCGTTTTCAAGATTTGTGTCCGAGATATCACTAAACCCTTTGTTTACGTAATCATTGCTGACTGTTAATGTTCTTGAAGTGACTTCATCGTCATCTTCCGATGTTTCTGGGCATGTCCTATGACAACACAGAGATAGGAATAGAAAGAATAACGCAAACGTTTTACAGACTAACGCCACAGCGAGTATGTAGTGACTCATATTCTGGTTGTTGTAAAAGAAACAAGAACCTTGCTCATCGCACTTCGTCTGCCATAAACTACACGTCAAGTCGATCATCTTCCCAAACAAAACTGGTCCTGGTATAGATCCTGAAAATTACAGAAAAATAAAACATAATAGGCCTTGGAAATTAATAATAATTAAATTACAAGATTGGCATTAATTGGTAACACCTTGAAAAAAAAACTAAAATAAAAATACAATTTGCTACAATCCTGCACCAAACATACCAGGTATACATACATGGCACACAGACACTTTTGGTCAGTTATTTATTTATTCATTCATTTATTTCATTGTTTTATCTTATTTGATAAAAATGTGAACTAAATGTGTAAGAAATAAATCAATTTAAATGCATTTTCTCTATTGCATAAGCTAGCTTTCATTGGAGTACAGGTAAAAACATTACGAACTGTACTCAAATTTTTGTTTCAATGGGCTCTCATAGCTTTGATGAGGTTATGTTAGAGCTAATACAAATGAGCCCGTCCAAGTAGAAACGTCCCTTATGTGCATTGTGACGTAAGCGAAGAAAATGACGTCAAAAGTTCGGGAGACAAAAGTGTGTTTCGTTGCGCAAAACGACTCAACTAACAAAAAAAAAATTTCAGTAGGCTCACTCGGAAAGGTTTATTTTGATCCAAATTAGCAGAGAACACCTAATTGTAAATCACATAATGATAATAACATTTCAATGGGGTAATATAAAATGGAATAAAATTAAAACGTGTCAAATTCGACAGTAAATCAGAGCACAATTGTCGCAGGTGAAGAATTATTAAACTACTACAGTAGATCTATACACGTTCTTTTGAGTGTTGTTATTTGCGATTGATATGTCTCTGAGCAGAAGATTTCCTTTGATTTAAGAATGGAATGAGTTCCTCGGCTATTATAAAAAAGATTCGTTGTCTGAATATTGTGTTTTGAAGGGCAAATGTAAACAACATGACGTCACAAGCTACCATACAATGTAGCATTTTCATGTATTTGAGAATAACAAACATATTTAACATTGGCGTTGGTGGCGCAATGGATAGCGTTCTAAATTTACGTTTTTGAAAAAATGTCTGTTGCCAGTTCAAATCACCACGGGTTCATTTTTTTTTTTTTTTTACATTTTGATAATTTTATTTATCCAATTTCTTTTGTCTTATTTTTGTCAGATAATTTAAATTTTACGGTCTTTTCGATTTTCTTATTTTAATTCTAGACTGGCTATTATTTTTATTACTCGTATTATTATTCGCTCAAATTTTCAAGAATTTGAAGTGTGAAGTAATCATTTTGGTAATTTTCAAATCTTTAATAGTTTTTGTAATGCGTGATGACATCGATCTTTATACGATTTGAATGCACATTTATTTCCTACAATTGCTAAGTACTGTGATAAATATTAATGTTGTTTGGTAAATACAGAAAAAATTGGAGCGAGCTAAAATTTCTTGTGACACCACTACCGTGCTACTTTTGAAATTTTTATGAAATAATATGAATCTATTGGCTGGTACGATATCGGGTCCTTTGGATTTGGGGATATGCTTTGCTAGAAAAATGCATTTTTATCATGAATCTATACGAAATTCTATCGTGCGCCTTATTCAACTTTGCAGTTGCTCCAACACTCAGTATTTGAACTGTCAATATTAAGAGTGGATTGTGTAGTGATCAGTTGGTACATGGCAAAAATGAAATTAAGGAAAACATCTTTAGTACATAATTAACTTGCATTCCACGCATGTCCATTCTTTTAATTTTGAAATTTTCAATGCCGACATCATTCCTTCTTTATCACTGCATTCAGTACATGTCTATAACCGTTTAACCGATACCTTTTTAACCGAGTTGACCGAAGTTAGCAATAAAGTCGGCATTACCAGAATCGATTGTCAACTTGTAAGGAAAATGGAAAAAACGTTTTATTTTTATCATTTTCCGTTGTAAACTGTAATGTTCACATCATTTTAACGAAATTCTACAAAATAAATATGTCAAAATGCATTGATCAGCTATTGATTTTTTCGTGAAAAAATACATAAAACTAACCCATCAAACATTTTCTTTTTGATGGCAAGAGAACATGTTTGCTCAACAAGTTTTCAAGCTTTTTAAACTATCTAAATTTTGACAATTTATTTTTTTTAAATCGGACCGATAAGTGTAGCTTTTTACATTTTCAATGCGGTTAATATGTATACTCAAAATTGTCCGATTCTATTTCAGCGTTGTGAAGCACACAATGAAACAGTTTTGCATAGAACGCGGTTGTCAAATGCATAATTATGAACACACCAGAGACAAAAGGGCACCCACATACCATTACCTCATATACATGTATAAAAGTAATGTGCCAATTTGTAAATTTTAAAATCCATAGTTTTCATTTTTCATCTTTATACGATAAGTGATAAAGTATTGATTAACATCACGGTCCACTTAAAATTCACGGGGGTGATATGTGTAATCAAAATAATATTACCAGAGGCTTGACCTAAAGGAATGAGTGTGTTTTCAAAGAAAAGAACATAAAAATACAGATTTGTAGAAAAGACAAATTTAAAGGAATATTACAAATTAAATAAATACATGTAATGCATGTAGCTATTCAGATTTGAACCCCTGTCCTGCAGATTAACTAAGCTTATAGTATAACATCAATTATATGTAACACATGCAAGGCAAGTTTTAATGACTATTGAAACTTGATTTGAAAACAAATAGCAAAAGCGGAAAATACTCTTCATTTTAACATATAATAGAATGAAGTTGGAGTTGCACAAAGAAATGCAAATAAAATCTACATTTGTCGGAGCCAAAATCTAAAACTTCAAATATACTCGTAATACTATTACTTTTTTAAATTATAACTATAAGAATATTTAGAAATGTGTGTTAAACAGCGGCCCATTTAGGATAAAATCCCATCAAGCCTACAATATATTTCTAAAATGATAAAATATAAGGTATGAATTCAGCCCAATATAGGCACAGCATATGAATTCATGATCTTGGATTGGAATCCTGTAAAATTAACCGTTTGTCAAGTTTTTGAAAAATTATCAACATGCAGAAATTTCAAACTTGCCATCTTGAATTGGGACCAAATTATTCACAATTTTTTTTCGATTGATACATACTTAACAATTATTATTATACCGACTCTCCAAAACTTTCAATATTCAAGCAGTTTTCAGCTTGTGTCGACTTTTATTAATTTATTTATTTATTTATTTATTTATTTATTTATTTGAGTAGAATCTAAAACTTATAAGGTATAAAGTTTTGAAGATTCTGTATTTATTTATATTATTTATTTATTTATTTATTTGAGTAGAATCTAAAATTTATAAGGTATAAAGTTTTGGAGATTCGGTATAACATAACAAATATTTTAGGGGGCTCGGGGCCATATGGATCCTGATATATTTGTTAATTAATCTACATTTACATGTAGTTTAAAATCAGGCAAAATTCTGTATCCAGAAAACTGTTTTCGTCAAATTTTAAATAAAACACGCGATTAATCGATCCCCGTGTGTAGTTAATAGTATTTCACTTATAACAAGAAAAGGGCGGTGGTGTTGGTGGAATAAGCCGTCATGAATCTTCAGTAACGCAAATTAACAAAATCTTGTTCGAACTAGGATCTGCCTAAGTGGGATTCAATCAAGAGCGCAGGCGATAAAAGATGCCACAATCCGAAAGTCGGTATCAAGACAACCGGTCCCTAGACTCTCGGCTCTCATTCTTTGTTTTTCACATACAATCATTTCTCAATATCGTTCCGTTTGCGGTTTTTTTTTTGGGGGGGGGGTGTGGATTAGACCCCGGCAGGCTCTGACAAGGCTTGATAATAGGCAGTGACTGTTTCAAGCACACGGCCTTTTAAAATCAAAGTCACAAGGTTCTTCAGAAGAGACCAAAAATCCGATGCACTATGTCACGGAAGACCCTCCTCCCTGCACATTTCTCCGAGCGCACTGCAAAGAAAACATTCTGCCATTTCACATAAAGCTGGTGACTTCTCGATATAAATATAAATATTCTTGACTGAGACGTAAAACCCCATTCAATCAATCAATTTATCAATGTCGTCATCTGACGCTTATTGACATAAATCATGGATTATATAAGAAACGTTACGAGAGACGTTGACATGAATGACCCAGTACCCGTTTGCAATTTTTATAAATCACTTTTTTATCACAAAACGCTGAAATTAGGCACATTGTTCAAACGTGACGTTATCATGACGTTATGGCGGCAAAAAAAATGTAAAATGGCAAAGAACACTCCTTTTTATTGACCAAAATACATATATTTTACGCTTGTAAAGTAGGGAATGCCATATATCATTAGAAAGGTCATGAAATGTTCTATTAAAATGTAACAAAATCTGAAAATGTCAAATTTTGGCCATAAGGGACGTTTCTACTTGGACGGGCTCAAATGACTTAAATTCACTTAATCCAAATCTGTTATCCATTTATAATTTGAGTCTAAACTTATTTTCCTTTTAAAAATCACCATCTTTGTTAGCTAATCATTGTATGTACAATGTAAGGGAGATAACTCCAATTTACATACATTGTGATCAATCATAATTTATCTTAGTCAATATACTATATACATGTATATATAAAACAACTAATACAGAAGTGGAGAAGAGTAATGATGTTTTACGCCCCAGTCAAGATTTTTCTTCACATAAATCAGGACCGCCACAATCAGTTCATGGACAGTTGAGGACTGAGAAAATCCACCAACCTTCAGCCAAAGCACTGAGAAACCTTCTCACACTAGCAGCCTTAGTTGGAAGCAAACCTAGGCAGTGAGAGGTGATATGATCTGTACATACACACATAGGGGGCTCTCTTGTCACACCTAGGTAATACAGACGATAATACTCACCTAAACATCTTGCAATAACAGATTGTACACCCATACCAATAGACCTTTCTTCTTGCGGTAGACATCTGAAATATAAATCATTACAGTACAGCAAAACCTGTGTAAAAAGGCTATTCGTGGGAACAAGGGAATGTCGACTGGTGGTGGTCTTTATGAAAAGGTTCTTTTTTTAATAGAAATATGAAGCAAAGAGGCCTTAAAAAAGTGGTCTTTATACACAGATGGTCTTTAGAAAGAGATGATCATTATAACAGGTTTTTCTTTAGTGACATTTAGTTTGATTTTCACATGTTAATCTTGAGATACCAACTATACTCAAATCTCTGTTTAACTTGTCTTTCCAAAAAAAAAATATTTGGATATGATGTAGGGCTCACCCTGGCACATCTCTTCACAAAATATATTCTCATAAATATTTTACACTCTCATTTATTGATATCAAAGTCAACATGATGCAAAAACCAAACTAAGCATAACTTCCTCATAAAGATAACTACATTGTACAGTAAAACCTGTTAAAGTGATAATCTCTGTAATTTTAAACACCACATGTGTGTTAAAGTTGCAGCAAATAGCCATCGTCTCTGGTTTAAAAGGTTAAGAACACCATCACAGTAAATATGGGTAAGATCAATGGCAGATACCATAAGTCTGTCTGTCTGTCTGTCTGTCCATGCGTCTGTATGTGTACTCACCTTAAAGTGGCAGCAATAGCCATCGTCTCTGGTTTAAAACGTTAAGAACACCATCACAGTAAATATGGGAAGAACAATGGCAGATACCATCAGTCTGTCTGTCTGTCTGTCCATCTGTCTGTATGTGAACTCACCTTAAAGTAGCAGCAATAGCCATCGTCTCTGGTATAAAAGTTAAGAACACCATCACAGTAAATATGGGAAGAACAATGGCAGATACCATCAGTCTGTCTGTCTGTCTGTCCATCTGTCTGTATTTGAACTCACCTTAAAGTGGCAGCAATAGCCATCGTCTCTGGTATAAATGTTAAGAACACCATCACAGTAAATATGGGAAGAACAATGGCAGATACCATCAGTCTGTCTGTCTGTCTGTCCATCTGTCTGTATTTGAACTCACCTTAAAGTGGCAGCAATAGCCATCGTCTCTGGTATAAATGTTAAGAACACCATCACAGTAAATATGGGAAGAACAATGGCAGATACCATCAGTCTGTCTGTCTGTCTGTCCATCTGTCTGTATTTGAACTCACCTTAAAGTGGCAGCAATAGCCATCGTCTCTGGTATAAATGTTAAGAACACCATCACAGTAAATATGGGAAGAACAATGGCAGATACCATCAGTCTGTCTGTCTGTCTGTCCATCTGTCTGTATTTGAACTCACCTTAAAGTAGCAGCAATAGCCATCGTTTCTGGTATAAAAGTTAAGAACACCATCACAGTAAATATGGGTAAGAACAATGGTAGATACCAACAGTTTGTCTGTCTGTCTGTCCATCTGTCTGTATTTGAACTCACCTTAAAGTAGCAGCAATTGCCATCGTCTCTGGTATAAACGTTAAGAACACCATCACAGTAAATATGGGTAAGAACAATGGTAGATACAAACAGTTTGTCTGTCTGTCTGTCCATCTGTCTGTATTTGAACTCACCTTAAAGTAGCAGCAATAGCCATCGTCTCTGGTATAAAACGTTAAGAACACCATCACAGTAAATATGGGAAGAACAATGGCAGATACCATCAGTCTGTCTGTCTGTCTGTCCATCTGTCTGTATTTGAACTCACCTTAAAGTGGCAGCAATAGCCATCGTCTCTGGTATAAATGTTAAGAACACCATCACAGTAAATATGGGAAGAACAATGGCAGATACCATCAGTCTGTCTGTCTGTCTGTCCATCTGTCTGTATTTGAACTCACCTTAAAGTAGCAGCAATAGCCATCGTCTCTGGTATAAACGTTAAGAACACCATCACAGTAAATATGGGTAAGAACAATGGTAGATACCAACAGTTTGTCTGTCTGTCTGTCCATCTGTCTGTATTTGAACTCACCTTAAAGTGGCAGCAATAGCCATCGTCTCTGGTATAAAAGTTAAGAACACCATCACAGTAAATATGGGAAGAACAATGGCAGATACCATCAGTCTGTCTGTCTGTCTGTCCATCTGTCTGTATTTGAACTCACCTTAAAGTAGCAGCAATAGCCATCGTCTCTGGTATAAACGTTAAGAACACCATCACAGTAAATATGGGTAAGAACAATGGTAGATACCAACAGTTTGTCTGTCTGTCTGTCTGTCTGTCCATCTGTCTGTATGTGAACTCACCTTAAAGTAGCAGCAATAGCCATCGTCTCTGGTATAAAAGTTAAGAACACCATCACAGTAAATATGGGAAGAACAATGGCAGATACCATCAGTCTGTCTGTCTGTCTGTCCATCTGTCTGTATTTGAACTCACCTTAAAGTGGCAGCAATAGCCATCGTCTCTGGTATAAATGTTAAGAACACCATCACAGTAAATATGGGAAGAACAATGGTAGATACCATCAGTCTGTCTGTCTGTCTGTCCATCTGTCTGTATTTGAACTCACCTTAAAGTGGCAGCAATAGCCATCGTCTCTGGTATAAATGTTAAGAACACCATCACAGTAAATATGGGAAGAACAATGGCAGATACCATCAGTCTGTCTGTCTGTCTGTCCATCTGTCTGTATTTGAACTCACCTTAAAGTGGCAGCAATAGCCATCGTCTCTGGTATAAATGTTAAGAACACCATCACAGTAAATATGGGAAGAACAATGGCAGATACCATCAGTCTGTCTGTCTGTCTGTCCATCTGTCTGTATTTGAACTCACCTTAAAGTAGCAGCAATAGCCATCGTTTCTGGTATAAAAGTTAAGAACACCATCACAGTAAATATGGGTAAGAACAATGGTAGATACAACAGTTTGTCTGTCTGTCTGTCCATCTGTCTGTATTTGAACTCACCTTAAGTAGCAGCAATTGCCATCGTCTCTGGTATAAACGTTAAGAACACCATCACAGTAAATATGGGTAAGAACAATGGTAGATACAAACAGTTTGTCTGTCTGTCTGTCCATCTGTCTGTATTTGAACTCACCTTAAAGTAGCAGCAATAGCCATCGTCTCTGGTATAAAACGTTAAGAACACCATCACAGTAAATATGGGAAGAACAATGGCAGATACCATCAGTCTGTCTGTCTGTCTGTCCATCTGTCTGTATTTGAACTCACCTTAAAGTGGCAGCAATAGCCATCGTCTCTGGTATAAATGTTAAGAACACCATCACAGTAAATATGGGAAGAACAATGGCAGATACCATCAGTCTGTCTGTCTGTCTGTCCATCTGTCTGTATTTGAACTCACCTTAAAGTAGCAGCAATAGCCATCGTTTCTGGTATAAAAGTTAAGAACACCATCACAGTAAATATGGGTAAGAACAATGGTAGATACCAACAGTTTGTCTGTCTGTCTGTCCATCTGTCTGTATTTGAACTCACCTTAAAGTAGCAGCAATTGCCATCGTCTCTGGTATAAACGTTAAGAACACCATCACAGTAAATATGGGTAAGAACAATGGTAGATACAAACAGTTTGTCTGTCTGTCTGTCCATCTGTCTGTATTTGAACTCACCTTAAAGTAGCAGCAATAGCCATCGTCTCTGGTATAAAACGTTAAGAACACCATCACAGTAAATATGGGAAGAACAATGGCAGATACCATCAGTCTGTCTGTCTGTCTGTCCATCTGTCTGTATTTGAACTCACCTTAAAGTGGCAGCAATAGCCATCGTCTCTGGTATAAATGTTAAGAACACCATCACAGTAAATATGGGAAGAACAATGGCAGATACCATCAGTCTGTCTGTCTGTCTGTCCATCTGTCTGTATTTGAACTCACCTTAAAGTAGCAGCAATAGCCATCGTCTCTGGTATAAACGTTAAGAACACCATCACAGTAAATATGGGTAAGAACAATGGTAGATACCAACAGTTTGTCTGTCTGTCTGTCCATCTGTCTGTATTTGAACTCACCTTAAAGTGGCAGCAATAGCCATCGTCTCTGGTATAAAGTTAAGAACACCATCACAGTAAATATGGGAAGAACAATGGCAGATACCATCAGTCTGTCTGTCTGTCTGTCCATCTGTCTGTATTTGAACTCACCTTAAAGTAGCAGCAATAGCCATCGTCTCTGGTATAAACGTTAAGAACACCATCACAGTAAATATGGGTAAGAACAATGGTAGATACCAACAGTTTGTCTGTCTGTCTGTCTGTCTGTCCATCTGTCTGTATGTGAACTCACCTTAAAGTAGCAGCAATAGCCATCGTCTCTGGTATAAAAGTTAAGAACACCATCACAGTAAATATGGGAAGAACAATGGCAGATACCATCAGTCTGTCTGTCTGTCTGTCCATCTGTCTGTATTTGAACTCACCTTAAAGTGGCAGCAATAGCCATCGTCTCTGGTATAAATGTTAAGAACACCATCACAGTAAATATGGGAAGAACAATGGCAGATACCATCAGTCTGTCTGTCTGTCTGTCCATCTGTCTGTATTTGAACTCACCTTAAAGTGGCAGCAATAGCCATCGTCTCTGGTATAAATGTTAAGAACACCATCACAGTAAATATGGGAAGAACAATGGCAGATACCATCAGTCTGTCTGTCTGTCTGTCCATCTGTCTGTATTTGAACTCACCTTAAAGTGGCAGCAATAGCCATCGTCTCTGGTATAAATGTTAAGAACACCATCACAGTAAATATGGGAAGAACAATGGCAGATACCATCAGTCTGTCTGTCTGTCTGTCCATCTGTCTGTATTTGAACTCACCTTAAAGTAGCAGCAATAGCCATCGTTTCTGGTATAAAAGTTAAGAACACCATCACAGTAAATATGGGTAAGAACAATGGTAGATACCAACAGTTTGTCTGTCTGTCTGTCCATCTGTCTGTATTTGAACTCACCTTAAAGTAGCAGCAATTGCCATCGTCTCTGGTATAAACGTTAAGAACACCATCACAGTAAATATGGGTAAGAACAATGGTAGATACAAACAGTTTGTCTGTCTGTCTGTCCATCTGTCTGTATTTGAACTCACCTTAAAGTAGCAGCAATAGCCATCGTCTCTGGTATAAACGTTAAGAACACCATCACAGTAAATATGGGAAGAACAATGGCAGATACCATCAGTCTGTCTGTCTGTCTGTCCATCTGTCTGTATTTGAACTCACCTTAAAGTGGCAGCAATAGCCATCGTCTCTGGTATAAATGTTAAGAACACCATCACAGTAAATATGGGAAGAACAATGGCAGATACCATCAGTCTGTCTGTCTGTCTGTCCATCTGTCTGTATTTGAACTCACCTTAAAGTAGCAGCAATAGCCATCGTCTCTGGTATAAACGTTAAGAACACCATCACAGTAAATATGGGTAAGAACAATGGTAGATACCAACAGTTTGTCTGTCTGTCTGTCCATCTGTCTGTATTTGAACTCACCTTAAAGTGGCAGCAATAGCCATCGTCTCTGGTATAAAAGTTAAGAACACCATCACAGTAAATATGGAAGAACAATGGCAGATACCATCAGTCTGTCTGTCTGTCTGTCCATCTGTCTGTATTTGAACTCACCTTAAAGTAGCAGCAATAGCCATCGTCTCTGGTATAAACGTTAAGAACACCATCACAGTAAATATGGGTAAGAACAATGGTAGATACCAACAGTTTGTCTGTCTGTCTGTCTGTCTGTCCATCTATCTGTCTGTCCATCTGTCTGTATTTGAACTCACCTTAAAGTGGCAGCAATAGCCATCGTCTCTGGTATAAACGTTAAGAACACCATCACAGTAAATATGGGTAAGAACAATGGCAGATACCAACAGTTTGTCTGTCTGTCTGTCTGTCTGTCCATCTATCTGTCTGTCCATCTGTCTGTATTTGAACTCACCTTAAAGTAGCAGCAATAGCCATCGTTTCTGGTATAAAAGTTAAGAACACCATCACAGTAAATATGGGTAAGAACAATGGTAGATACCAACAGTTTGTCTGTCTGTCTGTCCATCTGTCTGTATTTGAACTCACCTTAAAGTAGCAGCAATTGCCATCGTCTCTGGTATAAACGTTAAGAACACCATCACAGTAAATATGGGTAAGAACAATGGTAGATACAAACAGTTTGTCTGTCTGTCTGTCCATCTGTCTGTATTTGAACTCACCTTAAAGTAGCAGCAATAGCCATCGTCTCTGGTATAAAACGTTAAGAACACCATCACAGTAAATATGGGAAGAACAATGGCAGATACCATCAGTCTGTCTGTCTGTCTGTCCATCTGTCTGTATTTGAACTCACCTTAAAGTGGCAGCAATAGCCATCGTCTCTGGTATAAATGTTAAGAACACCATCACAGTAAATATGGGAAGAACAATGGCAGATACCATCAGTCTGTCTGTCTGTCTGTCCATTTGTCTGTATTTGAACTCACCTTAAAGTAGCAGCAATAGCCATCGTCTCTGGTATAAACGTTAAGAACACCATCACAGTAAATATGGGTAAGAACAATGGTAGATACCAACAGTTTGTCTGTCTGTCCATCTATCTGTCTGTCCATCTGTCTGTATTTGAACTCACCTTAAAGTAGCAGCAATAGCCATCGTCTCTGGTATAAAAGTTAAGAACACCATCACAGTAAATATGGGAAGAACAATGGCAGATACCATCAGTCTGTCTGTCTGTCTGTCCATCTGTCTGTATTTGAACTCACCTTAAAGTGGCAGCAATAGCCATCCTCTCTGGTATAAATGTTAAGAACACCATCACAGTAAGTATGGGTAAGAACAATGGCAGATACCATCAGTCTGTCTGTCTGTCTGTCCATCCGTCTGTATTTGAACTCACCTTAAAGTGGCAGCAATAGCCATCGTCTCTGGTATAAATGTTAAGAACACCATCACAGTAAATATGGGAAGAACAATGGCAGATACCATCAGTCTGTCTGTCCATCTGTCTGTATTTGAACTCACCTTAAAGTAGCAGCAATAGCCATTGTCTCTGGTATAAACGTTAAGAACACCATCACAGTAAATATGGGTAAGAACAATGGTAGATACCAACAGTTTGTCTGTCTGTCTGTCTGTCCATCTATCTGTCTGTCCATCTGTTTGTATTTGAACTCACCTTAAAGTGGCAGCAATAGCCATCATCTCTGGTATAAACGTTAAGAACACCATCACAGTAAATATGGGTAAGAACAATGGTAGATACCAACAGTTTGTCTGTCTGTCTGTCTGTCCATCTGTCTGTATTTGAACTCACCTTAAAGTAGCAGCAATAGCCATCGTCTCTGGTATAAACGTTAAGAACACCATCACAGTAAATATGGGTAAGAACAATGGTAGATACCAACAGTTTGTCTGTCTGTCTGTCTGTCTGTCCATCTGTCTGTATTTGAACTCACCTTAAAGTAGCAGCAATAGCCATCGTCTCTGGTATAAACGTTAAGAACACCATCACAGTAAATATGGGTAAGAACAATGGTAGATACCAACAGTCACTTTTACATGTGTCTATTTCAGCTGTATATTCTAATGAACTTGTGTTACTTTTGTAATAATTTAAACAGCTACAGTTGTGATATTTCTGAAATAAAGATAAAAAACAAAATTGTCAGTTCTATATATCATTAAAAATTTGATGTGATTAAATCCGAAATATGGAAACATCAAATCATAGAAAAAATCCTTTAAAATGACAAATAGAATAATAATTGAGTAAGCTGTTTAACGTCCAAGTCAAGAAAAGTTTACTTATATCGAGATGTTTCCAGCTTTAGGCGAAGGTGCAGAAATTTTGCCTGTGCGTTGTGCTTATGGCATTATACAGCAGGGTTTTTAATTGTGCCACCCATACTGGGACACAGGACCTCGATTACTTTGAGTTCCCATCTGAAAGAATTGTGGCTTTCATTTTGTAATGCTCAGTGCTTGGCAAAAGAACAGTCACTACCCACTTTCAAGTCTTGGGTCAGACCCGGATGTGGATCGAACCCATGCTTTCCAACTTATAGAGCGAGCACTCTACCAACTGAGCTACTGCAGTGGTGAAAGAATAAAAAGGAGAAAAAGGAAGTTATGACATAAGATGAAGGAAATACAGTCAAACCTGTCTATACAGGCCACCCATGGAAACCAGCAAAAGTGGTCTTTATGGCCTTTATATACATGTCAAATAATATGAATAAAGAACAATTGGGATACAATTCTACTGGCATTAATAGCAGGTGGCCCTTATATCAAGGTGGCTTTTAAGGCAGGTTTTACTGTATATCTAAATATGAATCTGGTTGAATCTGGTTGAAAGGGCTTTTTAGGTGGTTCCAGGGTAGCTCAGTCTGTAGTGTCCCATTACTATCCCTAAGGTCCCTAGTTCACATCCCGGTATTGCTGTTACATTTTTTCTCTTTCCTGTTACATTTGGGGGTTCATCCAATTTTGTGAATTGCCCGAACAACATGTTGGTCCCAGGGTGGAAACTGACAGTTTCAATGAAGGTAGTTAAATCGAAAAAAGAGAAGGGAGGAATGTGTCAGACCAGGCTTAAAGGTCACCGGTCACCAAATTTATCAATTTTGTATTTTGCATTCCTATGGGTAGAATAGTCAATATTGATGTGTCTGACGGTTTTCCACACCTTACATTTACCTGTAATATACTAAAACCTTACCTTAACGAACTGCTAATACTCGGTAGTTTCCGACACCGCTCGTAACTTTCCGGCGACCTAATTGATGACGTACATGGTGTTAAGCTGCTGAGGAAAGACACATTTCCTATATATGTATTCATATATTACTTGTGGGTTTGTGTGGCGTTTAGGAGGGTTTTAAAGTTTGATTTCAAGTCAAAATTATATATTTTGTGAAGTTTGGATATAATAAAATCACAATGACCGATGAACATGTTTTTTCCACAAATTTCAAAACAAATTAAAGCCAGATTTACACAAGTCCTTCATGCAGCTTTTAATTGTTTTGAATGTATTCAGATTAAACATTACGAGATCAGTCAGGGAAATAAGAGTGGTATAATTATTTAAGACAATTCAAATGATTATTAATGATTTCAGTCAAATATATGGATTTTAAACAATTTTAATTTTCAAAATTTATTAATTCTGTTATTTAATCAGTTCACTAATTCACGTGTTCAAACAGAGACATATGTCTTGTTCAAATTAACTAATCTAATTTATTAGATTTTTTAGAATCCATCAAATATGACAAATAACATTTACCGGGTATATCATAAAGATATACGCACGTGTCAATTAATGTTGCATATTGTAAGGTAAACTCTGTTGATTACAGGTGGTAGATTTCTACTTCTAAACAGGATGTTTCCCAATGTAGCATATTGATAATCTCTTAATTACTGGTATGCGGGTGGTGTAAATCACACTTTGAACAATATTAATTCATTGTAAAAAAATGACAGAGTTTCACTCGAGTTTTAGTCCTTAGTTAGTCGATCATAATCCCACTGGTATCACATTTTGATGACGTTCTTTTCATCCAATTAAAATTAAGCGTAATAAAGTTATTACTTTATTATTATTTTTTTTTTTTCATTTTATCATGGAAACAATGATGATGATGATGATGATGATGATGATTATTATTATTATTATTATTATTATTATTAAACTTACTGCAAATAAGGAATAGGAAGCTTTTGAATTGAAATTGTTTTCATATTTGAGTAATACTGGGCTGAAATAATTTATTTGAGAGACAATAAGAAATTATTCATTAAACCTGTATTTTGATATTTCCGTTGTACAAAAAACAACAGGTCTTGGACCCAGATTCTACCCGAAAACGTGTTTTTTTAATAATTGCATGGGTAACTAATAAAAATACTAATAAAAAAATCATTGATTTTAATCTTAAAAAGAATTAAATATGGGACAATTTCTAAAACAAATATAAAGTTAAAACAATTTGAGGTAATAATATAGCTGTACTACAGAGGAGAAAAGATTTTATTATTAATTTTTATGATAAATAAATAAATAAATAAATAAATAAATAAATCAGAGATTAAAATGATATTAAATATTAATAAAAATTAATAGGAACAATATTTCGAATAAAAAACGGAAATTTGGGTTCTTTTATTATTTGTTGTGAAAAATAGATATAAATAATAAATAAATAAATAAATAAATAAATAAATAAATTTCAAAAGAAATGTAAAATTATGTCTTGTAAAAGTATTAGTAATAGTATCTGACTTAGAGCAAACACAAATACATGTATAGTTTTTTGTCTTTCTTTATTTCTTATTATTATGTTAATTTTTTATTTATTTTTTTCTGCTGAAAGAAACTGAAATACCCAATGCTAAAAAATAAATAAGATATATAAAAACACTAGAAGGTATTTCTGATAAAAATGGGTAATAAATGCAGTTCACTATATACAAGCTTCATTTACTAAATAGCTGGGTTAACACCTTCTGCGTCACTTCCGGTTTTGTGCCCTTTCACTACCAAAGGGAGATAACACCGTTTTTCAACAGTTTCAGGGCTTTAATTTACGCTGTAGAAAAGAACAGAAATGATTAAAAAATGTTGTTTGTGGCTAAATCGACTTTTTATGATGTAATCTTTCGGAAAATAGTACTAAAAAAAATTCGGTTTTTGGTGACCGGTGACCTTTAAATGGTGACCAGGAAGCTCCAGTCATTAGAGCATCCAACCAGTATTGGGAAGGTCTCAGGTTCAAGTCCTTGTTTGCAGATACACGTTTTTCCTTTCCCGCTTTAAAATAAATGAAATGTTGGTCCTGAGTTCTTGTGAATGTATTACTGTAAATGTATTTAATTTCGTGTGTATTTATTTTCGAGATATCAAATTTAGACATATCCAGGTAGTTTAATTATTGCGCTTTTTGATATGCACTAGCATGCATAACACAATCAGCATATTGTAAATGTATTTAATTTCGCATGCATTTATTTTCAGGGTATAGGAAATTTAGACATATCATTGTAGTTCAATTTTTGCATTTTTAAAATATGCACTGTAACACAATAAGCATAATATAACTATTGCGTGGTATTAATTTTCACCCAAAACAAATGACCACGAAAATTAGCGAAAATAAATATGTTTACAGTAATATAATTTTCACTTGGTTTTAATTTTCGCAGAAAACAAATGACAGTGAAATAAGCAAAAATTAGTACACCTGGAGAATAAATATGTTTACAACATATATCGTAAGTTTACTTACTGCCTTATCACCACTGATTTCTACGTTGCATCCAGCATGACACGGGGAGTAGTACGTCACACCATCTATACCACAAATAGGTTTGTAATTCTCTAAACCGCAGTTACAGTTAGCATTACAGGTGCCCGTCTCAAAAGTCCCTAAAAATCCTTTAGTACTGAAATACAAAATACAGCAAGATATTCAGAAGTAACAGAGGAGTTCATGTTGAGATGTTTGATGCCACAGGTTTTATTAATGGGCCGTGATCATCCTTGAGCTATGCACCTAAATTATGTATGCCACCCTGCCACTTGCCTTCCTGTAATTAAAATCTTGGACAATAAATTTGTTTTTAAAAAAATTGGTATGCCACACATCGTCTCATGTTGGTTTACATTTGTGTCAAGTTTGATCAAAATCCATCCATAGACATGGAAGATATGTAGCAGACAGGGTATTGTGACAGATGGACAGACAGGGTGGTTCCTATATATACCCCAAAAACTTTTTTGTGGTTGGTTTGTTGGATGGGGTTTAATGTCCCAATCAAGAACATTTCACTTATAGCAAGATGTCACCAGCTATAGGTGAAATTTTTACCTGTGCAGTGCGCTCAGGGCAATGTGCAGGGAGGGTTCTTTAACATGCCACGCCATGCCTGCCGTGACTAGAGGCATTGGTTTTTAAGGTCTCAAAGGACCCACTTTTTTGCTAGGGAGGGGGTTATAAGAGTATGATTTGATGGTGTTTAGGGTAATTTCTGATTTACACAACATAAAATAATTGTTTAAAAAGTATCTGTATCCAAAATTACCATGGATATATTTGATGACCCCCTATTTCCATATCACACATGGTGGGTGTATATAGCTAAATGGGAGATGTTTACCCTTTTGGAGCACCCAGCCTCACTTCCCTGGTAAAAGTTCAGGTGTTTAACCTAATTTTTAGTTTTACTTTGCTTTATGATTGTGGTTTGGACATGGATTTGTATCTTTGTTTTTCATTATTACCAAAGATATAACATTCAAATCATTATTTACTTTAAATATGCTCTACTAATTAGCATTTTAATGTCATTTTTACCTCAAATTTACTTAATATTTGACATTCCGTAAACAAAAGGGAGTTGAGTTGAGTAATGTTTTTAACGTCCCAATCAAGAATATTTCACTTAAATCAAGATACTGCCAGCTATAGGCAAAGGTGCAGAAATTTTTACTATGCTTATCGCTAATGACATTATACAGCAGGAAACTTTATCGTGTCATGGCTAACATGACACATGTCCTACTTTTTTTTAAGTTAGATAGTCCGACTAATCAGACCACTAAACCCCCATTTTAATTTATTTTTGACTTGTTGGAGGTCTGTGTTCCATGCTGTCAGCAAGAGAGAAGTAAGGAAATACTGGAAGTTATTGACGCGTGTTTTCGTTTCTGCCGTTTTCGCCAGAAATTTCAAGAATTTAATAATGGAAGCTGTCAGACCACAAACCTCCAACAAGTCAAAAATTAAAATGGGGGCTTAGTGGTCTGATTAGTCGGACTATAATGCAGAGTGCTTGGTGAAAAAACAGTCGTTATCCACTTTCAAGTTTTGGGCCATTTCTAAATGCTGAGTACTTGGCAAAAGAACATTCACTACCTATTTTCACATCAATATTGTTTTTATATATATATAGATAATCAATGTACATTTGTTACCTGTTGTGTACAAACTGTTCATATTTTATATTGACCCCAGCAAACGGAACATTCTCACAGTGGACACCAGCAAACACCAGGAATGTCACCATACATAACAAACCAGCCACAATACACATCTTAAGTATACCCCTTACACGGAGATTAAATCTTTTAATTAAGTACCCTCCTAAAAGTGTACCCCCTCCTCCGGCCGGGATTGTCACCGCACCTACAAAATAAAAATCTGTATGAAACTAGAGCTGTCTCTTGAGAGCTTAATGCCCCCAATTAAACCTTGAAATTAAGTACCCTCAAAAGAGAGTACCCCCTCCTCCGGCCGGGATTGTCACCGCACCTACAAAACAAAAATCCATATGAATCTAGAACTGTCTCTTGAGAGCTTAATACCCCCAAATAAACCTTGAAATTAAGTACTCTCAAAAGAGAATACCCCCTCCTCCAACTGGTATTGTCACTGCACCTACAATATGAAAAAACCAAATGAAACTAGAACTGACTCTTGAGAGCTTAATACCCTAAAATAAACCTTGAAATTAAGTACCCTCAAAAGAGAGCACTGCCTCCTCCCACTGGTATGGTCACCACACATACAAAATAAAATAATTCATATGAAACTAGAAATGTTTCTTTTAAGAGACAAATATCTCCTGTCCTCAAAACTAAGATTTGACCTTGTGACCTTGACATTTGACCCACACAACTAAATGTGGTACATGTGACATATCTCGTCTCATACTGGTATACATCTGTATCGAGTTTGATCAAAATCCATGCATAGATGTAAAAGTTATTGAGTGGAAACAATTTAAAACAACATGTTGATTCCTATATACCCCCTTAAACTAAGTTTTTGGGGTTACTTCAAGTGAAACAATAAAAACAACATGGTGATTCCTATATACCCCCTTAAAGTAAGTTTTCGGGGACAACTCATGTGAAACTTTTAGCAATTATTATAAAATAATTCAAAGACCCACATATGTTTAATTAGAAAGTCACTCAGGTAAACTTTTAGAAAAGCAATTTCCTAAAGTTGTAAAATGTCATTCTTGTTAAATGTCATTTTTTAATTTTGATTCAGCAAATGTCATGGTATTTAACATACCTTGATGTCAGACACGTTTTGTATGAACTCAAATTTAGTACATTTGTATTTTCATTAGTCCCCTAGCTGGTCCATTTTTGTGTCACAGAAATTAACTTATCCAGCAATAATGTCTGGTAACATATACAGTTGAACTTGTCTTAAATGCCACCTGCTTTTAAAGGCCAGTAAAGTTTTATCCTAAATGCTCTTTATTCATGTTATTTGAATCTGTGTATAAACGGGTTTGTTCTTACTCATACATAAAAATCTTATCTTTTTACCTTCAAATTCCAAATGTATGCTAAGTCAGACTACGGGTATAAAAGTGCTTAGGGCCAATTGCCCATTACATACAGAAAGACCAGTTTTACTGGGTCCTTTGGGACAAAGTTTGACTATTTAATCATTATTTCCCAACATTCAACTGTTCCTTTTATCACATCCTGTGCCCATCCAATGATAACTAAAAGCATATTTTAATGGAGAATTTCAAGTCACCCGAAGTTAGGAGACAAACTTTATCCTTCATTGGTTAATTTATTCTAGTGATTTCAAGTCACCCGAAGTTAGGAGACAAACTTTATCCTTCATTGGTTAATTTATTCTAGTGATTTCAGTGTGTAGTTATTATGGCATTCCTCACAATAAACATGGAACTGTTATATTGATTTGTTTAAAATTTGAAGGGGTTGATGCTAATATTATTTTTCAAGGCAAAATACAGTGAAACCTTGATTCAATGACATAATTTGTTCTGCGTGATTTTGGTGATACAAAAAGGGTTTGGTGAAAAACTGAGGGAGGTTTATAAAAAAGACAAACATAGAAGAAATAGATTTTGGTACTTCAAAATAGCTGGGCAATTAAGCAAGGTGGCAAAGTTATCGAGGGGTATAATAACAAGGCTTTGTTGCATATATTTACCTACCTAATATAAGGCAGCTGTGTTTATAAACTTTGGTGAAAATGTAGAAAACTCACCAACCAGAAGTGCTCAAACCCATAACCTTCTGCTCTCAAGGTGGGCACTCTAACATTAAGCCATAGAGGCAGTATTACTAAAGATGAAATCTTAGTGTTATGTTCATATAAGGATCCTGTTTATATATGTTTACTTACTTACATATAAGGCAGCTGTAGATGATGATACACTGAACTGTGATTCTATAAACTTTGGTGAAAATGTAGAAAACTCACCAACCAGAAGTGCTCAAACCCATAACCTTCTGCTCTCAAGGTGGGCACTCTAACACTAAGCCATAGAGGCAGTATTACTACAGGTGATATCTTGGTGTTATGTTCATATATAAATACAATATGACCTGCTATAAAGTCTACCTCTGTATAAAATCAACATGTCTATTAAGTCTGTTTTTGCTAAGTCCCTTAGGTGGTCTTTATACACAGGTTATACTGTATATGTTTACTTACCTACATATAAGGCAGCCATAGACATGATTCACTGAACTGTGATTCTATGAACTTTGGTGGAAATGTAGAAAAGCCTTCAACCAAAAGTCCTCGAAACCATAACCTTCTGCTCTGGAGGTTGGCATCATAGAGGCAGTATTACTAAAGGTGATATCTTGGTGTTATGTTCAAATATAAATATATGTTTACTTACCTACATATAAAGCAGCTGTAGATGATGATACACTGAACTGTGATTCTATAAACTTTGGTGAAAATGTAGAAAAACCACCAACCAGAAGTGCTGAAAATAAATAAACATCAATATGCACTCTTAGTATACTTCATATTACATTACATGCATGAGTCTGACTAAGACTAAACATTTGTTTGTCACATATTCACATTCCATTTTTGGTCATTTTTAAGGAATATGTTTTATGCCCGTCTTCTTATTATTAGACAGTGGCCATCTTGGAACTGACATTGGCTAGGCAGAATAATCTGCCTTAATGATGGTAAGTTACTTTTTGATATTGCTATTGTACAATAGTATTAATATGCAAACAGTTAGCAAGATATATGCTGTTTACATTTCTAGTAAAGATTGCAATGACGGCAAAGTACATAAGACAAGAATATTTATGTGGTATCTTGTAAACGAAAAACAAAAGACTAAGGTCGCATTCTGTTCAGTTGTGTGGTAGGAATTGACTGCATAAGAAAAACACAAAAGTTCAAAGGGTACAACTCCAAGGAAAATTGCCACCTCATATGGGTCACACTGGTAAGAATGTATACCAAGTTTAGTTTAAAAAAATCATCAATATTAATGGTGTTGGAGGAGTAGGCCCAAACAAATTATTACAGTTGAACCATTTATGCAAATTGTTAACTTTTGCCAAATATATCATTTTTTCCAATACTTAGACATGTAACCTTATACATACCTTCAGCTGCCTCAAACAGAGTTATAAAGATAAATGTTGGATTTGTAAACATACCTTCAGCTGCCTCAAACAGAGTTATAAAGATAAATGTTGGATTTGTAAACCTGTAAACATATATACATACCTTCAGCTGCCTCAAACAGAGTTATAAAGATAAATGTTGGATTTGTAAACATACCTTCAGCTGCCTCAAACAGAGTTAAAAAGATAAATGTTGGATTTGTAAACATACCTTCAGCTGCCTCAAACAGAGTTATAAAGATAAATGTTGGATTTGTAAACATACCTTCAGCTGCTTCAAACAGAGTTATAAAGATAAATGTTGGATTTGTAAATAAAACTTTGGCTGTTTTTATTATTTTCTTTAGACTTGTTGTTTTGGTTTCTTCTTTGTCTGTTTTTGTTTTTGTTTTGTCTTTTCTTTGATATACATCTTGTTCTCTTTCTGTTTCATATTTAGCAGAACCTGTATTTAAAGGAAGAAATAAGAGCATTTTCTGGAGAGACGAAAACATTACAGAGTTGCTATTTTTAAGATTTGACCTTGTGACCTTCACCCTTGACCTATGCATCTAAATATGGTATTTGACAGACTGTCTCATGTTGGATTTAAACTTTTGTGTCAAGTTTATTCAAAATCTACCCATAGACATGAAAGATATGGAGCAGACATGATATTGCGACAGATGGTTAGATAATGACAGAATGAAGAATGGATAGAGGAGAGACAGACAGGGTGATTCCAATATACCCCTCTTAAACATGTACAGTGAAACCTTCATTCATTACCACAATTTTTTTTAATTTTTTCAGTCGGGTGTTGGCATCTAAAAGAGTGAAATAATGATGGTGTTTTAAGCCACAAAAAATATCTTAACAATTTAATGAAGACAAATGAGGGATATTATATTATAATTAAATTTTAATACTATCCTGTGTTGTAAATTTTTTATATCTATGATCCCATAGAATTTTATTGACGTCATATTGTGCAGAAAATGTTCATGCACGGCCAGCTACCGGTGGTTGCCGTTGGCAATAAGCTGTGTTTCGCTTTTAGATTAATGCACCATTTTTTGTTTCAATGCACTGGGTTTTTGTTTCATGTGTATAATTTAAAGATTACATGAATGTTATGAATATTGAACTTATTTCTTAATTTAATTATAAGGAATGATTTTAAATTTTTTTCTATCTATGGGGTCATAGATAGAAAAAAAATTACAATCATTCCTTAAAAGGATTTATAAATAGGGTTTATTGATGCCAATAATGAGCAACAATGTAACCAGGGCCATTGTTGAAAATCAGGAAACTTTTTATATATGATGTTACAAAAAAATCTAAATATAAATGTACATGTATATGGGTCTTTGGTATATTCAGAAATTCATTACACTATTTGAGTATGAATGGACTTTTTGTATATCCTATTTCAAAATTTCCAGATATTTGCCAAATGGGTAATTACATGGTAAAATTCAACCTACTAATTCCAAAAACCCAAAACTGTATATTATACATTTATTGCCTTTTTGTGAGGGAGATATGAACATTTGTTCACCCGCAACAAGTCATATTTGACAAGATGTTTTCTCCACCCTGATCACATGATCCAACGATCCAATCAAATTAGAGATAGTATCGTATTTTTCTAATGAGGTATAATAAAATTAATTAACTATAATCTTACCTGGTAATCTCTTTGGAAATCCACTAAGGGGAATGGCTACTATTAAACCAAGTGTACCACTAATTAGGAATCCTACCCACCAGGCACCAATATATCTGGAACTGGTCGAATCTATAATGTGACTGAAAAAAGACATCAGATTAATGCAACTTAGATCTATAGTATGACGTCATAAAGTGTACCACTAATTAGAAATCCTACCCACCAGGCACCAATATATCTGGAACTGGTGGAATCTATAATGTGACTGAAAAAGACATATGATTGACAAAACTTAGATCTATAGTATGAGGTCATAATGATGTAATTAAGTGTACCACTAATTAGGAATCCTACCCACCAGGCACCAATATATCTGGAACTGGTCGAATCTATAATGTGACTGAAAAAAATAATGAACTACATGTATACTTCGTAGTTAAATATATCCAATATGATATTTCAAAAGAGAAATTTACACAAGAATTGCATTCGACAGGTTACAGGTGTAGCTAACCAGCTGAACAGGAGATGCTTATTTTTCCAAAGCATCCGGTCTCACTTCCCTGTTGGATGTTTACATGCATAACATAATTTGCCAGAATTTTACTTATTTATTCTGTGTTTTTTTGTTTTTGTTTTTGGGGTTTTTTTTGATTGTTTTTGATTGTTATTTGGTCATGAACAAGTATCTTTGTGTTTGATTCTCCAACACAGAATTTAATAAAATGCATTCTATACATATGTTTTGTTTATATTTACTGCATTGGATTGCAATTGTTGCTGGTATGGCAGTGTCTGTTTGATTGTTTGATTGTTTGATAGCTAGTTATCTTCCAATGTTGTTCCTTTGTATTAAACTTTGTTTAAGACCAGATGGCAGTTATAGGAGATAAATGCCATTGCTAATGTGACGTCACTCATCTCTTCCTTGTCGCTATACACGTGACGTCATTGATTGGATGTTCCAGCGATTGGAAATACATGTTGTACACAGCGGTGTTTTAGTGATTTTTTTAGGATTAAAATACCAAAATAAGATTTTCTAAAAATGGGAAATGTAAATATAGCCATTGAACTGTCTAGAAATGGCGTTTATAGTGCTATAACTGCCGCGCATTATTCAGTTTGCTTTGCACGGCAATGGCAGTTATATCACTATAAACGCCATTTCTAGACCGTTCAATGGTTTAATGTTGATCCTTTGTATTTATGGGACATTTTTAAAGGCATTGCAATAAGCCTCCAATGACACCATGCAACTCTTAATTCTTTATATTTCAAAGTTCTGCCTCAGAACGATGGCAAGTTACTTTTTTTGTATTACTACAAGCATAAGATCTTATTATTGTAAAATAAGTGAAATATATTAATGTTCTATTCATACATGAAGCACTATAACCACACCACTGGACATATAATACAGTATCTGTACAAAGTTCTGAATTTTATAATCTATCCTTGTCTTTTGTTTGACAATTTTTATCATTGTATTTTGATATGTTCTTGGTTACGTTAGAACTTATTTGCAACGAACATATTTTTTAGTTGCAAATGTCTTCTGATTTCTAGACACTGTAATAAACCCCAAATGACGCCATGCAACTCTTAATTCTTTTAATAAATGTACATTGAACAGCAACCTTTGACATTTTTGAACATGTTAAATATGGGTATGATGTATTTTTGCTATTTATAACATTTTATTGGATTTCTTGAGTTTTATTGAGGTTGGTTTTTCAATTTATACCGATTTTTGGGTAAAAATGCAAAATCCTTGAAATACTGTATATATTGAACAAGAGTTGTTAAAAAATTTAATGTGGTGACCTACCATTATTTTTGCATATTTTTGTTTGCATTTTCATGTAGAACAAACAGTGAAAAAATTAGCTTGTTTTGAGTGGTGGTTCTATTTCATAGCATATGTCTTTAAGTTCTACACTGGGTTTCAATAGATTACAATTTAAACAACTCCGTCTTGCCGAATTAAAGTGAAACACGTAAACTTCCACTAAGTGAGGCCGGGTGCTCCGGAAGGGTAATCACCTCCTGTCTAGCTAGCTACACCCGCCATGTTGAGAAAGAAAGAAAAATGGAACTATAGGCACGTCAAATGTATCCAGGATAATTTAGTTACAGGGAATATGAAATTATCTGCATTTGAAATAATAAAAGTTTTCAGTTTTGTTTTCATCAAATTGGACATGATTTCCCATAAAACCCCTTTGTACTTGTCAAGTCAACGGGGTGGAACGGACACCCGCCGATTGTCGTATTGACACTTGGTCACAGTGCGAGATACCGAGATGTTTATACTGTCATTTTAAATTTTTAATCAACCCCTTGACAAACCCATACTAACTTACTACATCTAAATTATACCCTTACCAAGCCATAAAATTTGAATTACCATACAAATATAACCTTCAACGGTTGTAGGGTCGTAAGTTAAATAAATGGCCCCCGAATTACAAACCTGTGAATCCCACTTTAAATGCAACGCAATTTAGTTACAGACCCGTCTTAACAGTTTAATAACATGAATAATGACTCCGTCAAAATCTTTGAGGAAAACAGTTTATGTCGGTAGTGACTGTTCTTTGGTCAAGCACTCGGCATTACGAAATCAAAGTTACGGTTCTTGTCCTGTGTCATGGTGGGCTGTAAAGAACTGCTGTATTATGCCATAAGTGCAACGCACAGGTAAGATTTCTGCACCTTCGCCTTTAGCTGACGACATCTCGATATAAGTGAAATATTCTTGACTGGGACGCTAAACACCATTACTCACCTCAACTCTCAACATATAACTACCAGACCACAATATTTTTTTTAATTCAAGGTCAAGGGACAGGTTTTAAATGCTAAATATCCTAAAATTATAGATAAATAAATAAATAAATTTCAGAGTAAGTCTGTTTAACCACAAGAGGTAACATAAAGTCTTTAAATACCATAAAAACAACAAATAAATAAATAAATCCCGACATTTCTTTGCTAAACAGCAAAAGTTAACTAAACAAAGAAATAACACCATTACATTATAATATATAGACCATGTCCATCTCGCGTTGTCCAGTCAAGTGGTCAAGTCCAGTACTTTTCACAGTTTATCTGTACCCTATATCATTATAGATCATAAAACACACTGGTCATTGTAACTCCGGACAACAGACCGGTAAATTTAAATGCCTCTGTTTTGTTCAGTAATAGAGCCAGTCGGACATAACACCTTTGGTCTTCTTATAAAGGTATTATAAATGGGATTTATAACAATAAAGGTGTCCTTAAATTTCTTTTAATGTAGGCAGTTCATTAGTTGAAATTCTCAGGATTTTAAAACAGATAAATGCGATCTTTGTTTTGCAACGATTTAAAAATGAAAATGTTTACTTGAAGCCGCTACCGAAATTTTGCTAAATTTACAATAAAAACAAACTTCGCTTAAATTAAAATATAAAAATAACTTCGTTTAAATCAAAATATTTAAAAAAAAAACTTCGTTTAAATTGAAATAAAAGTTATATGGTCGAATGACCGCCCGCTAAATAAAAAACAAACATACCAGTCAATGTCCAAATCACAATCCCATAGAAAAGTAAAACTTTGAAAACTTGCAAATAAATATGTTAAATACGTGAAATTCCACCAGGAAGTGAGGCCGGATGCTCCGGAAGAGAAAGCACCACCTGTCCGCCACGTGTCAAATCAACATAAGAATGAACAGGAACATGGAATCATGGATACAGAGACATAATACTTATCTAGCTTATTTTCACCTCCTGATGGCATGGATGAGGTCAAGTGTTCCGGAAGGGTAAACACCTCCTGTCCGCCATGTGTAAAATCAAAATTGAGAATGAAAGGAACATGGGGGAACTACGGGGCGTCTAATATAACCTGTTTTCGTTATTTGATTGATTGTTGCTTTACGTTCGTTACTCCATGATGCATTAATTATGACGAAGTACATATTTTATGCACCAATTTCCCTATACCATTCCGTTTTACTGCATCTTATTTTAATTTCGTTCGTTCAGCCATGTAGTGAGTGTTTTTCTTGTCACTTTCTTGTCTCAGTTTTCTATATTCCATTGAGAATTAAAAACACACAAGTTTTGTCATCGGAGTTCCATGGGAGATTTCTTAAATTATTTCTGTTTTGAGTTTCAGTTCTATATTGACAGTATCTTCGGAGTTTACAACAATTGTAATTTGTTATTTTACTTAAATTATTGTTAAATTTAAATCTAAAATGTTTAGCAGTTGCTTCACTACATATAGAAGGTTGGTTGGTTGAATGTTGCTTAACGTCGCATCAGCAATTTTTAACTTTTCGCGACGAGAGCTATTTTTTAATCTCTGGATTAATCTATGAACTACGAAAGCCTATTAAGCTCATGAATAAAAAAAAAGTAAAAGGGGTAATAACACGAAATAAAGGCGTTATAATGCGAAAAAAGGCGTTATAACGCCTTTAGAAAGGCGTAATAACGCGAATTGAAAGGCGTTATAACGCGAAATAAAGGCGTAATAACGCGAATTGAAAGGCGTTATAATGCCTTTTTGTCTGTATATAGAGCAGTCAATTCCCCGGAGAATATTAACAACCCTCACCACAAACAGATTGGTTTTAGTTTGAATAGCTAAGGCAACTGCAGATCTATTCATACTAAGATGTCACAAATGTCATTTAATCATTGTTAAAAGTTAGCGATTGACAATTGGACAGGAACTTTTTAATAAATAGCCATGTGTACATTGCCAATGTTTATCAATGTTTATATTTCAGATTACTTTAAAGATATAATTTGATACTCTTTATGAAAAAAAACAACACTTTAACATTGAAAAGAAACCTTTCTTTCTGTATGTTCATTTTAGCGCAGGATCGGATGATGTGCAGTTTTTTCTCATAGAATAAATACATATAAACAGCTTATTACATTACATATAGTTGTGCAGGACACACACACACACCTCACACACACACACTTTTAATATGTATGTAAAGTGTGGGAGGACCCCAGGACCTCCACCTCATTATGGAAGGCATCTTAACTTCACGTTAATAAGCCTTTATTTCGCGTTATAACGCCTTTCAATTCGCATTATTACGCCTTTATTTCGCGTTATAATGCCTTTTTATTCGCGTTATAACGCCTTTCAATTCGCATTATTACGCCTTTATTTCGCGTTATAACGCCTTTCAATTCGCGTTATTACGCCTTTATTTCGCATTAATACGCCTTTATTTCGCGTTATAACGCCTTTCAATTCGCGTTATAACGCCTTTCAATTCGCGTTATTATGCCTTTATTTCGCGTTATTACGCCTTTATTTCGCGTTATAACGCCTTTATTTCGCGTTATAACGCCTTTCAATTCGCGTTATTACGCCTTTCTAAAGGCGTTATAACGCCTTTATTCGCATTATAACGCCTTTATTTCGCGTTATTACGCCTTTTAATTTTTTTTATTCATGAGCTTAATAGGCTTTCGTAATGAACAAGTTCATGTGCAGCACGAGTGTGTTTTATGGTCCGCCTTGTACCAGCGCACACAGAGCGACTTTTTAAGGTGCTAGCTCACCGAGTCAGTACGCCGCAGACAAGCCTACCTCTCCCCTGTTACATTATACTGATAACCGGTGAACTATTAAAGGCCAACGGTAAGGAAAATTCACTTTCCCATATGTGGTCTGAGCGGAACTCGAGCTCACAGCGGTGAGGGACCCTTGTTTTGTAGACTGGCGTTTTATCCATTAGGCCACCGCGGCCTCTTCACTACATGTAGAGTAAATTGATATGTACTGTTGATATTTTGGTGTTTTTGATTAAATTAAAGTCTATCTTGTCCATATGCTTTTTATAGTAATCGGTCTCTTTCTAACAGTGCCAACCGACGGGCCGTTTGATATAAAGTTCTTAACAAGTCCAATATGGTATAAGACCAGTAGACTAGTGTTTTACAAGGGGGTGTGATTTTTATCAATGTCGTTTAACACGTCAGAGGTGCCTGTGAGTACTGTGTTAATTAGCGTATAGCTATAAGGGTCGGTGGCATGCTCCCTTAAAGTTTTGTAAAATGAAATAAAAGGAAAAAAGAACAAAGAAAAAAGAATCCGAAGCATTTATTGGACATAATAATATTGTTGGTGTTTAATGGTTTTCAGAAGGTGTGCCTTACACCTTTATATCTAGACCGAATTATTTATGTCGGCATTGGCCCTTTTTATACAAGAGAAATAACTCGATTTTACACATTTCCCTGCCCCTAAATACGGACCTGGTTATGTTAAAGATTTGCTAGTTCAGGTCTTACGACGAACAGGTTTACATAAAGAAATCAAAAATGAATAATTTTTCATACATACCTTGCTACATCTATTTTATTCACGTCTACATAGATATTTAAGAAAGCTCCACCCGCAACATAACCGATAGCAGGACCAACAACTGCCAACGCCGTGTATATACCTAGAAAATTAACAAAATCACATCACCACAATATGACATCACAATGAAGAATATGTGATAACTACAGTATATAACAAAGCTACGAATGGTCAGTTATTGCGCTTGGAAACTTTTCATACCTTGGTTTGGTTACATAACCAATAGCAGGACAAACAACTGCTAATGTCGTGTATATCGCTGGAAAATGCAAAAAATCACATCAACAACGATTTGACGTCACTATAAATCAAATACAAACACCGATCCCTAACCAAATCACAATCCCAAATTTGAAAACAGGCTAATAAAATTAAACACCTGAACGTCTACCAGGACAGCGAGAAAACAAGGAATAAACCAAGCAAACTCGCATACCCCAACACGATCCCTATCACCATGTTTCTGCATCAAAATATATATCCCACTACTTAACAATACTAAGTATATTTTGTAAGAAATCATTGTTTCTTCATCAGTCGCATGTATGAGACACATAGTCAATAGTCAAAGCTGCGTAAGATTGGAAAATATACCAAATGAAACTTGGTCCAAACAAGAGAAAACTGGGCGAGGTCACATACCCGCTCCCACATACCCTTGCTTCTACATCGCAGCATTGCAATATAGAGCATGTCACACTAGTATGTGTGAAATCATTATCTTTCCTTCATGAGTAGGATGTGGGGAACAAAGACCTGCAAACCTGCACACAATTGGAAACTATGCAATATCAAATGGGCCCTGGTCCAAAGAAGAGGAAAATAAACAAGCTCACATATCCCCCACTTTCTCATCACACTGGCTCTGTGTCACAATTACAATGTAGATCATGCCACACTGTTCAACAATACTTAGTATGTTTAAGATCATTGCATGTCTTTCATTGGTCGGATGTGTGTCACAGAGACAACCTTGCGCAAGATATACCAACCCCAGTTAAAATACCAAATGCATAATGGAAAATCAACAATAATATTCTTTCAGATACTGCTTAAACTTGTTCCAAGATTTCGTTAAAATTCATGCAGAAAGATAGGAGATATGAATTTGGCATAAAATATACGCAATTTTCTAAGTTTTACCTCATGACCTTGACCTTTGACCTACATAACCAAACATGGTTCATGACACATTTTTTCTGGTTTACATTTGTACAAAGTTTCTTTTATAAAATCCATTTCGATATAGGATTGAGTGCGGAAAAACTTCAGGTGTTTACGTATAGACTTACGGAATGTCAGACAGTACTAAAACACCATACCTCCACGAAGTCGTTGCGGGAGGAGAAGGTTATAAATATGACATCACTATTAAACAACGTTTCAATTGATAAGTAATTATTCATGTATCAAAAACAAACATACTAATCAATGTCCGAATCATATCCACAGTAAAAACTTTGGAACTGACAAGTCAGGTTAGACACGTGAACTTCCATCGGGGAAGTGAAACCGGGTGCTCCGGAAGGGTAAGCACCTCCTGGATACACCTGTCATATGTGTATATAATTACTGATAACTGCATAAATAAATCATTGGCTTAGCTTGATTTGGCAACAGCTGCTCATCAAGGTTTGAATTTTCAGTTAAACATAGGAGTCCATTAATAGCCATCAAACGTGATAAAACATACTGGTCTTCCATAAACACACCAATACGGCAACTCAGTTTGTAGAGTACTCGCTCTCTATGCGGGAGGTCCGGAATTCGAGCCCTGTCCGCCTAAGTCTTGCCAAAATCTTAAGAATAGAAAGTGACTTTGCGTTTGCCGCCAAGCACTCGGCACTTAGAAATGAAAGTCACATGGTCCAGAAGCGGCCTTAAAAACTTCGGCAAGGGTGGCACGCTAAAGAACCCTGGGTGTAGTGCAAAGGTGAAAAATTATGTCACTTCTCCTATAGCTGCTGGCGTCCTTATATAAGTGAAAAATTCTTAACTGGAAAGTAAAACTCCCTTCACAATTAATCAATTTTCCATAAACATTATGAATGTAACTACATATCTACGCTTTTATACTTTCTAAGTTTGACACGAGGCGATTAAATGAACTGAATGCTTTGTGGCTTAAACATGACATGTACATGTAGTTTTTACTTCCGGAACACCTATTCTTAATTTCAATGTTGGAGGTTTGTGCATATGATCAATATAGTATACAGTAGACATTGAGAGATCAAGAGTATCTTCTTGTTCAAGCTCGCTATTGTCGCAAAGATGTGAGGTTAAAAACATTACAACAGAAGCTATATATTTACTGGGTATACATGGTTGGTAACATTGAGGATGCTTAGGACTCGACTCTAAATGTTCCATCAACTCGGTCATGCTTTTTACATTTTATAATACTTACCAAAATAAAGGGAAGACGATCTTAGTGGAAGATTTTCAAATAGATAAGTATACCCCAGTGTATAGAGAGGCGTGGCTCCGATCCCGTGTAAAAACTGTCCAAGATAAAAGAAATACTTCAGATCTGATAATTTGGAGTCTGTAGGGGTACACTGTCCTAAGGAGGAATTCGATCTACACAGAGCACTGTCATCCCCAGTCACTGGGGTATACACACCCACAATGTAATGTGGTATAGTAAAAACGAATGATCCTAGTCCTATGATGAATAATCCTATCCCTAGGTACCGTGGTTTACACCCGAACCCTCCAAAATACGTCATAGGTAACAAACATAGAACCACTGCTACGTCATAACTACTGGCGATAAATCCGGATTCCGTACTGCTCAGCTCGTACCGTCTTTCTACACTGGATATTACCACATTTACAAAACCATTTACTACCATACCCTTTAATAAAATTAAAAAGAAAAATAATTAATCCAGTGTTCGTCCTTTGTAAAGTGTTTCCATTATACTCTTGCCTTGTGTCGTTGTTTAGTTAATGGGGTTCGTCGCTGTACCACGTGATCAATGCCGCTTAACGTTTGTGCGGAATGTTTTGGAAAACGTCAATGTCGCAATTCCCGAAATAAGTCGTTTTACGGGAAATCACCGTCATATGCGATTTCGACAAACCGTTAGGGGATGACACGTGGTACAGCAGCGAACTCAGTTGTTCTTAGGTGTTTTAACTAAATTATAAAGTACGTGTTTTTATGTATATAAGACGTCAGTCTTTGAATCCAGGGTCTCTCTACGCTGTGAGTTCCGAGTCCCGCTCGGACCACATGTGGGAAAGTGAATTTTCCTTGCCCTTGGCCTTTACTGGTTCACCTGGTATCAGTATAATGGACTGGGAGAGTGGTACGCTTGTTTGCGGCGTACTGACTCTGCGAGCTAGCACGTTAAAGTTGCCCTGAGTGTGCGCTAGTACAAGGCAGACCATACAACACACTCGCACTTCACATGCATACACAAAATTAATCATAGATTAATCCATAGAGATCAATAAAATAGTTCTCGTCGCGAATAGCTGAAAAATTGCTGATGCGACGTTAAGCAACATTCAACCAACCAACCAACGTGTTTTACCCAATGTAATGTAATAACTCCTTGTTATGTAATGAAAAAACGACGTGTAATGTAAAAAAATGAAATTAAGCAAATTAAAGGCCAAAGATTTTGTTCCAACTACAAACCTTGACGTTGACCTTGAGTCGACTTTGTCAAAGAATATTGTGTAGACTAAGCTTGACCGCAGTTGAAGATCACTGTCACTTAATAACGTATTGAATGCGGTCAAGATTAGTCTGCACAGTATCCTTTGCCTTTTACAAAGTCGGCTCATGATCAGGGTCAATGTCAGTGGTTGGAACAAAATCGTTTGCCTTTAATTTGCTTAATTTCATTTTTACATTACAAGGAAATTTTATTACCATAACGCGAAAACTTGTTTTGTTACATTACACGTCATTTTTTTTATTACATAACAAGGTGTTATTACGTTACACGAACAAAATCGTTGGTCTTTAATTTGCTTAATTTCATAGACCTGGCTACACAATAGTCTAGATTACCTGGCATTTGTTACATAACCTAGCGTAAGAGACGTATTAATAATTTAATACTGAACACATTAGGTAATTGATACCATTGTTACAATAACACGAACTAAAAGTTACTTGTCATCGTTAAGGCAGATAGTGTGATAAGGGATCAAGTACACTGTACCACGGAGGTGGTATTAAAGGTTAAATATATAGTGGGAGTGGGACCGGGTGCTCCAGAACTACAAGTACCTCTTGTTCCGCCAGGAAATGTTATCAGATTTTTACTGAATTTTACGGTTTTGATGAGTTCATTCAATAAAGCCTTCAGTATCCTGTCTGACAAATCGTTACCTGGAGTATAAAATGAAATCAACATATTGTGAGCCGGAATTAATTAGATATAAAGTAGTATTACGTGTAGATTGATACGTACAACTTACAGACCTGTCGAAAGTTAAACACTGGGCTAATAAAAACGAGTCAAAGTTAGACTGGTAAGTGGCCGCGATATGGATAGCTAATGGCCGACGAAGATGCCAGGAGATACAGTACAGACCTGTCAAAAGTTTAACACACTGGGCTAACGAAAGGGAGTCAAAGCTTTACTTCTACTTCTATACTGGACAGGTCATGATAAGGAATCACGCCCAATGGTAGTGTCATTAAGTGGTCGTAAAGCTTTTGTCGCCTCGGGTTGAAAGCAGCAGGGGTACTGCAGCGTATTTACAATTAAAACTGAAAAGCTTGTTGTTTAAAAGGTATCCTGTTGCAGTCGAGTGTTGAACTCTTATGTGGTTGACTGTTGTATGATGTCTGGTGGCAGCGAATTCCAGTCCAGTATAGTTCTAGGAAAGAAGCTGTATTTGTAGGCGTCGGAGTTTGATGGAAGTTGTCGAGTAACTGATCATACGAGTAACTAGTGCCGAAAAGCTGTCGAGAGACGGTACAAGTAGGTGTCGATTAATTGCCGAGATATAGCTAAGATGGGCCGAAAAGTGACCGATTCGGTACTACCGGTAATTCGTTAGCAAAGTGTTAAACTTTCGACAGGCCTGTACTTTATAGTAAAATATGCCGGACCCCGGTAAAACAATACTTCCTTGAATGTTTTTTTCCCGAAAACTGACATTATTGTTGTTAGATGTCATGTTACAGTCACAGAACTGACAACAGTTTAACATGAGCTAGCGAAACGGCGAAGCTCAGCTACCGATTGGCCGAGGTATGGATAGCTTATGCCGAAAAGTTTCCCATGATAGATAACAGCTGCCAAAAAGATGTCGAGATATCTCGTATTCTTCTTTTTGTAAGACTGCAAAGTATGTGGCTCTAGGTTCTTCCGCCATCCAAGAACTGATTACCGTCGATAGGTACAAGTGTAAGTATTTTGACTGTGGCGTAAAAACTATTACTTCACTCCATCCCATACATGTATAATAAATGTGGACCTTTACGTTGTATTTTTCTGTTACAAGTTTATAGTCATTGCTCTGTTATTTTCCGCCAAATTAATTTTGATTAAAGATATATATTCAGGAAATAGAAAATATATTATTTATCTATATATAGAAGGTAAAATGGGAAAACGCAGTTTTTATTGAAAAAGGTACGTATTACCAATTAGTCACAATAAACACAAGCGTCAACAAAAAAGTGAAATGTCATCTCTCTCTCTCTCTCTCTCTCTCTCTCTCTCTCTTCTCTTTTTCATCGTTTTAATAATATAATATACATGTACACCAAATCAATTTCACTATTGATGCATGACAAACCCAGTTTATTTGAAAGTGACTGAACAGTCATGATTTTTTGTTTGATAAAATGTGATATTTCACAGACTTATGACTTCTGGACGATTATGTTAGATACAAATAATTTATGAGACGGATGATAGACTAGGCTATAACGAAATCTAATAACATCTCTCTCTCTCTCTCTCTCTCTCTCTCAGTGTAAAGTAGAGACAAGTGTCTGTGAGATAAATAGTGGGGACAATGTGAGATTCATTAGAAATATGCTAGTTCTTTTACCTACAATGTCAGGACATTTTCAATATTTAAATGTGGTGACATTTTCTGTAGGGACAATCAAATGCCCCTGTTACGCCGTATTATGTAATAAATGCCAGTAATGTAATACCCACCTTGTAGTGTAATCTAACTCTACTCTATTGTAAATAGCGTTTTTAGAACATTTCAACTAGCCTACCGGGGACACAAGATTTGTCCCCACATTGTTTTTGCTAGCAAAATCTCAGTTAAGAAATAATTGTGAAACTGGGGCTTGCAGTTTGACAATCCTTCAATTTATACTTCAAAAATGTTTATTTATAGTTCCAAAAATATTGTCAATATTTGCTCATTTATTTTGGGTAAAAATGTGGTATTAAATCAAATGAATCTGTAGTCCCTGGGGCGATTATTTTTTTAAATTCTATAAATCAATCAAAAATGTTTACTATTCTTTCTAAAGTCAATAACCTTGTGTAGTTTACTAGTCAAGTTTCAACTATATACATGTCTATATATTATGTAAATCATAAATTTTAGACTATCGTATGAGTATTTGAATCTTTGTAAATTGAAAAAGAACGACTGTAAACAGGTAAAAATTGATAGAGAGATTTCTGTATTCAGAAGTGGGGGGGGGGAATCCGAGGACCATTGATGTCGGGGGGGGGGGGGGGGCGTATTTCGTCCCTAATTGGCAGGCCATATTTAGCATTACATGAATGCAAAAAATATTTGTTATGGTGTTTTAGGGATTTTTTCAAATGACCCCTTCTAAAATCCTAAACTGGTAACCGTTCTCCCTCTCCCTCTATGTGTGTGTGTGTGAGAGAGAGAGAGAGAGAGAGAGAGAGAGGGAGAGAGAGAGAGAGAATGAGGGATATAACAGGGCGGATCCAGGATTTTTTAAAGGGGGGGGGGTTGAGAATTATCCAGGATTTTTTGAAAGGGGGTTGAGTTATATCAATGCTAGGTGCGAGCGCCGAAAGGGCGAGCTTCCAGAACGAGGGTCTAGGGCAGAGCCCCAATGGGGGCCAAGAAAATATTTTTAATCAGTCAATAGCTCTCTTCTCTCTCTCTCTCTCTCTCCCTTTCATTTTTCAAAGGGGTTGTTGCAACCCCCGCACCCCCCTTAAATCCGCCACTGAATTATAGGTGAGAGAGAGAGAGAGATTGAGAGAGAGAGATGGTCACCTGTATCCCTCACACAGAGACAGAGACGAGGTATGAAGTATGTCTGTGTGTGATGGATAGAGGATGTGTTGTGTGTGTGTGTGTGTGTGTGTGTGTGTGTGTGTGTGTGAGAGAGAGAGAGAGAGAGAGAGAGAGAGAGAGATTCTATAACTTACCTGTATAGCGCCGGCGAAACATAGCCACACCAAAACACACGGAGGGTTCCTAAATCGTTGACACCATGTTGGTTTTATCGGTCCCCATCCACAAGTTTCACATTGTTCCTCCTCTGTCTCCTTCTCCGGGGGATTAACTGTTGTCCCTCCCGTATTTCCAGACATTTTTTTACGTTTTTAGTTGTTTATTTCTCCAGGTATTACACATGTGACTTTATGTGTGTGTTAAGATTGACTGTTCATAATTTACACATAATATAAACACACATTTGAATGGTCTTCATGCTCCAATAACCCAGGTGTACTTACACCTGACGCATATTGTATTCAATGAAATTATAGGCAGAGAACATCGACCTGTCAGCTTGACCTTTCATCAGGAATGTTCATGCATAATCCACCAATTAATCGGCACAGTGTAAGGATGCACAATTAATACATTAACGATACAGATCTCCGGAAATGTAGACGAAACGAACACCTGTATTCCCTATTCGTAAATGTACTGGTCCATCTTAAAATTTAAATTAAAGGTCAAGCGGACAGGTTAATATTGTCTGACTATACTATATACTACATTGTGTTTACGTAGTATAGATAGGTGTGCGTAATAAGCCAGCTGTCCCCACGAGAGGTCCTTAAGCTTAAGCCTTTCTCCCCAGTTAAAAATGCGATTAAGCTTATAAACCTTTTAGGATACTGGGATAAGAGGCCCCTATTTAAGATTTTGAACACATGAAAGCCTCCATGCATGTGAACACGGTGACAATGTAGCAGGAAGGTAAAAGAAATTAGATTGGACATGAGATCGAACCCGGGAAGTCCCGCATTTAGGGCGGAAGCCAACCAGACCTTTATTTATCCATATACAGTCAAATCTGCCACTTATAGAAACCAGTAAAAGTTGCCTTTATATAAGAATAAATAGCAACTGGGATAAAATTTTACTGACCTTTAAAAGAAGTTATGGACAGGTGGCTTTTATATACAGGTTCACATACTAGTAATATGAATAGAGAACAATTGGGATACAATTCTACTGGTCTTTATAAGCAAGTGATCCTTATATAGAGGTGACCTTTAAGGCAGGTTGGACTGTATTTAAATTGCATAGTGTTTACACAGTTGGACTGTATTTAAATAATGCATAGTGTTTACACAGTAAACATAAGTGTGCTATACGTCAGCTCTCCCCCAGCATAACACAACGAGAGGTACTTAAGCCTTTTCGGTCACTGAGATAAAAACTATCCCTCCGCCTAAAGAAATTAAGTTTCGGTATTATATCTGGATTAGCACAACAAAAAGTGAAATATGCAGCGTCGGACTAGTAACCGAGCCCCAGCGACACAAACCGCTCCAATCTGGAATGACTGATACAAAATTGTCAGTCCATCGCTTCCAGGGGCCACACTGGTCGCCAAGGAGAAGAAATATGGGGTCGAACAGAGGATCGAGCCCGGAACCTCCCGTGCCTTCTGATTATGGAGGAGTGTTGAATGTTGCTTAACGTCGCGTAAGCAATTTTTCAGCTATTCGCGACGAAATTATTTTTTTTCATTTCTATGGATTAATATATGAACGTTCGTGTATGCATGTGAAGCGCGAGTGTGTTTTATGATCTGCCTTGCACCAGCACGCACTAAGGGCGACTTTAAAGTGCTAGTTCACAGAGTCAGTACGCCGCAGACAAGTGAACCACTCCCCCAGTCACATTATACTGACATCGGATTGACCTGTAAAGGCCGACGACAGGGAAAATTCACTTTCCCACATGTGGTCCGAGCGGGACTCGAACTTATAGCGGCGAGAGACCCTGGGTTTGTAGACTGACGTCTTATCCATTAGGACAGACGATACTTAAGACTTTCAACAACATTATTCTCTTTTGTAAGAGATCCTACCCTGAAATTCTTACTCGCCATGATAATCCTACATATACCAGAACAAATTTTACCGAAATTTTTCCAAACCATGCGGAAGTTATTGAGTACCAATATAAAAGTGGAAGAACTTGACCTTCCTTACTTGTATTAGATTCCTAAACTTCATAAAAAAACATACAAGAAAAGATATATAGCAGGCTCATCTAAATGTACAATTAAATCATTATCGGTAACTCTAACATAAATTTTAACAGCCGTCAAAATGGTCTTCGGTCTTATTTAGAAAAAGTCTAGTCTTGAGAGTCTCAAACAAATGTGGATTCTAAAAAAATCTAAATCATAACTTGAACATCTTTCTTAATACTTTATAACGTGAAAAAAGTATTTAAAACCACCGATACCCCTCATTCAAAACTAAAAAGAACTTTTACAAAAATGGTAAAGCTCTTTTCATTCCCAATTTTGATAATAAACGCGGCGAGTGAAGCTAGCAAAACAGGAAGTGCTTACCCTTCCTGAGAACCCGGTCTCACTTCACTGGTAGAAGTTCACTTTTTTAACTAGTTTTCTAGTTTCCAAGTTTTTACTTTACTTTACTTTTGGATTGTGGTTTGGACATGGACTCGTATATTTGTTTTTTGATTTACCCTTCCTGAGAACCCGGTCTCACTTCACTGGTAGAAGTTCACTTTAAGTTTTTACTTTACTTTACTTTTGGATTGTGGTTTGGACATGGACTCGTAAATTTGTTTTTTTGATTTGGTATTGCACCGGACAAAATGACAATATAAATAATTGTTCAATTCCATTTGACCCTCCACTAAAATTACCACTGAAAAGTTTTAAATGACGGAATCAAGACATTAACACATTACTATGAGAAATTATTTTTCCAAAATTCTACATGAAATATAATGAATGGATTGGCTGCACGCTCCGAAAGTCTGCATCCAATGTCACCAGGCAGGTTCTTGACTGGAACCCACAAGGGAAGAGAAAGAGGGGCCGGCCAAAACAGACTTGATGCAGAAGTACTGACACAGAGGCACGAACTGCTGGAAAGACCAGGGCTGAACTGAAGAAGATATCCCAGAACCGTGTCAGATGGAGTTGTTATTGCGGCCCTTTGTTCACCAGGGAATCAAGAGGCATAGGTCAAATGAGTTAAGTCACAAAATCCTTACCCAGAATTGTATACCGGGTAACACTCACCTACATTTATTTAATATTGTCATATCTCCAGACATTCTGATTTTAATCAATCTTAAAAAATTCTAAGATTAGAACAGTGATATATTTGGTTTATCTATAGGCCCATCATAACCCTAGGGCAGATTGTTTATAAATACACTTATAGCACAGATACCACTCTGAAGAAGTAAATCCAGTGAATTGGGATACTAGTACCCCGCCAGCAGATTCTTTTTTGTGATTTGCGCTTATGTTCAAAGGACAATAACTCCCAGGAAAATAAGCGAACTAACTCGGGTTAACGATATGCACATCTCCTATAAATGTTAATGCTTTGCAACAGATTTCGTGAAATAGTGCTTCAGTTTTGGAGAATTTGCGCAGACAAAAATTTTGAACGGACGGACATTCGAATTTAATATCCTCTCTTTCTTTGAAAGGCGGGGGGGGGGGGGGGGGGGGGAGCAAGGGGAGCAAAATACTATCTATAGGTTCATGATGATCCTATGGCAGATTGTTTATAAACACACTTAAATACAACAGACGACACAGACTATTGAATAAGGAGCGTGTAAAATTCAAAACTCATGGTCCAAGTTCCTGGACCTACTTGATTTAAAAACTGTAAAAGTCCAATGGACCTGCTTTTTTATAGACAATCCTACTTTTTATATATAATAACATGATAACACATAAATAGTTTCAATGTTGATCTATATCAGACCTTCCATAACAACACATAATTTTGAACTCCCGACTCCATTTAACATTTTACCTTCAGTGGTCATTTTGTGACAATACAGTTTTATGACCTGGTGAGTTATACATGAAATTTAAAGCACATGGACCTTTTTCGGTTCATGTCAAGTTGTACCACTTCAGGTCTCTGCGACCATTTATATAGGTCAAGGTCAAACCGCAAACTTGATAGAGCTCTTGTCCTGATAGTAGTATACATGAAGTTTCAAGGTTTTTGATTCATGTCAAAACCTGTTTTAAATTTGTACTTCTTTAGGTCTCTGTAACCATCTATAAAGGTCAAGGACAACCAACTTTGCAAACTTAGTAGAGCTCTTGTGCTGATGCTATGTATAAAGTTTCAAGTTTCAAGCCTTTTGGTTCATGTCAAAAATAGTTTTAAGGTTGAACTTGGTAGAACTATTGCCCTGGTGATATATATAAAGTTTCAAGTCTCTAGACCCTTTGTTAATGACAAAAGATTTACTACTATTACTAGAAGTAAGTTCTTATTACTTTAGGTCACTGTGTCCATTTATATAAGTCAAGGACAACCAACTTTGCAAACTTAGTAGAGCTGGTGCCCTGATGCTATATGTGCAGTTTCATTTCTCTAGGCCGATATATGTGTGAAGTTTTAATCTCTAGCCTTATCGACTCCTGACAAGATGTTTAAAGTTTTTAACCATTAGGGCCATTGTGACCTTGTATGTTGGTCAAGGTCAATCAATTTAAACTTGAATGGGCTTTGCCAAAGCAACACCCATGTTAAGTTTTACTATCCCCGGCTCACTGGTTCTTGAGAAGAAGTTGAAAATGTGTAAACATTTATGATGCTCTTCGCAAGAAGCAGGGCAACAGACAAACAACCATCCCTAAAGGTCACCTTGAGCCTTTGGCCCAGGTGAGCTAAAAATTTAACCAACACAAAATCAGTTTGATATTTATTGCATAAAATAAACTTTTGTATAAATAAACTGAATAAAAACAACAATTAATTCATAATTATTTCACCATAAATTATGTCAGAAAATAAATGCCTTAATCACATTTAAATTAAATATACACATTAAGCATTTTAACAAGCAGCTTCTCTCCCTTCAGAATGTACAGTGGTATAAACCTTGATTGTTCATTGGTATAAACCATTTTATTTTAGGTGATTTTGAAAGAAATTTGCATACAAATTGATATGTATTTATATGTTATATGTATAACAAGAGAACAAATGATATTTATCTAGTCAGAATGTCGAGTACACAAGACGTGTAACCTTCTGACTGCAAGAATACAGTAAAACCTGTATATTTAAGAAATAAGGTTATTTTCCAATGTCTTTATGAACTTGCAAAGTATGAGTTGAGTTGAGTAATGGTGTTTAACGTCCCAGTCAAGAATATTTCACTTATATCGAGACGTTGCCAGCTATAGGCAAAGGTGCAGAAATTTTGCCTGTGTGTTGCGCTGATGGCATTATACAGCAGGGTTCTTTAACGTGCCAAGCCCACCGTGACACGGTACCTCGTTTATTTTAAGTTCCCATCCGAAAGAACCGTGACTTTGTTATGCCGAGTGCTTGGCGAAAGAACAGTCACTACCCACTTTCAAGTCTTGGGTCAGACCCGGCTGGGGATCGAACCCACAACCTCCCACTTACGGAGCGAGCACTCTACCAACTGAGCTACTGCAGTGGTTCAGAGTATAATGGACTCTTAAATTGCATAAAAAGCAAAGCCTTTTGTGCAAAAAAATTGAGACAGCCCATTATACTTTGCAAGTTCATAAAGACACTGGAAAATTACCTTATTTCTTATATTTACAATATTTATAAAAATTAATTTTATTGCCGTCTCACATTCCATATTAATTTGGAAACAATTTTGAAATGCGCTGTTGGTGCATCTTTTCATAAAAATGGATTGTCTCCTGTCAGTCAACGAGAGCATTTGACATCTGGCACGTGGAGCAATGTCTCTATGAAGTTGTATAGTGGATGTTAATATTGAAGCAAATATATTACAATGGTAAATATAAACTAATAAAGACCACCTGTAAAGTAAAACCTCAATTTATTGTAACAAAAAGGGGTTTTGTCATAATCTAGGGATATACCTATAAAGAAAAACAGAAAAATGGAGTTTGGGACTTAAAAATACTGTGGTGATAAGCCAGGTGGCAAAGTTATTGAGGAGCATTACAACAGAATTTCACTTAACAATGTATTTAAATTAACCTATGGCACTTTCAGTGAACAATATACAGTAAAACCTTGTTATAATGCCCCTCGATAACTTTGCCACCTCGCTTATCGCCACACTACTAAGTCCCAAAATCCATTTTGTTTATGTTTTTCTTTATGAGCCTCCCTCAATTTATCACCAAACCCCTTTATAACGCCAAAATATGACTGAACAAATGGTGGCGATGAATCAAGGTTTTACTGTATTTTCTGTCTATTTTGGAAGCACTTTCATTGCTGGGTTAAAATTGTAGAAACTAGAACTGTCTCTTGAGAGCCAAATACTGCCTGTCCCCAATATCTACAAGGGTTTAATGTTTCCCTATGCCCTTGACCTTTCGAACATGACCTTGGTTCAAGGTCATGAAACACCTTTAAACCATGAAGATTATTCATGTGAAGTTATATGACAGTCTCCAAAGCAATTATGAGATATAACCCTGATATGATTTTACATGGACAGACAGACAGACATACCCCCCACCTTCAAACTAATCTGTGGGGGTATAATAATTATGATAGTAATAATACAGTAAAAATGGCAGTATAACAGTCAAAAATCAATCAGACATCAGACATGATGCATGTTGCAATATTAATCCAAAAATTAGACACATTAGTAAAAACAATCTTACACTCTGCATGATCCAAAATCAGACATGTTGTCTAGTTCAAAATTAGTCCCAACATTGGTCTGAAATTAGACATCATCTGCATGGTCCAACATATTAGCCAAAAATTAGGACATTTTATTTGGTCCAACATTCGTCCAAAAAAAATTAGGACATTTTATTTGGTCCAACATTAGTCCAAAAATCTGACAATTTGTATGCTCTTACATTTGTTAGTAATAAATTTAAGTTACTAGTAATCCAAATTTAGACTAACAATTTGTATGGTCAAAGGTTAGTCCCAAAATCAGACATGTAGTTTGGTCAAACATTTATCCCAAATTCACACATGTTGTATGGTCCAACATTAGTCCAAGAAATCAACATATCATATGGTCCAAAATTAGTTCCAAAATCAGAATTTTATATGGTCCAAAATTAGTCCCAAAAATCAGACACATTGCATGGTCCAAAATCAATCCAGCATTAGTCCAAAATTAGACATCTGTATGGTACAACATTGGTCCCAAAATCAGACATATATATTTTAATGCAACATAACGAAAATGACATCATAAATTTAGCAACACTTTAGCAATAATTGACGTATCACCTGCCATGTCTTTTATGTTCTGACACTGGCTGCCATCACGGTACCAAAGCAGCGTCACAGCAACTAATGACATACTAGTGTCAGTGACATCATTAAATGGCACAATTCAGGCAGAGTTTTCATTCTTTTTGTGTGTTATTCAAGCATATCGGGCCTTTATCAGAACATTGTGGGCGTGGCCGGGGATCCGTCATTTATATAAGAAAAACAAATTACTAAACAACATTCATTATAACTAAAACCTGGTTTTCAGAGATTGTAAAAGGTGTTGTTGGACATAGAAATTTTTCAGTTTGAAGTGAAATTGAAAATTTTATGGAGTATGCAGACTTTCTGAAATAAGATTTTGAGCAGATACTGACATATAACATTAGGTCACTTTATAATAAAATGATGCCACTAGAAAAAATTGTAAAGTTTTGTAAAATGTGGCTACAATCTCTGAAAAAATGGAGTTTTAGTAATAATGGATATGGTTTAAATATTGATTGAACCAAACAGAAAATCTGAAGTTATAACAATACAATATCTACAGTAGTCCAGAACATGTTTAAAACCAAGACCATTAACAATACATACAATTCACCGGTTAACAAGCTTCTCCCTGATTTTTTAAGAAATTGTTTTTCATTCTTTTCAAGACAAGAGGCAGCAAGAGTATGTCTAAATGTAAAGGCATAAACAAGAACTACTTATGTATTTAATTACAATTATATTGACATATGAATACAAGCCAAGCACTGCTAGGTGGATCAGGACATGTCCTTTTACGGACGGACACCTTACCATTACAAGTTATACAGGGTTAAGGCAGGTTACATGGGCCCATGTACCCTGTCCAAGATTTATGTACCATTTGCCTGCGACTCCTAGTACATTCATCTTTGAGGGGGTACATGGGGTAGCGCAACCTGCCGAAACCCTGTATATAACTTTTTGTCACCCTTCAAAGCAGTACTAGTTTGAGCTTTTTAACTTCCATTTTGTATTTTGTGTGAGCGTGACTCGTTTGTTGTTGCCATGTTTGTTTACCGTAACTACACATCTGTAATGTACAAGTTACTTCCCTTTCACAGCTTAACGTCGTGTGCGTTTATATACCCCAGCAGATTTCCAAAAATAGTTCTATGTACCCCGTAACCAATCGCTATGCGAGAAATTTCTTTGAAGGGTGGCAAAATTATATATGCAGTTTCTAAAAACAGGCAAATAGGAATAATTAATACTTAAAAATAATCATTAATAGTTTAGAACAATTATTTATATATACACATGTATAATTAAATTGATATATACATTGCAGATATGGACAAAATTGTATATATTCATATATATATACACAAAACATGTATAGCATTGAACACATGTAAAATGTGATATAAGATTTCACAAAAAAAAAACATTGCACTTAACATTGATAAAAACTCGTAATAAATAATATATATACAACAATAAAAATTGCAAACAAGCATACTATAGTAATCATGGGCACATTCAAAGGTTCAGGGAATCTGGGAATCTGGAACCCACACCACCCCCCTACCACACACCTTTTCAAAATTATAAAAAGAAAAAAAAGCATATTTAAAAAATAAGTATATTCATGCCTTTTTCAGCAATAAACTTTTAAAGCAGTGTGTCCTGGATGGCTATTTCAGCGATAGCCTTTTAAAGCAGAGTGCTTGGATGGCTTTTTTCAGCAATAGCCTTTTAAAGCAAATTGCCTGGAGAAAACATAGCTGTGAGAGGCACTGTGACCTGTAAGATGGTACTAAATTTAAACTCGACCACCGAAGCCCACCCAGTATTGGAAGAAGGGTCTACAAAGGTCATCCATTATCCCAACAGTTAGTTGAATGCTGTTTTTTTATATGACCCCAAAACCCTATCCCAAAACACGTTGAGTAATAGTGTTTAACGTCTCAGTCAAGAATGAGACATCACCAGTTATGGGCGAAAATGAAGAAATTTTGCTTGTGTGTTGCGTTAATGGCATTAAAAAGCAGGGTTCTTTATCTAGCCACCCCTAACGTGACACAGGACCTGTTTATTTTAAGTTCCCATCTGAAAGAACCATGATTTTCATTTTCAAATGCTGAGTTCTTGGCAAAAGAACAGTGACTACCCACTTTCAAGTCTTGCGTCAGACCCAGTCGGGGTTTGAACCCAGGACTTCTCACTTACAGAGTATCCCAAACGAAAATTGTAATAAAAAATATTGCACTATTTACATGAAGCTTATAAGTTGATTACTGTAAATTGTAAAATTTTTGCATTTATTATATTTTTTCGCAAATTCGTGAACTAACAATTATCTGAGAACAAAACAAAGTATGCAAATATCTTGAAATAAAGATTCTCATGAAATTTTTGCATTTCTTATATTTTTTTTCGCAAATTCGTGAACTAACCATTATCTGACAACAACAAAAAAAGTATAAAAAATATCTTGAAATAAAGATTCTCATGAAATTTTTGCATTTATTATATTTTTTCACAAATTCTTGAACTAACAATTATCTGACAACAACAAAAAAAGTATGAAAATATCTTGAAATAAAGATTCTCATGAAATTTTTGCATTCATAATCTTTTTTCAAAATTTGCAGTACTTGGATTTCAATGATCAAACTGAATTTAAACTAGAACTGTCTTTTGAGAGCCAGACAATCCCCCCCCCCCCCCCCTTCAACATCTCATGTGTTCCCGTGATCTTGACCTTTTCCATATGACCTTGGTTCAAGGTTATGACACACCTTTGAAGTTTGGACCATGAAGATTATTCATGTGAAGTTTTATGACAGTCTTCCAAAGCAACTATGAGATATGGCTCGGAAACGATTTTAAACAGACACACGGACATGGTGATTCCTATATAACCCTCAAACTACCTTGCAGGGGGTATATAAAGTTCAGAATTCCACATCATCTCAGCAGTTATATGATGGAACGAGGGATAAATTAATCATAAATACAGTAAATGTATTAATTTTAGTGTATACAAATTTTACCATGTACTAATTTTGGTGTGTACAAATTTTACCATGTACTAATTTTGGTGTATACAAATTTTACCATGTACAAATTTTAGCTGTACAAATTTAAGCATGTACAAATTTTGGTGTGTACAGATTTTACCATGTACTAATTTTGGTGTATACAAATTTTACCATGTACTAATTTTGGTATGTACAAATTTAAGCATGTACTAATTTTAGTATGTACAAATTTTACCATGTACTAATTTTGGTATGTACAAATTTAAGCATGTACTAATTTTGGCATGTACAAATTTTACCATGTACTAATTTTGGCGTGTACAAATTTTAGCATGTACTAATTTTGGCGTGTACTAATTTCAACATGTACTAATTTTAGCATGTACTAATTTTGGTATGTACAAATTTAAGCATGTACTAATTTTGGTATGTACAAATTTTACCATGTACTAATTTTGGTGTGTACAAATTTAAGCATGTACTAATTTTGGTATGTACAAATTTAAGCATGTACTAATTTTGGTGTGTACAAATTTTAGCATGTACTAATTTTGGCGTGTACAAATTTTAGCATGTACTAATTTTGGCGTGTACTAATTTCAACATGTACTAATTTTAGCATGTACTAATTTTGGTATGTACAAATTTAAGCATGTACTAATTTTAGTATGTACAAATTTTACCATGTACTAATTTTGGTGTGTACAAATTTAAGCATGTACTAATTTTGGTATGTACAAATTTAAGCATGTACTAATTTTAGTATGTACAAATTTTACCATGTACTAATTTTGGTGTGTACAAATTTAAGCATGTACTAATTTTGGTATGTACAAATTTAAGCATGTACTAATTTTGGCGTGTACAAATTTTACCATGTACTAATTTTGGCGTGTACAAATTTTAGCATGTACTTATTTTGGCGTGTACTAATTTCAACATGTACTAGTTAAACATGTACTAATTTTAGCATCTACTAATTTTGGTATGTACAAATTTAAGCGCAAGTTATAATTTAATATAATAAATTATTATTCAATAATAATAATAAGTGTTATAATAGAACACATTGAAGACATATAATCTTATTTAATCTGGTTGTGGATTGAAATTAGCATTAAGGTATCATCGTGAAAAATCACTAAAATTAGTACACAGCTAAAACATGACAAATGAATATGACAATGTATATATACTGTAAATCTACAAATTTTAGCATGTACTAATTTTAGTGAAAATAATAATTTGGGTAAATGAGCCATGCTGTACCATCGCAAAAATTTATAAATTAAGTACACCACTAAAATTAATATGCATGTTTATGGTAATTCAACGATGCCAGAACCTGGTTCTTAAAATGTGACAAATAAATATCACAATGTACTGTAAAGAAACTTTTATTCGCGTGTAATTAACTTTAGCATTTTCGCACGAACAAAATAATCGAGCAAGTTAATATCCGTGAACATGTTTTTGAAAATGGTATTATTTATTCAAAATATTCACCTACAGTCCATATCGCGAAATTTAATAGCCATCAAATGGTTTTTGTATGAGAATCATGAATAAGTTAGTTTAGGGTATACAAATTTTAATATGCTATTGCTTGTAATTTCAAATAAAATGGCATTGAACATGTAAAAATTCAAACGTTCTCCACCACTGATAAATGCCATCAAAGCTACTGTAAATTGGGAAATTTTGCATCACTTATTTTTTTTCAAAAATCACACATACATTATCACTGCATCAGATGAACAGTACAAACCCAAACATATTATGTCCAAAAAAAATTGCCAAAGTTTAATTTTTGTGTCATGTTTCTCACAATTTTTGCGGAAATAAAATGAAAATAAAAAATTTCTCAACTTACAATATTATACCTCACTACTTATTGCAACATATATTACATAAACTAAAACAGTTATAAATTGTAACCCTTTAAAATGTAATGGGACTGATCTGATATCAATGAAATGGAAGAAGCCATTTAAATACTGAGGGTAAAAAGGTTTAATATTATGCATGGCTATCTCTATGTTATACTAGCTATTATGCTTGTTTAGTTCACATAATACAATATTGAGATCAACTTGAAACATTTTTGCAGATTTAAAGAGACTAGGATATACCGATATATAAGGATATATATAGTAAGAAATATTTGCAATGTATTAATATTCACGATTTTTTGGTCAAGTTTTAACCAGGAAAATACATGTATGTATACTACTAAGTTTTCTAAATGTTAAAAACACAAATGGGCTTACCTACCAGCTTGTCAACCACAAAAGTACCAGTATGTAAGTACACAGGAGCACGTTTCTGAATGCAGCCCTCAAAGTGGGTTTCAAAACCAAGTTGCCAGCTGGCCACCAATTTAAATTTTCAGGTGGCCAGTTGAAATTCCAAGTTGCCACGCAATCTTTTCTTGTAAATGAAGGAAAATTAAGGCATCTTGTAGGTATGGAAACAACAGTGCACTTTTTTAAATACTGACTTACAATCACTTACATACATCAGTGTTATTAATAAAAATAATGATGATGTAAAGTGTCCATTATATTGCCTGAATTGGTAACAGTATCATGAAAATTTTGTGATGCAGAAATAACATGTTCTCTGGTCACAAAAGTTCAAATTTAAAGTGGACAAACTGGCCACCATTTACAAATTTAAAGTCGCCAGACACAATTCCAGTCGATTTTGCCCCATTTTAGTAGACAAAATTGAGGGCTGGAATGTAAAAAATATACCACAAATATTTCTATTCACAAACATTTCTCATTGTACAGTAGGTAATAATTTAAAGTTATACATTGGACTGTATTAAAAGCACCAAACAAATACAATTTCATGCCTAATTTAAATTTTAGATTTTCTAATTTCACTGGAGATTTTTTCCCAATTTCATGACTTTGATAACAGTTTTATGACTAACTAAACTCCTTGAGAGTTATGTCATGTTGTTTTAAAATTTTTTTGTCACAATATCATTGATAATTTCTAAGAAAACGTTTATAAATAAACATAAAGCTGATTGGTTGCAGGTCTACTTTCTATGTCAGCAGATTCCAACATGCATCACATTGTATCACATACTCTTGTCAAAACACATAACTATTGTTAAGTCACATGACTATTGTCACATCACATGAATATACATGACTAATGTCAAGTCACATGGGCACTTCAAGTCACGTGACTAATGTCAAGTCACATGGGCACTTCAAGTCACGTGACTAATGTCAAGTCACATGGGCACTTCAAGTCACGTGACTAATGTCAAGTCACATGGGCACTTCAAGTCACGTGACTAATGTCAAGTCACATGGGCACTTCAAGTCACACGACTAATGTCAAGTCACATGGGCACTTCAAGTCACATGACTAATGTCAAGTCACATGAGCACTTCAAGTCACATGACTAATGTCAAGTCACATGGGCACTTCAAGTCACATGACTAATGTCAAGTCACATGAGCACTTCAAGTCACATGACTAATGTCAAGTCACATGGGCACTTCAAGTCACATGACTAATGTCAAGTCACATGGCCACTTTAAGTCACGTGACTATTGTCAAGTCACATCGGCACTTCAAGTCACGTGACTATTGTTACGTCACATTGAGTCTCATGACTATCACTTAACACTGCTGTGGCAAGTTTGATAATTTTACACAAAAAGCTCAACATTATTTCCAGTTTTCCTTTTTTAACCAATCAGTTTACAGATGTCTGTTTAGTGCAGCATCAATATTTTGAAATCCAACATGGCTGACATTGTCATTTAACGGTGAGACCTTGTATAACACTGCATCCTTCTCCACAGTGAAGACCCGGTCTGATGGTTTTTTAGAAGAAAATGAAACCATTTTATTGCTATTAAACGTAAGATCAGGTGATATTGTAGTCTCTTTTTCATCCTCTGTGGGTCGGTAAAATTGTATTGATAAAAATGTAAAAAATGCATATAAAGCTTTTCCTGAAATCCCGACAGCCAAGAGGGAATAACTCATGGTCTTCTTGTTGTAGAAGAAACACGATCCATGAATATCACAGTGACTTTGCCATAATTTACACGCCATGTCAATCAATTTACCAAACAGGATAGGACCTGGTATGAATCCTGTAAATGAAATAATGAAAATTTGTATATATTTAGAAATTTAAAAAGAACAAATGGATGCCAACATGGGCATATACAGATCATGGGCAAAATTTCTGTCATCCCAAATTGTCAAATATACTTTGACAAAGACAAATACATGAAAACATGCACACAGTCAGATCTTGATGACCAAAATTTCTGTCATCCCAAAAAAAGGAAAAAATTTATTTAGAAAGGGACAAATGGTGCCATCATACACATATATAGACAGATCTTGAGCAAAATTTATGTCGTCCCCAAAAAGCACAAATAAATTTAGAGAGAGATGAATTAAATTATGTAATCCCCAAAAGGGCAAAATCAAGGACAGGTTTATTTTATCGTATACTTTTATCTTGAGAAAATTCAGAAAACTGTATCTTTAGCCCCATTTATACGGCGAGAATTGCATACCTAAGTATTTTTACTCATATGTAAATTTACTCATGTAAGCAAAAGTATATTTTGCTTTGCGTTCATACATAATTTATGTACCATAAGTAAATTTGAAGTTTTCAACCAGGATAATTTCCTTCTGAACATTGAACAGTTTAGACTTGATTATCAATAATAACGTTTCCTTGCAGTTTAAGCACTGATTCGATACTGGGCTATTGTAAAGACAGAGGGGAGTTGTTTGCAATAAAGGATTGGTGTCCATGTCGTGTTTGCTTATTCTGTAAAAGGAGCTTGTGTTGTTCCTCATAACATATATCAGATATTTAGATTAGCCCATGTCTCCTAAAACCCAGTCTGAGCCCTAAAACGTTTGTATACATTTTAGCTATTTATTACATTAAAACTTTTTTAACTGAGCTGGACCCCTAACTCAAATTAGTTAAGCTTCATCCTTGTATATGAAGCTGCAAATTAATTCTTTAGGGATCGGTCGAATGTTTTTATTGAACTTGATGGTAAAAATTATTTTAGTGATGTTGTAGATGATGATCCTTGTAATATTTGTTCTCCCAAAACACTTCGTTGCGACACAGCATCTTCTTTTATGGACAATTTATTGTAAAAAGTAAATTTTCTTTACATTCTGTGGTTGGCTTTTTGTTGCTCAAGCACTTTCTCTTTGAAAACTAGTAAAACGTCAAATTGTGGTGACCGTTTGTCACTAGGTTTTGTGCTTTTGTCAAATAAATCTATTTCAATTACAACTTTTGATCTTTATTGGATAATTATTACAAATCAATGAGGACAGTGGTGGTTAATAGTGGTTGGTTTCTTTAACCGCAATGAGTTAGATCCCCGATTGTAACACCATGTGTGGTGAGTGGGTTTCCCTTACAATTAACACCTGTTGGTTAACTCGATGTTAATACAATGGAATGTATGTAATGTTAATCTGTGACATTGTATATCAGTGGACAACACTATTAAACAATTTTTTCTGGTACAAGGTAGATTACAAACACCCATATTCACTCCTGCACCACATGGACCTGAATGAACATTAACCCATAGAGATAAATAACCTGGCATAAACTCATGTGTTTAAAATTATGTGAGTAAATATTACTGTGCGTTTATACGACACTGTAGCAAAATTTGCATACCTTAGTATAAAATACTCGCATACTATAGCAAATTTGCACTTGGTCCCTACTAGGTGCAAATTTACTTACATGAGTAAAATTTGTGTATATGCAAAGTTGTTCATACAACACAATTTGCATGTGTGAGTAAATTTACATATGAGTAAAAAATACTTAGGTATGCAATTTTCGCCGTATAAATGGGGCTTAAGTCTAGAAATGTAACAACAAAAACAATTAGGTCATAGGTTAAATTAATAATAACTTGTTCATTATTGTAACTTACCAGTAACCTGTTCATTATTTTACCTTGCTTAGCAACCTGCCATGAATTTTGTACCTTACTAAACAACCTGCCTGATATTGTAACTTACCTAGAAACCATCCCTGAATTATGTAACTTACCTAGCAACCTTCCCATTATTGTAACTTACCTTGCACCAGACCTGAATTTTGTAACTTGCCCTTGAATTTGTAACTTACCTTGCAACCAGCACTGAATTTGTAATGTACCACTAAATTTTGTAACTTTTCCTTAAATTTTGTAACTTACCTACGAACCAGCCCTGAATTTTGTAACTTACCCTCAAATTTTGTAACTTACCTTATAGCAACCTGTCTAATGTTGAAATTTATCTACCAACCTCATATTGTAACTTACCTAGCAACCTGCCCATTATTATTATTGTAACTTACCTAGCAACCTGCCCATTATTATTATTGTAACTTACCTAGCAACCTGCCCATTATTATTATTGTAACTTACCTAGCAACCTGCCCATTATTATTTTTGTAACTTCCCTAGCAACATGCCCTGAATTTTGTAACTTACCTAGCAACCTGCCTAATATCGATTGTAATCCTACAGCAAATGATCTGTCTTGTTGTGATACACATCTACAGAATTATAAATACGTATTATGTCATATTTTACAAGAAACAGATACTTTGGATCAAGTTTCACAATCATTCCTGAAAACTAAGATTTTCATAAACTTAAATCTGGCAAATTTTTCAATCTTAATTCTGCAAATTGTTAAGAAATTTAGGAATTTAAGGTGCCATGTTTTGTTACATTACACGACGTTTTTTATCACATAACAAGGTGTTATTATATTACTGGTACTTGAAAAAAATTATTACACTACCTGAGGGGTATTACATTTCTATGCTTTTATAACCTGATCTGGCGTAACATGCCATTTTGAAGGTTTTTTATGCTTTTAACATCTGCATTCAGTTTCATCAAAAAAGTACATCAAGTCATAGTTCCAACAAAGATTGTCAAACTTTACCAAATAGAAATTGATCATCATATTTTAAAGGCAAGGTAATGTCATAGTGGCATTTCAGATTTCATAGTGACTGATTCCAATTAAACTGTATCTACATGTATTTGGTTTATATTATTACTGTAGCTATGATTTAGGTCCATCAAACAATTTTTTCAGAATCTTAAAAAACATATAAGTAAATTCAGTGATTTAGGATCCACTGGCTGCAGGATCATTTTTATTTCACTTATGTTCAAAGGGAAATAACTCCCATGAAAATAAGCAAACCAACTCAGGTTAATGATCTGCACACCTCATATTAATGTTGATGCTTTGCATCAAGTTTCGTGAAATAGTGCTTCATAGTTGTGGAGAATTTGCGCAGACAAGAATTTCTGATGGAAAGATGGCTTTCTTTGAAAAGCGGGGGATAAAAAACCTGTTTCACTTATATTCTCGTTTCCCTGGCCCAAGTAGATAGTTGGTCTAAAGTGCCAGCTTTTAACTTTTAAAGGTGCCTTTTACATACTAGGATAGAAGCCTTTTGTGTGAAGAAAGTTTAACAGTTTGTTTGCCACAATTCATGAATTCTATAGATACCCAGTTTTCTCCACCATCCTAAAAGATACCTTTATATGAATAAAATGACCTCCATTGAGGCAAAACCACCATTTTTACCATCTGAAAAACCACACCACACATTAAATTTCACTAATATAGGTGAGGGCCTAGTTGGCCGAGATGTGTGAAGTGAGCTCTTACAGATGACCCACACTTCTCACAGCCTGGTTGCAAATCCCACCTGGGGCAGTTCCTAGGTGATAGTTTGTCAGTCACCTTGCCAAATGTTTGTGTTTTTTTCTGGACACTCCAGTTTCCTGATCCTATACCATCCATGATCTGAATGCCTCTATACAAGCGAATGGATCATCTTGATTGAGGCATTCAAATCCATTACACCACTGAACAATCTCCAATTCAGCTAATAATTCAATCTTACCTCAGTGTAACTGACATGGATGGGACGGCATAAATAAATGTTAACAGTGTAATAAAGGCAAACATTGGCATAAATATAGGCAGTTGTGTACACTGGCTCTCGCAGTATCCCTGAGTCGCCATGTAGGGTAATGGATTATCCCCTAAAGAGCCTGATATACAGCTACAATCTTGATATTTCTGAAAATAAAGAAAAACCCATAAACATCCAATAGAGAGACAGAAAACATGAGTGGTTGTAGCTATCTAGACAGGACAGTAGTTCTGTGTGTATTACTACGGAATAAGGTAGTTTCCCCTAAGCTTACTAAACTATCTGGAGGCTGCTGTGACCTAATGGATAAGACGTCAGTCTGCAAATCTAGGGTGTCTCACCGCTGTGAAATCCAGTCTCACTCAGACCACATGTTGGAAAGTGAATTTTCCTTGTCGTTGGCCTTTACTGGATCACCTGGTGTCAGCATAATGTGACTTGGGGAGTGGTACTCTTGTCTGTATACTGACCTAATGGATAAGATGCCAGTCTGCAAATCCAGAGTCTCTCACCACTTTGAAATCCAGTCTCGCTCAGACCACGTTGGAAAGTGAATTCTCTTTGCCACTGGCATTTACTGGTTTACCCAGTGTTAGTTTATTGTGACTTGGGGAGTGGTATGCTTGTCTGCGGCATACTGACTCAGTGAGCTAGCACCCTAAAGTCACTCTGAGAGGGTACTGGTACAAGGGAGACCATAAAACACACTCGCACTTCACATGCTTACACGAACTTGTTCATAGATTAATCCACAGAGATTAATAAAGTAGTTCTTATTGTGAATAGCTGGAAAATTGCTGATACGACGTTAAGCAGCATTTAACAACTAAATATGTTGCTTACATAGCAAACAAATTGATAACAAAAATTTTGACTAATTTGTCAAAAAAGAAGGCGAGTATCTTTGATATGATAAACAATCTACATTTAAGCTTCTGTTTGAAATGCATAGTTTTTATTATAGCTTTTATAGCTCTTTCCTCTTAATACTGAGTGTCAAGTTAAGGAAGCACTATCTCAAAGTTTAAACTCTTATGTATAACATGGCCAGGGTTCAAACCCACAACTTCCTGCACTCAATGTGAATTCTCTTCCACTGAGCTACTGAGACAGCATCTGTTAACTTAATAATAGTGATGGAAACGATTAATTGGTTAATCAATTAATCGATCATACAACGGATTATCAATTTTGATTTAAAAAATTGATTAATCATTCTCCTTTATGTATCCCAAAATTACCTGACCCTTACATCTGTAGGCTACAAACAAACAAATTAATAACATATACCTGATATATGCATTTAAACAGTGTTCAGTAGTAGTTTTTATCAATAATCCCTCTCTATATTTGATTTTAGAACTAGACTTCTGGTGGTAAACGTGTATCTTAGAATGTGTTTTTTAAATTTTATTTTACTTATGTCAGATGTAAATAAGATGTAATATAATTTATGATTAATGCTCCTGTTTGTCTCATTTTTATGTCATGATCCTGTCATGAGCATCAGCATGAGAGTCCAATGTTAAACCTTTACGTTTTAAAATTTTTTAAATTTTTTTTTTATTGATTTTTTTTTATTTTCCAATTAATCCATTAATTGGTTAAACATCAGGCTGATTAATGGATTTTCACTTTCAACTGATTTTGCCATCACTACTTAATAATATTGTGTAGCTAAAAAACACTGACTTGTTTGCTTGACTTAATTTAAATATTAATTATGGACTAGGACATTTATGTGTAGGCAACATGTGTTTATTTCACCTACATCAAAGAAAACATACATTGTTTATGTATTAACTGTGAATGCTAACACTACCCATGTGTTGGATGCATCATCATATATGAATATTCATAAAGAAAGGTTAAGCAGAGAGGTTAATGTTGTTTGCCTATAAACTCAAACCTGTCTACAAAGGCCACCCAAGGGAACTAGTCAAAGTGGCCTTAATGGGCTAGTGGCCTTTATATGCAGGTTCAAATAATATAAATAAAGAACTATTGGGATACATTACTGGCCTTTATAGGCAGGTGATCCTTATATAGAGGTGGTTTTGAAGGCAGGTTGGACTGTATATGAATATTCCTAATGGAAGGTTGAGCAGACAGGTCAATGTTGTTTGCCTATATATGTACATACCATTGGTTCCTCTCTAGATACTATATGTTGACATCCAGCATGACAGGATGAATAATACATAACTCCGTCCACACCACATACCGGGTTGTAATTCTCCAACGTACAGTGGCAATCGCTGTTACAGGGACTTGGCTCAAACTTGCCTAGAAACTCCATTGAGCTATAAAAATACAAAATCACAGAATAAGATGTCTTAATCTCCTAGCTAGTTATGTCACCAGAATGTTTGAATTATGTTTTAAATTTACTTTTAACACATGATAAATAATACATGAGTCTACATGACTCCATCCACACCACATACTGGGTTGTAATTCTCCAATGTACAGTGGCAATCACTGTTACAGGGACTAGGCTCAAATTTGCCTAGGAACTCCATTGAGCTAATATAAACAAGAAATCTGTGAGCTACTGTAAACCTAGTATACCCACGCTTTTAAATTTAACTGCATTGACCATAAATGTTGAAAAATAAGTCGGAAAACAGGAAATAGATGTCTGGCAGACTTGAAATCAGCATTTGTGGCATCAAATTTCGAACTGAACTTGCATACAAAATTTCAAGTGGCTGTGTTTGGTAGTTGCTGAGAAAACTGTTTCTGTTTTGTTTTGGACAGACAGACAGACAGAAGTAAAGCAGTATACCCCCTTCTTTTAACCGGATGTATAATAACAAGAAAATTCAGTCAATAATTATCCCCAGCAGTGGGTACTTAAGTTCAAAGGGAGATAACTCCCAGGATAATTAGCAAACCAACCCTGATTAATGATATGCCCATGTTCTTAATGTTGCACCAAGTTTTGTAAAATAATGTCTTTAGTTTTTGGTTAATCACTCCAGAACAGAGGATGGACAGAAAAGAAGATGGGCAGAAAAAAAGGATGGAGTGATTGGATTTTAAAATGGCCTCTTTCTTTGCAAGTTAGGGTATAAAAATTTCACAGATTATAAGAAATATTTACCAGAGTGTGAGATTTTACTATAATAAATCCATAACGGATTTTCTTCCTCTTTTCTAATGCCAATATTGATTCTTTAAAATTATTCATGCCAAGTTTGTAAAGTTTAACTTTATCACTCTATATATATATATATACACTCAAATGTACATTAAAGTACCATCGCAAAAATGTACCAACTAAAGTTTGGTCTATAGAGAATGTACTCTGGTTTCCACCATCTTGGTGAAAAAATCTTTCCTAGGGTGTAAAACACCAGTAATTCACAGTAATCATCTCCACCTCACTTGACATCATAATAATAGAATCCTTGAAATCTGATGCTTATGAGATTTGATCTTGTAACAGTGGCTATTTAATTGCCATGGGAATATAAACATTATTAAGCCCAGTAACTTACCCGTTATTTGGTGATTCTCCATACAGTAGATTTACACCAGCAAAGGGGAGATCATCACAGTGCACCATGAATGCTAGACAGGAGACCACACATAACATCGATAAAACCAGGGCAAGTCTAAGTTTACCGATAACTTGTAGATCAAACCGTTTTACGAGGTACCCACCAAGTAGCATTCCTCCACAACCAGCTGGTATCAAAGCAAAACCTGGTTAAATAAATAAATACATTGTAAGTTGTGACCCTGCATTTGACGGATCACCGGTCTCGGCCGTGCCCACCATGTTTTAACCATGTTGTCAAGTACATACTTTTAATGGAATTCTATGGAAGTTTATCTACCATAAAAGTTAACACTTAAAAAGTTTCAAAGCAATGTCAGAGCTGCCAACCATATTTTGTGTAATTGCAGGTCCAACCGAGATCCATTTAAACAAGGTGTGTTGGGCACTGCCAAGCTAGTTGCACCAACCTCGGAAAAAATTGAAAATTAGATTAAAAATGGTGTGTTGTGGTGTAATTTCACAGAAATAGATACAGTATATGTGTGCTGTGATTTTTCCCCTCCTACCAGCAAAAAATAAATCCCGATTATATCCTAAGTCCACCCATGTAATAACTCAAATTTGCCATGATTACATGTGAATTTGATAGGTTATGAATCACCACTGCAAATACTGAAACTGCATGGTCATTTGCAGGTCAGTCCCCGTCTTGGCGAGTCAGCGGAAATTCAAGTTTAACTGCAGGTTAGACCTGCTGGTTGCGGGTTAGTTGGCAGCTCTGCAATGTCATAAAACTTTGTCCACTGAATTTCTGTGGATTTCCATGGCAGATTTTACAGCAGATAATTTGTTAACTTACCTACATAGGTGGCTGCTGTTGAGGCTTTCAAACTAAACTGTGTCTCAACAAACTTTGGCATGAATACGGAAAAACCAGCTAACAAGAAACCTATAATAGATTATACAGGATTTACTATTACAGAAAGCAAAAAGATTAAAGATATTACACAGTCAAATTTTGTTCATGTGAGTTTCACCATGATTAAAAGAAAATTCACATGAATTTATTTCATGTGAAATCCATGTGAATTTCATGTGTGGAATTCCAATGAAATTTATCATGTGAAACTGATATTAAATTCATGTGAAATTCACCTAATCAAATTTTGGATATGTAGATGTCTACAAGTTTATCCACTTAGCTGGGAATTATGTTAGCAGAGTTGTGACATCTGAAATTCACAAGGTCTAATGAAAAATTTTACACATTTAAATAAAAGTCAGAGTTGAGCAGTGTTCATTTTTGAAGGGATCTTTTCATCCCTAAATTAATGCAGCAAAATGACCCAATTGCTAAGGCCTTAGTGATCCATATGAAACATTAAATGAATTCAAAAATATTTATGCTATAGTGTTTTAGGGGAAAAGTTTTTGAAAACGGCCTGTTGCGAAAAATCCTAGATTAAACACTTGGTGGAGTAGAGATAGTAATGGTGTTTAAGGCCCTGGCAAAGATTACTCCACTTATATCAAAGCTGCAAGTTCGTGGAGTGGAGATAGTGAAGGTGTTGCAGGCCCTAGCCAAGATTACTCCACTTATATCAAAGCTGCCAGTTCATGGAAGGTAAAAACACTGGCGTCAGACAAGCCAACTGACAAACCTTCTCACACTAGGATCTTCACAAAATGAGATTAAAATAAAACATTGGTGGTGGGATTTATTGTAATCTTTAGGCCAGAACTTTAGATCACTCAGCCAATTTTGTAGACAATGAGGTTCGCCACTGTACCACGTGATCCATACCTCAAGTTTTGTGCAGAACGTCACATATTCCCAGAATGACGTCGTATTCGTTGGAAAACGTCATTTAATGCGATTCCATACGTATTGGAAATAAGTGTTCCACACAAACATTAGAGGGTATCACATGGTTCAGCGGCAAACCCTATTGCATCAAATTGAAATACACTTACTATCACAAGCTGTGGCTAGGTTTAAGAACACATAAGTAGGATTTAACAGCAAACATTTAAACGACCTAAACATCCCCCCGATACTAAGTCTGGAATGTTTCGTTTCAGCATCCATGTCATCGGCTCCACTCTGATGATGAACTTGTTTTTCCTTCTCTAACCTATATTTACTTGATCCTAAATTTGAAAGCAAAACTATGAATTTAATAAGTTACAAAATGTGAAACATTTGGCATGGACCGAAAACAGGGCCGGACCCATTTAATTACCAAGATAATCAATTAAATTTTTAGCAGCAAAAGACTGATTCTACAAAAGTTTTAAACAATGACGTCATAATTTCTATGGATTCTGCAGTTTTTTTGGAAACATAAGCTGAAATCTGTGACAACTAAATTATTTCCAGTCCTGAGATGGATTTGATCCAAATGTCCCTCATTATGATGGAAAAGACCTTCTTCACCATGATATACACTGCCATCCTTAATTTCATATACATGCTTTGAATAAAACTAGTCATATCATTACAGAATGGAAGTCTTCACAAAATTAGATTGGTGAAATCACAATTATTGTAAATAATTCTGCAAAATGAATTGGATCAAAACAACACACAAATCCATGTCCAAACCACAATCCCAGAACAAAGTAAGAATTTTGAAGCTGGCATATTACGTAAACACGTGAACATCCACTGGGAAGTGAGATCAGGTGCTCCAGAAGTGTAAGCACTTCCTGTTTAGCTAGCTACACGGCCACCAGCTGTGTAATCAAATCTACACCCACCAGGTGTGTAATCAAAGCTACACCCACCAGGTGTGTAATCAAATCTACACCCACCAGGTGTGTAATCAAAGCTACACTCGCCAGGTGTGTAATCAAAGCTACACCCACCAGGTGTGTAATCAAAGCTACACTCGCCAGGTGTGTAATCAAAGCTACACTCGCCAGGTGTGTAATCAAAGCTACACTCGCCAGGTGTGTAATCAAAGCTACACTCGCCAGGTGTGTAATCAAAGCTACACTCGCCAGGTGTGTAATCAAAGCTACACCCACCAGGTGTGTAATCAAAGCTACACTCGCCAGGTGTGTAATCAAAGCTACACTCGCCAGGTGTGTAATCAAAGCTACACTCGCCAGGTGTGTAATCAAAGCTACACTCGCCAGGTGTGTAATCAAAGCTACACTCGCCAGGTGTGTAATCAAAGCTACACTCGCCAGGTGTGTAATCAAAGCTACACTCGCCAGGTGTGTAATCAAAGCTACACTCGCCAGGTGTGTAATCAACATTGGGAATGAAAGGGACATGTGACGTCAAATAACCACAGGTGTACAGGTTCTTCGTTGCAGGGGGTATATTAAGATTACCTATACCTGGAAGACTTGATGGAAATCCACATAATGGTAACGCAATGACTAAGGCTAACACACTACTAATTAGAAATCCAATCCACCATGCACCTACGTAACGGGCACTTGTTGGCTTTAGTGAAATACTGAAATAAAAAAAAAGAAGAGGGTTATTATAGGGCATATATTGCTCACTTGGACAAATTAAGCTTTTAATTAAAAATCTATCGCATATAGTGAGAGTGAGTAATGGTGTTTAACGTCCCAGTCAAGAATATTTCACCGATATTGAGATGTTGCCAACTAATATGGCGAAGGTGCAGAAATTTTGCATGTGTGTTGCACTGATGGCATTATACAGCAGGGTTCTTTATCCTGCCAAGCCTACCAAGACACGGGACCTTGTTTATTTTAAGTTCCCATCGCAAAGAACCATGACTTTCATTTCGTAATGCAGAGTGCTTGGTGAAAGAACAGTAACTACCCACTTTTAAGTCTTGGGTCAGACCCCGCCGTGGTTCGAACCCACGACTTCCCACTTACGGAGCAAGCACTCTACCAACCAAGCTACTGCAGTGGTTATCACATATATGTCTGATCTGAATCTTGGCTTTGGATGGAATATAATGGGCATATATGGCTCATTTGGACAATCTTGGCCTTTAATTGAATTTATGGGGCATGTATTGCTCATCGGGGCTGTCTTGGATTTTAATTTGAAATATAGGGCATGTATTGCTGATCTGGGCTATCTTGACTTTTATTTATAAAATATAGGACATATATTGCTCATATGGGCTATGCTGCCTTTTGATTTAAAATCTAGGATATATGTTGTTTATCTGGGCCATATTGGCTTTTAATTCAAAATAAAGGGTATATACAGTTGACTCTCGTTATCTTGAACTCGACGGGGAAATCCAAAAAGTTCGACTTATCCGGAGTTCGACCTATCCGGAGTTCGAGATAACCTAGTTAAAAATGGCAACAAAAGGGAAGTAACTCGTACACGCCTACCAGAAGTCGCTTCCAATTTTATCTTGTCAAACTGTATATTGCCGTTTTCTCCTAATATCGTATGTATTCAATTATGCATTTTGTTTTATAAGATTTTCTTTAATTACTCAAATCTGTCAATGAACCGATTGCGCTATTGTTATTAGCCGACAAATAGTGGAGTCCGCTTTGGTCTCCATACCAGTTTCGCTTTGTGTACTTTAATCACCCCAAGCTTCCGGTTGTATTGAGTAATGTTCTCATCACACGCTTTTCAGGAGCCATGTTCAGCTTGGCAGTAATTATAACACCTGTATATCTCCTTGAGGGTTTAATTGCTTATGCAAGGGATATTAATTAAGGGCTTGAGGAAATTGGGAGGTCAGTGAAATGTTGTCATTTTAAAATCAACACGAGGCCGACAGTCAAATATTTTAGTTATGTCGGAATGTGTTTTTTCTACCAAAAAATTTGTAGGCGTTGACAAATTTGATTTTCCAAAATTTTTTGTTCGAGTTAACAAATTTAATTTTCCTAAATTTTTTGTTCGAGTTAACAAATTTAATTTTCCTAAATTTTTTGTTCGAGTTAACGAGTGTAATTTTCCTAGGATTTTCATTCAAGGGGATGAAAATATTGTTCGACATATCCGATAATTCGAGATATCCGAGTTCGAGATAACCGGAGTGATTTTGGTTTAATAAAGAACATCTCTGTTCGGACTTTTTAAAAAAGTTCGAGATATCTGGTAGTTCGAGATATCCGAGTTCGAGATAACGAGATTCAACTGTATTACTAATCCGGGCCATTTTCCTTTTAATTTAAAATGAAGGCCATATATTTTTCATCTTGGCCATCTTGACTTTTGATACAAATATAGGGCATTTTATGTAATTAAAATTACAGGGCATATATGGCTCATCTGGGCTTTTTATTTAAATATAGTAATTATGAAATACCTGGCAAGATCAACTTTGTCAATATCAACATAAAGTTCTAGAAATGCACCACCAGCTAAATACCCAATGGCTGGTCCAAACACAACTAATGCAGAATATATACCTAGAAATAAATATAATAATTAAAATTTTTATATACCATAACAGGGATTTATCAAGGGACTATTTAGGGCTGAAATTCGGCCCCATTCCAAATGGAAAAACATTAATTTTTTCCCACAATTGGCTGAGAAAATTCCCAATTAGAATATTGTACCTGATACACAGCTGAAGTCTCGTCATATATGTGGCTGCTTTTCTCAATCTTCAATCAACTCAATACACTAAAAACATTAGATTTAATCATTAATGGCATCAAAAATGATGTCAAAGTTTTCCCAAAATGAGCCAATTTTTAGTTTAGGGCCTTTTCCCAAAAGACCTGATAAATCCCTGCATAAATTTCATAAATGCAAACAAATAGAATTATAGTCAAACCTGTAAAAATCCAGTGATTTTGTATGGCTAAAATTACTACCGAAAAAAGGTAGTTTCCCCTGGGAAAAATGACTGAAATTTCCCAATTTGATCACTAAAATTCCCATAACAACTGTGATAAACTACCTAACTAAATCTATTTGTCCTTTAACCCACAAAATGTCAGATGTTGTAACAATAAAACATCTTTGTATTGGGGGGGGGGGGGGGTCTTTTCACTTAGCTATTGCAAGCATGTCATCATAATGCAGTTTGCTATATTTCAGAACTTTAAATTTCCCCAATCTTTAAGGCGGACGGTAGGTTTTAAATTTTTTTAGCAAAATAACTGAAAGGATATCCAGAACTGCATGTCTAAATTGAGCAGCAATCTAAAACCAATTTCAATGTCAGGGTTCTTCAACAAAAGCCCCATGTCACAGCTAGCATTGCACCAGTACACCACCAGTGTTCATTCTAGAAAGGGTCACAGTGTTCAATCTAAAAGGGGCCCTTACATTATTGACCCCACAAGTATTAATTTTTGTCCCAAAAAATACTACATGTGGACCAACCAAAGCCTTATTTTTTCAGTCTTAGTTGAGTCTTTGAGTAAATCTGGTTCTACTTCTATACTGTTTCTTTGACTTAAACCAACTGGGTTTACGGCTTGCAAGACATAATACATGTATGACATGCATTAATAAAGTGAAACGAAAGTTTCAATACTGATTTTTTCAAATAAAATGGCTCAAGTAATTATGTCAACCCTATTTTTACAAGCAACAGTTACTGTTTTTTTGCCAGACAAAATACATGTATGATGTGCATCAATTAGTTGAAAAGAAAGTTATTATGTCAACCCCATTTTTGAAAGCATAGCTAGTCCATATTCTTTTAAGGCCTTGGTCAGGATGACCCCACTTACTATATTTCTGGATTGAACACTAGGGCAATATGGGGTCATCTATCCCTTATTTAGAAAACGATCCCATTGTTAAAGCCTTATTAAGCCATATTTAACAATACATGAATACAATAATATAGATTTTATGGCATTTTAGAAAAAAATTATGAACAAGAGCACCGCCGAGCGTAGCATTATACACCCGTGTTATATTGATCGAGTAGTACTATTTACTGAGAAGAATAAGAACAACTAGGATATATGTATGTAAAAATATATTGCTAAATGGATAGTGGTAGACTGCTATATAATTCATATTTATTTCCAGGAAGGAAGAAGTTTAAAATATAATGTTAGGTCATGCCAGTGTTTTCATGTGTTAAGCATTTGCATGCAGGAAGATTTTAGGAAACAAATACATTTTTTGTCTGAAATGTTTTGAGAACCTTTTTTTTAACCAACCTGAAATAATTTCATCACTTACCAAGTACCTTCGACATTTTATTACTTACAAAGTACCTTGGACAAACTGACAATCCAAAAAACCTCGAAATTTATTATTGAAAGTAAGAAATTGCGCGACCGAAAACTCCGTGTTCAGGCCATAACTCGTAACCCAAAAAGTTGTAATTCAAATTTGCACGAGATATTACCATGATTAAGGTGTAACTGTATAACAAATTTCATTTAAATCCATGTTTGTATTGTCTACTGAATGGAATACAAATTGTTAACAGACGACCAACTCCGTGTTCGGGCCATAACTCGTAACCCAAAAAAGTTGTAATTCAAATTTGCACGAGATATTACCATGATTAAGGTGTAACTGTATAACAAATTTCATTTAAATCCATGTTTGTATTGTCTACTGAATGGAATACAAACCACATGGTCATACATACAAAAATTTCTAAGTTAAAAAGGGGCATAACTCCTCCAAAAATAATCTGAAAAAGTTGTAATTCGAACTTGCACCAGATATTAACATCGTAAATGTGTATACCAAATGTATAACAAATTTCATTTAAATCCATGTTTGTATTGTCTACTGAATGGAATACAAACCACATGGTCATACATACAAAAATTTCTACGTTAAAAAAGGGGCATAACTCCTCCAAAAATAATCTGAAAAAGTTGTAATTCGAACTTGCACCAGATATTAACATCGTAAATGTGTATACCAAATTTCATTTGAATCCATAAATAGTTGTAGGCTCTAATGATCGGAAACCACATGGTCATACATACAAAAATTTCTAAGTTAAAAAAGGGGCATAACTCCTCCAAAAATGATCCGAAAAAGTTGTAATTCGAACTTGCACCAGATATTAACATCGTAAATGTGTATACCAAATTTCATTTGAATCCATAAATAGTTGTAGGCTCTAATGATCGGAAACCACATGGTCATACATACAAAAATTTCTAAGTTAAAAAAGGGGCATAACTCCTCCAAAAATGATCCGAAAAAGTTGTAATTCGAACTTGCACCAGATATTAACATCGTAAATGTGTATACCAAATTTCATTTGAATCCATAAATAGTTGTAGGCTCTAATGATCGGAAACCACATGGTCATACATACAAAAATTTCTAAGTTAAAAAAGGGGCATAACTCCTCCAAAAATAATCCGAAAAAGTTGTAATTCGAACTTGCACAAGGTATTACCATGGTAAAGCTGTATACCAAATTTCATTTGAATTCATAAATGTTTGTGGTCTCTATTGAACGGAATACAAATTGTTAACAGAAGCCTGCCCGGACGCCCGCCCACCCGGACGGACAGCACCGTAACATAATACGTCCCGTCATATGACGGGCGCATTAAAAAATGTCCTCCTATGATAAATCCTAAATTTAACACTGCCACTCCACTCTGCATCTGCCTTAAACATGTTTTTTCATAAAATTTTTATATTTTTAGTTATATTAGAGACCAAAATGTAATCTCTCTTTTTTTGATGGATGCTATGGCAACTTACCGATATGAAGAGCTGATGATCTGACAGATAGATTGTATTAGATAGTTGCTATGACAACTTACCTATATAAAGAGCTGATGATCTAACAGACAGATTGTCATCTAAGTAAGTAATGCCCAAAGTATACAATGGCGAAGCTCCGAGTCCCAGTAAAATCTGAGCCAGAAAAAACACATATTTATAATCCGATAACCCGCTGTCTTGATCACACGAGTTTACTGTGACAGTCCCGTTACAGATGATGTCTCCATCATCCAGAGGCTGATAAATCCCTGACAAAAAATTAGGCAAGGCAAAAATAAAGGAGCCGACGCCCATAATGAATACCCCAATTCCGATATATCGGGGTTTGCATCCTAATCCTCCGAAATATGACACAGGTATGAGGCACAAGACTGTAGCGATGTCGTAAAAACTGGCTATCAGTCCGGTCTCGGTGCTACTGAGTTCATATCGTTTTTCTAGGTTTGAGATCACAACATTAATGAATCCATTGACTATCATACCCTGTAAAAATAAAATAAACAATATATCATACAAAAGTGTAGTTTGCATGTGCATACAACTTGATGCAACTACAGTCAAATCTGTCTATAAAGGCCACTCAAGGCTACCAGTAAAAGTGGCCTTTATGGGCAGGTCCAAATAATTTGAATAAAGAACAATTGGGATACAAATCTACTGGCCTTTATGAGCAGGTGACCCTTATATATACAGGTTCAAATAATATGAATAAAGAACAATTGAGATACAATTCTATTGGTCTTTATAAGCAGGTAGTCCTTATACTGAGGTGGCCTTTAAGGCAGGTTTGACTGTACATCAAAAAAAGAACATATGTGATAAGTTTAAAAGTATAAAAATCAATATTAAGAAAAAAAGATCATTTCTTTAATTACAAAAAAAATAACAAGTAAATTACTGACAACATTAAAGACTGCAAGTATTAATTTATTTATAAATGTCCTATATTGCATGCAATAAAGCAATAACTGATCAATAGGCCTAAAGAAAAATTAGTTTGTTTCTGGTAACCCTACCAACCCTTAATTTTCATACCTACCTTGAAGTTATTATGACAATATTTTGACAATCACTGATAAAATTTGACACCCTTGTGCCCACATGGTCAATGTAAACAAATTATTAAAAAATGTTTATCTACCCCACCCTAATTTTAAGAGTGTTAACAGAAACATATAATTTTTATATTTGGCCTTAGATGAAAATCATGATCAATACTATAGCAGGATATAGGTACTCTTAGGCTCCATGGTAACCAATGACATCAATTCATTGAAACGTTACATCACACTTATCGTTGTGGGTTGTGAATTGCAAACACATGCATTTAAATTATTTTAAAAGATAAAAAAGAATTTTTATTTAACGATAACAGTTTATGCAGAAAGTAAAACTAGAGCTGTCTATAAAGGAGATTAATACACCCCCACCCCCGCAGACCCACCATTTGTGACAAACAAATTCCATAAATACAAGCCACTTTTTTCATAGCAATGACTCTTTAAAAAAGAATTAAAAATGAAAGTTAAAATACATAAAATTGTAACAAAAAAAAAAAGATTTGACCTTGTGACCTTAACCTAAAACCTATGTACATCAATGTGGTATTTGACACACCGACTCATGTTGGTTTACATTTGTGCAAAGTTTGATCAAAGTCCAGCAATAGATATGGAAGATATGGAGCTGACATTATATTGTGACAGAAAAACTAAAATTTCGCCACTTGATCTTGACCTTTGACCTATGCACATTAATTTGGTATGCGACACATCGTCTCATGTTGGTTTACATTTGTGCAAAGTTTGATCAAAATCCTGCGATAGATATGGAAGATATGGAGCGGACGTCATATAGTCACAGAAAAACTAAGATTTGGCCACCTGACCTTGACCTTTGACCTCTGCATATAAATTTGGTATGCGACACATTATTTCATGTTGGTTGACCAATGTTCCAAGTTTGATCAAAATTCATCCATAGACATGGAAGATATGGAGCAGACATCGTATTGGGATGGAAAACAAGATGGACAGACAGATGGGCAGACTGACAGACAGACAGGGTGATTCCTATATACACCCCTAAACTTCGTTTGCGAGGGGTATAAAAATTGAAGAATTTACAAAAAATATATACACTGAAGCAAAACATTAGGCAAGTAAGTATGTGTTTGAACTGCCCACCCACCCACACACCTCACAGAGAGATTCTTTCAAAAGGGTCTTGCGCAAGTCTTATCACGCATCTCGCAGAGAAACAAAAAATAATCCAATCAAAGGGGACTTATGTAAGTTTCATCATGTCATGTGACAAGAGTAATTTGTAATTTCAATTTTAAACATCAAGCTAGAAATTGTGTTTCAACCACCCACCCACTAAAGTTGAATCTCCACAGAGAAATAAATTTCTATCAAGAAGTTCTTATATATGTCTCATCATGTGATCAGTGTGAATTTGTTATTTCTAAGTATATGATTAAAAACCATTTCAAACATCAGAAAGTAATTATGTTTCAACTACCCATCCACCAACTCAGCATTCTCGCAAAGAAAGAATGATTCTCAAAACGCCGAGCTATCCGCCTATAGGAATATATACTCAAGAAACTAGGTTACACCCTATTTGAGCCTCTATGGGCCCAACTACGTAAGGCCAAATGTAAAAAAGTCTGTGTTGATAAGAATTCATGGGAAAGACCATTTCGAAACTTTGTCAAGAGCAGCTTTGAGATCTTTGTGCTATGGACTTTAATTATATAACCTTTGTTGCAAGATTATCAAATTGCTGAGTGCTAAGTCCAGTCAATCTATTAAAGTTATCGACAAAAAGGTCATTTGAATCATCAAAATAATTTTTTCTACTGTTACTATCAAGAATTCTTATTTGGAGATTGTTTAATAAATCGGTGATTTCTGATGTATGTAGACTTAATGAAACTTTTTTCATCTTTGAAACATTAACGACTACTGAAGGTTTTATATTTTGTCCAGATAGATGATTACAGCATGTATACGAATACCAGATGGTACAAGGATGACTTATTTGACGAAAATGTCAATTCTTGTCAATTAGTGCAAGTTTTATGGGAAAACTTTTTCTTTGATAAAATAAAGCAAATTCATTTTGATTTACTGCCACTCAAAATGGGTTGGTCTATACATTCAGGTTTCAAGTCTATTCGAGGAACCGCTGGCTCATGATCTTTAGTCTTGTCCAGCTAGTGACATTTGTCACATATGAAAACTATCCTGACTTTTAAGCTATAGCCTTTTTTCGTGCGACGATTGCACTTAAACGTTAATGTTTTTACATTTTGTTTACTAGCACGTGTTCATCGTTCACGAAACACACGGGAAATTACAAGTGGCCTTAAACTGGACTGTAATGTGGCTGTATATATTATATGTATAAAGCAAATGTATGTGCATGTCTTTATTTCTATTATGTTATTTGTGGCAGAAAGAAATAATATTGCATTTAAATACTAACACAAAGTAATATAAAAAACGAAATAAAGCCGTAAAATATACATTTTATTAAAATGAATTAAGATAAAAATAAAATGGTAATTTGGGTATTCGAACCCACAACATAAGACATAATATTCCCTGCAAATATCCACTACACCACGCAGGCAATTGTTGACAATGAGAGTTTATTAATATTAAGTACGAGTATCTTACAGTATATTAAGAGGTTATATTGGGGTAATCTCTAAACGTTGATTTTTACAAAATTCACTATCAGCGCATATCTCTCCATTAACTATACTTTGCATATCTAACAATAAAATAAGGTAGTTTTTGTATTCAAAATATCTTTAATGGAGAGGCATGCGCTCAATGTGTATTTATTAAAAAACGTGTTGATTTCACTGACTTGTTCCATGTTTGTATAGAGTTATAAGGAAACAAACCTAATGAATTACATGTGTTAAACATATAATGCAATAGTTTACTGAGATTTTTACCATATACACTTTTACAAAATGATTGTAGGTTTAGGTTTTTTTCACTATAAATATACATATAATATACTTTTAAATTTTGTATTCAATAGGCGGATAGCTCGGCGTTTTGAGAATCATCCTTTTCTATCAAAATGGTCGTGTAGGTCTTACCTGGGTCTCATCATGTGATCAGTGTGAATTTGTAATTTCGAAGTATATGATTAAAAACCATTTCAAACATCAGAAATTATGTTTCAACTCCCCAACCAACCCTTACCACGTCTCCATATAGAAATGAGTATGTCTATCAAAAGGGAATTATGTAAGTGGCATTATGTGACTGGTGTAATTTTGTTCTATCAAAAGGGTCTTTTGTAATTCTCATTTAACTATTGTGAATATGTTAAGTTAAGTTGCGTAATGGTGTTTAACATCCTAGTCAAGAATATTTCACTTATATCGAGACGTTGCAAGCCATAGGCAAAGGTGCAGAAATTTTGTCTGTGCGTTGCGCTGATGGCATTATACAGCAGGGTTCTTTATCAAGCCAAGCCCACAATCACACATGACCTCGTTTATTTTAAGTTCCCATCCTAAAGAACCGTAACTTTCATTTCATAATGCCGAGTACTTGGCGATAGAACAGTCACTACCCACTTTCAAGTCTTGGGTCAGACCCAGTTGGGGCTCCAACCCACAACCTCCCATTCACAGAGCGAGCACTCTACCAACTGAGCTACAGCAGTGGTTCGGTGTCAATATGTGATTTCAAGATTCATGGCCAGGTATGATTAAAAATCAGTTCAAACAGAAAGTAATTCTGTTTCAACTACCACCCACATCCATCTCCAAAGAGAAATAAAAAAATCTATCAAGAGGGCCTTTCATAATACCCGTCAAATGACTGGTGTAAATTTGTAATTTGAACTAATTTCTAGGAAAATGATCAATAAGTATGATTAAAAACAATTTCAAATGAGGCCAGTAAACATTGATCATTTTAATTAAACATGGTTAATGTCACGTAAACATCCAGTTTCTGGTATCAAATCACATGAAACACTTTCGTTTCTGAGTACAAAATCATAGATTTCAAATGAGACTTGCAGATCCTATTGCTTGTGGCTTGCATCTAGTAAGTACAAAATCAAGGATTTCAAATGAGTTGAGTAATGGTGTTTAATGTCCCAGTCAAGAATATTTCACTTATAACGAGATGTCACCAGCTATAGACAAAGGTGCAGAAATTTTGCCTGTGTGTTGAGCTGATGGCATTATACAGCAGGGTTCTTTATCATCCCAAGCCCACTGTGACATTGGACCTTGTTTATCTTAAGTTCCCATCCAAATAAACTGTGACTTTCATTTCGTAATGCCGAATGCTTAACCAAAGAACAGTCACTACCCACTTTCAAGTCTTGGGTCAGACCTGGCTGGATTTCGAACCCACGACCTCCCACTTACAGAGCGAGCACTCCACCAACTGAGCTACTGCAGTGGTCAGATTACAAATGAGACTTGCAGACCCTACTGCTTAAAGCTTGCTTAATTTAAATGAACTAGAGCAGTCTCTTGAGAGACAGATATGCCATCCCAAACATGGCTGAGTTGTTATTTTTTAAGATTTGACCTCGTGACCTTGACCCTTGACCTATGCATCTAAATTTGGTAAGCAACACATCATATCAAGTTGGTTTACATTTGTGCCAAGTTTGATAAAAATCTATCCATAGACATGGAAGATACAGGGTGGACACAATATTAGGACTGATGGACAGCGTAATTTCTATATTCGCCCCTAAACCATGTTTTGGAGTATAAAAAGGTTATTTTGTAATAGAACAATTCTATATGCAGACCTGTTTACCCTTTTTTTTGACGAAGTGTAGTCGGAGAGGAAAATCTCCAAAATAAGTGTAATTTTTGGGCTGAAAGTGTAATGCATTAAACGTTGTCTGGAAGTGATAATATTACTACTAGTAATATAAATTTGAGTAAATCTTTTATTATATAGTCATTAAAGACATGGAAAAACAGAACTGTATTGTATACATACATGTATAATCAATTCACAAATTAATTCACACATTTTCATTTTTGGTTTCGGCAGCCGTCACCTGACTTCTAAATGTTTTTTCACTGGATTTTTTGTTATCGATCTTCTCAAACATATTTTTATCGAATTCTGACTCAGTTTTGTTTTTTCAAAATCCTTGTGCAATTTCGTCTGGATGTGTTTTCTAGTCATACTTTCCCGAGTGGGCGCAGGAAAAGTCGGAATTACACATGGCACAGTGAACATAACTTTCGCTCTTCGTAGATGGTCCTAAAAATGGCCATAGCGCATTATATTCAGCCTTGTACCGTTGCTTTGTATAGATACATTGTCTTTTTTTATCTTGTTCTTCAACATGAAGTTCATCATGTGCATGTTTTTCAGCCATTGTTAAACACTAATCAACGTAAATTTAGTCGCAATTGACCATTTTTACACAAAGTACATGTATAAGATCAAGGGCAGTAACTCGAAGAGTGTCTAGTATGACAATTGGAAACGAAAACGGGTAAAATTTCCGGATTTTTCTAGGATCGTAATATGGTGCTGGCGTGCGTAATAGCGTATTTTAGACATGAAAAGTGTAGAAATTACGCCAAAATCGTAATGATAAACAGGTCTGTATATGCAGCCCCCTTTATAATGTCAAAATCTTACTGAACAAATGGTACGGTGACTATGAATTGAGTTTTTATGTGCAAAACCATTCCTAATAAAAAATCACATTCTGATCATGGTATTTCAATGGGTAATGCAAGATAGTGTGGCGAGTGCCAAATTTGATGAAGGGTGAAGATTTGTTGTAACCCTTCGCGCTATTTCTTCCATACCTGCATGCTTATGTGAGATAGGATTTTAAGCCATGCAAGATCGGCATATCTCACATGGCCATGTGACCCCCTGTGTAGGACATGACATAATATTGCAGGAAAAATGATTCACATCAAGGGTCTTGACCCCAATTGTCTCTCACAGGAATTGCAATACAATTGCTTCTGCATTTTTCATCGAAGAGTGATACAGTCATATAGCAAATATAAAACATGGAGTGTCAATTTAACACGCTATTGGGATGGACCGATAGACAGATGGACAGTCAGGGTTATTCCTATATATCCCTAAACTCTGTTTGCAGGGGTATAATAATGGCAATGGCACTTACCTGTGTTGCACCAGCCCAGCATAAACAAAACAGAACCCATTTTGGGTTTCTAAATTTCTGACAGAAATCCGGCCGTATTGACGCCCATCCACAGGGCTGATTGTCCTCATCTTCGTCCTCTAGATCATTTCTTGACGTCACATCATCAGTCCCATTTACTTCTGTCATTCTTATCACTAACTGTCCTTGTCAACCCTGTAAGAGTTTCAAAATGTTGTGATACAGATGGGTAAAAAAACCTCACAATTTGTCATATCAATAAAGTTTTGTCTTATTTTATTGAACGAGTGAGTGGAGTAATTAACAGATTGCTGACCACACCTACAATGTTCCAACATGCGGCATGCTTGAATTACACACAAACAGAATGAAAACTCTGCCTTAATTGTGTCGTTTAATGATGTCACTGACACTAGTACATCACACTGCTTTGGTACCGTAATTTTGGCCTGTGTTGGAACATAATAGTCATGCCCAGTGATAAGTCAATTGAATCATGTTTTAGGCTTTACTTCTTTCACTTATATTGAGTCAGTTCTTGGATGGTGGAGGAAAACGGAGTGTCCAGAGAAAACCAAAGTGCTGTCCCAGTTAAGATCCTTTCACTAATTACATCAAGAGGCAGTCAGTTCTGGGATGGTGGAGAAAACTAAAGTGCATGGAGAAAATGAAGGACCAGTGGGAAGCGAAATTGACATCCTTCTCACACTAGGATCTTTCAAACTTAGGCAGTCAGGTGCTGTAATCTGTAAGGGCGTGCTTTGAACCACTTGGCTACAGATTGTTTCAATTATTTCAATTTTGTCTGAAAAAGCCTCATAATGTAGAATCAGACAAATTTTGAAGAATTTTGTAAACAATAATTTTAAAAAAAATTATACATGTAAATGTATTTACGGGTGGGTGGGGGTACAAAAAGGAAGTCTTACCAATAAGTTTAAACTTATCTAAACACAAATTTACCTGTAATTAATCATGAACACCTTAATTAATTTGACTTACCTGTAAGAAAAGTAGAGAGATCTTTTTACCTATGTAGTATTCATCTTGACCAGTGGTCAGTAGTGGTCACTTTGTATGTCCAGCTGTATAGTCACTAAAATGTTATAAAGCTAGAGATCAATTTCTTAAATTAACCATGACAAATAATACACATGTGTATTGAAGATCCTGGTTTACTGTACTGATAATGCTCGTATGGAAAATTTGTAGATTAGAAATAGTGCAGCACACACACACCACTCTCTCTCTAGGATTATAGATTGAAGATCCTGGTCTATGTCATATGGAAAATTTGTATGCACACACACACACACACACACACACACACACACACTCTCTCTCTCTCTCTCTCTATCTCTCTCTCTCTCTCTCTCTCTCTCTCTCTCAGGATTGTAATTAATGTAGTATTGGATACATATGCAAATCCACACATATGTGGTTTTCTGATGTAGCTGATCGCACGAGTTAATTGTGCGGATGGATACGCAAGAGTGTAATGTATGCATTCGCACAATAAACAAGTGGGATCAAGCTACGTCAGAAAACCACTTATGTGTGGTTTTGTATTTATCACATACCCTACCAAACTAAATGAAAAGCTTTCTTTGGCTTAATCTGTCAAAGAATTCACAATCAACTATTTTATATTGATTTTTGATCTGATTTGAAAAATCTGATACCTGACTGGAAAAACTGCTAAAGAAGTAATTAAAAACAACAGATAACTCTTCGTTTACGCATCATTGGTTAACATTTTACTAATACCATCGTAAACACTGGGAAAAATTAAAAAACAAACATTGATTTTACAAAATTATTTAACATCGAGTAAATTCTCCCAACTTAACATGACGTATGTATCACATATTGACGTCATATTATTGTTGTCATTACGTATCACATAATGACATCATATTATTGTTGTCGGAAAAGGGAATTCCCCTAAAAGGAGTTCCGGCTACTATGGTGATACGGAATGCACATGTGCGATACGGACCTTTGTATCACATGGCAAGAAAATGTAATGTATCGCTATAGTAAGATTCAATGGGTATGTGATAAAAGTTCTCTCTCTCGGGATTGTAATTCATGCAATATGTATCAAGCTCTCTGTCTGGCTTTAGTGGTGGTTACTATGATGTCGATTTCTTAAATTAACAATGACAAACAATACACGTTTTGTACAACGTAAACTACATAATTATATTGAAGATCCTAATACCGCTAGTGTCACTATAATCAAATGTAAAATTAAGTGAATTTTGTAAAACTCTCTCTTTCTCTTGCTGGGTTATAATAAGAGCAGTATAGAACAATCTCTCTCAAAACCTTAGTGGCAGATTAAAACTAGAGCAGTATAGAACAATCTCTCTCAAAGCCTTAGTGGCAGATTAAAACTAGAGCAGTATAGAACAATCTCTCTCAAAGCCTTAGTGGCAGATTAAAACTAGAGCAGTTTATAACAAGCTCTCTCAAAGCCTTAGTGGCAGATTAAAACTAGAGCAGTATAGAACAATCTCTCTCAAAGCCTTAGTGGCAGATTAAAACTAGAGCAGTATAGAACAATCTCTCTCAAAGCCTTAGTGGCAGATTAAAATTAGAGCAGTATACAACAATCTCTCTCAAAGCCTTAGTGGCAGATTAAAACTAGAGCAGTATAGAACAATCTCTCTCAAAGCCTTAGTGGCAGATTAAAATTAGAGCAGTATAGAACAATCTCTCTCAAAGCCTTAGTGGCAGATTAAAACTAGAGCAGTTTATAACAAGCTCTCTCAAAGCCTTAGTGGCAGATTAAAACTAGAGCAGTTTATAACAAGCTCTCTCTCTCTATCTCTCCCGCTCTCTCGAATATCCCAAATAGGACATTTTTGAGAGGGAGGTACAAAAGGAAGCTTCCCAGGGCCTGAATAAAACATATACATGCAGGCTTGGACCAGGGTTGAACCCAAGACCTTACACACTATAGGTTCTTCAAAATTTTTAAAGTATTCAGTACAGACAGGTTTTAGTTTACTTAAGTTTCAGTTTTAGCAGGTTCCACTGTAGTACTGAAAAGGGCTATGTTTTCAGTCTTTTCAGGGTGGTTTGGTTTTACTATAGTTCAGTATAGGCAGGTTTTTTTTAAAGATTTCTCAATTAAATATCATAAATGCCATCTAATTGAACCAGTTAAAGTTACCTTTATGGGCAGGAGATTCTTATATACAGGTTAAAATAACATGAATAAAGAGCCATAGGAATAATTATAATTTTACTGGCATTTAAATGTAGGTGTCCCTTATACAGAGGTTCAAAGAATAAAATGGATAAAATTTTACTGACCTGAAACAGCATGTGTCCTTTATATAGAGGTTCAAATAACATGAATAAAGAACAATTGATATTAAATTTCCTGGCCTTTTAAAGCAGGTGGTCCTTATATAGATGTGGCCTTTAAGGCAGGTTGCAGGTATGACCATTTAAATCCTCAAGTCATCTATATTTTGATCAGTTATCATTCAGATTTTACAGGTGTTTGTGAAGTTTTCGCAGTTAAGATTCACATCTTGATTTGATTTTTGCGACAAGTGTTGCAATAAAATGACAAGTCATCCATGTTTGATCGGTCTTATCATTCCGAACTTTAACAGGAAACAATACAGGAAATTAGGATGTCATTAATTTATTGAGGATGTTAAATAGGTCATTCTTATCTCATAAAACATGGTCTAAATTATTATCTAGCGATTAAATTGACCCATTGTAAATTACAATATTTACATGTTTATTGAGTTTTAAATAATTTGATTTACAGTTTTTTTTCAGGTATAATTTTAGCAGGCTATACAATTCATCTCCAACTTAAGGGCCCTATTTCAATCTTTATGGAGCCATGGCCCTTGTAATTGTGAAAATAAGCAGTCAAAACAGACAAATTGTGAAAATAAAAAATACCATTATTGCTATACAAAACTCGAAAATTATAGCATATGAAAACAGGTTTAATGAACTTAATTAATAATATACAGTCAAACTTGTCTATAAAGGCTACCCAAGGGAACCAGTAAAAGTGGCCTTTATAGACAGGTGTCCTTTATATACAGGTTCAAATTATATGAATAAAGAACAATTGGAATTGAATTCTACTGGCCTTTATAAGCAGTGGGTCTTTATAAGCAGGTGGCCTTTAAGGCAGGTTGGACTGTTTTATTTGTTTCCAGATTGATTTTTTTATATCAATTATTTTAATTTTATTTATTTTACCATTTTTACTGTCAGCTTTTCAGGATTTTTTTTTTAAAATTGTGAAAAAAACCCATAATATTTTTAATTGTGAATGGGGCAAAATACCTGCCCAAAATACGGCCCAGCAAAAGCCCTGAACTAGCAATGAATGATGGGCTCTAAGCTAGGCGACAACCTACACTCCTTTTCAATTGCATTAAAATTACATGTACTCTCAAATTCATAAAATTTTAATGGAATTATGTTTACAATGTTATTGTACTACATGTTTATTTATATATAGAGAATACTTAAGGGTATAGGCAAACAGCATTGACCTGTCCGTTTGACCTTTCATTAGGACTATTCATATAGGAGGTTCCATCCAACACATGGGTAGCGTTAGGATTCTTAGTTAATACATATACACGTTGCCCATGAATGGTGTTCACATCACATACACAAAACGTTCACGCATGTTCCCTATTACTTAAATTTACCTGTCCATAATGAATATTTAAATCAAAGGTCAAGCGGACAGGTCAATGTTGTTTACCTATATATCAATAATTCAGGGCTTGTCCTCATGCTAACTTGGGTGTGGGATGTTTATTTTCTATGCCAATCTAATATAGTTGGAATCATCATGACCGATTGATTTAATTGTTTATTATGTCTCAGTTGTAAATAGCATCCAAAATGAAAAGAGCTAAAACAAAATCACGGCAAACATTTCTCAGTTTACAGTAGACAGAATTTAAAAGAATATAAGCTTTTTTGAAAAAAAAAAGAAAAAAAAAAAAAAGAATTAAGTTTGGGCTAGACTATATAAACTGATACTATAAAAGTTTATGATTGTTAATATTTTTTAAAATACTATTGCAATAACTGCTGATGGTAATTTTTAACAATTAACTATAAAACTGTTTTCTATTATTTTTAAATAACTATTTTTTATAGTTTTTATTTTTTAAAAATTTGACTTTTTTGACGGATAGATGGACAGAAGGACCATAGGACAGAACTTCAAATTTAGCATCCCCCTCTTTATTCAAAAGACGAGGAAAACAAATGGTGGTGATAAATTAAGTTTTACTGTATCTTGTAAATGAAAACCGAAAAATTAAAGGGAGATAATGTTGTTTACTGTTGTTGTTAATGTACACAAAGTTTATACAGGGTTCGTGCAGACATCTGAACTCCAAATTTATGGACTTTTTAGGGTCTTTTCAAGGATCTTATTTGCAAATTTAAGGCCTAATCAGAGGGACAATTTTAGCCAAAAAATTATTGGTGCAAAGGCAATTAAATCGATAACATAATAACAACACTTGAAATGGAGGTTGAAGTTTGGCATTCAGAAGGGCCAGGTACCTTTAAATTGCTCATTTAAACACAACTTATTAATTATTTATATATATATATATATATATATATATATATATATATATATATATATATATATATATATATATATATCAGTCTATTCTCAACCACTTAATATCAAAATACAGACACCCAACTGGCCAAATTCAAGGGCTTTTTCGGGCATTCAGGATAAATTCAAGGACTTTTTAGGGTCAGATTTGTTTTTAGGGTCTTTTTAGGGCAAACCTCAAAACTTAAGGACTTTTCCAGGCCTGTACGAGCCCTGTTATATGTTGGATGCTAGTAACCATCTTTATACCACTGTGGTAGCTCAGTTGGTAGAGTGCTCGCTCTGTAAGTGGGAGGCCGTGGGTTGAAACCCCAGCCGGGTCGGACCCCGACTTGAAAGCGGGTAGTGACTGTTCTTTCGCCAAGTACTGGGCATTATGAAATAAAAGTCACTTGTTCTTTCGGATGGGAACTTAAAATAAACAAGGTCCCATGTCTTGGTATGCTTGGCACGATAAAGAACCATGCTGAAATAATGCCATTAGCACAACACACAGGCAAAATTTCTGCACCTTCCCCTATAGCAGGCGGCGTCTCAATATAAGTGAAATATTCTTGACTAGAACATTAAACACCATTACTCTACTCATCTTTATAAATTATATTGAGTATTTAAAAATAAAAATAAAATGTAAATAAAAATAAAATAAATTAATTAAAGAAAAAAATGTGAATGTCACATGAAATTACTAAATACATATTTTACTAAGTTCAATGATCTAGGATATCCATGAGAACATGACTAGTTGATCATGGGTTATGATTACAAAATTTTGAAAAATAACAAAAAAATAAAAATATTATAGAAAGTAAATGGGAGGCAATAAAATTAGGTTTCACTGTGGTGATAAGTAAGGTTGTAAGTTATCAGGGGCATTATAATGAGGTTTTACTGTATTTAAAATGAATAGAAATTAAAATTAAGAAAAAATGTTTACTATTAGTACAACTGTATATATTTAACAAAGTTCAAAATCAAGAATTTTTCTGAAAATAAATGACTCAGTCTATCATTCATAATGATCAAAATCACTAAACCAAAAGTTAAAAATAAAAAACAGGATAAAAGATTTAAGTTTTACGATGTACCTAAGTCACGAAGACAATCTGACCATAAAAGGTATTGACTCACCTGCATTACATCTTATTACTGGTATTGTGTTATGAAACGTGACACAAGTGAATCCCGGAATTAAAAAAATTCCCGTGATTTCATGTGATGTTGAACAAAATATTACAACTCGTGTAAAACGTTATCAAATTGCACAACCAGTACTATATCATACTATGTATCAGTAATTATCACTTAGGCCAAACCAATAAAATGTGTGTTTCATATTTTCCCAACCTACCCTATTTTATTAGGTCGATCTTAAAGGTTTTTTTCCACCCTTTGTACAATTTCATGTGTAATTAGTAATAAGATACAAAAAGAATATTTTTGAAAAAATGGGCAGCACTTCAAAAATGATAAAGATAATAAGACTTAGTAAGTAAAAGATTTTAAATGTACACAAGTGTTAGTAGATCTTGCTTAAGTTTTCTTTTTCAATAATTTCTCTCAGTTTCCAAATATTTGTGTTGCCATTCACCAAGAAAAGATAAATAATGAAAAAAAAGTAAAATATCCACTGACCTTTTTTTTTTAAGAGTGAAACCTGAACCACATATTATTTGCTTGGCCTTATACTGATAGATAGAGTGAGAGATTAGAGTGACATTTATCTAAATAGACACTGTTTGCACACCTACAACAGGTGTGCCGACACAAACTGAAGATAAACATCTCGATTTTCCCGTAAAACTGATAACAAAACTAAAGTGTCTTAATGACTTCTCTTAAACTGAAGAAAATCGAAGTTGCAGTGTAAAAACTAGGATTTCTCAGAGGGGAGGGGGCATCTTCCAAAAACACCGTAACATCAATATTTGTGCATTTATGAACAACCAAGGCCTTAACAATTCCTATCTAGAATGAGCTGAGTTGAGTAATGGTATTTTAAGTTCCAGTCAAGAATATTTCTCTTATATTGAGACTTAGCCAGCTCTAGGCAAAGGTGCAGAAATTATGCCTGTGCATTGTGCTGATGCCATTATACAGCAGGGTTCTTTAAACAGAGTCGAGCCTACCATGACAGGGAACCTTGTTATTTAAAGTTCTGAAAGAAATGTGACTTTCATATCGTAATGCTGAGTGCTTGGCCAAAGGACAGTCACTACACACTCTCAAGTCTTGGGTCAGACCCGGTCTGGGTTCAGGGATTTATCAGGGTTTTTTGGGAAAAGGCCCTAACTAAAAATTGGGAAAAACCAACAACTTTTTGCTCATTTTGGGAAAACTTTTGACATTATTTTTGATACCATTAATGATGAAATCTAATGCTTTTAGTGCACCGAGTTGATTGAAGATTGATAAAAGCAGCCACATTTATGGCCAGACTTCAGCTATGTATCTGGTACGATTTTCTAATTGGGAATTTTCTCAGCCCATTTTGGGAAAAAATTAATGTTTTTTCATTGGAAATGGGGCCCAATTTCGGCCCTAAATAGGCCCTTGATAAATCCCTGGGGTTTGAACCCACAACTTCTCACTTACAGGGCGAGCACTGTACCTACTGAGCTATTGTAGTGGTTCCTATCTAGAATGAACACTGATGCTGAAATATAATAAAGTATAAATTATTAATCAACCAATTGTGAGCAAAGCAGGCTCAATGGGAGGTCTGGTGGCTCAGTAGGTACAGCATTCAACTAGTATTTAAAAGGTCCGCATTTGGCTGGGGCATTTTTCCCTTTCTCTTACATTTAAGGGGGAGGGTGTCCAATCCTTGGAAGTGGCCAACCAACAGGGCCTCAGGAAACCTGATTGTTTCAATTCAAGGTAGTTAAATCAAACATGAGGATATAGGAATGTGGTGGACTGGGCTTCATGGATGGCATGGTGATTTTGTCTGTATAGTGTCCTGCCAGTATTGGAAAAGTCCTCGCTTGGAAGCTACATTTTTCTACATTCCTGTTAAACAAAATATCCCTACTGTTCTTCAGGTCTAATGAAAGGCAGTCCCTTCACAACTCAAAAATAACATTGAATTTGGATCAGCAGAGTCACATTCTTAATTTTTTTTTACGATTTTCAGTAGTTTTGTTTGCCTAAAAATTACAACCTAATAAAGGTAGTTCCCCTTGGGGAAAACAACTAAAAATTCACAATTGGACCACTAAATTACCGCATAAGAACAGTGATGCATCAACAAAGTAAGTTTAGTTGTACCAATGCCCACAAAATTGTAGATATTATCACAATAACACATCTAAGCAATGAGGAACCTAACTATTATCAGCGCATGTCATAATGCAGCTTGCAATTTTTAAGAATTTCAATTTTCCCAATCTAAAACGCAGAAGGCAGTTTTTATAAAATGTAACAAAATCACTGTATTTGTTATAAATATCAAACAGTATATCAGAAACCTTAGCTGACTCTAGAAATACAATACCTTAGCTTCAACTTTGTAAACACCTTTATTATTTTTGTCTCAGATAACCTATTTTATTAAAGGTACTGGCACAGGCAAACAACATTGACCTGTCTGCTTGACCTTTCCTTTGGAATACTCATATACGTGTATAATAATTCACCCAACACCAGGCATGGGGCGAATTACATTGCAATGTAATGCATTACATTACAATTACTTTGACAAAGTAGCATTATATTACAATTACAATTACATGTTTTTTCGAAAGTAATGCATTACATTACAATTACTTTACCAAAGTAATGCATTATATTACACATTACATTTCATCAAGAATTCAAACATATAAATACGATATGTTTCGGATTCAGAATTTGAAATTAAAATTTTGGGTTCTTTTTCTATAAAGGTCTTATGTTTTGATTTTCAACTGTTGAAAACAGGTGTATATATAGTAAATAAGTGCATGTATAGATTCTTTTTGCTTTTGGTCATTCAACTGATATTTCTGCTGTTTACCAGTAGGTTTTACCAAATTTGTCAAAGTTGATTGTTCATCTATGTCAGTTTTTTATTATCCAAATACACATGTCTGTTTTTACTCTAAAAATTAAGAAGAAAAAACAGAGATGCTGTAAGGAATTTTTTCATATTATATGTTTTTATTTTTTATTTATTTTATTCACTGAATGTTTCTTAATTACCATTAAATCAAAACAGGAAAAGGAGGTGATAGGTATACAAACTAATTAGTGGTATTGTCAGGTGTAATTTATAAACCATACCTTTAACAAATAACTTCTTTAATCATTAAAGATAGGTTACCTTAATAGCATATAAAAAGATTACAAAAAAAAACAACAATTCCTTGTAAAAATAAAATTGTTTTCATCACAGGTTATCAGTTAAAGCAAAATTACAAATTATTGTAATTACTGAAACTTATATTTAGATATGTTGCAAATTTTAATGTGATCTTTAGACTTCCCAATAGTACTAAAAACAGCATTTGCATTTTGCTTTAAAATGTATTTTTATCCTTTACATTTGTTGGAAATTCAAAATGATCTGAAGTATACTAAGTTTTTAGCATTTTATATAGTTTTAGTATTAAGGTTGAATGAAATAAATTATTAGTTTGACAACAGTTCACAGTTACAATTTTTCTAGACATCGATTTTCATATTTTATATTAGGGAAAAAAGTAGCATGTAGGTACTTACTAGCCCTGAATTGTAATGGTAATAATATCTAACATTTAATACAGAGAAGTAATGCTATGTAATGCCATGTAATGCTTAAATTACATGCATTTTTGTCTATGTAATGCATTACATTACAATTACTTGTAATGCAAAAATTAGGGCATTACACATTACCTGCATTACTTTGAGAAAATGTAATGCATTACAGGGCATTACAATTACAAATTAGCATTACCCCATGCCTGCCCAACACATAGGTAGTGTTAGGATTCCTTATATATACATAAACAATGTATGTTACCCAATGACGTAGATAAAATAAACATAAATGTTATTGTCCATAATGAATATTTAAATTAAAGGTCATGCAGACAGGTCAATCTTGTTTGCCTATACCAGTACCTGACTTTACACTTGCACTCTCATACATGAATGCATGTATTTATAAAGAATGAATAAACAATGAGTTTAAATTTTATTTTTTGTTAAAATTTTATTTTCTTTAATTTTTTTTTAGATGGGACTAACAATACATGACTCATACTCTCATCACACATTTAAATATTTTTAAAATGATTATGACAAAACATAAAAAACATGACACAATTTTATGTTATTATTATTATAAATTTTTTAATTTTTTAAAATTATTTTTCATGGGCTTGAAACACATGACTTATTTATAATTTTTTTTATAATTTTTTCATACTCGTCACACATTTTAATAATTCTTTTTAAGAATGACAAATCATAAAAAACCATGACAAATTGTTTTTTTTTATTTTGTATTATTTAATTATCATTATACCATTATATTGTATTTTTTATGATATTTGTTTTAAATTTTTTATTTATTTATTTATATATTTATCTATTTAGTAATTTTATTTATTTACTCTTACATTTTAATACAGTGTGGACTATTTCAATATAACATCAATATTTTATTAATTTATTTATTTATTTATTTATTCTTACATTAAACAATATAACATCAACATATGTATTTTCACATTAATGTTAAACATATAAATGACCCTTGAATGCCTTAACTGGGGTCATTTATTATGGGATCAGTGGTCCCTTGGCCCCTTCTAAAATGAACATTATAATAATATTTTAGGAATAACACAAACTAAATGTGTCATGGCCATATGTGTGTGTGCTGAACTATCTGCCTTAAGGATGGCTACTGGTACTTAGCAACTTTTAGATATAACCATATGATAGTAACAATATAAAAAAGTAAGTTATCCTTATTTCAGGTCAAAAGTTCAGATAGCACATTTGTATGCCCCATGTTAATAAATCTTGGATTTTTAGGTGAGGCCTTGGGTTGGTTGAATGTTGTTTGAATGTTGTTTAACGTCACATCAGCAATTTTTCAGCTATTCACAACAAGAACAATTTTTTAATAATCACTATGGATTAATCTATGAACAATTTCATGTATTCGTGTGAAGTGCAAGTGTGTTGTATGGTCTGCCTTGTACTAGTGCGCACTCAGGGCCACTTTAAGGTGTTAGCTCACACAGTCAGTATGCCACAGACAAGCATACCACTTTCCCAGTCCATTATACTGATACCAGGTAAACCAGTAAAGGCCAACGGCAAGGAAAAATCAATTTCTCACATATGGTCTAAGTGGGACTCGAACTCACAGCAGTAAGAGTCCCGGGATTAATAGACTGACATCTTATCCATTAGGCCACCATGGCCTTGTCCCATAACAAATGGGTCATTTGGCAAAATAAGAGACCAGTGACCCCATGGCTTCTTCTAGAATGAACACTGTTATATTTTTGAAATGACAAAACATGAAAAACTAAAACTAAATGTGTCATGGCCTGATAATGTATGTATAGGTAAACAACATTGACCTTTCATTAGGAATATTCATATTGGAGGGTCCATCCAATAAATGGGTAGTGTTATTGAGATACACAGTGCACAGGTGTACTCTGTGAGGTGAGTATATCTCATGACATATACAAAATAAACACCTGTGCTCCCTATCCACGTACTGTATACGTAGAAATAATCGTCGTGTATTAATGTTCGCTATTTTCGCGGTCTCTGATCAACCGCAAAAATAAATCCACCAGGAAATTTTATATCCTTGTCAAATGCTTACACTACCTACGTGACCACAAAAGTTTATACCAGCGAAAATACTCTCTATACCAAAACCGCGAAAATTTATACCCACGAATATTTCTACGTATACAGTATATACTTGGTCCGTGACAAATATTTAAATGAAAGGTCAAACGGACAGGTAAAAGTTGTTTACCTATACTGAGTTATCCCAGGGGTTCAAAATTATGTTTTGTAATGGACGGTCAAGGACCTTCTGCATTTATTCTTGTCAGTTCACACTTTGTTATTATATAGAAAAATTAGAATTTCTTTTGTAAAAAAACATGGCAAGTCCGCAGGCTTTTGCAGATTAAATATCAAGGGTCCTGATGTGAAATCAAAAGGTCCAGGACCTCAGTCTAAGGGGAATTTTGTAGCCCTGCTATCTGCTTTCAGGATGATTAGTTACTTTTAGATATTGCTTATGATAGTAACAATATAAAAAGTAAGTTATGGGTTATGTCAGGTCAAAAGTTCAATCTAGCAAATGTGTGTGTCCTTCACGGTAATTTAAGAACATAAACATGACCGTAAAACTGGAAATATTACTAGTATTACCAACTGAAAATCTTCACAAAATTTTTTAAGTTGAATGCTAAAGCCGAGTGTTTTTCAACTAAAATTGTGTTTTTGAAAATGACAATTTCCCCTCTTTTTTCCAAAATTTAAAAAAAAACAATCAGAGAACAAGTTCTAAGGAAATCAGTAAAATGGTCTTAATGGACAGGTGGTCATTATATACAGGTTCAAATAACATGGACAAAGAGCAATGGAGATAAAATTTTACTGCCCCTTAATAACAGGTGGTCCTCGTATAGAGGTAACCTTTATGACAGGTTTGACTGTTTACGAAAGAAGTTAAATAATTAATTTATCATTAAAAGAAATGTAACATCTAACATGTTGATACAATGTTTCATAAAAAGATATTCATTTAGCATTAAACTCTTCACTTAGCACTAGGCAAGTGCTCTCCACTCAAGAGTTTTGCTTGCTTGATTGATTGAATGGGGCTTTATTTTCCAGTTTACATTTCACTCATATTGAGATGTCACCAGCTATAGGTAAAGTGGCAGAAATTTTATACCTTTGCAGGGAATGTGCAGGGAGGGTTCTATAACATGACACAAATGCTGTGACATGGGGCATAAGTTTTTAAGGTCTTTTCCAGGGTTCGTACAGACATTTGGACTCCAAATTTAAGGACTTTTTAGGGTCTTTTCAGGGTCTTATTTGCAAATTTAAGTCCTAATCAGAGGGACAATTTTAGCAACAAAATATTGGTGCAAAGGAAATTAAATCAATAAAACAATTATTGATGTGTCTATAGTAATGACACTTCAGTGGAAGTTGAAGTTGGGCGTTCGGTTGGGCCAGGTACTTTTAAATTGCCCATTTCAATGTTACTTATCAATTAATTATTTATTTATATCAGTCTATTTGCAACCACTTAATATCAAAATACAGACACCCAACTGGCTAAATTCAAGGGCTTTTTAGAGCCTTCAGGATAAATTCAAGGGTTTTTTAGGGTCAGACTTGTTTTAGGGTCTTTTTAGGGCAAACCTAAAGATTTAAGGACTTTTCCAGGCCTGTATCAACCCTGTTTTCAGAAGGACTCTGTGACTTTCATTTCTAAATTCCAAGTGCTTGGCAAAAGAAAAGGTCACTACCTATTTTTTAAGTCTAGGTCAGACCTGGGCTTGGTCCACTCACAAGTGGTCTAAAGCATGTCCTGGGTACTTACTGATAAAGTGCCTCTCACACTGCCTTAGGCTTGAATCTCATTTGGGAAATCTTTTTGCCTACATACAGTTCAATGTTATAGACTTGATGTATCTGAATCAGACATTTCCAAGTGAAGAGGAAAACAAGAGCATCCTTAAACTGGGACTCAATGTTGATTTAAGATTACAATGAATTCAAAACCGATTAAAAGTCCACACTGCCTTAGGCTTAAATCTCATTTGGGACAGATCTTAGTATGAGACAGTTATGTCAGTTCGCTTGCCAAAGGCTTGTAGTTTTCAAGGCACTCTGGTTTCCTCCACCATCCATGAACTGAAGACCTTATTATACCAGGGTAAGTAAAAGAATCTTGTCTGGGGCATAAAACATCATTACTCTATTTGAAAGAAATGAAATCATTTATCCATATTTAAAAAAAAAACGACAAAGATGCCACCATGCATCTTCACACCTAAGTAGGTTCTACTTGACACTATACTTAGTTTAAACGATATTTATTTCAATAAATATATACATGAACAATAACATTTCATCAAATAGACAGAAAGGGGATTCCGGAACAAGAGTGAAACTCTTATATTAACCAGTCTCCCTCTATACACTATACTTACACTATACACTATACTTATACCAAAATAAAATAAAGTTTATCTACAAACGATTATAAAAATACCCAGAGTATTGTATACAATATCTTATCAAGTTTTATATAAATTACCTGTTAGTGACGAAATAAGAAAGATGTTTTTGTAAGCACTTTAAAAAGATGTCTGCCAATACCACATCTTAAAGTCCATTCACTTTTTAATTAATTTAAATATAAACAGATCATTATACTCAACAAACTGTCGGTGATGAAATTACAAACATGTTGTAAACTTCTGCCTGCTATGACATCTTAAAAGCTACTAAACATGCTCAATAAAACTGTTCTAATCATTGGTGATGAAATTACAAACATGTTGTAAACACTATAAAATGATTTCTGCCTGCTACCACACCTTAAAGGCCACTCAATAAACAGTGTACATCCTAGAAGAATGATCCCTTATTTTGCCAATGGTCACCAGCTTAAAACATTAAATGGATGAAAAAATTGATGTTATAGTGTTTTTAAGAGGAAAGTATTTTTTAAAAATTACCTTGGGTAGAGTCATAATATACAAAATTCAATCAATTTTAATATAACTTACCTGTTAGTGACGAAATTCGAAAGATGTTTTTGTAAGCACTTTAAAAAGATGTCAGCCAATACCACATCTTAAAGTCAATTCACTTTTTAAATCTATGCACAACAAACTGTTGGTGATGAAATTACAAAAATGTTGTAAACACTATAAAAAGATTTCTGCCTGCTATGACATCTTAAAGGCCACTCAATTCTTAATATAAGCAAATGCATATACATTCATGATATTAATAAACGGTGTACATCCTAGAAGAGGGGAATGAGTCAATTGACCCCTTATTTTGCCAATGGTCACCAGCTTAAAACATTAAATGAATGAAAAAATATTGAGGTTTAGGTGTTTTAGAGGAAAGTTGGTTTTTTTTTTAAATGTCCCTGGGTAGAGTATATACAATATTAAATCAATTTTTATATATAAATTACCTGTTAGTGGCTAAACTACAAAAACGTTGTAAACACAACTAAAAGATGTCTGCCTATTACCACATCTTAAGGTTCATTCACTTTTTAAATATAAACAAACACATCTATTTTGATATACCTTATCTGGTCACCATGCTCTACTAACTCAGTCAGCCGTGAAACTACACTTAAACTGTATCCTGGTATTTGAACTTTAAATGAGGATGATGTATTTAAGTTACCATGGCATCTGTAAAGTTTTATCAATATCCGTCAATATTAATTACCTGTATAGGCAAACAACATTGACCTGTCTGTTTGACCTTTCATTAGGAATACTCATATGGTAGGACCCACTCAATACATGGGTAGTGTTAGGATTCGCAGTTAATACATCCACACATTTCTGTGCTTAGTGTTCAAATTATATCACCGGAATATAATCCTGTGATTCCTATTATAAAATATACTCGTCCATAATGATTTTTCAAATCAAAGGTCAAGTGGACAGGTCAATGTTGTTTGCCTATACCATATAGCAGTTTGTTTTATTTAACTGTTAATTCTATATCCTCCAAGTCAAGGTGTTGCCTTGCTTTCATTCATTATATGTGATGAAAATGAGAGCCCAATTGAAATTGATTGATTGATTGATTGGTTGATTGATTGATCAATTTTTATAAAAGGAAACTGATTTGATGTTTCCCATCAATTGATTTATTTATTGACTGATTAATTGATTTTTATTTATTGATTACTTGACTGACAGATTGATTGGTTGACTGACTGATTAATTGATTGGTTGATGTTAATGTTCATGAGAGCAAAATTGAAATTGATTGATTGATTTATGAACTTTTATAAAGGTAGATTGAATAATAAATACACTTCTGATTGATTGATTGATGAACTGACTGACTGTCTGATTGATTGATTGATTGATCAACTGACTGACTGTCTGATTGATCAACTGACTGTCTGATTGATTGATTGATCAACTGACTGTCTGATTGATTGATAGATCATCTGACTGTCTGATTGATTGATCAACCAACTGTCTGATTGACCGATTGATTGATTGGTCAACTGACTGACCGTCTGATTGATTGATTGGACTGATTAATTGATGGATCAACTGACTGACTGTCTGATTGATTGATTGATTGATTGATAAACTGACTGACTGTCTGTTTAATTGACTGACCTCACTGATTGATTGAAAGCAGGTGTTTTACAAAGTTTAATTAAGAAATTCCACCCATGTCTACCCTATAAAAGCCAAATAGGTACATGTACAATTTCTGCCACTTCATCATAACTGGTGATACCTAAATATAAGTGATTGATTATTGACTGAGATTACAGTCAATAAACTATCATGTCAGTATTGGAAGGTTCCAGGTTTCCCCTTTCCTGTTAAGTTTAGGGATTCACACAACCCTGGGCTAGTAGTATATAAATACTAAGGTTGATCTCATGTTGGAACTAGTAATTTTTGTATCCCCCACCCTTCCAACAAATTCATTGTAATTACAATTGGACAATCACACATAAGAACAACCGACGCTTTGTTGTGTAATGACATGAAATGTGATTTGACAAATGAATATGCATTTTGTATCAAAATCCCCAAAAATGTGAGGGGAAAACACAAACAGAACAAAGATTTGTTTCAATTTGTAACAGTTGCCATTCAGGGCCTACTCGATCTACACATTTAGCTGACAAAAGCTGAGTTTGGATAAACAATAAAATACATTGTAAATTATAAATAGTTACCAGTCGTGTCCTTCATGACAGTTCACAAAAGATGGCGGTCATGATTAAAAGTCTGGGCATACACCACCGTGATCGTGATCACCGCAACTAATTTCCGGAACTGGATGGGTCCGGGTTTTGCGTTAACCCTTAAAATGCTTTGTCACATAATTTTTTTAATTAATTATAAATATACAGGTCTGAAGAAGTGTTTTTAAGATTATCTAAAATGTCAGTAACTCATTTCATGTAATAACAACCGTAAGCAATTATGATGCGGCATCTTGGTATAGGTAAACAATTTTGACCTGTCCGCTTGACCTTTAATTTAAATATTTATTATTGGAATCACTTGGATTTATTTTTTTTCTAATAAACACTAATCATAATTGCGAGCAGTAATCATCTACCTTCATCGAGTACAATGAATCCTATTGCTACCCCAATTATTTGATGGATCCTTCTAAATGAATATTCCTAATGAAATGTCAAGCGGACAGGTCAATGTTGTTGGCCTGTACTTCATGGTCTAGCTAGAGTAAACATTCACACCGTACGTAATTGCAAAAGATTGATTGATTGATTAATTGATTGATTGTTTGATTGGGGTATAACGCCTCAGTAAAGAATATTTCACTTATATCGAGACATCACCAGCTATATATGTGAAGTGGCAAGAATTTTGACCTTTGTCGTGTGGTCAGGGCAATATGCAGGAAAGGTTCTTTATAGTGTCACGCCTTGACCGGCGATACACGAGGCATGGGTTTTAAGGTCTCTTTCAAAGCACCCCGGAGCCCACTTAGAGACAAATGCATTAGATTATAGTAACCGCAATTTAACATCCCTGACAAACTTGAAGTCACCTCTCTCTCTCTCTCTCTCTCTCAACTTTAGATCACAAAGAGATTTTATGAAAGCTGTTCTTGTTTACATGTACTGTACAATGTAATTTATTAATACTAAAACAACAAAAACACGTGAATTATTAATGAATGGTATAATCATGTACATAACGTTACGTCATGACAACGGCAGATGTTGTTTGTTTATTGATAAATAATAGACACATATGGTTCATGTACTTGGTGTAAACATCGAAGACTGAGATGCCGGAATCTGGTGTTCAAAAGGGAAAACGACCAAACCTTAAACTGATATTCAGTGTTGCTGACTTAAAACCACAATAAATCCAAAGTTAATAATAAAAAGTCCGTCTTGTCTCCTGGTTGTTCAAAACACCGTTAGCTTAACCAATATAGTTTTATCGTTTTTTTTTTTTTCCCAGAAATATTGCCTAAAACACAAAATACAGTTTTTAACTAACCAACGAAGCTTTGAACAACCGGGGTATGGCGTCTATGGCAGTTTGAACGAATAAGTATTGGGTAATGATATGTAAAATTATAGTGTGGCATTTCTGAAACAGTGAGGGAACCACAGTTCATCGGCAAACGAGACGGTGGTGGGCCAGAGAATCGCGTTCACACTTCATCGGCAAAGGAGCTAATATGGAAAGTCCCCGATGAGAATTTAAACTAGAGACACCGAGATCGGCTATAAACGTGAACATTACAATCCGCCCACCAAACCCGCATCCTAGAATTCAAACAAACATAATACCATAATACAGAATTTCTGTTTTCTTAAAAATTCGCATATGAATAAAAGCCGAATGAAAGCACAGGCAGTATTGGGGTGCGGGTGGGACCGTTTATTACTAATAATACCACATCAATATATGGTCCCACCGACCACCACCCTATAGTGATAGTTAATAAAAGCCGAATGTAAGCACAGACCGTGATGTGGGTGTCGATCGGACTAATAATACCACATCAATATATGGTCCCACCGTCCCCACCCTATGCGGATAGTGAATAAGAGCCGAATGAAAACACAAGCAGTATTGGGGTGTCGGTGGAACCATTTATTACTAATAATACCACAGCAATATATGGTCCCACCGAACCAATCTATACTGATAGAAACAAGTACCTGTGAATGATAGCCACAAACCCAATACCTAAAGCTTCATACAGCCGACAAATACCTTAGCGATACAAGTTTTCAGAGGGAAAAATGTACAGTCAAACCTGCCTATAAAGACCATCAAAGGGAGCTAGTAAAAGGGTCTTTATGGTCAGATGGTCTTTATATACAGGTTCAAATCATATGCATAAAGAACAATTGGGGTACAATTCTACTGGCTTTTATAAGCAGGTCGCCCTTATAAAGAAGTGGCCTTTAAGGCAAGTTGGACTGTTTATCGCTGAAATCTTAAAATACACTGTTATATGGTAAAAACGTAATTTAATGTAAGTACTAATGATTTGTATTATCAAGTTCAGAATATTGAATATACATGTATTTGGTAAAAACAGTTGAGTTGAGTTGAGTAATGGTGTTTAACGTCCCAATCAAGAATATTTCACTTATATCGAGACGTCGCCAGTTATAGGCGAAGGTGCAGAAATTTTGCCTGTGCGTTGCGCTGATGGCATTATACAGCAGGGTTCTTTATCGTGTCAAGCCTACCGTGACACGGGACCTCGTTTATTTTAAGTTCCCATCCGAAAGAACCGTGGCTTTCATTTCGTAATGCCGAGTGCTTGGCGAAAGAACAGCCCCTACCCACTTTATTCTCTTGGGTCAGACCCGATCGGGGCTCGAACCCACGACCTCCCACTTACGGAGCGAGCACTTTACTAACTGAGCTACCGCAGTGGTCCCAAAATTCTGTAAGTGACCGTATGAATAACAGGGATAGTATTCAAAAGAAAGTACATTATATCTTGGTTTGGAGTTTTATAAGAATTCAACTGTTGGTCAGTTTTTAGATATCTGCTTGGCAAAAATATTATTGGAGCTTATTAACATATTTGTAGTGAAATGTTTTATGCAAATGTTTATAGTGAAAAAAAGGCATTGTCATTGTATCCAATATCGCCTATGAATGCCATTAGCCGGTCTAAATAAGGCAAGAAAGATAACTCAAATTTTAACTTAATGAAACCGCTGGTGCTTGGGGAATGGAGTGATTTTTTCATTAATTTTGAATAACCTTCACAGATGAGAGAAGAATCGGAAAAAACGAAAGATTAAAGAAAAAAATACTTTTCCCCCCTCTCTCTCTCTCTCTCTCTTTCTCTCTCTCTCTCTATTCCTGCAGGTCGTTTGCATTCTCACAAGTGAATTAAGGTTGTTCAATAACAAAAACATGAACCTTGTACCTGTGAATGAAACGGGGTTTTAAATTCGTGATTTTCAAAAAATCATTTCAAAGAATGTAACTTTGCATCCGTCTGAAACACGTGTGGGTGCATAGCTAGCTAGTTTAATATACAACTACTATGACTTTCCCCAGTTTAATTAAAATTTTACACTTTGCACATATCAATTTTGCTAGAGGTGTTTCTCTTTTTTTCACAAAATCACTGCCTTAAATTCAGACGTATGATTTTTGTTTTTGTATTCGCGCTTCTCGCGTCGCCAATTTATGCATCATTTCCCCAAGTTTTTTTTAAAATCCTTTTCACAATATCACTAGCTGAAACTTGGAAATGTTTGAACAGACGACGCATGTTTGTATCCCGTTTGATTGTTGTTTTTGTATTCGAGCTTAACGCATCGCCAATTTATGCATCATTTCCCTAAGTTTTTTCCAATCTTTTATCACAATATCACTAGCTGAAACTTGGAAATAATCAGACGACGCATGTTTGGATCCCGTATAATTCTTATTTTTGTGCGTCGCCAATTTATGCATCATTTCCCCCCAATTTTTTTAAAATCTTTTTCACAAAATCACTAGCAGAAATTTGGAAATGTTTGAATAGACGACGCATGTTTGAATCCCGTATAATTCTTGTTTTTGTATTCGCGCTTCTCGCATCGCCAATTTATGCATCATTTTCCAAAGTATTTTTTCAAAATTCCTTTCACAAAATACGTAGCTGAAACTTGGAAATGTTTGAACAGACGACGCGTGTTTGTATCCCGTTTGATTGTTGTTTTTGTATTCAAGCTTAACGCATTGCCAATTTATGCATCATTTCCCCAAGTTTTTTCCAATCTTTTATCATAATATTACTAGCTAAACTTGGAAATGTTCAGACAACGCATGTTTGGATCCCGTATAATTCTTGTTTTTGTATTCGCGATTCTCGCCAATTTATGCATCATTTCTCCAAGTTTTTTTTAAAATCTCTTTTCACAAAATACGTAGCTGAAATGGGAAATGTTCAGACAACGCATGTTTGGATCCTGTATGTTTTTGCATTCGAGCTTCTCGCATCGCCAATTTATGCATCATTTCCCCCAAATTTTAAAAAAATCTTTTTCACAAAATCACTAGCTGAAATTTGGAAATGTTTTAACAGACGACGCATGTTTGAATCCCGTATAATTCTTGTTTTTAATTCGCGCTTCTCGCATCGCCAATTTATGCATCATTTCCCTAAGTGTATCGAAATAACGGGACACAGCGCTCAAAAAATCGATATTATCTCCCAACACACTACAGATATACAATTTATTGATTTGCGCTCAAATAACGGTCTATTAATAACAAACCACCACGGTAAATAACGATGTAGCCTGCTTCCTTTACTATCCACAGCAGACGATAATGATGCAAGGCAGCCATCTTTATTTTGATCATGGCGGTTAGCATCAACGATGAGACGGAAGGAAGAAGATATTGTCAAAAGCACAATGATGTGATGGATTAGCGGGATAGTTTAGATTAGTTTAAATTTTTGTGTTTTTATAGAATTTGTATTTTTTTTTTAGTTTTTATTAATATCGGGGCCATGGAGGGAGTGCGGCATAAGGAAAATCGTTAAGATAAGACTTGAAAGGTATGTGGTCCATGTTTACAATTAGCTAGTTAACACGAATCTGTAAACAAAACAATTATTGTGTCTTTTCTCTCTCTTAAAATTATCATCTATTTTGCAAACGTAATACAAGTTCATTCATGCTTTATTTTGTCTTCAAAGAGATTATGAATTGAATGCAGCATGTAATTACATCAAATACAAGAGAAAGGAACAATTTAACTTAATAAATGTATACATACTCATTTTCACACATAAAGTCCATTTGTGCCATTTTGACTTTGAACGCCGTATTTTTAGCGGCATTGTACTGCTTTTGGCAATGGACAAAGGAACCAAAAACCATGACAACAATCACAAAAAAGAGTGAACTTAGAACAGAAGATGACAAGATAACTACAGCGTGTAATGGGACCGCTATCCTAGGACTTTCCTTATCTTAACTCTGGTAAATTAAAAACCTTTAAAAATAAGGTGTCATTTTAAAGATTCCATCATGTATATTACATATTTGACCTAAACATTATGCCATCCTTTGCTTATGTTGCTTTTTCCTTCTTGTTTGTATATTATATATGTTCTCTTCTTTTTTTATCATTTCACTTTTGTTCCACATGTTATAAATTGTATATGCAGTTGTGGGAGACCGATTAACATGAGAATTTAATTCTTGTTTCAGAATCCCATTTATATTTTGTAATCTTTAATTTTGTGAAATTATATTAATTTAATCAATATTGTTTAAACTAAAGATTCCATCAAACGTATGACATTTGACAAAACATTTATTCGTACATGTAGTTCCAAAATTTAAAGAGCTTGCAAAAACTTGTTAAATTAAGTTAAAAAAAATGATTGCTATACGGGCCTGATGATACAATTCTCTATTTTGTCAAGGGGCAATGGAGTAGGGTAGGGTGGAGTGGAATCTAGGTGTTACATTCTATAATAAAACTGATAATTAGCAAATAATTTTAACCAATCGTATATAAACTGATAAAAGATGGAAAGTGAGGCGAGTTGAGGAACAATAACATGAACAGTGCTTCACTTGTTCTGTTGGCATGTCCTTTGTAGAAATTAAATGACCTCACTAGCAGTGGAAGGGAATGAAGTAAAGATATGTTGAACTCAATTGCAAAGTTCTAAAAGAAATATTTCTATAAATTATAAATTACATATTATACCATTTTTAATTTAACAGCACTAGACGGCCGTTTCGGAATACAATTCCTCATCAGTAGTGCTTGGACCAAAATTATGAAACCAAAATTATTTTGAAGATGTTGAAAAGCTACCCAAAGGACCAAAATATATTTTACATATATATTACATTTTTAACTTAAATTTAACAAGTTTTTGCAAGCTCTTAAACTAAGACAATAAGACATGGAAAACATACGGACCTGTAGTTCAGTCGGTTTCAGAAGTTAAGTAGCTTCCTGATATAGCAAGAGAGAGGTAGCAATGGTTTGTTGCAACCAATGGCGAAACTTCTGGAACAAATATTTGAAACAATCATATATATGTATAAATAAATCACGGGAAGCGAGTTGAAAAACAGCCTCATAAACCACTTCAATTCGGTTTTGTATTGTGGTCGTTTAGTTCCTACTCTTTTCACTGATAGAAGTGTTTCAGTATTCGATGAGACAATGGTAATTGACCGAGGTCATCCGAAGGATCACCGTAAACACTTTGGAACTTTGGTCTTATAATGTCAAAGCAATGCGTGTGGTTAGTTTGAACAAATGACATTCAACCTGCAAATTTTTAATACAATTTGTTCAGTTTTGATATATTTGACATCGTATCGTTCATTCTTAATCGCGGTGTCACACGTGGGGGTGTATGTAGTTCTTTACCCTCCGGATCACACTGCTTCACCTCAATAGGTTAAAGAAAGTGTTGAAAGTTGTTGATCTTCTGTTAAAATTGTCATGTGTTACTTTTGAAGTTTTAGGAAATAATACATTTAAAAGTAGCATGTGTCATGTGCTGCTTTTGAATGTATTATTTCATTAAAATATGCTATGGACATGGGCCGTTATAATATAAAAATATTGTGTTTGATTTTAAACTTTTGGTAATAATTAAAATTTCAAAGTCAAGTATGAAAAAGTTTGAACAAATGGTCATTAATTTTAAAAACTAGGTACCGTAATTACTGCAATAACGGTTCACAATGCTCGCAAATGATATGTTAGTTTTTTGTGGTCATTACGTTTTCGTCCATTCAACAGAACTGAATACATTCATAATGAACGTATTTAACTTCTAAAGCCAAGTCACTTCCGCAATAACTGCTGACAATGCTCACCAATGACATCCTAGTTTTTTTTGTGCTCATAACGTTGGCGTGTTCATCCATTAAACAGAACCTAATGCATTCATGATGAACGTCGATTGATTTGAATGTTCTATATATTAATCCAATATTCAGAATATAATCAGGAAATATCTGCCTTTGTTTCGTCAGTAATAATACTGACATTGATCATAAATGGGATCTAATTAAGAATGAATACTTTAGCTAATACAATCTAACGACATTACAAACCGCGATGCAACATCGGTTCCTTTTGTTATTAAGACCTAAAAATTGTTTGGTTCTTGTAACATAAAAAAATCTAGGTAGGGTTTATATATATATATATATATATATATATATATATATATATAATATATATAACAAAGCAAGCCTTCCAAATAAACTGTTGACGTTAGAATATTGCAAGCCTATGTTTTAGGCTTATCAAGGCCCCCCCCAAAAAGTGTTACAGATACAGATCAAATGTTTCTCCACCTGGAAAGGGTCAGGCAACGAAAAAAAATCCATCAGGGTCTGGTGAAATTTGCATGTAGGGTCGGGTGACCAGAACCAAACAGTTTTTAAGGCCTAAATGTTATTACTTATTTGTTATCACTTTATTAGTTTATCAATATCAGGGGTCATACCATTTCTATATTTTCGTATATTTCCTATAATTTTTACTCTTTCCTATATAATTTAAAAAATCTCCTATATTTCCTATATTTTCCTATATTCTTGTTACTGGTAGATTCAGGAATTCAGAATGGGGATATTTTTGCCAAAATTACGTATCTGAAGCAAGATTAACATTTATCTATTAGTGTTCATTGCAATTGCCAATATTTTGTTTGTTGATAAAAGTAGGAATTGGAATGGCTGAAGAGGAGAAAAGGAGGTCATGGATGTATATTTTATATGTAAACAGTTTAAAATATTTCTATAATATTAATGAAAACTCCTATAATTTCCTATAAAACTCCCATAATTTTGACTCCATATTCCCATGTTTTCTATATTTTTGGACCCCAAAACTGGTAGGAGCCCTGCAATATCCATTTGATTATTTTACATGATGCATAACTGTAATCCAAGGTTTTTGCCAGCAAATGATCCATAGGACAGAAAGTGTTTTAGGTGGATCTGAAAATGTTGTCATGTGCAAATTTCTAAAACTTATTAATTCTCAAAAAATATTCAAAAATTTAAAAATTGCCATTTTTGATACATTAAAAAATTCAAAACACATACAAAACGATCTTTTCTGTATAAAATGTTACACCAATAGAAACAAATGTCTGGCTTTTGTGTTGTGCTTTTAAATGTTGGGGGGGGGGGAGGATTTGGCTTTCAAGAGACAGTTCTTGTTTTATTTTATTTTAATGTATCATAGTTCTTTTTTTTCAGCAGTGTTATTTGATGAACACTACTCACCGGAAGTTATGTTGCACGCCTGACCGGAAGTTACATAAAATTACAGAACAGTAAAAAATGAAGCGACAAAATGTGCGAACACTTTCATTAATTGTGTGTACTTTTACATATCTGTTGATTGGTGCTGCTGTATTTGATGCCCTGGAATCAGGAAACGAGGAAGCTTTGAAAAAGCGGCTATTGGATGAAGAAACAGCCATATTGACAAAATATAACATATCCAAAGAACATTTTGAGAGAATCAGAATCAACGTTATCAAGTCTAAACCGTACAAGGCTGGGACACAATGGAAGTTTGCTGGGGCTTTGTACTTTTCCCTTGTGGTCGTCGCTGTCATAGGTAAGACAAATCACGGTCTTCCAGATGCTTTTGTTTTTGTCGTCTGCTATGATGTATCGTCTCAGAGGCTTTGTCGCCTGCGATGATGTTCTGCTATAATATTCTGTCTCTGATGAATAATTGATGGGTTTGTTGGGAAAATTAATTAATACAGACAGAACAGGCCTGTTAAAAGATTAACACAAAGCTGGCGTAAGGCATTCGATACTCGGCTGGATAGATGTATATGGATATCTGCAGTGTTCATTCAAGGATTTTTTTGAGATGGGGTCATTTAAAAATCCTCTAAAACGCCATAACATTATTTTTTATCGGCATTCATATTATGTTAAACTTGGCCCACTAAGGTCCTAACAATGGAACCATTTGACCAAATTAGAACTCAATAGCCCCATGTCCCCTTCTAAAATGAACACTGTGGTTGGTGACCGAAAAGCTACAGATACAGTTATATGTCGGCTGCTGAAAACTGTTGAGATATTGCTAATGTGGGACAAGATGATCTGCTTATTCATTTTTTCTTAGCTTAGTGTTAAACTTTAGACAGGTTTGTACTGTAGCTAATGTGGGACAGATATGATCTGCTGATTCGGTACTTATTTCTTACCTCAGTGTTAAACTTCAGACAGGTTTGTACTGTAGCTAATGTGGGACAGATATGATCTGCTTATTCGACACTTATTGCTTACCTCAGTGTTAAACTTTAGACAGGTTTGTACTGTAGCTAATGTGGGACAGAGATGATCTGCTTATTCATTTTTCTTAGCTTAGTGTTAAACTTTAGACATGTCTGTACTGTAGCTAATGTGGGACGGAGATGATCTACTGATTCGACACTTATTTCTTACCTCAGTGTTAAACTTTAGACAGGTCTGTACTGTAGCTAATGATCTGCTGATTCGGTACTTATTTCTTACCTCAGTGTTAAACTTTAGACAGGTCTGTACTGTAGCTAATGATCTGCTGATTCGGTACTTATTTCTTACCTCAGTGTTAAACTTTAGACATGTCTGTACTGTAGCTAATGATCTGCTGATTCGGTACTTATTTCTTACCTCAGTGTTAAACTTTAGACAGGTTTGTACTGTAGCTAATGATCTGCTGATTCGGTACTTATTTGTTACCTCAGTGTTAAACTTTAGACATGTCTGTACTGTAGCTAATGTGGGACGGGGATGATCTGCTGATTCGGTACTTATTTCTTACCTCAGTGTTAAACTTTAGACAGGTCTGTACTGTAGCTAATGATCTGCTGATTCGGTACTTATTTCTTACCTCAGTGTTAAACTTTAGACAGGTCTGTACTGTAGCTAATGATCTGCTGATTCGGTACTTATTTCTTACCTCAGTGTTAAACTTTAGACAGGTCTGCACTGTAGCTAATGATCTGCTAATTCGGTACTTATTTCTTACCTCAGTGTTAAACTTTAGACAGGTCTGTACTGTAGCTAATGATCTGCTTATTCGGCACTTATTTCTTACCTCAGTGTTAAACTTTAGACAGGTCTGTACTGTAGCTAATGTGGGACAGATATGATCTGCTGATTCGGTACTTATTTCTTACCTCAGTGTTAAACTTTAGACAGGCCTGTACTGTAGCTAATATGGGCCAATATGATCTGCTGATTCGGCACTTATTTCTTAGCTCAGTGTTAAACTTTAGACAGGTCTGTATTGTAGCTAATGGGCACCGATATGATCTGCTGATTCGACACTTATTTCTTAGCTCAGTGTTAAACTTTAGACAGGTCTGTATTGTATTGTATAAGTATTTATTCAAACTGCCTCGATATATATTATTGATTTTGTAAAGAATTCATTATTGAAGGTTAATTTTTCTTTTCAAAGTGACAAGTAGATTTAGAACGATGTTTGATCTATTCCTATGATACTCTCATAAAAAATCAATTGGATTTCCGCTACTATGGGAGTAAAAGGATTTAAAAACAATAATGTAGATTTACCTAATTATGTTGTTTAAGCGAGGATGCTTTAAAGATATAAATTGTTTTGTTACCTTGAAAGTGACGGTTCAGTTTCAAATTAAAAAAAAATCCAATTTTATCATCAGTTTTAAAATAAATTATCAAATTGTTTGGTTCAATATTTTTAAGTTAGAAAATCAAAATTAATAATTAACATAGAAAAACCAATTTTTACAAATCAGGATCCTAGAACAAGAGTAAAACTCTTATATTAACCAGTTTCATATGTATCTATAATATTGATAACAATTTATACAAAATTTGACATTAAATACATATATTTGTCATAAACGGCATAATTGTAATTTTTGTAATCAATAATCCGTATGAAAGTTTCATTGTCAGATACACAATGCGTGAAATTTATGATTTGATTAATTTTTGCGAGTAGCGGCGGATATTTTGATTATTCGCGAACTTTTAATTTCGCTTGTTTGGATGACGATCATGAAAATGCAAGTGAATCATATCATAATTAAACACATGTATTCACGAATTTTATTATCGAGTTTTACTCACACGAAAATAAAGTATACGCAAAAATAAATAAATAAACCTCTTACATTATTTAAACTGTTCGTTTTACAAGAAAAATGCTTGCAAAATAGACTTTTGTATGAGCTAAAATCTGAAAATTCACATAAATTACTACTGCTGATTTTTCATTTAAGTGCAATAATATTTAAACTTTTATTTTTCAAAAACCATAACAGCCCATTAAGGATAAAATCCGATCAAACCCGCCATACCTCTTTTCCGAATTTACGATATTTGTGTATATTTTACACATAGGGAAATGAGTAAAATTAAAATGTTAAATCTTACCTGAATCTACCTGTCTCTTTATTGGCTTCTGTTTGTTCAGGTATTTCTTCACCTTTATGTATCATTCCTTTTAATCCCACGAGAAAATCAGTAATGTCTTACTTTGATTGCAAAAAGTGGGAGTATAGGAGAAATAACCCGTTTCAATTATTTTTGCCCAGGTGAACGATAAAGCCCATAGAGAGAGAAAACCCACACAAACTAATTACGCAAATACATGTACGTTGTTCCTAAAGGAATGAAAGAACATTTAATGTCTTTGAGCTTCAATTAAAATCTATATGCGAGAAAAATAATCAATTACTCGTTCCAGACCGGGATAAGAAAATTCCAATCTCGTGGTCAGATATTTTCATCTCAAACTTGGCAGAACCTCGTTTGAGATGAAAATATCTGACCACTCGACTGGAATTTCCTTATCTCGGTCTGGAACTCATTATAGATTCTCTTTATATATCGGCAACTCCTGTCTCGACAGAACTGCTTTTTTTCACTAGTTAATCAGTAGTAGAACTTATATTACTTGGCACAGTGTTAAACTTTTGACAGGTCTGTGTGTTGTACATACAAACAATATTGCACTACATAAAAGGTAAAAAACATATTGCAAGCAAACAAACAAACTAAATAAATAAATAAAGAAAAAAAAAAAAAAAAAAAAAAAAAAACAATATATCAATCCATGTTCAAATCACAACCCCATAGCATTAAAACTAAGTATGATATCTCTATATCCAAAATTGCCCTGATCCATATATTTTACGTCTCATAGTTCTATGTTCTTTCCATTCTCAATTTTAATTACATACGTGGCGGGTGTAGCTAGCTAAACAGGAGGTGTTTACCCTTCCGGAGCACCCGGCCTCACTTCCCTGGTGGAAGTTTACGTGTCTAACCTAACTTGTCAGTTCCAAAGTTTTTAACCTTGCTTCTGGATTGCGATTCGGACATGGATTAGTATGTTTGTTTTTGATTACGTCCCATAGTTCTATGTTCCTTCTATCCTCAATTTTAATTACACACGTGAGGAGTGATGCTACATGTTGCTTTTTCTCCCTGCATCCGGCCTCCCTTTCCGGTGGAAGTTACATATTTAAGTTAAATTACCAGTTTCAAAGTTTTAACTTTGCTTTCGGATTGTGATTTAGACATGGAATGGTATGCTGGTTTTTGATTCAAAGATTTAACAGATTTGATGTTATTTAATGCCTTCAATGAAATGTAATGGATCTATTATTGTTTTCTAGGTTATGGTCATAGCACTCCTAAGACAGTTGGTGGAAAGTTATTCTGTATGGGGTATGCGTTGGCTGGTATACCACTCTGCATCATCATGTTCAAAGTGTTGGTGAAAGATTGAATACATTTGTGACATTCTTGTTAAAACAAATCAAAAAGTGTTTCCGAATGAAAAATACAGAGGTTTCACAAACGGATTTGATATTTGTTACTATGAATCTCTCTACAATAATATTAACCACAGGTGCTCTGGCTTTCTCTACTTTCGAAGGATGGGATTATGTGGAATCTTTATATTATTGTTTCATCACCTTGACTACCATCGGATTTGGAGATTATGTGGCTTTACAAAAGAACAATATGGTTCAGGAACAACCCCATTACTTCGCTTTTAGTATTCTATTCATTTTGGTTGGTTTAACAGTGATATCTGCTGCCATGAACTTGCTCGTTTTACGGTTTTTAACGATGAATACCGAAGATGAACGAAGAGACGAACTCGAAGCTGCGGCTGCTGCGCAACACGCTGTTCGATTGGATGGCGATGTTATAACCGGAAATGGTGGCGTTGTTTCAAATGCGCAGGAGCGACCGGAATTTCAAGAGACATTGTCAGTGTGTTCCTGTTCTTGTTACAAATGGCATTCTCCGAAGGATAAAATTTATAACAGTTCACATTCAACATCAAATAATATTAACCAATTTCTGTCAGTCTCGAGTTCTGCCCCATATAACAAAGAAGAGAGTAACTCTGAAGAAACAGAATCATTTTTAGAATGGCAAAGAAACAAACGCGCTTCCTTATAAATCAAAATATTAAATTAAAGGATATTTTAAACAATTTCAGTTTAAATAAAAGACGTTAAAACCATGATTTTTCAATGTCTTCTGTCTCCGGTTTCACAATTATTCTTTAACTAAAATTTTCCTTAACTTGAATTTAGCAAATTTTGGCTATCTCTTTTTGGAACTATTAATGAATACTTTTGTCAAAACTAAATGCAGATGTTTTAATCTGATTGAAATTCAGATTTCCATTTTCCAAAATTAAAGTGACGGAAAATCTTAGTTAAGGAATGATTGTGAAACTGGAGTCAGAGAAGGTAAGGGTAAGGAAACGCTTGAGTGATGCTGATATTACTAAAATATCACAGTTCACATATATCAAAATGCCAATCTTTTACTGAGCTGAATTTTCGTGTTGTTATTGTTCTAATGTAATTAAGTTATTGTTTTAAGAATTGACGTATCACCGGCCACGCCTTTTGTGTTCCGACACTGGTCACCAGATGCCACGGTACCAATGCAGCGCCACGGCAACTAATGACGTTTTAGTATCAGTGACGTCATTAAATATCACAATTCAGGCCGAATTTTCATTTTTTTGCGTGTAATTTAAGCCTGCTGGTCCTTTGTCGAAACATTGTGGGCGTGACCGGCGATCCGTCAATTAAAAGAACCTTGTGACGTTTTAAATATTGAAAATATTAAATATTTTAGAAATAATAAATAATAATGAGTATTCCAAAAGCGTTGATTTACATCATTGGTACCGAGTTTCTGTGCAAAGTAAAATCTTTGAAAAGTGACAAATTACATTTAACACATGAACATCCATCCGGGTGGGAGAGAGGCCGCGGTGGCCTAATGGATCAGACGTCAGTCTTCAAATTCAAGTCCTCTCACCGCTGTGAGTTTGAGTCCCGCTCAAACCACATGTGGGAACGTGAATTTTCCTTGCCGTTGGCCTTTACTGGTTCACCCGGGGAGTGGTACGTTTGTCTGCGGTGTACTGACTCTGTGAGCTAGCACGTTAAAGTCGCCCTGAGTGCGTACAAGGCAGACCATGCAACACACTCGCACTTCACATGCATACACGAAATTGTTCATAGAATAATCCTTAGAGATTAATAAAATAGTTCTCGTCGCGAATAGCTGCAAAATTGCTGATGCGACGTTAAGCAACATTCAACCAAGCAACCAATCAATCCACCCGAGTGAGACTGGGTTCTCTGGTTATATGAAAGGGGAGGCAACTCCTGTAAATGTCTAGCTAGCTAAATCCGCCATATATGAGAATCCTAAGCGATAAAAACAATAAATGTTTATCCGACCAAGAAAAACTACAATTGTGAAAAAGAACATTTGCCATAACCATTTGGGAAAATTTAACTGAACAGCTGGGAAGAAGGAATTCCCCAATGAACATGTAATAGCTTTTGCAGACTGAATGACTGATATGGTTAGGGTCCTGAATTTTTAGCTCACCTGAGCTGAAAGCTGAAAGGGGTACATTTTAATCATCTCCTCTAAAACTACCAATCCAAAATTGATGAAACTTAGTGATTATAATGCCTAGGTGAATGCCTTTCAGATTTGCACAAATGAAGGTGCTACGTCCCCTTGGGGCCCAATAAAGGGGAAAATTGTGAAAATCTTTAAAATCATCTCCTCTGAACTTACAAGAGATATAGCTTAGATATTTCGTGTGAAACATACTTAGGGCACCTAGTTTCAGATTTGCACAAATCGTAACTGTGGGGGCCAAAATGGGGAAATGGCAAGGTACTTAAGGGGGAAATTGCTAAAATTAATGTATTTGTCAATATATCTTGAAAACTTTAAACTTTTTGTATAGGCATGTATATTGGAATATCGTAGGCATTTGCACAATGATTATTTTGATATATGAATGAAGGTCATAGGTTCAAAGGTCAAGGTCATATATGCGAACCAATACTTAAATGGTTAATTATCTCAAAAACTATACATGTAAACTGTTTGTATAGACATGTATATTGGAATATTGTAGACATTTGTACAACGATCATTTTGATATATGAATGAAGGTCATAGGTTCAAAGGTCAAGGTCATAGATACAACAAATACTGAAATGGGTAATTATCTCAAAAACTATAAACTTTTTGTATAGGCATGCATATTAGAATATTGTAGGTATTTGCCTAACAATCATTTTGATATATATAGATGAAGGTCATGTGTTCAAAGGTCAAGGTCACAGGTGCAAACAAATACTTAAATGGTTAATTATCTCAAAAACTATAAACTTTTTGACATGTATACAATGTATTAGAATATTGTAGCCATTTGCCTAACAATCATTTTTATAAATACAGATGAAGGTCATAGTTTCATACTTTTGTTTTAAATTTTTTAGCTGTTTATAAATAATATATTGTAGCTAGACTTTAGATATACTATATGTAGCTTTCTTAGGACAAGTGATGATTAATTTGCAAAAATCCCTTGCATATAATTCATCCTTACTGCTGAAAATTTGGACATTCTCTTTAATTAATGTTAATGAGCACTGAACGTCTGCATGAGATATGTACTTGGCCTCAGGTGAGCGTTAAGGCCCATGGGCCTCTTGTTAAATTGAACAAGGGGACACTCGACATGGATTTTTCACATGGTCCTGTATTGTAGAATATTAAAGGATTTTTCAAATCATAACAAACACCAATCCATTTCCAAATCAAACCCCCAAACCAAAGTAAAATCTGCAGACCCCGGTTTCACAATCATTCCTTAGCTAAGATTTTCCTCAACTTAAATCTTTCAAAATTTCAAAATCTTTATAATTTTGTTAATTTTAAAGATATTGAGGAATTTAAGGTGTCATTTTTAAGGTCACTTTTAGATTAACACATTTGCATTTAGTTTTGACAAAAATATTCACCAGTAGTTCTAAAAACAGATTATAATAATTTGCTAGATTAAGGTTAAGGAAAATCCTAGCTAAGGAATGATTGTGAAACTGGGGCCAGTAAGGTTAGTTCATTCTTAATTTTGCATACAGTCAAACCTGCCTTTTAGGGAAATGTATATAAACGATACCTGTTCATAAAGGCCAGTGAATTTTTTAATCCCAAGTGCCCTTTATTTATGTTATTTGAACCTGTATATAAGGACCATCTGCCCACGATGGTCCCTGTAACAGACTCCCTAGGGTGACCTTTATAGACAGGATTGAATGTACGCAAAATTAAAAATTAATCAAATTAACATAACTTGTTATATAGTCAGGGGGCAGATCCAAAAAATGTGACACCCCCTAAACTTTTTTGTTAAAAGCAGGAAACATGGTGGATCTTATTGCCCTATATGTACTTAGTGAGGCTAGTTATGTTTCCACCTTGACTTTTTCCGTTTAATGAAAATATGGCTGCCGATCCAAGATGACCGCCAAAAAAGATCATTTAAGTATAAAAATTCAATATCAAATCAACCACTAAACCTTTTCAGTTGAAATTTGGTATTTTATCAATTAAATATTTATACTAATTTTCCATGAATAAATATTGGTTGTAAAATTCAATATGGTCGCCATTTTTAAGATGGCCGACTTATAATCATCGCTCTGCATTTTAAATCAAATACAACAAAGGATGTCATTATTTTATGACATAAATAATATATATGTACTTAGTTAGGCTAAGTATGTTTACATCTTCACTTTTCCCGTTTAATGAAATTATGGCTGCCAAATCCAAGATGGCCACCAAAAAGATAATTTTAAAATTGAAATTCAATAACGTATCAACCGCTTGACCTCTTGAGTTGAAATTTGATACTGTAAACCGCTTTATATTGGCGCATACTTATTTTAGCGATTGTTGACTGGTAAACATATTAGCGCAGTTTAATTTTAGCGTAATCAATTCCAGTCTGAACTGTTTAATACCTCTTTATATTACCGTATTTTCTCGCCTAAAACCCACATCTTTTAGCCAAAAAAATTGAGAAGGGGATGCCAGGTTACAAGAAAATAATAAAAATAACTATGTAATTGTGTTTTTATTTGTTGACTTTTACTGAGAGAAATCTCAGTAACTGACTCAGGAAGTCACTAGACAGACAGATGTCTGCAGGAAGCTTTCATCATAATCTGGCCCTCTCGTCGATTGGACATTTTACTGAATAAATATTTAAATCAATAATTACATATTTTGTTTTTATTCATTTAAATATCAACTGTTTTTTTGAATACAAATGTTTTGACACACTGTCGATGTATCCCCGATAACAGCCGCTTAGATCATTATAGAGGTCAATAATTAGGATTTATATTATGTTGCCGACATCACAGAAAAAATAAACAATTTTCGCATAATGGGTCTAATTTGTTGATATAATTGTGAATATTTTAATGGTTGAAGCCAACTACGTATACTGGTAACTTAAAATTAATTACCTGAAAAGGAGACTTGTCAGATTGTACGTATCACATACAATGGCCAGTAATTAACAGCTATCCGTTTGTCGGTGGTCAGTCTACTGGGTCTGGGTAATTAATCCCTAATTACTTATCATATCCGGGTATATTGATGGAAGCCATACCAGTGTCATTCAGAACTATTATTATTTTAACACTGACTATATAACCATTTAACGTGCGTCCATACCCATTCATAGTCACAGCAGCGATGTACAGTACTGAACCATTTTGTTGTAATTTTAGCGGCAGTTTTATTTTAGCGCTGACACTCTTCTCGCCAATTGCGCTAAAATAAAACTGCCGCTAAAAAAAACGGTTTACAGTATTTGATCAATAAAATATTTATACTAATTTTTCATAAACAAACCGTGGTTGTAAAATTCAATATGGCCGCCATTTTCAAGATGGCCGACTTATGATCATCGCGCTGCATTTTAAATCAAATACAACAAAGGATGTCATCATTATTTTATGACATAAAACCAATGTGTGTGTGTTACATATTATGTGAAAATATTACCAGTACTGCTCTTTAAACTTATTTTATGTAATTTAAATAATTTAAATAACAAAGCCGAAACATTTTTAATTATTAAATAAATATTATTTGAATTAATTTAATAGCAATGACTTTTGACGTTTGCAATAAAAATAGTCCTCTCGCTCATTCAAACATTTAAAGAGGTCGAACAGCAACATGATTAACATCAACAAGCACCTTGCAGCAATATATTCTATACGTATATCCCTTATATTTATTATATAAGTATGACCAGAGTATAACATATTTCCCCGGTTCAACAATTCAACAGCTATCAATATAGATTGAATTACAATCTTTTATTTCCAAAACATTACATGCAATTTTAAAACAAAAACCAAGACAATAACAAAACGTCTGCATGGCTACAAAGGATAAGCGTATGACCATTATCTGTTTCTTTGGCACAAAGAACAAAACTTATGTCTGCCTCTTATTGATTTACCTCGCCCTGTACTCGAGAATGTAGTATTCGCATCCAAAAAACCCTAACCAAACCATCAACTGCTTGCCATACACCCTTTTTGTTTATCTTATTTGATATAAAACTAAAAAAATCAGATTCATTCTTTATTCTCGTTCATATGTATATTATAGTTTCCAATTTTCAAGTTTCCATCTCTATTCTGCAGTACATGTATTATTCTTTAAATCGAATTATTCCTACCATTTCTTACTGATTTTAATGCTCTATGATTGTGATTTGTGGATGGATTGTTTTGTTTTTGATTTTTTTTTCTTGTCATACTTTATAGAATGCTCAAAATATCAACCAAACAAAACATCACAAAACATCTACTCTATCACTATTCCTGAAATGACATTTTGTTTTATCTGCTAATCTACAAAGTTGTCAAAAGTTTGTGCATTTGTGCTTTCCGAATGCTGTTAACCAATGTCATACTCTCTATTATGGTACAAATCTTTATACCTTTTTCTGAACATTTCTGGATGACATCATCAACCTGTGGCTACATCAGATGTTTTTGATTGGTCGTAAACTACCTGATGATGTTACTTAGGCTACAGTTACTTCTTTTTGTCCATTATATCACTATCACCGTTACCTCTTCCTACTTTCACTGGCACAATGATTTTATTTAGCTGTTGTTGTTTTGACTTTTGAAACTCCATAATGCTACCGAAAAATATAAAGACCTGCACGATAATATATGGTACGGCATTGGTTAACAGCATTTGAAAACCACAATATGTTCTTTGAAAATTGTCTTGCAGCAACCACAAGGTATGGTTGTAGAAAATAGTGTTAGAGTAGATTGTTTGCTTTTGTAAAGGCTTGAACCAGACAAAAAGAATAAATTCAAAACAAACATATCAATCCATGTCAAAATCACAATTATGAAGCAAAGTAAAAATCTTAAAACTTTCAAATGAAGTTTAACACAGGAACATCCACCAGCGAAGTGAGAACAAGTGACCTGGAAGGATAATTGAGCACCCCACACTTTTTAGAAAGAAAGGAACATGGAAATATGGGACGCCACATATCCATGGTATTTTCGGATAGAGTCACCATACTATATTGTGATGACAGCCATAAAACTTTATGAAGGTCTTGATAAGCCAATGCTTGCATTATCCCTGCATCAACAATTCATTTGTTAGCAGTTTGCACCGTTGTATAAACAAATTTAAAGAAAGAATTCCATGTTGCCTGAAAATTTGAACAATTTTATAAATATGGGAGAGAATAAAGATTATTTGACTAGTTTAATATCAAATGAGTTGAGCAAGGAAGTACTAGGCAAGGAGTCAGTGGTTAGTGGAGGGTTGCGGATCCAAATACTACATTCTCGAGTACAGGGTGAGATACACCAAGTCTTTGTGCAAACCATAAATAGGCAGACTCAAGACTTGTTCCTTATGCCGAGTGAGATGGATAGAATAACGAATAATGATCAGATATTTATATTTTCTTGGTTTTGTTTCACAACTAAACAGTGAGGTTTAAGTAAGTACTAGAGCAAGTAAGAAACCAAGAGTCAATAAGAAATATCAGAAGAAAAACATTTAGATCTGTTGATATTTGATCAAAAGACAGTGATTGAGCTTCCAGCATGGGAAGTGTTCAAACAAATTACAGAGCTTGAAAACATGATAAAGTTGACAATGCTGTCATCAAGTGTAGATTCCTTTGTTTGTAATCTATTTCAAACTACCAACCCTCAACAAAAACCTCCATGAACTTCACTGTCATATGTTCCGTCATTGCCACGTTACAAGATACGTTCCGATCATGCACATTAAACCTCAGTAAAACATATCATAACATAACTCTTGTGAGCAGTTGGGAAATTGACCAACAATATTTATGAATGTGGAATTGTTGAATCTTTGTGATGTTTGTGCAGTTTAATTATTGTGAAAAACACATTCTACTGCACAGTTGTTTGTGGATGTGAATCATGTTGGTGTAAAAAGCTATTGAAGGAGTCAGTTAACTAGTATATATATTAACAAATTCAATATATTGATTTATTGCATTAAAACAATGCAGCGCGGTGATTATTAGTCGGCCATCTTAAGAAAAGGTCGGCCATATTGAATTTTACAATCACAGTTTGTTCATGAAAAATTAGTATAAATATTTTATTGATCAAATATCAAATTTCAACTCAAAAGGTTAAGCAGTTGATTTGTTATTGAATTTCAATTTTAAAACTATCTTTTTGGTGGCCATCTTGGATTTGGCAGCCATATTTTCATTGAATGGGAAAAGTCAAGATGTAAACATACTTAGCCTAACTAAGTACATATATATTAAATACAATACATTGGTTTTATTTCAAAAAATAATGACATCCTTTGTTGTATTTGATTTAAAATGCAGCGCAATGATTATAAGTCGGCCATCTTAAAAACGGCAGCCATATTGAATTTTACAACCAATATTTATTCAAGGAAAATTAGTATAAATATTTAATTGATAAAATACCAAATTCTAACTAAAAAGGTTTAGTGGTTGATTTGATTTTGAATTTTTATACTTAAATTATCTTTTTGGCGGCCATCTTGGATTGGCAGCCATATTTTGATTAAACGGGAAAAGTCAAGGTGGAAACATAACTAGCCTCACTAAGTACATATAGGGCAATAAGATCCACCATGTTTCCTGCTTTTAACAAAAAAGTTTAGGGGGGTCAATAAAGAGGCTTCTTTTTGAGATCTGTAATGACTAATATCTTTCATATGAAATTACGAAGAGAACCATCCGGGGTTGAACAATCGACATACCCATGGCTGTTACATTACACTGACGCACTCCCTCCCTTACCCACCTTGTGACGTTACGAAATCTCTCGTGGACAATGACATGACGCATTTTTGTCCAATATTTTAATGATTTCGGTGGGGAAAATCTCTACAGCCAAATTGTACCAATGACCCTTTCACAAATAATCAGTAAAATGTACTCCTGGGAAAGTATTACATTCAACTTACGCACTCCCTTCCACACTTTGTGACGTCACGATATCTCTCGTGGATAATAATGTGACGCTTTTTTATTCTGCATGTTAATGATTTCAGTAGGGAAAATCTCTACAGCCAAATTGTACCAATGACCCTTTTACAAATCATGAGTAAAATGTAGTCCTGAGAAAGTGTTGGCGATGTTTACATTCAACTGACGCAAGTCTTCCCTTACCCACCTTGTGACGTCACAATATCTCTCGTGGACAATGACGTGACGCATTTTTATTCAGTATTTTAAAGATTCCAGTCAGTAGGATAGCCAAGTCCAAATTGTGCGTTGGTTTTAAAATTTGAGACCTTCCGCGGTAAATAAAAAGGGATTACTTTTTGGCAAGTGTCTGAACCCGAAAAAAATTCGCCATTTTCAGAATCGTTTTTATACCATAAAATTAACATTTCTAGCTACGAATATGATGCAAGCGTGTGAGGAATTAACTAAACTTTCTACATGTATCAAAAAGTCCGAGATAAAACGCCACATTTACTTAAAATTACTGATATCCCGACGATAACCGATTTCTCTTGGAAATCAACAGAAATTTCTTCTCCATTTTTGAAACTGGTACGTTTTTTGTGTAAAGAATACTTTTCCAAGAAATTTTAATACAATGTCAGAAAATTATTATATTATACGCCAGTAAATTATCGTACCTGGTGCATGAGGGTTAAATATGCGAAAATCGCAAAAATCCAACAGCATGATTTCAGTACGTCTTGTTGTCAATGAAAACAAATATGGCCGCGACCTTGATAAACATTGTTCTAACGTAATGACGTAAACAACGTTCCCCGTGTCAAATATATAATAATAATAATAATAATAATAATACTTTATTGTATATAAACTACATAGGTAGTTTGTTACAATCATCTTACAAGAATTACATAAAATATGCAATGTTGCAAATTAATATCTTTGCACAAAATAAAATAAATGATATATATGTATCTGTATGAAAACATTCAGTTTTATATCCTAAATATTCAATAAGCCTGTCGCCCTCAGTTCAAAAGACTTTTTAATGAAGGCACCTAATTTACGTATAAGACAAGGGGATGTTGATTTCAAAATTATGATCATTGTTGAAAACTTATTATTTTCATTAACATTACAGTTTAAAGAAGCTTTGCTTGACTTTATAAAATCTTTACGGAGTTCCTTGTTATTTGAACAGTCAAAAATAAAATGTTGCTCATTATCAATTGTGTTACAGAATTTACAATTTCTTTCATCTCTTTTTAACTTTTTATACGACCTTTTTCTATCTCTAGTGAATGATCACTGATTCTAAATTTAGTAAGTTGCTTTCTGGAATTAAAATCTTTCAGAATATCGAGATATGGTTCCTTTGAAAAGCTGGTTTTGATTTTACTGTACATATATAGTTTGCTTTCATTTCCTAAAGAATTCATTTTCTCTGAAAAGAGTTTTGTATAATGTTGTCCAAAAGACAAAAAACATATTTTTTTTAATTTATGTTTTTGTTTTGTATAATCAAATGACTGAACAGTATTTATATCTAATGATATTTCTGATAATGCTTCTTTAGCAAATGAATACCAGGAATAAGTATTATCTATATCTAATTTCTTGGATAAAATAAATGTTTCCTTAATTAAAGGATTTAAGTTATTAGAATTAAGTCTTGATACATAGCAAGCTAATTGATTTAATATAAATTGAAATATTGGAAATCTGCCTAACTCGGATTTTGTAGCAAGATTGGAAGAAGTTTTACTGACACCAAGAAGTTGTTTACAGTATTTAATGTGTACCTTTTCCATGGGAAAAACATCATACAAGGATATGAGATCAATTGGTTGATTCTTATTGAGTGCTCTGTTTTTGGATGACCATATTTGTTTATAAAGATCCATAAACCATATCTCAGAATTATAAGTAAGAATGGGACGTACAAGAGAGTCAAACAATCTAAGCATTATATCTATTGGCATATTGTTTACACCACTGCTGTACTTGTAAACTGAATGAAGTGCTCTGATACCTTTTTTTGATAATTCATTTGAAGAGGGAATAAAGGAACCTGCTGCATTTATTGTGTTTCCTAAGTATTTGTACTCTTTTACATTTTCTATTGCCTCATTTTGAAAATAAAATGTTTTGTTACTTAATTTGTTTGTTTGTTGAAATGTGAGAATTTTGGTTTTATGTAAATTAACAGTAAGCTGCCACTTAAAACAGTACTTGGCAAGGTCACTTAATGATTTTTGTAATCCTTCTGCTGTTTCTGATAGAATAATTAGGTCATCTGCAAATAAGAGTGATGTTATTTTTGAATTTAATAGTGTTAAAGGGTCATTATTATGAAACAGATCAGGAATGTCATTAATGAAGAAATTAAATAGGGAAGGACTTAGACTATCACCTTGGCGCACACCTCTAAATATAGAAAATAAATCTGTAAATGAATGATCATGTTTCAAAGCCACCAAAGTTTTCTGATACATAACCTTTAATAATGAGTACATTTTAGAGCCTATTTTGGTTTGAGTTAACAATTTGAAACAAAGACCCTCACGCCAAACTGAGTCTAATGCTTTTTTAAAGTCAATAAAACAGGCATAAATTTTTTTCTTTTTTTAAATGAACGTATTTATTAATCAACGTTTTAAGAATGAATAAATTGTCAGAAGTTCTACTGTTCTTTCGAAATCCAAACTGCATGTTGCTATATTGTTCATCTATCAGTGTTGAGAATCTATTATTAAGTACTGCTGTAAAAACTTTAAATAAACAACTGTTCAAAGATATGCCTCTGTAATTACCTGGATTTGATTTATCCCCAGATTTATGCAGTAGAACAAGGAAACTTTTTTGCCATTCTGAAGGAATTTGACCAGAGGATAAAATCATATTAAAATATTTTACTAAACATGACATCATTGTGTGACTACTATGAAGTAATATTTCATATGAGATTGCATCAGGGCCTACACTTTTTCCAGTTTTTAAATTTTTAAGGACATATTTTATTTCAGCCATAGAAATTGTTTGGTCTGTTAAATCATTAGCACTAATTTTTGACTCTAAATCAACCAAAGTAGATTTTACCTGTTCTGAATAATTATTGTCAAACATTTTAGGGTTCCCTTGGGACTGAATGTGGCTAATAAACTCATGAACCTGTGTTATATTATCTGAAGTTTCTTTTTTCTGCAAAGACTTTAAAAGTGACCATAATTTTTTATTGTCTTTATTACTGCAAGTGGAGATTTGATGAACAATGTTTCTCTTGAACTCTGACTGTTTCTGCTTTTTCATCTTTTTTAATTTTTTACCATGGTGTAGATAATTTAAACGTATTTCGCTATTATAGGGAGAATTTTTTAGGGCTTTGGCTAATTTTAAAACAGTTTTTCTGTGCTCAAGGTATTGATTATCACTCCAAGGAGATTTTTTCTTTGAATTTTTATGTTTAAAGTTTTTGGTATTTCTCATACATTTTTCAGATAAAAAATTATACAGGCCTGTAAGAGTATTACTGGCTTCATTGACTCCGGACTCATTTAGTGTAAAATCTTTTGCTAGAAAGGACTGAATTTTATTATGGAAAGATTCTTCTACAAGAATGGCATTCAACTTGGCTATAGAGTTACTCTGCCATTTATATGAAGTAAAATTATTGGTAAATAGTCTATCCTCAATTGACTGCAGGGCACATTTTAATTTAAGAGAAATTTGCACATGGTCAGAAAAGTAACTTGGTTCAGATACACAAAAGTATTGAACTGAGGAGAGTAGGCTAGAGCTTATAGCGGCATAGTCCACAGTGCTACACCCTTGACTATTATACAAAGTAAAATTCCCCATTAAATCACCAAAAAATCTTCCATTAAGGATTTTGAGTTGACCCGAAACACACAGATCAATTAAATTTCTTCCTTGAGTGTTAACAACTAAATCTTTACTCATTCTATTTATATTCTGATCTGGAGTATACCCATCAGGTAAAAGATGTGCAAGATGATTGTTGTTACTGTCATTATGGATATAATCTGAGTAAGTTCCTATACGAGAATTGAAATCCCCTATCAGGACAATTTTGCCTTTACTTTCAAAATAGGACATTTCGATTTCCAGATTGTAGTAGTCATTATCATAATGATTAGAATTTATCGGAGGTATATATACCGCACAGAGATAAATGTCTTCATTCAATCCAAAAAATGTTTTGTCAAGTTTGAGCCAAATGCGGTTATTAGATTTTGAATATTTGGGATATTTAATGCCTTTAAAAATTTTGTCTTTACAATATATTATTATGCCACCACTATTGCGTTTTGCTCGTTTTTTCTTTTTGCATGATTTGCTTATTGTTGAATAACCAGGTACTTTTGTTTCAGAATTTTCACCTTTCCAAGTTTCCAAAAGAATGTTTATGTCAGACTTTATCATAGATACAAATTCATGATCTGTGTGTTTCTGGCCAAGTCCATTAACATTCCATGACGAAATAGTCAAAGAATCTATATTTTGAGTTATCATAGTAATTTTATGTACAGCCAGCATTAATACACGAGATAACACATCAAGATACTTCCCTATGGTTTACATGTATATTAACCATACAAATTCATTCACATATGGTACTGAAAAATACTTTGAACAAACAGGTATGATACATAACACTGATAAGATAACTCTCTATGATTTATATTTAGACGAAAAATTTCATTTATAAATTATATTGAAAAGACACTGATAATTCCCTTGTTTATGAATAATTAACTTTATGATATAGAGACAAGTAAATGTAATTTGAGAGAGAAAGCGAGTATCTTAATCCATTACAGTTAAATAGTCTCTCCCAGTTAAATAGTCCTAATTCATTAAACATCAGAAAATTATGTAGGAATATTTATTTGATATATTGATTTAAAAAAAAAAAAAAAATCCCCAAGTTCTACCTTGAACGATCAATAAAACTAATATGCTTAACTAAGACAACAACAATATGGAAAAATGAACTTGTATAAACAGGAAATGTGTTTAAACATGAACTACATGAAATAGATGGCAACTGCTGTCGATATAAACACCAAACGAGGAACCAATGTGGGCTGCCGGCACTAATTCTTTAGCTGGGTGCTGAACTTTGTACAGGTCTGTACTTTATCGATTTTTTTTGCAACAGGCATCCTCATCTGGCACACATCATATGACATGTGTTTGTTGATGGAGATACTTTAGGACCCCAACAGGAATAAATAAATAGGACCTACATTAATAAATAAATAAATAAATAAATAAATAAATAAATGATAAATAAATAAATAAATTAATTAATTAATTAATAAATAAATAAATAAATAAGAAATTCTACAGAGAAATAAGTTAGAGCTGGGACATAGTATGTTGAGCAGGTTACAAAATGTCTAGCAGGTTAGAGATGATAAATTAATAAATAAATAATAAATAAATAAATAAATCAATCAAAAATTGTTCAGAGAAATAAGTTAGAACTGGGACACAATATGTCAGCAGTTAATAAATAAATAAATAAATAAGAAATTCTACAGAGAAATAAGTTAGAGCTGGGACACAATATGTCAGCAGTTAATAAATAAATAAATAAATAAATAAATAAATAAAGAAATAAATCAGAAATTCTACAGAAAAATAGGTTAGAGCTGGACACAGTATGTTGAGCAGGTTACAAAATGTCTAGCAGGTTAGAGATGATAACTAATTAATTAATAAATAAATAAATAAATAAATCAGACATTCTACAGAGAAATAAGTTAGAGCTAGGACACGGTATGTTGAGCAGGTTAGTAATGATAAATAGGGTAAATACATAAAAAGAGATCAAAATAAGTTGCATTTTGTCTTTCCTCAAGGTACTAACATGAAATGTGGCATGGGTACCATGGAAAGTAACCTCAGATATTTTTTTGGAAAAATAAAACAAATATTTTTATATGAACAAAATTAACATTTAAAAAATAAAAGATATTGAATTACTAAAAAGTTAAAAAAAATTTATGAACAGGCAGATAGTTAGAAATTTTGTTGTTGTTTGTTAAATGAATGACAAGTGGGCCATAATAGCATTTAAAAGGACTAAAATTGTCTAAATTATCAAATTTAATTTAGAAACTACACAAACAGGTGATTTTATGGGGGACAGGTACTTTCTTGTTGTTCTGGCTGTGATAAATAGATAAACCATTTACAAATAAATCAAAAACTGTGGGATCATATGGCAGTGTTCATTCTAGAAAGGGGCTGTTGATCCCTTATTTTGCCAAATGGCACCATTGTAAAGGCCATAGTGGGTCACATTTGAAATTAGATTTCAAATGCAAGTTCAAAATATTTGATAGCATTGTCATATATAAAAGCTACATTATATGAAACTTTTAAATACTTCATTACAAAAGCTTTTACATCAGCCTAAAAGACTACAAGTCACATCAAACATTAGATGTATGCAAATTTATTGATGTTATTCAACTTGTTATTAGAGGAATTTTATTAGAAATGAACCCATCTGAAAAAATCCTAGAATGAACACTCATGATTATTACTGTTTACACATAATGGAACATTTTACAAAGAAAAATGTATTATGTGTGACTAAACCAACTTTGTAAATTGTAATAATGTTGAATGTCTCATTTCATGTAAAATTAAAACATAACAATATCTTTAATACACTAGGAACTAGATATCATCAGACATTTATGAATGTTTCATTTTATATAGAATTAAAAAATCAACACATATCAATATCCTTAACATACTGGGAATTATATACCATTACACATTTATGAATTGAATGCTTCTCTTGATATTGAATACCTCTTTTTTTACCACATGAAATGCTTTTCATGCACCCTTGTCTGAAGTGTAGCATACAGGTAACAGCATAGGTTAAAATCTTACTATGTCAGAAAGTTCTTTTGTTGAGGGGTGTGTTTTACCTCAGGGATGAAGCCTAACTATTTTGAGTTTGGGGCCAGCTCACTTCATAAAAGAATTTGTAACAGTAATAAATGACTTAAATGTGTAAACATTAAGTGACCCACACTCGATTCTAGAAGCCATTGGCTACTGGGCCCCTGCAAATCTTCATCCCTGTACCTTGTTTCCCCCTTAATCTCATTTACCTGGTTATAATTGAAATAATCTTGAATGGAGTGTGTATACCAACCAATCAATTCTAAATTTACCTGATAAATCAATAAATCTGGAATAGGCCGGTGTGTTACAATTATTTTGAATTCGTTCAAACTAATTATGCCCATTTGGATACACTGTGTCATGGATTTCACTGCATTTGCATCAACTTATTTCTTAATGTTATTATCAAACCAGTTCCCATGAATTTTCCTGAAAGAAGGTGGTATTTATTTATCAGAATTTTACAATTTTACAGAAATTACTGAAATTCCTAAATATTTTACAGATCTGTATTTAAGGCCAAGTGGTACAAATGGATGCTGACGTTACACACGGCGTGTACAAATCTATGCACTTTGATGGTATTATTCTAAGTCCTAACTTAAAGGGACTGTAATAATTTTGATAAATATCTTGCAGGGAATATAATACATAATATATATTAATTAAAAATATTAATGAAAATATACAAGAAAAGTATCATAAATACGATACACGAATAAATTCAACAGATCTAGATACCAGTGATTCACTGAAGATTTGCCTTTTTATACCTTCAATTGATAAAGACGCTTTTTTCACAAAATTGAATTGATGATATATTTTTTATTATTGTTTCGATTTTCAAAATTCTTTCAGATTTTAAAAATTAAAGATTTTCATATTTTTTATACACTATGACTTTTAAAATTTATTTGCAATGACGTCATAAAAATTTATACCGAAATACGTGGTGTATCTGCATAATTGCGTACGGAATTTCTGAGTGACGTATTTTCGAGCTCGGTGGTTTTTGAACAGTAACTTACTTTGACCAAGTAAAATGATTTGAATTATAATGCTTTCTTCACTGTAGTCAAGATTTTGTCTCAATAATTCAATATCTGTTTCATGTTTCAAATGTAGCCATTCATAATATTTTTTTGACTCTGAATGGCCCTTGTTCTTGCATTTTCGAAGTATCATCATTGACTCTTGGGCCTTTTTCTTCTGTTATTCAAAGTAATAATGTTTCTGAATATTATTATTTCTATCATAATTATTATTCCATAGTGACTGGGAATACAAAATAATATAATTGATTAATTAATTTGTATACAAATAATAAAATTAATATATTTACTATAACAGCGAGAAGCACAAACACAACACCCCTAGTTTACGACACGATAACGTTAAATTTTGCAAGTTTGCCGATCCTTTAGCAATATCGTCAAAATCATGACGTTATTGTTAATTTTGGTCATATTTTCGCATCAAATTTCGTCTTTAAGGTTTTATACCGAAAAATCAAGCAAGGTGACACATGTATTTCTTTACATTTTTAGAAAATTTAAATTCAGAACTACATTATGTTAGTTTTTCAAAAACTTGTAGGACAATCTGTTATTTTTCTACACTTTTCCCAATTTTTCAGAGCCTGAAAAATGCAATTTCCCTTTAATCCTATGTTAAAATCCCGACATTTTTGACATTTTGGACGCTTTATAGCTAAAAAAGTAAAAAGGTGACCCCTATATTTTTTTACATTTTCAGATGCGCCTCAAAAAGTTTTACAGATATGGAAAAAATCAGAAACTTGTAGGATAGTGCCCATTTGTACCACTTGGCCTTAATCATTATAATATGGAGTTAAAATTTTAACCAAGTCATGATTGGTATTAACTTTTCCTATTTCCTACTTCCACATAGTCTATTTTAAATGTTATTTGTGCTATGTCAAGTTGACTTATAACTTTTAATGAAGCAAAATAACCAATTTTTCATGTCTAAATTGTACTAAAATAATAATGCCGGGGTTATTGACATTAAAACAGAAACAAAAATTTAAATAATAAAGACCAATGTTGTGTTGACTCTGGCTAAACTAACATGGGGGATGTTTCCTCATTTTGGGAAATATTTCATACAGAAAAATCCAGTCTAACCCTTTTTAATGATGTTAGCTTATTTATCCAATGATATGTACTGATATGACAGACAGGTCCTCTTTATATTTTGCCAGCAAAGCAAAATCAGTTGGTATTTTTCAGTAATTATGAGTCCCTAACTAGCCCTACATGAGCAGGTTGCACTGTACACTGTATTGGCACAGATCCCGAGTCCATATGGCAAAATTAGAACACATGCGTATCTAATGTGTTCGACAGCCATGCAGATCGATCATACATGACAAATAGGACAAAAAAGCTTGACTATTTTGTCCAAAATACACGATGACATTTTCTGCATGCTAAAATTGTGATCGAAGCGGGACGAATGCTAATCAAATATGTCCGACTGGAAGTAGTTCCAAAAAATCGGCAGATTAGACGAGAAATGGAGTGAAAATACAATATTTTAAAGGAAAAACTTACTTTATTTCAACAAAAATATCTCCACAACGTCTCTCGATTATCAAATTTATACATTACATACAATAAGGAAGCTGTCTTAGCATTTTTTCTGTGTCAAATTAGCCGGAAAGGGGGCGGCCCATGATCGAGAATCCGGCAATGTCATCGATTTTTTCGACATTTGAAGCTGGTACGTTTTTTGTGTAAAGAAAATTATTTGACAAATTATACATCAAAATAACCGTGAGAAAAAGTTCTTTCCGTTCGTGTAAAAACATTTTTGGTGCATGAGGAACTGCGTACACAGAATGATATTTTTTAAAGTTTCAATTTTCAATTTTTCGCCGGTGCCTCACATTCAATTACGATTTAAATTGTTAAATTCTCACCGACTTTGATAAAAATCGTCTTTAATGACTTACTTTTGTCCTGAAAAGACGATAAAATACTACATATAGTATTAAAAGCTCGCAGTGAAATAAATATTATGTAATTTTACCGCCTCGAGTGAATTCAAATTTTTGACAATTTTTTCACTTTGTCTGCGCGTGAAATTTTGTTTGATGAATCAATGCGCTGACCGAGTTGGCTATCCTACTGAGTAGCAGGGGAAACGCCAACCCGGCCTACGCATTAATTCATTAAACAAGTTTTCACGCGCAGAAGGGGTGAAAAAAATGGCCAAAAACGACATACACTCGAGGCGTGGAAATAATGAAATATTTGTCTAACCGACTGTTATTACTGAAACACATGACATTTTATTAAAATTTCTGAATAATAGTAATTGATTAAAGGCAGATTTGCTCTAATTTGGTGGCAATTTTACCATTTAAATACCGATTGAATGCGGGACACTTGCCTAAAATCGAAAATTATTTTTTTGAAAAATGTGATCTCTTTCAGTCATTTGCTCATGCACCAAAGATGTTTTAATATGAATGGAAAGAACTTTTTCCCGTGTTTATTTTGATGTATAATTCGACTGTTAAATTTTCTGGTACAAAAAACGTACAAGTTTTAAAGTCGAAAAAATCGATGAAAATGTCGGATATGTGATCATGGGTCGGTCCCTTTTCCGGCTCATTTGACCCATAAATAATGTAACGGCAGCTTCCTCATGGTGCACCATGTGTAAATTTGATAGTCCAGAGACGCTGTTTGGATTTATTTGCTGAAATAAAGTCAGTTTTACCATTTAAATAGTAATTTTCTTCACACTTCAAGCTTTTGCCGGAAATTTGGGTCTACTTTCAGGCAGCCATCTTAGAAAAGTGCCGTCACCGCCTCAAAGTTATTTTTTGCATTCCCGAATGATCCTTTTGTATTTTGTACATGGTAGTCATGGTTTTTACACCATATAACATGCAGGATCGGTTTGTGGTACCATTGAATATATGAAGTTTGCATGGATACCAATACACCGACCTGCATGTACTCAGGACACATTGGCCTGTATGCTTTGTAGGCCTTCAATTTATTTGGCTGCTAAATAACTTTCAACTGTCTTATTCTATTTATTTTATTTTAAATACATGGGGAATGGGTTTACTCAAAATATTTACCATTAATCTTTGACCAGGAGTGTGAATTTCTACATAAAATATTCCTTAGATGAGGAACATCTTTCAACTTAGATTTAGCTCTCAACTCATAAATATGTATATTTTGAATTTCATCACAAGATTGGCACTGGTCTTAATTATATATTTTTTCAAATTCTAATGTAATAAAAAAACCCGCCTTCCTTACTTTGGTACAAAGCATGAACTCATGGTTTATTATACAGTCCCATTTAATTGTTTAATCAAATTTTAACAGAAAAAAATTCATTTGAAATCCTATACAAATTGAAAATTTGCATAAAAACTGGACTCATACAGTGTGTATACATCTATGATCTAAGCTACTAAGTTATTTTTATTGTAATTAGCTCTGGCATATGCTACTATTGAATTTTTATGAAATTGTCATGTGCTGATTAAAGTGATTTTAAATTTTTATTAAAATAATGCATTCAAAGTCAGAACATTTGAATTATATTATTTCAGTAGCACATGCCAGCTCTACTATTTTTGCTCTACAACTTTAGAGGAGACAGCATCTTTTTTCTAATGTAATAATTGAAATTGCTAAATAATGAAATGAAATTATAATTTAACTTAAACCATAAACAGATAGGTCTAAAACATTGCAAATTGTCCATTATAATCTTGATTCAACACCCACAACTGAGCCAAGTCATTAAAGTCACTTAGCTTAATTTAGTTTGACAGATGTGTTTAGATGTGAGTTACAAACACATACCATACCTACAACAATACATGTGTCCATCATCTGATGTTGACTTAAAAGCCAAAGTAATTCAAATTTAAGCTAACATGGGCCATTATATGTTGTCATTTAATTCAGATGACGAACAAGTATGGAACCAGAGAAAGACCCCCCATACTGATTATTTCAATATGAAAAATGATTTCCCTTTTTGTGAAATTTGGACATGCCATGTAAGGCACTTATAAACTTTCTCTTATTCAGCAACAAACACCTTGTTTCACATCTGGTAGTTATATTATTCCTTGCTGATTTTGTTTCAGTCCATGGATTTAACAAGTTTTCACTGATAACTCATGACTTGTGCATTTTTTCATTTATAATTATGATAAAACCCATTTTTTAGACTGGTAAAATTAGTATTAAAATTAAAACTATATAAAATAAACTAAATTTATGTGGAATTATAATAAGTATTTCATGTAAATCTTATTTACACTTTCATTTGTGTAACATTCAACCTCAAATTAACCCCCATAAGCTGAAAATGATCAGGAAAGAATAAAATTCATGATTGAACGCTGAAATTACACATTAAACAACTAAAATACATGTGTGTATATATATATACATGTATGTATATGAAATTTTGTGATATGAAATATTGAAGCAATGTCTAAAGATGTTAATCCACAGCTAAGCTCAAACCCAAGTTAATGAATATTGTTTTCACAAGCACTGCCTCAACATAATATAGTTTATGCTTTTTCCTTCATTAAAATGTCAAGTCCATGACTACTTCACATGTACAATTAATTTTAAAATTTAGAAAAAAATGAGATTTATCTTTGGTTAGTTTTGATGCAGCATTCTAATTATTTAATGTATGCATTTCATTTTCAATTTATAAATACTTTATTGCACACCTGCATATTCTGGTGTTGGTTTGAAATAAGTCAAATATTGTAGTAGACTACTCATGTACATGTATATAACACACATGGCTTGTAATGGGTAAATATGTTGTACATAATCATGCAGTTTTAAAATTCCTCAAATCCTACCCTCCCATCACACATATGCTCTCTCTCTCTCTCTCTCTCTCTCTCTCTCTCTCTCTCTCTCTCTCTCTCTCTCTCCTCTCACACACACACACACACACACTAATGCTGATTATTTGGACCAGCAAGACATATTGCTTTGAGTGGAGGTCAACATCAGAGATCCTACCATTTCTATGTTTTCCTACACAGTTAAAACTGTCTATCAAGGCCACCCAAAGGAACCAGTAAAAGTGGCCTTAATGGACAGGTGACCTTTGTATACAGGTTCAAATAATATGAATAAAGAACAATTAGGATACAATTATACTGGCCTTTATAGGCAGGTGACCTTTATATAGATGTGGCTTTGGAGCAGGTTGGGCTGTATTTCCTATATTTTTTTTTACCCTTTTCTTATATTTTCCTATCATGATTTTTGTTACTGGAATTCAGAATAGGGACATTTTCTTGCATTTAGTACACAATATGAAACAACATTCATGTTTATGTATTTTTAAACCAGTAAGTATACATTGCAGTTGCCAATATTTTATGTTTGTTAGTAAAAGGGGAAACAGAAATGGCTGTAGGAGAGGCCATGGATGTATATTTTTGTGCAAATTAAAATATTCCTATAATTTTAGTGGAAACTCCTATAATTTTCTATAAAACTCCTATAATTTTGATGCCACATTCCTATTTTTCCTATATTTTGGACCTCAAAATGGTAGGATCCCTGCAACATGTAACGATTAGAAGTCAGCGCAATATGTAAACATGCTGGGCAGCTGACAGTGCATGTAGGTAGAAAAATCGATAATGCATGCAACAGTCATGACAGTGTGATGAAGCGAAACACGATATTGACGTCACTACGTCAGATGTATGTACAATGTATGAGTACATTGAAGGTCACGGCCACTATTTGTTTTCATAGACGACAAATGAAGGCTCTTGGTTTTTTGCTTTTTTCAGATTTGACATGACACCGCATGCACCAGGTATAATACTTTGTTAAAATAAATTACAATAATATTGTAATACTATGTCAAAATTTCAAAGAGAAAAGACCATGGTACAAAAAACGTACAAGTTTTAAAAATCGAGTCGAGTTTCATGCTGATTAGGCTACAGTGATTTTTAAGAGAAATCAGGTGCCGTCAGAAAATAGAGGGTTTTTTTGCAAGTATGCGTGTCATCCAGAATTTTTTCATACATGCGTAATTTTAAGTTCATAACAAATCTGCTGATAATGCGTTTACACCCATAAATGCAAATTTTACCGTTAAAATACGACACTGAATTTAGTGTACACTGAAGCTCGCGGCCATATTTGTTTTCATTGACGACGAATGAAGGATCTTGGTTTTTTTTTTTTTCAGATATCCACACCGTATGCACCAGGTATAATATTTTGCGAAAATAAATAACAATAGTATTGTAATGTTATGTCAAAATTTCAAAGAGAAATATTCATGATACAAAAAACGTACAAGTTTTAAAAATTGAGTCATGCTGATTAACAGTGATTTTCAAGAGAAACCAGGTGCCGTCAGAAAATCGCGAATTTTTTGTAAGTATGCATGTCATCTCGGATTTTTTCATACTGCGAAATTCTAAGTTCATGACAAATCTGCTTATAATGCGTTCACACCCATAAATGCAAACTTTACCGTTCAAACACGACACTGAATTTACTGTACACTGAAGCTCGCGGCCATTTTTGTTTTCATTGACGACGAATGGAGGCTCTTGGTTTTTTGCTTTTTTCAGATATCTACACTTTATGCACCAGGTATAATATTTTAAGGAAATAAATTACAATAGTATTGTAATGTTATGTCAAAATTTCAAAGAGAAATATTTATGGTACAAAAAACGTACAAGTTTTAAAAATCGAGTTGAATTTCGTCCTGATTTTCAAGAGAAATTGGGTGCCGTCAGAAAATCGCGAATTTTTTGTAAGTATGATATGTCATCTAAAATTTTATAATACATACGAAATTTTAAGTTTATGATACATGTGCTTATATTGCGTTTTCACCCATACATGCAAATTTTACCGTTAAAATACGAACTGAATGTGACCGATTGTTTTCCGGTGTCGGACACTTGACAAAAAATAATCCCGTTTTTTCGACAGCGGAAGGTTTCAAAAAACAAAACCGAAACACAATTTGCTCTTGGCGTTTCCCCTGTAGGGAAAATCTCTACAACTAAATTGTACCAATGACCCTTGTACAAATGATCAGTACAATGTACTCCAGGGAAAGTGTTGACAGTGACTCTTACACACTTTATGACGTCACGATATCTCTCGTGGACAATAATGTGACGCATTTTTATTCAGTATTTTAAAGATTTCAGTGGAGAAAGAACTATTTTTCCCCAAAACGTATATTTTTGCACAATTTACATAAAAAATGCAACAAATATTTTAAAACTTCTCTGCTTTATTTTTATTTATGTGTAGGTAATTTCATGATTGTACCCCTCTTTCACGTTTTTCAACAAAATGGTTTTCACTTGAATGGGGTTCGCCACTGTACCACGTGATACCCTCTAACGTTTGTGCGGAACACTTATTTCCTATGGATATGGAATCGCATAAGATGACGTTTTACCGCGAAAAGGACGCCATTACGGGAATTTGTGACGTTGACGTTTTCCAAAACGCTCCACACAAACGTTAAGAGGTATTGATCACGTGGTACGGCGGCGAACCCCATTTTCCTACTTAGATGGATGAAGTAGACAGCAGTACCAAACCTCACAAAAACGAGCAGACCATTACAACAGCAACGAAAACAACTTCTTGGCAAAACTTGAAATTAATATCACGAAACGTTGAAATGTCAAAATTAAAATTTTACGATATGTTAAAATGAGCTACTGTCAGAGTGAGTCGGTCTGTTTGTGACAGTAAAGTTACGTTTTTTTTCATACAAAATCAAATAAATCTAAATAAAACTTTGATATTATTCACGTTCTGGTGCCTGGTCGTAACTGAAAATATGTATGCACACCCGCGATTAAGTATTTCTGCAGAAAGAGGAATGTTGGCACTACGGGGATTTTACATGGCGAAAATGACGATGTTTACATCGGAAGTGATGTCCTTGGTGTCGTTTTGCGTTATATGTGCAACAGGGTCCGCCATTTTTCATCAAGTTAAATACCCATAGGCCATAGCGCCAACGAAGAAATATTCTACGCTAATCGCGGACGCGCAGACAAATTTCCTGATACGACTAGGTACAAGTAAGTACAAGTAAGTGAATATTATCAATTTTTATTCAGATTTATTTGGTTTTCTATGGAAAAAAGTCACAAACAGACCGGCTCTGACAATAAAACTTAAATAAGGACTGCACATTGGTGGTAAGGGACTTAAAATAGTGGTACTTCTAATTTGAATTACGTCCCTTACTATTATTGGAAAAGTAGTCCGGCTCTGACAGTCAAAACTAATATAGGTACTGCACACAGGTGGTGGGGGACTTAAAAATAGTGGTACTTCTGTCATATACCATTTTTTGAATTTAATTATAAAATACATTAAAAAAATGGTATATGATATTGTCATATACCATTTTTTGAATGTATTTTATGATTAAATTCAAAAAATGGTATTTGACACTTCCAATTTGAATTACGACCCTAACTATTATTGGAAAAGTAGTCCGACTCTGACAGTAAAACTAATATAGGTACTGCACACAGGTGGTGGGGGACTACACGTGCTTACGCGGGGTGCGATATGGACAATAAATCGTACCACCTATCCCGTGAGATGTATCTCTCACATATGCCCTAAAAGATAATATTATACTTCCAATTAATTAATAAACAGTGTATACCATGCATCAATGGATAAATTGTTTCTATCATTCTCCCATTTAACCATTGCGGTAGCTCAGTTGGTAGAGTGTTCGCTCCGTAAGTGGGAGGTTGTGGGTTCGAGCCCCGGCCGGGTCTGACCCAAGATTTAAAAGTTGGTACTGACTACTGTTCTTTCGCCAAGCACTCGGCATTACGAAATGAAAGTCACGCTTTTTGCGGATGGGAACTAAAAAAATAGAGAATCTTGCATTCGTGTTTATGTAATATTGAATTTATTAAACGAGCTGAATAATTTTTTATGCAACGAGCCTTGGCGAGTTGCATAAAACATTATTCAACGAGTTTAATAAATTCAATATTCCATAAACACGAATGCAAGATTTTATTTATTATATAATTCCATAAAAACTGGGTTTTCGTAGATTTAAAACTAGTCTTCTCATTAAAGAAAACAGCTGATTTACTGCGAAACACAACAAATTCACGTAACTGTGTACATGCGCCAAAAGTAATCCTGCTGAAATATTAAAGTAAACAATAGTCTGTCTGCATGATACAAAAACAAAACAAACATTTTCAATTTAAATACAATGTATCTTCTTTTCAGAAGAAAAGTACAAAAGTATCAGTTTAAATTGGAATCAACATCAGTGTCAAATGAAACAAACAATTGTGAACTAACTGGTCATTTATGTGACGTCACTCGGAATAACTTTTATGCTTTTATGGACGTCACACTCATTCAATACAATTTTTATTGTATGACCGTATTACACGGATTATTAATAAACGAGGCTCCGTGTCACGGTGGGCTAAAGGCACGCTAAAGAACCCTGCTGATGCCATCAGCGCAACGGCAAGATTTCTGCACTTTCGCCTTTAGCTGGCGACGTCTAGATAAAGTGAAATATTCTTAAACAGCATTACTCAACCCTACTCTTATGCAACCATACATTATAACATATTATACTAGTTGTAATTTTACGGCACTAGACGTCCGTTTTAGAATACAATTGACGGATGATCGCCGGCCACGCCCACAATTACACACAAAAAGAATAAAAACTCAATCTGAATTGTGCCATTCAATGCGTCATGACACTAGTACGTCATTAATTGCCGTGACACTGCTTTGGTACGTGATGGAGGTCAGTGTCGGAATATAAAAGGCGTAGCCGGCGTACGTAATTCCTCACAGTAGTGCTTGGATAAAATTGTGAAACCAAAATTGTTTTCAAGATGTTGAAAAGATACCCAAAGGACTAAAATATATTTTACAAAATTTGCTAAGGAAAAACTTTGGATGAAGGAGTATACTTTTACATTTTTTTTAGGAATTCATTTCTTTTTTTTTTTTTTTACAAAATTTATATAAATCAAGAATTGTTTTAACATTACACAGCCTTTTCGAGTGATGCCTTTAAATGGTAAACACTACGGGAACTTTTACAACGGAGCAAGCTGCTTATAAATACATGTAAATAGTTGACAATGTCCACTAATAGACAATTGACGTATCACCGACCACGCCCACAATGTTCCAACACTGGCCGCCACCACAGTACCAAAGCAGCGTCCCGGCAACTAATGACGTAATAGTGTCAGTGACGTCATTAAATGACGCTGTAAGGCCGAGTTTTCATTCTTTTTTGCGTGTAAATCAAGCATCTGCATTGACGGAACATTGTGGGCGTGGCCGGCGATACGTTAATTACGTCAACAAACCATTTTCTCTCTACCCTATAATATACTTCAAACTTTTATTATATGTGATGTGTAAGTACGCCTTAGTGTTGATAAAAATATTTCATGTTTCGAAGGTTGTTCAAAAAATATATTTTTATCCAAAGATTTTGTTAGTAACTCTCTCTCTCTCTCTCTCTCTCTTTCTCTCTCTCTGTCTCTTCTTATATCATCTTCTTGAACAATATAACATGTAATACTTAATGCATTATTAATTCTTCAACTTGCTTTCCTGGTCATTGTATTTTGTGAATAAAATATTGTTTAAACTAAACAGTTGACACACGACTTACACATGACTTAACAAAGCTCTCAAAACGTTTTATGGCCGTCATCACAATATTGTTGATAAGTATGATGTTTCTGTATCCAACTGCCATGGATATATTTGACTTCCCATAGAGCAATCATCCTTTCATTAACAATTTTGATTACACACTAGAAGGGCGTGACTTGCTAAGCAGGACCCTTCCGGAGCACCAGGCCCAACTTCCATGAAAGAAGTCCACGTTTAACTTAGTTTTTTTCTGGAGGCCGCGGTGGCCTAATGGATAAAACATCAGTCTACAAATCCAGGGTCTCTCACCCCTGTGAGTTCGAGCGGCCCGCTCAGACCACATGTGGGAAGGTGAATTTCCCTTGCCCTTGGCCTTTACTGGTTCACCTGGTATCAGTATAATGGACTGGGGTAGTGGTACACTTGCCTGTGGCGTACTGACTCTTAAAGTCCTAGTAAAAGGCAGACCATACAACACACTAGCACTTCACATGCATACACTATTTGCAAAAATTGCTGATGCGACGTTAAGCAACATTCAACCAACTTAGTTTGTCAATATGTAAATTTTTACATAGGTTTGGGATTGTGATTTGGACAGGGGTTAGTTTTTTTTTTTTTTTTTTTTTTTTACTAATCAACGGTTTAACACAAGAATTATTATGAAGTTTTAAAGACAGCAGTGTTTACTGTTTACTGTCAGATTTGTGACTGACTGGTAATTCAAAATTGATTGGTGGGCCCGTTGTTTATAAAAATTTCATTGTTTTGAAAATGTTTGTAATATGCATGGTTTATTTCCTAATTTCTCTCTCTCTCTCTCTCTCTCTCTCTCTCTCTCTCTCTCTCTCTCTCTCTTTCTCTTTCAATGTTATTAATTTACAATTTCTAAAAACAATGATAAAAAATGGTGATAAACATTTTTCAGAAAAAAGATTCATGTGTTGCAACAGTTGTTGATTATACAAGGACATTGAAATGGAATACGTACCTGTTTTTAGTTTTCCAGGATGTAAGCAACATTTGGTATTGACCGTCATTGTTGTTTGGACTGTTTATTCCCCTTATGCGTATTCGCTTAAGACAATCAAGCAATCAGTTAAGAGATTCAGAAACCTTCTTGAGGGACTTAAAATTTCATGACACATTATAAAAAAAATTAATTTTTAATTTTTATTATTTAATTTCAAACTACGTGTAAATGATAGGTACAATTACAGGTAAAGCACCCTTGAGAGACCTCTCAATTCGCATCTCTTATGAGGTGTTGTATTTTTAGAGTAGGCGTGCGTGGTTTTGAAAATCAAAGTTTTGACCACCTGCTTCTGAAAAGCAGAAGTACAAAAACCGACAGGATAACATCTAACCACATCAAAATCTTCAACACGCTGAACTGAACACATACAGTGAATAATTTTCACGAAACTATTGTTTAAGGTACGTGTAATTTTTTAATTTTCGCTCAAATGTCCTGCGCCCTTGTAAAGAAGGTCGTTGTATAGAGGGCACAGTCCCCAAATGTACTACCGGTATATCTGCAACATTATTGTTTATCTTTACTGTTTAGAGACAGTCGTTTTCATCAATAACTTTTATGCCTTTTTTAATTTTTGAAACCTAACATTCATAATTTGTTTGGAAAACAAAAACCGCATCTAAAAATGGTGTTAGTTTCCATAACTAGCTAGACAGAAGATTCTTATCCATCTGGAGAATCCGGTCTAACTTCTCTGGTTAAACTTTACGTCACGTCTTTAAATGACACCAAGACTGTATATTTGTCTTGGACAGGCATGGGGTAATGCTAATTTGTAATTGTAATGCCCTGTAATACATTACATTTTCTGAAAGTAATGCATGTAATGTGTAATGCCCTAATTTTTGCATTACATGTAATTGTAATGTAATGCATTACATAGACAAAAATGCATGTAATTTAAGCATTACATGGCATTACATAGCATTACTTCTCTGTATTAAATGTAAGATATTATTACCATTACAATTCAGGGCTAGTAAGTTCCTACATGCTACTTTTTTCCCTAATATAAAATATGAAAATCGATGTCTAGAAAAATTGTAACTGTGAACTGTTGTCAAACTAATAATTTATTTCATTCAACCTTAATACTAAAACTATATAAAATGCTAAAAACTTAGTATACTTCAGATCATTTTGAATTTTCAACAAATGTAAAGGATAAAAATACATTTTAAAGCAAAATGCAAATGCTGTTTTTAGTACTATTGGGAAGTCTAAAGATCACATTAAAATTTGCAACATATCTAAATATAAGTTTCAGTAACTACAATAATTTGTAATTTTGCTTTAACTGATAACCTGTGATGAAAACAATTTTATTTTTACAAGGAATTGTTTTTTTTTTTTTTGTTTTTTTTTTTTTTTTTTTTTTTTTGTGTAATCCTTTTTATATGCTATTAAGGTAACCTATCTTTAATGATTAAAGAAGTTATTTGTTAAAGGTATGGTTAATAAATTACACCTGACAATACCACTAATTAGTTTGTATACCTATCAACTCCTTTTAGTGTTTTGATTTAATGGTAATTAAGAAACATTCAGTGAATAAAATAAATAAAAAATAAAAACATATAATATGAAAAAATTCCTTACAGCATCTCTGTTTTTTCTTCTTAATTTTTAGAGTAAAAACAGAAATGTGTATTTGGATAATAAAAAACCTGACATAGATGAACAATCAACTTTGACAAATTTTGTAAAACCTACTGGTAAACAGCAGAAATATCAGTTGAATGCCCCAAAGCAAAAAGAATCTATACATGCACTTATTCACTATATATACTCCTGTTTTCAACAGTTGAAAATAAAAAAATAAGAACTTTATAGAAAAAGAACCCAAAATTTTAATTTCAAATTCTGAATCCGAAGCATATCGTATTTATATGTTTGAATTCTTTATGAAATGTAATGTGTAATATAATGCATTACTTTGGTAAAGTAATTGTAATGTAATGCATTACTTTCGAAAATACATGTAATTGTAATTGTAATATAATGCTACTTTTGTCAAAGTAATTGTAATGTAATGCATTACATTGCAATGTAATTCGCCCCATGCCTGGTCTTGGAGAAGATTTATTTCTCAACTTACATTGTACTAAATTGTCTTGGTATGGGTACGAGTTGACCTTGGTACGAGTTGTCTTGGGTACGATTTGTCTTGACACCATTCCATGTTCCTTTCATTTTTAATTCTGATTCCATTATAGCTAGACAGAATATTCTTATCCATCTGGAGCAACCGGCCTAGCTTCTCTGGTTAAACTTCACGTCACGTCTTTGAATGACACCAAGATCGTATATTTGTCTTGGAGAAGATTTTTTTCTCAACTTCCATTTAACCAAGTTGTCTTGATATGGGTACGAGTTGACCTGGGTACAAGTTGTCTTGGTCCTAAAGTGCTCTAACTTCGTGGTAGCGTCAAGTTCGTGGCATTTTGTTTATATCGGATATTAATCATAGGAAGCACATCACTGCACATGTTCAAAGTCAAAAAGGCGCCCTTAGTGTTCAACTTTTCATTCTTAGTTAGAAAAATGTTAAAATATTTTAAAAATTAAGAAATATATAAAAATGTCGGAAATTTTAATTTTTAGACAGATTTTACTATTTCTAAATTGTTCTAAAACTATCTCTTTATTTTTTCGTCACATGTAATATAAATCAAGATGTAAACTATTCCGTCTGCACATGGAGTCTCTGACCTATTTATCCGATCCTCATTTGAAACATTTTGTACCAGGTAAATTTAGTTAATAGCGAAATCAAAAACGTGTAATACTTACGCCATTTTAAGTAAAATATATGCATTTTTCACTATATGAGCCGCTCCATGACAAAACAACCCTTATGGCAATTACGTCATAGTATGAGAAAATGACGTCAAAGTTTTCTTTTGTTTCTCGACACAATCGATTACGTCGCTAGATTTTACATTAACCTTACTAGAAAACATCCATTTTTAAAACGATCTACACGGATTATTTGTGGACGGATTTTTATGAATTTTTCACTATTAAATGTAAAAAAATCGCAGTTTTATACATTATAAAAAAATTTATATTCAATTTTAACGTCACTGAAAAAACTGTGGAAGAGTTTTTTTTTTAAATCCGGCATTATTATGTTTTAACTTTTCCTTAACCTTTTCACCGTCAATAAGGGAAATGAAAATATTTGGAAAATTACTAAAAAGAAATAATAATAATATCTGTATTTAATTGTGACATTCACACAAAACACAACATTCATTTTTAATCACACAAAAATTGCACAAATTTTTATTTTGATAATATGCAAACAATAACGACGGACAATTCCACATAATTCTCAAATACATACAAATAAAGTGGTGTCCTTAAATTTAAAAACAAATTATGTGTACTGAAATTAAAGTGTGCTGGATTTTAGACCTTAATCGCTGTTTTTAAATGATATTTATTTCTCTTGCTAATCCAGAGACTGAAAATTAATAATACGGTTGTAACAATGTCGAGTTTTATTGCCATGATATAATGAAGTTTTGTTTCAGAAGAGGACATTTTATTCACGTCCGTTGGTTGAAAATGAAAATTGGAAACCATACACAAGGTTTCAAGGTTTACTCGTATTGTGTCAAGATAGGGACGTGTAACTGGTTTTTTTTTTTTTTTTTTTTTTTTTTTTTTTGCGAAGATCCGATTAAAAAATCGTATGTACTAAAACTTATCACCCTTGACAGTCATTAAACTACTCAGTAGAGATTGTATAAAATGCCCATACATTGAATATGATGGAAGAGTGTCACTTGCTATTGTTGTGCCTCTCACTGCCTAGATTTGAACGACATGGGACACTGTAAGTTGGTTTGTCAGTTCATTTGAATAAAGTCTGTTGCTTTTCCCCGACACCCCGATTTCCCCATCCCTGACTCTATTTAACTGGATGAATCTTGACGGGGGGGGGGGGCATAACACTCAGTTACTAGTATATGAGGACATTATCTCTTACCAGGAAAATCTCGCGCAATTTGAGCACATTTTTAGATCAAATTTTTAGGTAAGGGCATGTAAAATATTTTTATATAACCAAACCCTATTATAATATGATGCAAAAACGGGTGTAAAAACGAGGCATTTGCTCATGTCATACCGGAAGTGAATGATCGTTTTTTACTGTTATAAATTTTATTTTTTAACAAATTTTGTTGTAAATCTAAACTAGACCACTTAAAATATTTCTTTTAGAAAAAAATTTTTTTAGGCATTGATCACGTGAAATCACGCAATCCGGGAGACCTCCCACGAACTTTCCGCCCGTTTCTCAAAATAGCATCTAACCCCGAGGGAATTGTTTACAAACGATGTTTACCGGTATATAACGAAAATAGACGAGGTTATTTCTGATTTTGAAAATGAAGTGACAAGAAATTTGAAATGAGATTCAAATGTTTATTTTTTTCTGAAGATTGCCCATTCATTTTTTGACACAAACTGTTAGTACCACGAACTTGGGACACACAAGGATACGATTTGTCTTGACACCGTTCCATTTTCCTTTCATTTTTAATTCTGATTCCATTACTAGCTAGACAGAAGATTCTTATCCATCTGAAGCACCCGCCCTAGCTTCTCTGGTTAAACTTTACGTTACGTCTTTGAATGGCACCAAGACTATATATTTGTCTTGGAGAAGATTTTTCTCAACTTACATTGTACCAAGTTGTCTTGGTATGGGTACGAGTTGACCTGGGTACGATTTGTCTTGACACCGTTCCATTTTCCTTTCGATTTAACAACTAGCTAGACAGAAGATTTATGCCCATTTGGAGCATCTGGTCTCACTTTCCTGGTAACAGTTTTTTACTGAATTTTATTTACAAGGTTTTACTTTGGGGTTGTGATTAATAATAAATAAATAAAGATAATAATTTATTGCTCAAACACAATTTACATAATTGGTTAAGGCAATATAAAATATTTAACAAAACAAACACCATACAAATTTACAAATAAAGAAAAACACATGTTATAGATAAAAGTGGATTTAAAATCAATGTGCAACATCCAAAGGGTTTTGATTGTCCCATTTTTTAAGTTTGTGAGTCACGTGTTGTTTCTGATTGCAAGTTATGAAGGTTAATATTTCTCTTAATATCTTTTCATTTTTATTATTTAATAATAATTTGATTTGAAATAATAAAATGATTTGAAAATGGATGGGTTTGTTGATGGTTGATGTTAGTGAACAGCATTAAACCCGTGTTGATATATACCTTAGATTCGTGATTGCCAAATTTCAGCAGTTAAATCAACAATGTATTCAGCAGTGATCCAAAGTATGAAATAAGCTGAAATTTCTACTTGTCCCATATCTCAAATTTTCAGTACATACGAGGGAAGGTAAAAAGTTCATAGAACGGAGTATATATTGCCACAACAAACGATACATTTTATTATTATTATTATTCAATATAGTCCCCATTTACCCCAATGCACTTAGTCCACTTTTCTTTCAGACTGTCTATACTTTTGAAATAGAAGTCTTCGGTTTGGTCCTGAAACCATGCCTCTGTGGCAGCCTTAAGTCCATCTTCATCAGGAAATCTGATTCCCCGTAAATGGGATTTCAAATTTCTAAATAGGAAATAATCATTGAGTGCCAAATCGGGACTGTAGGGTGGGTGATTAACTTGTTCGAACTTGCATTCACGAATCGCTGCTTGTGCAATTCTTGACTTGTACACAGGAGCATTGTCGTCAAGAAGCAATACCCCTCGGCTCAACTTTCCCCTCCTTTTTAATTTTATAGCAGCTTTCAGCTGCTTCATTAAATCAGCATAGTGATAGAGATTCCATCAGGTTTATAATTGATTAACATAACACCCTTAGACTCCCAAAACACAGTGGTCACGACTTTGCCAGCTGATGGTTGGGTTTTGAATTTCTTTGGTGGGGTGAGCCAGGGTGCTTCCATTGCATAGACTCTTTTTTGGTTTCTGGGTCCCAATGATGAATCCATGTTTCATCACCAGTTACTAAACGTAAATGGAAGCTCTCCGGATAATCATTATAAATGCCAAGAAGCTCCCAACTTGACTGGAGTCTTTGGAAGTGATCCTGCACATTAAGGTTTCTTGGGACTCATCTTGCGGATACTTTTGACATCCCAAGATGCTCGTGGATAACCGTGTATAAACTTCCATGTGAAATATCACACTCCCTAGCTATGTCATCAATCCTAATTCGACGACCATTCATGATGAGGGTCTCCACAGACGTGACAATTTCCTTTGTGATGGCATCAGATGGCCGACCTGACCGTGGGTCATCCTTCAGTGAGGTGCGCCCACGTTTAAATTTTGCCACTGTGGAACATGCAGGACCACTGTCACCGTACACCTCGGCCATTCGTCGGTGAATTTCTTTGGCATTTGATCCCTCTACTGCGAGGAACTTCATACTGCCCTAAACTCAACATTTTGATTTTCCATCATTGCTTGATGGTCACCGACTTTGAATGCTTTTGAGAATTACACAAATATGTTGTGAATACGCTGTTCTATGAATTTTCTGACATCCCCTCGTACATCAATGAAATTAACCTCCCTATGAAAGAAAAACCAAATATACTAGTCCATGCTTAAATCACGATCATAAAAATGGAAAAATGAAAAAATATAAATACTAAATGAATAAATAAATAAATAAATTATCTTTGAATCCTTGCAAATTTAATTAAACACGTGATCCTCCAACAGGGAAACGAGGTCAGGTCTCCCCGGAAGGTAAAGGACTTCCTGTTTAACAGGCCACTTGTGAAATAAAAAGGAACATGAATTATTGGACGTCAAACATAACGTGTAGCAGGTTTCACTATTTTTCTTCGAAACTAAAAACTGCAAATATGCCGATACAACCATATAATTGAACAAACTGAGTCATCCATCAAATATTTCAAAAATCATAAATTTCGTTAAACTGGCTGCTTAGAATGAATTGTTGACCGAGGGATATTGCAAGTTTAGGCTTATCATGACCCTCAAAATGTTTTATGTCCGTCATCATAGTATAGCTGAGAAGTGTGATGTCTATGTGTACAGGATTGCCTTGGATATATTTGACGTCACCTAGTTTCATGTTTCTTTCTCTCTCAATTTTGATTTCACACATGGCGGGTGTAACTAGACTTAATCTTCTGGAGCACCCAGCCTCACTTCCCTGATAGAAGTTAACTTAGGCAACTATCATGTACATTGTCGTACTTCACCTGTGTAACGATCTACAGTTCAGTGTCTTACGATCGGTACATAGAAATATATAACAGATGTACAGTTTTTATTTCGTTAAAAAGAAACCAAAAACGATACAAAAAATGACCACATATATTTGAGTTCTTTATTAAATTCCGGTTATTTCAGTATTTTTTGTAAAATTTTAGGACGTCAGGAAATTACTTCCATTTTAAGTTATAAATATAGCAGTTATTTCGGCACTATCTCTTAATATTCTTGTTTAATTTTTTCAAAAATGTGGCGAAAGACTGTTAGTTATAGGCTGTTTTTTCACGCTAATTTGATTTTTTTCAAAAATGACCACATCCAAAGTGTTAGAGCACACTTTGATAAAGGTAAAAACATAAAAATCAAATGTTGGTTTTGATGGCAAATTACTTCCAATTTTATTTAAAGATAGGGGAATTAGTGAATATCTAGTGAAGAAATATCCAATATGGCCGACACCGCACCAAGTATAAAACATGCGATATGTTGTTTTATTTTCCCCCATCAATTCCGGTACAAATTACGCCGACTTCCCAATAAGTGAAAAACGGTAAAAAGATAAAAATAATAATAATAATAAAATCCAAACAAAAGGTGATATACTTCTCGACCTTTGGATATACTATTAAAAGTTTTAAAAAATTAAAAATTAAAGACAGATTTGTCAGTCAGCTTCATAAATGTTCTGGATTTTTTTCATATAAATATAACGAGAAAAGTGAGGAGAATGAAAGTAAACTAATCTCTTAAGACAATAAAAATAATTATTAATGATTAATTCAGTCAAATAAGAAAAAATTATATATTTTAATAAAAATTTCAAAATTATTTTCATTAGGCTAGTAAGTCAGTCCATCAGTATATCCATTCAAATTAATCTGATATGATTTAAGTCTAATTTAGTCAAATATATCTTTTCAAAATTACAGAAATAACATTTACCAGGTATCATTGAGACTTCACATCTAATGATTTATACATACACGTGTCAATCATTTTTTGGCAAATTGGACGGTAAGTTCTTTTGATTACAGGTGATAAAGGTCTACTAATAAACAGGATGTTTATTGATAATCTTTTAATTACTGTTATGTGAGATCCAACTTTAAGCAATATTAATTTATTGTGGATTTACAGTAATCAGAAACTACCTATTGAAGTTTACCGTGGAAAGATTATACCAAAAAACCAAGACATCAAGGATTATATGAACTGTGTCAAAATGATTTTATACATATTTGTTTGTTATTGCAATATGAGAAATTTTCTGATGCAAACATGTATTCTATTGAATGATATAAATAATACATTCTTTTTTGTAATAATGGGCCAAAATATTATTTATTTATTTATTTATTTTGCATTTACCAATTAAGTATTTGTTAAATTAATTTGATCGTTGAACATTAGCATTGGGATGGATGGATGCAGTGTATCGTGAATAATCACATTGATTAAATAGTGTATTAGCAGTTTTGCTTATATTAGTATTGCGCACACATATAGTATTTTTTTATACGATTTGATTCATGACTTGATCAAGTTACTGTTTTTTTGTACAGATTAAAAGGATAAACGTTTAATATATATCCCATTGTTTTTTTCCTAACAAACAGTATATCTTCTACTTCTAAATAACCATCTACTTTTTCTTTCTCTCAACTTGTATATTTTCCTCTTCATGTAAACATTTAAATTAATTTACTGTTTTGCTTAGAATATCTCTTAGTATCATTTTTACCGTCATCAGTCCATTTTAATCTCATAATGACCATGTCACGTTGTCAGTTACCAAGTGGTCAGTTATCGATAGCTCTTGGTAACGAGGTTTGTGAAATTTACCTAGAAGAGTTATTCCGCCTGATCATTATACAATATTTTTGCAGTCGGTCTTTAACCTTTTAACCTAATTTGTCAGCTTCAAAGTTTTTAATTTGCGTGAACGCGGATTGGTATGTTTGTTAGTGATTATGAGATAAGATCTTAATTCGATTATTACTTGCGGTCTATACTCGATAACTGCGGTAGCTCAGTTGGTAGAGTGCTCGCTCCTTAAGTGGGAGGTCGTGAGTTCGAACCCCGACCGGGTCTGACCCAATACTTGAAAGTGGGTAGTGACTGTTCTTTCGCCAAGCACTCGGCATTACGAAATGAAAGTCACGGTTCTTTCGGATGGGACTTAAAGAGTACCTGTAACGATTTTTTATTTTTACATATGTTATTCTCCATACTGAAATATGATTTAATGCGAAAATTTTATAAAAATCTATGTCGAAATAAGGAAGATATCGTCGAGTTTGTAATATACCTCCCGTTAATCCAAATCAAAAAGCTCGGTTTTGGGGACCCCGTGCAGTGACGTCATTTAAGTTAACAGACTACTATTTATCTACATTACTTATATAATTAACCAGCTAAAAATTCTTTTTATATTTCACGATAAATTCATTTGATGAAGTGGAATTTACATCCGACTGACACCTACCAATAGTTAAGCAAATTATTATTAGTCCACCTTGATAAAAAGTTTGTTTATTAGACATTCCTTAGACTGAGACCCGTACCTTTAATCAACAGGATGTGTTCTTACAATTAACAAAATTGATTGACAGGTGTTCGGATAGAGTAATTTTATGACACCTGTAAATATACTATCTGAGTCGTTTGATGTTGTCTTGGATTTAGAATTTCACATAAGTAAACGGATTGTGAAAAGATAATTATATATAAAAAACTAGAGTTACGGGAGTATGAATAGACTGATAACTGCCAATATTATCTAATTTTGAAAAATAACATTTTAAATAAAATTTTACCACCGGTCATTTAATTTTTAATGTTTAATAAATAAATTAAATAAATAAATTTTAATTTTTTAATAAATAAATAATAAATAAATAAATAAATAAATAAATAAATAAATAATGGTACATCATAAGCCGGTTCAGGATCGTATAAACTTGATAGGTTTTGATATTTGATTAATATTGTTTGAACGCGGGCGACCAGACGGGTATTTTTAAATATATGTATGAATTTAATTACAGCATTTACTTTTATCAAGTTTCCAGTTTTTGTTTTCTTCATGATCGGGGAAATTTGGTCTTAGAAATGCATTATTTTGAAATCTGGTGTCTTTTCGGACTTAAAATTGCCAACATCACATTTATTTATTTATTTATTTATTTATTTCATAGGCAACTATCATGTACATTGTCGTACTTCACCTGTGTAACGATCTACAGTTCAGTGTCTTACGATCGGTACATAGAAATATAGAACAGGTGTACAGTTTTTGTTTCGTTACAAAGAAACCAAAAACGATACAAAAAATGACCACATCTATCTGAGTTCCTTATTAAATTCCAGTTATTTCAGTATTTTTTGTAAAATTTTAGGACGTCGGGAAATTACTTCCATTTTAAGTTATAAATATAGCAGTTATTTCGGCACTATCTCTTAATATTCTTGTTAAATTTTTGAAAAATGTGGCGAAAGACCGTTAGTTATAGGCTGTTTTTTCACGCTAATTTGATTTTTTTTAAAAATGACCACATTTAAAGTGTTAGAGCACACTTTGATAAAGGTAAAAACATAAAAATCAAATGTTGGTTTTGACGGCAAATTACTTCCAATTTTATTTAAAAATAGGGGAATTTGTGAATATCTAGTGAAGAAATATCCAATATGGCCGACATTGCACATAGTATAAAACATGCGATATGTTGTTTTATTTTCCCATCAATTCCAGGACAAGTTACACCGACTTCCCCGTAAGTAAAAAACGGTAAAAAAATTATAATAATAATAAACAAACAAAAGGTGATATAATTCTCGACCTTTGAATATACTATTAAAAGTTTTAAAAATTAAAAAATTAAAGACAGATTTGTCAGTCAGCTTCATAAATGTTCTGGATTTTTTTCATATAAATATAACGAGAAAAGTGAGGAGAATGAAAGTGAAATAATCTCTTGAGACAATAAAAATAATTATAAATGATTAATTCAGTCAAATAAGAAAAAAGTATTTACTTTAATAATTTTAAAATTTCAAAATTAATTTCATTAGGCCAGTAAGTCGGTCCATCAGTAGTATATCCATCCAAATTAATCTTTTTATTTGTTGGATTAATCTTATTAATTTGGTCAAATATATCTTTTCAAAATTGCAGAAATAACATTTACCGGGTATCATAGAGACTTCATATCTAATGATTTATACACACACTTGTCAATCATTTTTTGCAAATTGGACGGTAAGTTTTTTGATTTCAGGTGATAAAGGTCTACTAATAAACAGGATGTTTATTGATAATCTTTTAATTACTGGTATGTGAGATCCCACTTTAAGCAATATTAATTTATTGTGAATTTATAGTAATCAGAAACTACCTATTGAAGTTTGCCGTGGGAAGATTATACCAAAAAAACTAAGACATCATGGATTATGTGAACATTTTATACATATTTGTTTTTTATTGCAATATGAATATGAGAAATTTTCTGTTGCAAAAATGTATTCTATTGATATAAAATATACATTCTTTTTTCTAATAATGGGCCAAAATATTATTTAAAATTTTGTTTATTTATTTTTTTATTTTTTTTTGTTTTGCATTTACCAATTAAATATTTGTTAAATGAATTTGATAAGATAGTTGAACATTAGCATTGGGATGGATGGGTGCAGTGTATCATGAATAATCACATTTATTAAAATGTGTATTAGCATTTTTACTTTACATTTTTACCTATATTTGTATTGCGCACACATACAATTTGATTCATGACTGGACCAAGTTACTGTTTTTGTGTAAATTAAAAGGATAAACGTTTAATATATATCCCATTGTTTTTGCCTGACAAACAGTATATCTTCTACTTCTAAATAACCATCTACTTTTTCTTTCTCTCAAGTTGTATATTTTCCTCTTCATGTAAACATTTAAATTAATTTACTGTTTTGCTTGGAATATCTCTTAGAATCATTTTTACCATCATCAGTCCATTTTAATCTCATAATGACCATGTCACGTTGTCAGTTACCCAGTGGTCAGCTATCGATATAGCTCTTGGTAACGAGGTTTGTGAAATTTACCTGGAAGAGTTATTCCGCCTGATCATTATACAATATTTTTGCAGTCGATTTATTTATTTATTAGAATTTTATACTTAACTTTTGTCAATAAGTAAACTTAGTAAAAAATATTTATGTTAATTGCGTCGTCGACTGTTTGTGTTGTATTTAAAGTCGGTGTCACGTTTCACCGATGTTTGGTTGAAAATTTTCCAGGGTGTGCTGTCTGTATGATTTAATATTAAAATTTATCTATTTTAAAATTTTAACAAGTGACAATTAATTTTCATAAATTGTCAACATCACATTTATTTATTTATTTATTTATTTATTTATTTATTTTTATTTATTTATTTATTAACATTAGATACTGAACATTTGTAAATAAGTTAACTTAGTAAAAATCTTCAATAGTCTGAACAACTGCGGTGCCACGTTTCGATGTTGGGTTGAAAATTTCCAGGATGTCTGTAGCAGGTTCAATATAATTCAATATTAAAATTAATTTTAAAATTTTAACAATAACAAATAATTTTTGTATATTTGATAAATATAATTCGACGCATATATTTGGTTATGTCTAGGCTAACATTCAGAAATTCTGGGTCTCTACTCAGTAAAGTACATCGTATCATCGTCTGTTTCTGGATCGAATAAATACAGCTAATATAAACGCCAATATCATCAATTTTAAGGTTGTCTATTTCTTCCCAAAATAATGAGGAATCATATGACATATACAGATGAACGCCAGAGTCGTTAATTTTTTGTTCATTCATCATATAATACGTCGCTACATTAGCATTATTAGTACTGTCCGCCATATTAGTTACTACAACGGTGACTTAAATGACGTCACAAACGGATCAGCCTCGATCTGGGTCGTTTCACTTACAGGTACACAGAGAGGGCCAAATTCAAGGCCTTCAAACCGCTATAACTTTCTTATTTGGTCATCAATTTTGATGCGGTTTTTCGATATTGTGATATATAAATGGTATTTAACAAAAATATGAAATAAAAAATGTTTGTTACAGGTACTCTTTAGAATAAACGAGGTTCCGTGTCATGGTAGGCTGTATAATGCCATTTGCACAAAGCACAGGCAAAATTTCTGCACCTTTGCCTATAGCTGGCGACGTCTCGATATAAGTGAAATATTCTTGACTGGGACGTTAAACCCCATTACTCACTCACTTTTTTTAGTTCTGCTTTATTTTCAGCCAGTCGTAGATTTCGCTGTTTGATTGCGACTGGTGCTTTGGTTGATTGAATGTTGCTTAACGTAGCATCAGCAATTTTTCTAATATTTGCAAAGAGAACTACTTTATTATTCTCTGTGTGTTAATCTATGAACAATTTTGTGTATGCATGTAAAGTGCATGTGTGTTTTACGGTCTGCCTTGTGTCAGCGCTCACTCAGAACAACTTTAAGGTGCTAGCTCACCTAGTCCGTACACCGCAGACAAGCGTACCACTCCCCAGTCCTATTATACTGCTACCAGGTGAACCAGGCCAACGGCAAGGAAAATTCACTTTTCCAAATGTGGTCTAGGCGGAGCTCGAACTCACAGCGATGAGAGACCTTGGATTTGTAGACTGACGTCTTGTCCATAAGGCCACCGCTGCCTCAACTGATGCTTTGGCAAAACTCGATTGCATTAAATCACACATAAGTTTGTGTCCCTTTAAACTTAATATGATTTTTAAACATTTTATTTGTGTCATTGTAACGAACTAAAACTGACATATGCAAACTTGAAAAAAAGGCAACACATTTCTAGAAAAAAAAATTCTAAGAAAATACTCAAGATTCTAAGGTATACTCTCTCATGCTAAGTATTTCCTCAGCTATATTTTGTTATATATATTTTTATCCTTACGGATATTTTTCAACCTCTTGAAAACAATGGTTCCACAATTTTGGTCTAAGCACTGCTAATGACGAATTGTATTCAGAAACGGGCCGTCTAGTGCTTGAAATTAACACTGATATACTGCATAATAATGGCCCATATGCTAACTTAATTATTTCTTCTATTCATATTTTCAGTTTCTGCGTCAGGATGAAGTCTTCATCAAAGATATATTTTGTATGTATGATGGCCATACTTGTATTGGATACAACCTTCACCGAATGCAAGAAAATGGAGCTTGCCCAGACAGAAATATTGAAACTAGAAGAACGTATGACCAGCGATGAAAGAAAATTGGTTGATTTTTCAACAAATATGGCCATACAGGGTACGTTAATGGCCCTTCAAGTCACCAATCCTTTAGTAGGAATTGTAGCTGCATTTTTTGTAGGAACTCTGATTGACGCTATTTGGCCAAGCAATTCTTACAATCCTATCCGAGCAAATGTACTGAAAGATGTCAGGAATGAAATGAACTATCAGTCACTTGAACGGATGGAAATGAAACTTCGCGACTACAAAAGACAAGTTCAAGACTTGTTTCGGTTTGCTCAGCTTCCAAAACAATATTTAATTGAATGGCAAAATTCTGTCACATCACACGGAGTCAATTTTTACCACCAACTAGGAGTTATAAAAAAATATAAGAAAAAGATGACCCCTTCAAGCTTTGCTTATTTAAAAAATAGGTTGCTAGCCTTGACTACAGACATTGGAAATGACCATAATAATTTTTTCATTCCTAGAGATCCTGCAACAAGTTTAGCCCACTACAGAGAGTTTGCAACCATCGAACTAAATCTCTTAACATCTGAGCTACTTGTACAGGCTGGCAATAACCCTAAAAATAAAGCCATCTTGAATGTTTTGAAAGGAAAAATAAAGTCTGCTGCTGGAAGGCATTATAAATTTGTTCTATGGGCAGCACATAAAGCTTCTGCAAAAGTTGAGGCTCACAAAGGGGACTGGTCAAGATATAACCGAGCCGTTGAATCAGTACTGAGAGAATACCCAATGCAGAAATGGAAAAATCTAGCAGGATTGAGTGATAATAGTAAAAATATAAGGAATGACGATATAGTTTCTCTAAAATTAACGCACTCAAAAGAATCCTGGATCAGTTGCTGGGGATCGGGAAGTAAATGTCGATATAGAAATTGTCCAGGAATCGACAACCCATTCGTTGCCGGAAGTCAGTACAAACATTATTATAAATGTCGCGGGGAAGTATTTTGGATTTTCGGGGACCTTCGCGGAGGTAAGGATTATATCAGAAATTGTGACAAGGTTGCCCTCAGATATTCCTGGTGGAGTAATAGGAACGCTGGGTATTGGATAAGTACTAACGAAAATTTCTGGAGCGGTAGATTTTACAACACTCGCACATGCCCTGGTCGCAGCTTTTTCAACAGCCAATTTTCCGGCAGATGCTTTAATGAAGTATTTACTTTGAATGTCAAAGGTAGAAGATGTGGCGATATTTTACAGGACAGAGATGCTATCACACTGAAAGATCTCAGTGGAAGATACCTTGGCGGATACAGGTCATTACACCCGACAAAATCTTCACATCGCGTTTTGCGGATATATAAACTATATTCGTTGATAAAAAGCTATCACTGAAAAGAACACTGGTCTTTTGATCAAAGAATAAATATTAAATATAAACTGATGAATGTTGTAATTGTTTATTTAATTTGAAAAATCCGATCAAGCATGATGAAATAAACGCGTCTGGGAACAAATCACAATCAAAAACAAATACACAAATCCATGACCAAATCGCAATCATAAAAACAAAGCGACAACTTTGCAAATTGGTAAACCAAAATAAACTTACCGATCCATGTCCATTTAAGCAAAGTAAAACCCTGAGGCTGGATGCTCCAGAAGTGGTAAGAACAAGTGGCGTAGCTAGAAAAGAATGAATGTACAAGCCTGGTGCCAAAAGTAACACATGGCGCGTTGACCCCAGGCGGTTCGGGGGCATGTTCTCCCGGAGAATAGAGAAAAAATAAAGCAAATTTAGGAAAATGTACACAGCTTATTATCCGAATTAGACGAACAGAATTTTGCTGCTTTTTCACGTCAGCAGTTTGTCAGTACAGGTGTACATTTGTCAGTATATTCTAAACAATAATTGAAAAGTTAAAGACTGCATATAGTCACCAGTTCTAGTAATACTGATTCAAAGATAAAGTTTATTCTAACATGACCTGCGTTTTCCTTCATATGAAACATGAAGAAGCCAGCCGTGGTATAACAAACGATATACCCATCGCTGTTCCGTTTAAATGACGTACTCCCTTGCTTATCTTATGACGTCATGCTATGTGTCGCGAACAATAGTTGTGACGTAATTTTCATTAAAAAAATCATTAATTTCAATGGCGGTAATTTCAACAGCCAAATTGTTTCAATATGTACTTCAGAAGAAAGAGTTCGCAATGTTTATTTCAATCCTTTTTATCTAAGTCATGTTAGAATTGAAATGATCAACATTTACCCATGGTATATCGTCGAATAATACACTGGCCGTCGTTTACATGCGGCGAATATATCGCTCGGTAGCAAAGCCAACTCGTGATATATTCTTCCGCATGTGAACTCAGGCCCGTGTATTATTCGACGATATACCACGGGTAAATGTTGATTATTTCTTAAATAATCCACTTTTTCGTAATATAATTATCTTATTTTCCATTTGTACACAATGGCAGATTGAATTGATTTTAATTTTTTATAAAAAAAAAAATACGTACAAGCACATGATTATTGACTTATATGCACGCTACGCCACGGAGTTCCTCCTGTTGAGCTAGCTAAAACCCACATGTAAAATCGATAATTTAGAATGAAAGAAAATGTAACTATGGGACGTCAAATATATCTAGGGTAATTTTGGATAGAGAGACATTACTTATAAACAATATTGTGATGACGGGAATAATTTATAAATGCTTCACTAAGTCCTCGATTCATCTGAAATTTATTCTGATCAAACACAATCATGTCAACTTCAAAACTGTCAAGTTCAGTAAAGCATGTAACCTTTTGCTAGGGAAATGAGACCGGGTGTCCTGGAAGGGTAAGTAACTCCTGTCTAGCTAGCTGTTGAAATTCAAAACAAACATACTAATCAATATCCAAAAACAATCACAAAGCAAAGTGAAAACTTTGAAGATGGCAAATGAAGTTAAACATTGTTTCCCAATTAACATGTTATGGTAGAATGTGTTCCCACTACGAGGACTTTGTTCAACGAAGCAGGCTGCTCGCAAATCAATTGCTGATCCAGGGATATTGCAAGCCAAGGCTTATCAAGGCCCTGAAAATTTTTCATGGCCGTCATCACAATATCGTTGATAAGTTTGATGTCACTGTGTCCAGAATTGCGCTGGATATATTGGACGTCCCATAGTTCCATGTTCCTTTCACACAATTTTGATTTCATATTTGGCGGGTGTAGCTAGCTAAACAGGATGTGCTTACCCTTCCGGAGCTCACGACCTCACTTCCTTGGTAAAAGTTCACTTGTCTTACCTAACTTGTCAGTTCCAAAGGTTTTACTTTGCTTCTGGATTGTGATTCGGACATGGATTATTATGTTTGTTTTTTATTAAAATTTCCACCAAGGAAGTGAGACCGCGTGCTCTGGAAGGGTCAATAAAATTTGTTCCTTATTAATGATCTAGTTTCCCTAGGCGGATCGATGTGGTTGACGTGAAACTTGGTTAAATTCTGTCTGATTGGTCTATCAATTTCAAGGTCACGACCTCTGTAAATTTTTAGAAACATCGAAATTCCATGTCATTCGACGGATTTAGTTATTTATTTTAATGCAAGAATGAAGAAAGAAAATATTGTAAATTTAAGAATTGACTAAAATTTTTCCTTGGTCATAAAGTAATAAACCAGATTTTAAAATAAGAATTCTGAGAATTGGATTATTTAGATTTTGTCGATTTAAGATCTGCTTGTGCTTAGTGTACCACTGCGGTAGCTCAGTAGGTAGAGTGCTCGCTCCGTAAGTGGGAGGTTGAGGGTTCGAAATCCGCCCGGGTCTGACCCAAAACTTGAAAGTGGGTAGTGACTGTTCTTTCGCCAAGCACTTGGCATTACGAGTCACGGTTCTTTCAGATGGGAACGAGGTCACGTGTCACGAAGGGCTTGGCACGCTTAAGAACCCCGCTGTATAATGCCATCATCGCAACGCACAGGCAAAATTTCTGCACTTTCGCCTACAGCTGGCGAGGTCTCGATATAAGTGACATATTCTTGACTGGGACGTTAAAAACCATTACTCCTTTTAACTCGTGCTTAGTGTACCTCGCTATCCGTTCAGAGCATCTGGTCTCGCATCCAGGTTCACTTGTTCCTAGCCTACGGTGCATAGGGAAAAAAAAGCAAAAGATTCGAAATTAGATTCGAAAAATCAAGAAGAAACATACCAATTCATGTCCAAATCACAATTCCAGAGCAAAGTTAAAACTTTGAAACTGATAAATAAGGTTAAACACGTGAACTTTTGTGCTCCAGAAGGGTAAACGCCCCATTTTAGCTAGCTACACTCCTATGTGTGTAATCAAAATAGAAAGTATAAGGAGCATGGAACAATATTGTATGTCAAATATATCCAGGGTACTAGTAATCTTGGTCACAGACACGTCATACTTATCAACAGTATTGTGATGAAGGCCATAAAACTTTTCAGGGCTCCGATTTGCCTAAGTTTGCTTTATCCCTGAGTCCACAATTTGTTTGTTAACAGTTTGCTTCCTTGTATAAAGCTCCAGTATTGGGAACAAGTTCTACCATAGCATTTTATTTCTGAATTCGAAACAAAATAAGCTATAAGCAGGAGAAGCAGGCAAATTGCTGCACAGGAAAGAAAAGTTAATAGAAATATTGAAGTCATCAAGGTTGTCATACAGCTTCAAATGTAGCGCCTTTTGTGAGTGTCATAATTGAAATATGTCTAAATATGAAATAAAACTTGAAGAATCAGTCGTTACATATTCTTTATTTCAAACAAATGTTAGAAAAAAGTAAGTTTAATCTAAACATCATAAAACAAAAATAAAACAGAAAAGAAAACGCAAAAATACATAAAATAAAGATTATGTAGTGTGTGTGTGTGTATGTGTGTGTGTGTGTGTGTGTGTGTTAATACCATCATGATTAAAACACACAAAATATATTTTCCATCATAGTATTTGAAGATTGCATACGGTTTAAATCTCTGAGTTAAAAATTCATTTTATCTAAAAATATAATAATAAAATTCATGGTTATTAATTATGTACAAAATACAGAAATAATGTTTTCAAACGTTTTAGAAAATGCACTATTTAAAGGTTCCGCCTACCAGAGAAAGGCAGGTTTGGATTGAGATGAGAAAGTTGTTTAATCGCAGTACGAGATTATGATTCGGGGGTGGAGACACCAGAGGCAGCCCTGGATATTTGCACCTAAGTATTTAACTATTGCATACGGAAAATTACATAGTCGAATCTGCCTAAAAGACCGCATGCTTTAAATGGCCAGTAAAATTTTATCTCCATTGCTTTTTTATTCATATTACTTGAAACTATATGCAAGACCCATTGGTCAATAAAGGTCACTTTCACTGGTTCCATTGTTGGACCTTTATAGAGAGGTATGACAGTAATTTTATTTCTTTTTATTGGAAATTTTTGATACTAAAAACCACAGAACTATGCAACTATTAATATTCAATCATTGTTTTTTACTAGAATTAAAACTAAAGGCCATTTTACCAACTGTCAAAGTATTCATTAATATTGTACCACTGCTGTAGCTCAGTTGATAAAGTGATCGCTCCGTAAGTGGGAGAATGTGGGTTTGGTCCCCGACCGAGTCTGACCCAAGACTTTCGTCAAGCTGTAGGCATTATTTCGAATGGTAACTTAAAATAAACGAGGTGCCGTGTCACGATAGAGAACCCTGCTGTGTAATGCCATCAGCACAAAGCACAGACAAAAATTCTGCGCCTTCGCCTGTAGCTGGCGACGTCACGATATAAGTGAAATATTCTTGACTGGGACGTTACACACCATTACTCAACTCAACCTATTAAGATTCTGCAAAAACATGTTCTTTCTACAATTAACAAGAATTGACGTATCGCCGGCACGTTTTGATGTTCCGACATTGGCCGCCCTCACTGTACCAAGCAGCGTTACGGCAACTAATGACTGCTTATGTCAGTGACGTCATTAAATGGCAAAATTCAGGCCGAGTTTTCATTCTTTTTGCTTGTAATTCAATCATGCCGGACCTTTGTCGGAAAAATGTGGGCGTGGCCGGCGATCCGTCAATTAAACTTTTGTCAACCTGTTCTGATAATACATGTATAATGACCTTTAACCTTTAATACAGAAAAGGTTAAAGTTAACAAAAATAAACAGTGGACGGAATTATATTTCTTCTAGTTTGTATATTAAAGTCACAATGACGTTTTTTATCGCTTTAAAATGCTGATTACCTTTGTTATAAAAACTAGTTTCACTTTTTTGATTTTTATATCTCCAAAGCACATCTGTGTCATGTTGATGTTTTAGATCCGCGTCATTTAGAATCTTCATCTTTATTGTCTGTTAAAATTTCTTCGATTTCATCAGAATGTTTGCTTAACCACTTGTCAAATGTGAGTGCACGTGGAAACAGTTTCTTTGTCAATTTTGCATCTCGCTGTGCAATTCCTTTGCAATAAAACTCAAACATGCTTGCTAAATCCTGTGCCCCAGCGAATGTAAACTTTTCATAATCCTTGATTCTAATCTGTAAATGAAGATGAGGCATATCTAAATAGTCTGTTAGTTATAAATTGTCAATTGTGTGTGGGTGGCTGAGCGGGGGCTTCCACTTCCAAAGCACCCGACCCCAGTTCTCTGACACAAGTTCAGTAATACTAAAAAGTATGCTAGTTTCAACGTTTTTTTTTTACTTTGCAATCGGGTTGTAATTTGGACGTGGATTTGTATGTTTGTTTTTTATTAATAATTCTAAATACTCGAAGGCGGTGGATGTGAGTTGATGAACGGGAGCACCAGGCCTCAATCTGGTCCGTGTTGGAATTATCTTAATGCAAATGAAAGCTTATATCAAATCACAACCCCAAAGCAAAGTTAAATCTATGAAAACTACCAAATAAAAATTTACATGTAAACTTCCACCAGGAAAATGAGGCTAGGGGTGCTAGGGAAGGAAAAACACCACTTGTTTAGCTGGCTACACTTGCCATGTTTGTAATCAAAACATAAAAAGAAGGAATATGGAACGATGGGAAGACAAATATAGCTATGACAGTAATTGGTATATTGGTACTCGTAATATCGTGCACAATGTAAACTTTAGGCTCATTTTAATAAACTATCAAGGAAATACAAATGAGCTTTAAGTTGTATTCAGGTACTATCAAAATTAAAGGTGGACCACATTTAAGAAGTCCCATTAAACCATGAGTACCATTGGTACTCTAAATGCCGTTTCTAAATTACACTTTATCAAGGCCCTCAAAATTTTTAATGGCCGCCATCACAGTATTGTTGATAATTTGGATGCCTCTGTATTTGATATATTTGACGTCCCATAGTGTTCCATGTTCCTTTCACACAATTTTGATAACACACGTGGTGGGTGTAACTAGCTAAACAGGAGGTGCTTACCCTTTCGGAGCACCCGGTCTCACTTTCCTGGTGGAAGTTCACGTGTTAACCTAACTTGTCAGTTCCAAAATTTTTACTTTGCTTCTGGATTGTGATTCGGACATGGATTAATATGTTTGTTTTTGATTACGAGTATAAGTGTAATGAAGAATTTTTGCCGCGAATCAGTTTGAGAACCGGGTCATTTAGTACAGGTTATATTGTTGACCCTAACAAACTACCGAATCTTCTTATTATACAAGAATAAACGTAGTGCGAAATATATTAATGAGAGAGAAAAAGAGTGCGAAATATATATTAAGAGAGAGAGAGAGAGAGAGAGAGAGAGAGAGAGAGAGTACAAATCTAACCTTAGGATCTTTAAATTTTCTGTTACCAATATGTTTATTAAAAGATTCAAGCATTGAGTCCATACTGAGTCTGTCTGCCGTTAGTCCCACTATTTTATTTGTATACTGTTTGTATCTTAATAAAATCTCATAGATGCATTCACCGGCATCGTCTACTGACATTGCATCAATCGTGCCTCCTTCCAGTGGCAAAGCTGAAAATGTGAGGAGACGAAAACATTAAACTCGAATTGAAACTTGAAGCAAATTGTTAAGTGAAATATTTATTTATCAAAGTTCTTGTATAAATATAGCTCTGAATCTGACAGTGTTTTACCCTAAAAACTACGATTTCTAATGTGTTTCTGTAAAAGCAAACTAAATTCAACCCCATGCTGTCTACTACAGGTTTACCAATTTTTTTTCAAATTAAACTGAACCCCAATTTCATACCCTAAAAACTACTATTTCTAATGTGTTTCTGTAAAAGCAAATTAAATTGACCCATCTTGTCAACTACAGGTTTACCAATTTTTGCTTTCAAATTATTTGAATCCCAATTTTAAATAATGTGCAATTTCAAATTGCAAAGTCTATCACAAAAAGGGCAATTTGTTTTTTTATAAAAACAGAAAGAAAAGTTTTAAAATGCGTTTAACCTAACACACAATAAAGATATTAATTAAAACCTTTATCATCTCTTGTTTGATTGGAGATGCTCATCTAGTCAGTCAGCCATAGAAAACCTTAATACTGGCACAAAGTGCTCTTCACTATAATCGACTACACGACCGCTAACAGTATTGTTAAAGTAATTATTATAAAAGATAAAATAAAGTTTACATGCGTTTTATGTTTTTAGAAAATTCCTGTACAGTCAAACCTGTCTATAAAGGCCACCCAAGGGAACCATGTGGCCTTTATGGGCAAGTGGCTTTTATATACATATTCAAAAAAAAATAGAATAAAGCACAATTGGAATGCAATTATACTGGCCTTCATAAGCAGGTGATCCTTATATAGAGGTCGCCTTTAAGGCAGGTTGGACTGTATAATAAACTGCTGCAAAGTTGGTCCAATTATTTAACTTATATAAGCTCAAGCTATACTTTGCTCTTTCACTATTGTCAACTTAAACACCATTGGCTGGCAGATATTTTAGAATAGTGAACGCTAAACATGATGGGAGTTTTGTTTCTGGGCGAATGTTCACCCACTGTAATTTTATTGTGTACAGATTTAAGCACAAATTATATTTTCGGTAAATTCACGTTGAAATTCACGTTGATTAGAATAGGGTAAAACTAATTGATCAAAATATGCACTTTGATTGTATTTAATTTGGCGAAGGATTTAAATTAGCGCTATTGTATCATCAATAAAAATCACTAAAATTATACTCTATTCACTCAGACTAGCAAAAAATTGGCTGGAGATGTTTCAAGGTAATTCACACCTTCTAATTAATAATTCAATCTTAATACTACCTTGTGACTTAAACATGTGTACTTTGTATAGGTAAACAACATTGACCTGTCTGCTTGACCTTTGATTTAAATATTCATAATGGACAGGTAAATGTAAGGAATAGGGATCATGCGTGTATATTTCGTCTACCCGATGTGAGCACTAATCATCGGCAATGTGTATATGTATTAACTGCGAATCCTAACACTACCTATGTATTGTGTGGACCCTCCTATACGAATATTCAAAATGGAAGGTCAAACGGACATGTCAATGTTGTTTACCTATAACACATGTGAGTATTTATAAACATCAATATAAAAAGTAACTATAAAAACTATAGCTGTAAACTTGGAATGTTGTGTATAATTGATATAATTTCACATTTGATTACAGTTCGCCCATCTTTTAGAACATTTACAACACCTTGCTCTTGGTTACCTGTTTGTAAATAAGCTCACATGGTAGAGTTAACTATTGGTTATTAATGAGACGGTGTGTGTTTACCTTGAAACATGTCCAGCCCATTTTTGCTTGTCTGGGTGAATTAACTATAGTATATCACTACAGTATCTTAATTTTAAAGCCCTGGATAGATGCAAAAAATATAAAGATTTTCAACTTACGTAATGCAAACACGCCATGCTTTATTTTATGTGGTTTAAATATTGACGCGAAATTCTCGTACCAAAATGGCAGCCGCACAATTGTGTAACTTAAACCTGAAATAAAAGAGGATAATGCAGATATTGAATTAAGTGTATCATTAAAAAATTCTATTATCGATTTCAAATTCCTGGAAAGTCCTAAGTTGATACAACGTTCAGACAAAAACAGAACCATTTTTATTAACAATTTTAACAAGTCTAATACCAGTCCAATACTGAAAGTTACAAATGGAAAATATTGGAAACAGCTAGACTGAACAACATAAGCTGTGAGATCAGAAGAAGAAAATAGAACTGGCTGGGGCACATACAGAGGAAAGATGGAACAAATGACTGCAAGACAGCACTAAGGTGGCATTCAGAGGTGAAAAGAAATAGGGGAAGATCTAAGTCCACATGGAGGAAAACAACCGAAAAGAAAAAAACGCCGCCGGATGGACCAATTGGGACAACAAAACCCGCAGCGAAAAACAGGCAAAACGGAAAGATAGCATTACGGCCTTATGCGCCTTCTGGTGAGGAGAGAATTAAGATAATAATACCAGTCCACAGCCATGCAGTCGTGTATATCTAGGACTGTCATATAAAAACATAACAATCCATGCCCAAATCACAATCATAAAGCAAAGTGAAACATATACGGCAAAATAGCAACTTTCAAACGGAATAACTCAGTTTAACAAATGAACATCCACAAGGGAAGTGGGGTCAGGTGCTTCTTAACAAATATGAATGATTATCATGTTTAATGCTGCAATAAGTCATCTATGATTTACATACGAGCTCATTGAAGACGTTCCAGTGATCGTATTTTTATGCCATTAATGTTTGTTTAGATGACATCGAAATCAATCATACCAATCGATGTCCAAATCTAAATACCAAAGCAAAATAAAAACTTTAAAACAGACAAATGAAGTTCAACACATGAACTTAAATCAGGGAATGTGTATAGGTCTTCCGGTTCATCAGAAGAAGTAATTTAAGTGATTTTACACCTAAGGTCACGTTTTCAGCCATTGTGACCTTGAACATTAATCAAGGTCAACGATTTTAGCAATCTTTAAAAGACATTTCTCGTTGATAATTCCACCTTAGTTTCATCAAAATCTGTCAAACAGCAGTTCAGGAGAAGAAACTGTTTAAGGTAGTTCCATACCATAGTGACGTCGTAGTTTTGTGCGTACGGTCGAAATGTCTGATTTGACGTCTTTTTTATCTATGACGTCACGAATATGTGGTCTTCGGCGCCTACAGAATTATGGCGGGAACGCTGTTATGCTATTATTCAGTAGAATAATTTTCTGCATTTACAAAAGATTAGAATTCACAATACCAATTCTGTGCACTATTTTTAAGAAGAAAATGTATATTGTACATAACGGAAATTAGGTAGATTTATACTTTTGAGAGTACTATTCCAAATAATTGAAAGATTTGAGTACATGTTTAAATTTTGAAGACGATATTTTAAATGCCGGTTTGTTTTTTTTTCGGTGACTTTAAATACAAATAATGGGATACAAACTGGCGATTCTTCAATAAACATACTGTATAATATTTTTTTCTTGGTGCCAAATCTAGTAGTTTGACTATGCTCTTGATTGGCGCGTTTCATTCAGCGGCCTAGAATCAAGAACGCTTCATCAATGTATACGAATCCCCTTTCCACTTTAACTGAGCTGTGTTGGGTAACGGTTGCTATGGGTTTCATGGATGACAGACCATATGATATTTCAATTAGTTTTTTTCACAACTAATAGCTCACAATCAGTGATTTTGTTTATTTGTTAATACCAAACGAAAAACATTGAGTTCATATGGTATACTAGGAAATTATTAGTAGCTTCTTACGTAAGGAGAGTGATGCTTTTTTCTTGTTTCAGGATTTTGATGCCATTTTATGAAAAAAGTAGCTGACGACCCCTTATTTTTTTTTTTTCGAAAATTAAACTTATATATTCATGTGCAATATATGTGAAAATCAGGGTCGTATTCGACTTAGTTTTTTTAAAATCGACAAATTAACGAAAGGGGTGTTACTTTTAGTTTCCGGAATTTTAATGTTCTCTTAATAGGTGGCGCTGTAGAAAAATACCACGTGACCGGAAGTAAAATTCCATGGTACAATAAATCTCCATAACAGAAGACATGGTTAATTTGAATGCAAGACACTTTTGGTTTCTAAGCATGACAAAAAAATATTAAAGCTTATTTGTTGATAACAGTAGTTAAAATTTGAACATTTATGTCGTGAAAATGGCCACCAGTGTCGGCGCTTCAGAACTTCTTAAGGAAGTCGAATACCTGCCCTGAAATTTTGGCATGTTGAATGGTTTATGCCCATGTACAACATATCAAAATTTCAATATGTGTTTTCAGGCGATTTGTAAAGTATGGAACTACCTTAAGTTAAGTTTACGGACGCAATCATGCACACACGCAAATAAACACGCCGAATCATACCATAATCTCGGGATGTCTATAGTCAGGTGAGCCAATCATCAATGCTAAAAATTATATGATTACCTAATGCAGACATAATTATTTGTAATAAACAAATACAAACATACTTATCCATGTCCAAATAACAATCCAGAAGCAAAGTAAAAACTTTGGAACTGACAAGTTAGGTTAGACACGTGAACTTCCACCAGGGAAGTGAGGCCGGGTGCTCCGGAACGGTGAGCACCTCCTGTTTAGCTAGCTACACCCGCCATGTGTGTAATCAAAATTGTGTGAAAGGAACATGGAACTATGAGACGTCAAACATATCCAGGACAGTCCCGGACACAGAGACATCAAAACAAATACAAACATACTGTCCCGTGTTCAAATCAAAATCCTTAATGTAAAGTAGACTTTAAAAGATGAGAAATAGTACTTTACAAGTTACACCCACAACATGTAAAATCAAAATTGGGAATGCAGGTGCTTGGAAACAATACATATAATGTAAATGTATGTAATTTCGCGCGTATTTTTTTCGCGGTATGGAAAATTGAGACATAAATTTTTGCGTTTTCTAAACATGCACTATGACACAATAAGCATAATATAATTTTCGTTTGGTATTAATTTTCGCGCAAAACAAACGACCGCGATATAAGCCAAGATTAGTACACCCCGAAAATAAATAGTTTACAGTATTAGGTATGTATAGAATTATCCATAGCCAGCTCATATACATTACAATTATCAATTCACATTGTTATAACTAAAAAGCCGGTGTATCAGCACAAACATTGGCACTTTGCATAAAGCTGATTGTTCCGTAACTATATTTTAAACGCTAATTTTTTAACTTTACTAAGTGAACATACAAGAAATGTAGGACTTTTAAATCTACATTGCAAAATGAGGGCATTTAAAATTATACCACTGGCTATACAATTAAACCATTATGGAAAATTCTCCACACATGCTTATTTCAATTGACGAATCGCCGGCCACGCCCACAGTGTTCCGACAAAGACCCGGCGCATGCTTGAATTACACATAATAAGAATGAAAACTGGCGCTGAATTGTGCAATTTTATGACGTCACTGACACTAGAACGTCATTAGTTGCCGTGACGCTGCTTTGGTATCGTGATAGCGGCCAATGTCGGAACATAATAGGCGTGGTCGGCGATACGTCAATTAACTGTTATGGACGTAAATATGAAGGAACACGTGTTAGCAACAATCCAAGTTAAAAAAATTATCAACGCATGCAAATTATCTCCAGCACCAGGTTTATCGTAAATATACATGCATGAAACAATCAAAATTGTAAAAACAGCAGTTATTTCTCTAATAATTTAATTTTTGAATGTGCTACGTGATATATGTCCAATAATTCTGTCTGTTTATTGAATGATGAGCGGCAATCAAGAACAAACATAACAATTCATGTCGAAACCACAATCGCAAAAAGCAAAATAAACTTTGAAAAAATGTTAAACATCCATCATAGAAGTGAAGTGAGGCTGAATGCCCTATGAAAGGTAAGCACCTCTTGGTAAGATATATAGCTACAACCGCCAGGTGTAGAATCAAAATTGAGATCGGAAGAAGCACAGAAATATTGGATGTCATACATTTTAGACTTTCAAATTTTCAATGGAATTTTTAATCGTTACAATACATAAGTGACAAAAAGGAATAAGTGAATGTCATTATAAAAGAGAATAACATTCAATTAAAACAATTTAAGTATTGAAGTGTTGTCTTTGACTTCTAATTCTTCTTACTTAGACAAACATATTAAATACATGTAATTTAAAACATGTTTTCCATGCTGTTATACGCAAGCCAAAATTTTTGTTTTTCAACGTGTACATACAACATGCATATATGGTTGTTAAGTAAAATGACATAATACGTCATAAATAACAACAAAAATAATACTGAAATTTAATTTACACAATTTCAAAATCATTGTTGCTGGGTTTTTTTTATTTCCAAAGTTTTATGTTAATAATTACTGGGGTTAAATGACTTGTAATTATATTCTCATAAACACTGTCGTTAAAACATTTTTGATATACCTTAACCACACAATTTAAAAAAAGGCCTAACGTCTCCTGTTTTATTGGATATGTTCATCAAGATCGCAAATGTGAAATGTTTAAAAGAAGAGACCGGTTGATTGTTTGAATGGGGTTGTAGTGAAGAATTTTCAATTATATCGAGACTTCAGCAACTAAAATCACAATGTAAGACATTTTGTCCTTTGCAGAGCATATATGGCTATTCACAGTGAGAGTTCTTTAGCGTGCCACGGCTTCCGCGACATGGAACATGGATGGTTAAGGTCTCCTCTGAAAGACCCCGTCACTCTCAATTCAAAATCTGACGTGCTTCGCAAAAATTTGCAACAGATATGGTCCAGTTCACCCACCTATGAACCGGACACAGGTGAAATGTGACAACTAGCTATTAAGACGTATTCAATAAAAATAAATTTATTTAACATTGCAAGAAATTTTAAGTGTTTTACCTCCAAGTACAAATTCCATCAATATTGTTCTACACATGCACTAAGACTAAAGATGAGCATGCATATGTGGCAAGTGCGTTTATCAAAAGGGCTTCTTTGGTAATCATTCATAACTCACTTAACCTCCGTAGAAATATCACATATTCATGTTTGTGTTAATAATTATTCTCGTTTTAATATATGTATTTGTGAAATTTAGCCAAGAGATTGCAAAATAAAACGTCATTTTAGCTTGTAATGAATTCATGTTTTATTCTGAATATGAATATGTAATTTGTATAGTGATATATATTTTAAAAAAACCTGTTTTTTTTTATCAAGTTCCAAATGTCCATATCTCTTTTTTATCATCCAAAAAGTTTTAAAATGAACATACAGAAGGTGAATTTTATGCATTTCCAAAACCAAAAAATATTTTATAAAAGTTCTCAAGGCAAACATGTAATACGTATACTTTCATAATAAGTAACAACTATATAGTCAACCCTGTCTATAAAGGCCACCCAAGGGAACCAGTAAAAGTGGTATTTATGGGCAGGTGGCCTTTATATAGAGGTGGTCTTTACGGCAGGTTGGACTGTATATAGTTAACAAACATAAATAATTTAGTGTATAACTTAAACGTTGTGACAAAAGCGCATGTGCGTAAAGAAATAATGTTGACTAAGATGCTTACCACAGTTTGTGTCTTCGTTGATGCCTCAATTGATTAATGCACCTTATATAACTTTCAACAACTATATTTATATTCTTTATAAACATTTAATTATTTTTTATCACGCACTTACACATAAAAAACAAACATACTAATCCATGTTCGAATCACAATCCAGAAGCAAAGTAAAAACTTAGGAACTGACAAGTTAGGCTGGAAACCTGAACTTCCACCAGGGAAGTGAGGTTGGGTGCTCCGGAAAGGTAAGTACCTCCTGTTTAGCTAGCTACACCCGCCACGTGTGTAATATGTACAATACGCCAGTAATCTTTGAAGTGTGTATAGAAGTAATAGTGACCGATACGCTTGCCACAGATTAATGCTTTAATTATTTATTAGATTATCTTTACATAACATGTAACCACTATATGGTTTATAAACGTAAACTTTTTTGTCTAGCACTTAAATGTTATGGTGACCGATATGCTAACCACAGATTGATGCTTCAATGATGTATTTACATATAATAACAACACTAGACGGCCGTTTCGGAATACAATTCCTCATCAGTAGTGCTTGGACCAAAATTATGAAACTAAAATTGTTATCAAAATGTTGAAAATATACCTAAAGGACCAAAAGAACATATTACCAAATTAAGTTAAGGAAATACTTTTCATGAGGGAGTATGTCTTAGTTTTTGAGGAATTTCAAAATCTAGTATCATTTACCAAGCTGCTAACCACTATGGTTTATTCTACATCAATCATTTAATTAATGAACTTCATAAATCATATAATGATAAGCACATATTAATATCATATAAATGTTATCTAAAATGCAATCCTTCTAGCTACGGTATTCAGTAAAACAATAAACAAAAGGTTATTCCTAATAGGCATTCAAAATGGGTGGTACAAATGGAAAATAAAAAATGTCGGGTATCATGACAAAAACTTAGGCGATTTTCACATGAAATAGGCAAACAACAATGATCTGTCGGCTGACCTTCCATGAGGAATATCCGCCAAATACTTGGAAAATGTTTGGATTCGAAGTTAATATATACAGGGCACGTTTGTTTTTCCCAATATGTAGACGAATACATTTATCTATAAGGAACGAATAAATGTACTTATTTATTGAATAAATGTCCATAATATTTCAATTTTCAATTAAAGGTAGAGCAATTAGGTCAATTGTGGTTGCCTACAATTTTTAATTACGTAAGAAATGAAAAATTTGCAAATACATGTTTTCAAACTGTTAAAGCACAGTAACTAATCAAACAATTGTTTTTTTATCAAATTCAAACATCTAGTTACAAAACAATAGCAAACTGAAAACAACATATAAAAACTTGATAAGTTGTACACCAAAACCAATTACGTTATTTTAAAATCACAAATATGAAACAATGTCGAAAAAATCACAAATAAATTCATATACATTTGTAGCGAGGCTAATAAACAAACGATATACATCTATCTATTACGTTTTAAGTTTTGACCTTAAATTTGGAATCAATCCAATTACATATTATTTCAGTTTTAATTTTACATCACTAGGCGGTCCTTTCGGAATACAATTCCTCATCAGCAGTACTTGGACCAAAATTATCAAACCAAAATTGTTTTCAAGATGTTGTTGAAAAGATACCCAAAGGACCAAAATTTGTTTAATTTTATCAAATTAAGAAAAGAAAATAGTTTACATGAGGGAGTATACCTTAGTCTTTAAGGATGTTTTAACTAGCAGCATATTTAGACAATAGTATATCTTTGACAATAATACACAAATATTGCCTACTGTAATGTCTTAGGGGCGAAACAATGAAAGTCTTTGGCATTAAGTATTGGGTTGAAATGTTCATAACCGCACGGCTATGAAATAATTCTTTCTGCTTCATTATGACACTGTCCTATTGCTTAAAATGTGTTTTATTTTTCTATTTGTTTACATTTTGGTTTAACAAATCCTGTTTTGTATACATCATACCATGTATTTTTGGACAATAATAGCAAATGGGCGATTACGTATCGCACCATTTTTCATTTTAGATTCTAAATCTGTGGCACTTTATTTAAATAATTTCGACCATGAGTAACGCAAAATTCGAACTCACAGTTTGTCCATACAAAAAGGTTGTATATATAAATAGCCTAGGTTATGTCAAGAAACCCAACAACCAAATTTGAAACAAAATGTAAACGAAAATGATAAAATTTAACAAGCCTTTACTTACCATTTTCCGCTAATTTGTCTAAATATAATCATTTTATATTCTCTTATGAATTTAAATAGATAGCTTTCGGGAGGAGATGAACAAAAAGGTTTAAAACGAGAAGGGCGTGTTCCAATTATTATTTTGGGTGTTTTATTGTATGAAGGTAAATTGATAGGTTTGGCATAGAACAGTGCACACGAGAAATGTCGTTGTAAAAATCCCAAATGGTAAATATGGAACGATGGCCATAAAAGGCAAGTATTACCATTCTTAGGATAAACACTTATTGAGAGGGAGGAATGTTTTCTTCTTTGGGCGATGAATTCTCCATATATTGAATTGTAAAGCTATTTCAAAATTTGAAAATATTTATTATTGCATATAATTAAGACAATGTCAAATAAAATCTTTGTTCGTTAATTACAGTATGGCCTTTGGTCTTGTATAGATGTTAAATAAGACTGATACGACCAAAATGATTAAAATCGGCATTGAATTATGCACAAGAAGAGCTAAGCTATTGACAAACGCAAAGTTTATAAAGAAAGGTTATAACTAAATTGTTGTGCTATATTGACCTGATTTAAAAGAACATCTCAAAAAAAACCCTAAAGACAATGTCATAACTCAAAACCTAGATCCTCGCTGGCGGTTAGAAACCATATCCCAATACCAAACTAGTAGTGAAATCCAAAACATATAACAAATGCATATAGGTAAAATAGGTCATTACCATAACCTTTCATCTTGGCCTCATTTTAAAATGTACGTAGAAAAATATCAAAACTATAACCCCCATCTTATTATCTTTAAATATATCCAAGCTATATCAATTCAAAGTTCTCAAACACACCTTTCCATGTCCAAAATTAAAATTCCAAAAGCACAGAAAAAACTTTGAAAACTGGTAAATTAAATTAAAACATATGAACTTCTACCAGGGACAAAAGTATAATGGTCAAAACATAAGTTACAACCATGGCCCCATTTTAAACATCACAATAAACCTTAATATCAACCATTCAGATAGACGTATAGCTGTGATATTTTAAGAAATGTACTGCAATCTGTACGTTTGAGCCCCTATCTGGGCCTTGGAGAATGTGGCTTATCAATTAAGAATACCTAAAGGCACATCTTAACCACCCAAAAATTGTTCGTTTGTGCTATTAAGAGGATCCGTCAAAGAGTGTGAGAAAAATAGGAAGGAAGCCAAATAATAACTAGACTGGATACAACATTGTGTTTGGGAATTGATTCCTGAATTTATTCGTTACTTATTTTGTTATAAGGTATGTGTAGTTCTCGTTATTTTTCAATATAAAATAGTGAAATATATGTGTAGTCTACACTCCTAGAAAATTCGTCCTCATTATTTTTCAATACAAACGAGTGAAATATATATGTAGTCTAGATTCAAAGAAAATTCGTCCTCATTATTTTTCAATATAAAAAAGTGAAAATTTATGTGTAGTCTAGACTCAAAGAAAATTCGTCGTAATTGTTTTTCAATACAAAAGAATGAAATGACTCAAAAAGAAAATTGGTCGTCATTCTTTTTCAATTTAAAAGAGTGAAATAGATATTAAGCCTACACTCCCAGAAACTTTGTCCTCCTTATTTTTCAATACAAAAGTATGAAATATATATGTAGTCGCGGCTCCCACAAAATTCACCTCATTATTTTTCAATATAATGTGTACTCTAGACTAAAAGAAAATTCGTCCTCATTTTTTTCAATTTTCAAGAGTGAAATATATGTGTAGTCTACACTCCTAGAAAATTTGTCTTTATTATTTTTCAATACAAAATAGTGAAATATATATATGTATGTAGTCTAGACTCCCAAAATATTCGTCCTCTTTATTTTTCAATACAAAATAGTGAAATATACATTTAGTCGTCATTATTTTTCAATTTTCAATACAAATAAGTGAAATATACGGGTATTCTAAAATTCCCGACAATTCGTCCTCACTATTTTCCATAGAAAAGGATGAAAAATAAGTGTAGTCTACACTAAAACTTCGACCTCATATTTGTTCTTCTTTATACAAAACAGTGTAAGATGTGTGTATTCAAGACTAAAATATGGGCCTCGTTATTATTTTTCAATACATAAGGGCGAAATAAATGTGTGGTCTAGGTTGAACAAAATGTAAGCAAAAAATGATAAATTTAACAAGCCTTTACTTACCGCCATTTTCCGCTAATTGGTCTAAATATAATTAATTCATATTCTTTTATAAAAATATTTATCAATATTTTTTCAAAAGAGTTAGCAATAACGGGATAAATATTTTTCATGTATCAAAATAAAGAGAAAATAAACGGTTAGAAATTAGTTATATTTTATTTATGAGACAAAAACTATTTCAATTTAACAAATGTATTATTTGTATCTTGTGCCTCACGTTTAGAATAAATTCCTTTGAAAATGACATTCAATAAATTAAAGTTCAAAAATGGTGCATATTGCGAAAAAACATTTAAGTTTAATGACGGGCCCAAACGGTATATCTTGAGCAACTTATAATGAAATTAGAAGATTGTTATAACTGAGATAAATATGTTCAAGACTAAGGAAATCATGATTTGAAATAAAAACAATTTGTAACTAAAATGCAAATAAAAAAACAAACTAAACCTTTTCAATGTTATTTTGCTAAGAATGTCAACTATTTTCATTTATATTCACAATTCCAAACAAAATGTATGCACTGTTTGATTATGTGCCAGTTTATTTATTTTTTTTTCATTTATAAAAATATTTTGATATTAAATGAAACACAATAATTATCGAAAGTTTCACCTATAAAAATGTTTACTTTGGGTATAGTCTAAAAATAAATGTTGTTGACATGTTATATGAAAACATTCGATATTAACGAAATAAAGACACGTTTAGCAAAAAAATTAACTCTTGAACTGACCACACCTATATAGATGTAAATATTTTGAAATCTAACTTTTTCCGAAACAAAATTGCTGTTTCTCTATTTTTTTCTGTAACGTTTAATGATGTAATGCTTAAGTTCCCGGTCAATCAGCACAATTATATATAAAAATTACCAATTACACGAAACAATCATACAACATTAAAATATATATCATACCAAAAACTTAGCAAAGACGATAAAAACCACATACTGCAATTAAATTCATCCTTTCCCAGATTTGATTGCGGTTGTCTGGTGTAGGTTGAACAATATATATACTAGACAAACAGCGACAGCATGAGCAGTACCTGAAAATGCGCATCTGTTGTCCGGCCAACAAGTACAATGGAAACAATTTAGTTTAAAGTAAATATAACTAATTTAAATACGGCTTCGTTTTGGTAGTGATCTTCAAAGGTTATTTAATTTAAACAATATTTTATTCAAAAATGTTAAAAAGGATTGGACAGATCGTCGAAGGTTGCTTCCAGAATAAATGTAAAAATTATTACTAAACCTGTTTTGATATTGCAGCTCTAGACGGCATTTTTAAAAAAGAAATAATTTCTTACTAGTAGTGGTCAGACAAAATTTCATGATGTTGATATGAGAAAATAGGAAGCCCAAAATTTTAATACTAAATCCACCTAAGGCAATACATGGAACGATTAAGTAAAACGCAGGGGTCTTACCAGTTTTGGGGACCAAAAATATAGGAAAAATAGAAATATAGGGTTAAAATTATAGGAGTTTTAACTAAAATTATAGGAATGTTTTTATATAGTGTAGACATAAAAAATACACCCATGTCCTCCTTTCTTCTCCTTTAGTAATTTCCTTTACTTCCTTTTACTATCAAACATAAAATATTGGCAACCGCAATGTTACTGGTTTAGAAATATTTAAATGGTAATCTTGATTCGGATATGTACTAAATGCAGGAAAATATCCCCATTCTGAATTCCTGAAGCCATTAGTAACAAAATATAGGAAATCGTAGGAAATATAGGAATTAAAAACGTGGGTATTTAAGGATTTTAAGTTGATGAATCAGATAATTTAAAAGGCGAAAATGCTAGAAATATTCATCTAGTCTCCACAACCACGTGGCAACACATGCATTTTATGTACTTTATATTTTCATAAGACATAACTGATACCAGATATTTCAAATAAATGTATGTCTTACATTTCAATTCTTGTGTAAAAAAAATTCAAAGATTCAATTTTCAAACTTTCGCGATTCCGCTACCAAATCTATTTCGCGACCATCAACTTTTGCGATATAGACTTTAGCTGAATATTTGGTATTAATAAAACCATTTCTAAAAAGAATTTCGCGACGTTTAACTTTTGCGAATACTTTATCCTCGCAAACACGCGAAAGTTAATGGCATGCGAATAAAAAAAGGTTTACAGTAAGTGTCTATAGAGGGCGACAAAACAAAGACAAATTTATTCAACAATGGGTTAGAATTGAGAAAGGGTAATATTTTTTACTGAAGTTTCTAGTTCAAACACTCAATGTGTTATTTTTAAGAAAAAGTATCATGCTCATTAAAAGATTTAATTTGTGAAATAATGGAAACTTGTTTTATAACTTCAGGCCCCAGTTTCACAATCATTCCTTAGCTAAGATTTTCCTTAACTTAAGTTTAGCAAACTTTTGTAATCTCTTTTTGAAACTACTGGTGAATATTTTTGTCAAAACTAAATGCAAATGTATTAATCTAGAAGTAATCTAAAAATGACAACTTTAATTCCTCAATATCTTGAAAATTAACAAAGTTATAAAGATTTGAAATTTTGCAATATTTAAGTTAAGGAAAATCTTAGCTAAGGAATGATTGTAAAACTGGGACCTGACATCAGGAAGGTACACACATTGTTTAAATTTATTCTTACATGGCCATAAACTACTATTGGAATATATAATTTTATCAACATTCTATAATAACAGACGAAATGAAGTTTTCTGGGATAGTCATAAACATCTGAATTCATACAAAATTTAATATCAAAGACTTGGAAATGCTTGACAGCTATTTTTAGGCACTAAGGGCCTTTTGATAAATTCAAACTATATAATTCAAGAGGTTTTTCAATTGTGTTGCAAATCAAGTTCAAAGAAATACTTCAAAGCTTTTAAATGCAATAACCGACTATGAATTAAATACTTGACACCAGGTCAGAGCAAAATCTGATAGCTTTAGAATGCAATAACCGACTATGAGTTAACTTTAGTTTTTAGTGATCATGGACATTTGAATTCATACAAGATTTAATATCAAAGACTTGAGAAATGCTTCATACAAGGTCAGAGCAAAACCTGATAGCTTTAGAATGCAATAACCGACTATAAAATAAATTCAACTGTATCATTTTAGGATCTTTTTAATAGTGTGGAATCTATGGAATATCACTGCACTGCCCATGCTGTCGATAAAAACTTTAATGTATACCTACCCTCTTCACCACCTCCTCCTCCTGTGTCTAGTAAAATTGAAAGAACAAACAAATTTATAGCAATTGAAATTGCTTATTATCTTGAAATATTATACATCGATGTTGACAGTGTCTTACGGTTCCGCTTCCAAGTTTTGACTTGTGTTTAAACGCAATGAAAATAGGTTAGTATTTTGAAAGCAACCATATGTGAATGCTTATTATAAATATGCAAGTGAGCTCACACATTTACATGCGACTGTTTGTAAGTATACATAGCTGTAAGTGTCGTATTCCTCTTTGTGAGTTATTTATTTATTTGTTAACGTTGACAATTTGTGAATAAAGTGTAGAGAATTAATTTAAACTATGATTACTGACAATTGCAAAGCCATTTCATTACATATGCGATGTGATTCCATAAACCCTAAAATGTTTGTGGCACAAACCATTCAAAGCGATTTTTAAAATAAATTGGTTGCCAGTGCTACTATATGTACTGATAACCAGTGATTAAATATTGCTGTTATTATAAAAGTCCCAAAAAGTGATTAAGATGAAATCCATCTATTGTACTACAAAATTGTTGTTTAGGAAATTTCTACTAGTTCATGGAATCTGTTCAAACATTATAGCATTATGATAGAAAATTTGGTTAAGTCTATGAAATGGGAGAAAGAAAGGTTTATCCTGCAAGTATTTGTTATACAAAAACGCAATATAAACTAATACAAAACAAAAACTAGAACATAGAACTCCAACGATATAACAAAGATTTGCTGCAAAATGTTAGAGGAATTTTTTATTTCCTTACCGACTTCCTTGATATATTCTTCAATAGCAGCCTTAGAATCCAGATGACCACATTCTTTTCCAATATGCTTTTTTATATTTTCTGATCCGTTAAAAATAACATGCTTCACACCGGCTGTAACACAGGCATCTATTGCATTTAACCCCTGAAAACACAAGTTAAATTGACACAACCAATGCATAAGGCTAAAAACCTTAAGGTGTATTTGTGTTCGACTTAACACCAAAAAAAGGACTCACATTCTATTTACATTTGCATTCTATTCTATTTACATTTGATTGATGCTTTTTGTATTTAATCGATAATGTCATATACCTGTAGCAAATGACTCATTGAAGATTATGCCTTGTCTTGATAAACTGACCAATAAAATCAAAAAGTGGAATGCTTGCAATGAAATTCTGAGAATTCCAGATTAAAAACACGTATTCAGGAAATACTAGGCCTATCATGAAAATACCGCAACAAAATCCTTAATAATAGTTATGAAAGCATCTGAATTTTTACATAAGTCAGACTTATAATCACTGTCGAAATGGTATCAAATAGTCCATGCTTCATGACATATATCAAAATTTTACTAAAACGCTGAGATTTTTTTTCAAATCATTTTACGTTAATACTAGCATATCATCAAGATACAAAATGCAAGAGAAAAAAGTTTCTAAAACTGAAAATGAAGATGTACAACAAATAATTTCGATACAAATACTCGTGCAACGAATTCGACCGATGCATACCCTTACCCAACTTTTAAATTCATGCTTTATCTTGCGAACAATTGTTGTGGCGACTTTTTCATTTATAAAATCAGTAATTTTAATAACGGAACTGTTTCAATGGGCCTTATAAAAATAAACGGTAAAGGTACATCCTAGGTAAGAGTTCGCAGTGAGTATTTTATATATAACTCATATTAGTCCAGCAGATTCGTGCAAAAATTGATAAATTGTGAGTTTTTTGTGAAAACCATTAAATTTGGCATGATTACAGTTCATTAACTGGAGATTATTTTCAGATGTGGTGCCAAGCAAAAAAACCAATACGGCCGCCATTTTCAATATGGCGAACAAAATGGCCGCCAAAATTACATAATATGTTCTTAAAGTTTGTTAATGTGCATTTTTACACAAGTATGTAGAAATCTATTTTGTTTTTGGCATGTGTATTATTTTTACAAATACCTGCTGATGATTTGAAATTCAATATGGCGAACAAAATGGCCGCTCAAATAATGAAAAATATTGATGTAAACATTTTTGTACCGATTTTACGTAAATATTAGCATATCATCAAAATACAAAAAGAAATAAACAAAAAAGTTTTAAAATGATTAAAACAGAATGTGCAAAAAGTAATATTGCCACAACTCCAATGATTTCGAACGATACATACCCTTACAATCTCTTTTTCTTTACTTTTATCTTCCCAAAAGTGAGTCGTCAGAAATACAAAATCAGCGCCATCTAGTGCCTTTGCTAAACTTGGGGGTTCGTCTAGATCTGCTATAACTATAACTGCGCCTGTTAAATGTAAAAAGAATTAAAATGCTGTTGAAAAAGTGAGCATCGGTCGTTTGGTCCAACCCAATGCATTTCAATCAAACAACTATGTTTTGCTTTATTGGCCATTTGAATGTTCTTTCTTCCAAGGTGTGTAAACTCCATCATCAATTATAAATAAACTGGAATCACCTAGAGAGATTATATAAAATAGCAAATCCACTAACCTGGCTTTTCTTTAAACAATTGTTCTTCCTCTTGGTTAAGATTAAGCATTAACATATTGACAATTTAAAACCATGATGATTATTTTTCACATCAAAATCTTAAAGCTTAAATCCTTTTAAGGATCAGAACGATTCCTTTTGTCTCTTTAATTTGAATAAATTAAAAACAAAAATGTCAATCCATTTTATAATCACAATTGAAAAAAAACAAAGCAGAAAACTGTGAAAACTATCAAATTCAGTAAAACACGTGAATCTACACCAGAAAAGTGAGACCGCGTGCTCCAGAAGGGCAAGAGCCTCCTGTTTAGCTAGCCACGCCAAACACGTGTTTAATCCAAATTAAAAAAAGATATGAACATAAAAAATATATTTAGAAGTACACGTAAAGGTACAATGACAGCGGCTTTAGGTTTAATACAGTTAATTTAAAGTGTTAACAGTGAATGTCAATTAATTACTTGTATAACAATTTCAAATACTAGTACGCATTTTGTCAATTAAGATTATCGTATTAAACAAGAGTCTCTAGAGACATATTAAGTAAACGTGAAAACAATAACAAACCACATAAATTACGTCTGTATTAATTACAAATTATTTCTTTCAGAAAATAAAACTATCCATCATGCTATTTTTTAATTAAAAAACTAGTTCCTCAACAAAATAAAATAGGTCAATTCTTGTAGCTTTTAGCTGGGAATACGTTTTTTCGACACTCGTGGATCGTGAATAGCTAAAATAATCCTGATGGGAGGTTTAAACCATTACAATCTAACGAGGAATGGTAATAAAATGTGGTGCACCTGTTAGAAGGCTTTTACAATAGAGAAAACTTGCCGTTCAGTTCAATTTTAAACAAAATCTTATACAAAAAACTTATATTGGTTCTTACTTGACAATCACAAGCAAAGTTAAACTTCCACCAGGGAAGTGAGACCGGGTGCTCCGGAAGGGTAGGCACCTCCTGTTTAGCTAGCTACATTCGCCACATGTGTAATCATAATTGAGTGATAGGAACATGGGACTATGGGATGTCATATATATTAAGAGTAATCCTGGACACAGACACATCAACAACACTCTAATAACGAACATAAAACTTTTTGAGACCCCTGATAAGCCTAGGCTTGCAATATCCCTAGGTCAACAATATAATCTATGAATCGTAGGAGGCACAATTGGGGAAAGTCCTTCCGAAGAACATGTAAAAAGTCGTTTGAACAGTATATGTCAAAACCAATTAGTTTTTTTTGCATTGAAATACTTTCAAAGACATAAAAACACAATTCGTCTTCATTCAAAATACAGATTATTGAAAACATGTTTTTAGTTTACACCTGTGATGAACAATGAAACGCCAGTGATGACATCAGTGATGACGTACAAAACCAGTGTCATAATTACATACAATACAACCAGTAAGACATGTGATCGATTTAATGTTATTAATCTAACTTTCGTCTTTTAGCACTAACACTAAATACTAAGCACATAATTGTTTGCTTTGTAATCGGTATATTAGTCGGCAATTTCCGTCATATTTCGCTTTTCCAAAATTTGACGGAAAAGAACGAATATATCCGATTGATTTTTTCGTTTCATACCATGCTTTATATCTACAGTAAAAATTGTATATCTATAAGATTATATTGACTATAAAAACAGAGTTATGATTTCTATATAAAATGAAACCATTTGCTATCTGGCGAAGCAAAGATGTCGGATTTTCTTTTGTTAAATTTTACCACAACACCATTTAAAAGCATAAAAATTATAATTCTATGATTATGTGGTTGAAATTGAATGCTCTTGTTGGATAGAAAAAGTGTTTTGGTACATTTGTTTTTATTTCAATAAGAAACTGAAACTTATCTTTTAAACGCATTTTCGTTTATAAACCATTTAATACCAATGGAAAAACTAGAAAGAATTGGGCCTTTCACGGCCATATCCGGTACAAGATAATGAAATCTTGACGATCATGTCCGACAACAGGCGAATATCTCCGATGCCACACGAATACCATCGATGTAAACCGATCGATAATGACCAAGACTAAACGATCATCTCCAACAAAGTTAGGTTCACGTTCGGATGAATTCCGTTACGTAAAGTTTTGACAGCTTTCTTAGTTTTGCTAGACGCAAATCTATTACAGAAGACTCGATGGTGTTGAAACTTGATGCCTTATTTATATTGTATAAATTATGTTTTTGAATACGTATGATATTTTGAATTTTTAATGAAATAAAAGGAATGTACTTTTAGGAATTAGAAAGAATGTATTAATGGTTTTATATTGCAAAATATAGTAGTAAAGCTAGATAGGTAAAATGTTGCCGAAGTCATCAGATACTACTAGTATATGTGTGTATATAATAATTAAAATAATTTATATATACTGTATAAATAGCAACATTTTAGTATTAAGCAAAAAAATAGAGTTTGGTATTATTGCTTCCGGAGATTTTGTGCATATTGTTTTAGATGAAAACCGATATATGTTTACAATCACTATCCAAAATGCTAAATCAAAACAAAATTGATCAATTTAGATAAACACGTGAACTTCCATCAGGGAAGTGAGGCTGGTTGCTCCGGAAGGGTAAGCAGTTTCTGTTTAAATAGCTACATCCGCCACGTATAAAATTATTTTTGGAAATAAAACGTGCGTGGAACTATAGGACGTCAAATATTTTCTGGATAATTTTGGCTACAGATATATCATACTGATCAACATTATCGTGATGAAGCCAATGGGTAATTAAATGATCCCATGTCAAAGGCCATTTTACTTACCACAAGACATATGGCGGTTAAAACATCATGCTTTTCTGTCTATCACAAAAAAGTGATTGGAAATATGCGATGACGTAACGTTTCTAGTCTGCATAAAGATATAAAGCATGCGCCTTCCAACTACCAAATGTTAAAATTTTAGGAAGCAAACTTGCGATCACAATGAAATTAGTTTTTAAAAATTATTCCTCCAATTAAAAAAATCAAAATTCTGAGATAAATTATGCATGCATTAAATCTAGCACTTATGTCTATTAAATTAATTATGCAAAAAATAATCAAAAATACCTTCATATTTCTCTAAATATACCAAAAATTAAAAAACATATAATAAAACATTACACATTAATTAACTTAAAACACCTGTCCTCTTGTCAATATCTGTTGTGAAAAATCGTAAATATTAGACTGTAATTTTCCTTGTACCCTCGTTAATCCTGAAGCTGTTGAGACTACAAACGTGTAAAATACAAAATATACATGATGAATCTGCAACCAAATAATATCAATTTGTGACCAGTTAAAATGATATTGTGATGACATAAAATTCGAAGTTTCTGAATAATTTTTTTCAAAATTACAATATACAGCAGAAAAAAAAAATTATTATCTGAAAATCCTGATGCATATATCGTATCATGGGCCTATGATTTCAGTCCTAACAATTTGAGCGCCATTATCACCACCCATTCACTATATACTCAACCAATTGAACTCAAATGAGACCATATGTTCTATACCGTTTCTGCTCCTTGGTCTTATAATATCGAACTTTAAATACCAAAAAACTACCAAAACCTGAAGTAACGTGTGAAATTAACCCTCGGCGGGTTTTTTTTTTTCAAAATTGAAATTTGGAACGCATGTGATATTTTCACGAGACAAAATGCACGTTTTAGTATCCAGTACACATGTACGCGTAAGAAATTGACATTGCTCATAATCACGGGTTATATAAATACGAAAAAAAGTTTACCTTGGGAATATATCACAATAATTTATGCATCATTATTAAATTTCAGATTTGGTAAAATGCTGTGAGTATTCATTTCAATTATAATTTCTGGTTTTGGTATGTTTTATATTTAAAATGCCTATTCTAGAGCAAATGGGCATTAAATCATCGGAAATATGGTGTCATTAGGGTTCTGTATACCATAATCGAATACACAAATGATGCAGAAATCTTCATCAATGACATATAACTTTGAATGGAAACAGTGAATCTCATTTTGTTTGTATGGGTTGCTTGTCTTTAGGAAAACTGGCGGAAACAGTGAATCTCACTTCGTTTGTATGGGTTGATTCCCTATAGGAAAACTGGCGGAAACAGTGAATCTCATTTCGTTTGTATGGGTTGATTCCCTATAGGAAAACTGGCGGAAACAGTGAATCTCACTTCGTTTGTATGGGTTGATTCCCTATAGGAAAACTGGCGGAAACAGTGAATCTCATTTCGTTTGTATGGGTTGATTCCCTATAGGAAAACTGGCGGAAACAGTGAATCTCACTTCGTTTGTATGGGTTGATTCCCTATAGGAAAACTGGCGGAAACAGTGAATCTCATTTCGTTTGTATGGGTTGATTCCCTATAGGAAAACTGGCGGAAACAGTGAATCTCATTTCGTTTGTATGGGTTGATTCCCTATAGGAAAACTGGCGGAAACAGTGAATCTCATTTCGTTTGTATGGGTTGATTCCCTATAGGAAAACTGGCGGAAACAGTGAATCTCATTTCGTTTGTATGGGTTGATTCCCTATAGGAAAACTGGCGGAAACAGTGAATCTCATTTCGTTTGTATGGGTTGATTCCCTATAGGAAAACTGGCGGAAACAGTGAATCTCATTTCGTTTGTATGGGTTGATTCCCTATAGGAAAACTGGCGGAAACAGTGAATCTCACTTCGTTTGTATGGGTTGATTCCCTATAGGAAAACTGGCGGAAACAGTGTATCTCATTTCGTTTGTATGGGTTGATTCCCTATAGGAAAACTGGCGGAAACAGTGAATCTCATTTCGTTTGTATGGGTTGATTCCCTATAGGAAAACTGGCGGAAACAGTGAATCTCATTTCGTTTGTATGGGTTGATTCCCTTTAGGAAAACTGGCGGAAACAGTGAATCTCATTTTGTTTGTATGAGTTGTCTCCCTTTAGGAAAACTATCTCATTTCGTTTGTATGAGTTGCTTACCTTTAGGCAAATGCAATTAGGTTGTAACCAACGAAATATAAATTCTACACAAAAATTTTCAACGATACATATTTTAATAAACCATCAACTTAAGATGTATCACAATTTTTTCGTCTTATATCATGTGCATCAAAACAGTGTTTCATGAAACAATTATTGTTGTCCCGTTTGTACATTGACTCTGCCAATCCTAAATCAAATTAATCAATTTGTATTAACCAATCAAAAAGGGTAATATACTTCAAAACGGATTTTGTACACCCGGTCCCAGTTTCACAATCATTTCTTAACTAAGATTTTTTAACTTAAATCTGGCATCTTTTGGCAATAGTTTATGCATGCATGACTCAAATTAAAGCTTATACAGATAATTAAACTAACATTAAATTCAAGACTATCTTGAAAACTAGTATTCACATTTCAAATTACCAGAGTTAAGTTAAGGAAAATCTTGGTTAAGAAACTATTAGACTATTCCAAATTCACCCCTTAAATTTCCTTAATTTAGATCTGGATAGTTTCGAACGGTTATAATTTTGTTAATTTTTAAGATATTCAGTAAATTTAAGATTTCATTTTAAAAATTACATTAAGTTTATAACATCTGTATTTAGTTGTGACAAAATATTTGTTCGTAGTTCAAAAAATTTAAAGAGCTTACCAAAATTTGCTATATATAAGGTAAGGAAATCTTAGTAACATAATGGCTGTGTAACTAAGGAATGTCTAAGTTCACGATCATTCCTTCACTAAGATTTACCTTAACCTTTTGACAATACAGTCTAACCTGTCTTAAAGGCCACCTCTATATAAGGGCCACCTGCTTATAAAGGCCAGTAGAATTGTATCCTAATTGTTCTTTATTTATATATTTGAACCTGTATATAAAGGTCACCTGTCCATAGAGGCCACTTTTACTGGTTCCCTTGAGTGGCCTTTATAGACAGGTTTGACAATATTGCATGCTACTATAAATACAAGTAAAAAGTCTCGAAATATTTAGAATATACAGTCCAACCTGTCTTAAAGGTCACCTGCTTATAAAGGCCCGTCCCAATTGCTCTTTATTCATATTATTTGTACCTGTATATAAAGGTCACCTGTCAATAAAGGCCAATTTTAATGCTTCTCTTGGGTTGCCTTTTTAGACAGGTTTGCCTGTAAACCAAGTAAAGTAATAATATCTGCAGCAGTGTTGGTGGAGTAGGCAAAACAAACATTTATGGATGGACAGACTTGCAAACAATAACTTACCATGACATGTTTCATTTCTGGTAATGGGTGTATAACTTTAAAACACTAAATGATAACACTCGTAAATGTTCTTACTAGGGGTATTAATACATCAATATTTTTACCTCTTTTAAAATAAGCTTAGAGTGATCTTCAAAATCTGAATATCTCCAAATTAACAAAATTATTCAATTCCAATTCGTCAGATTTAGGTTAAGAAAAAATTTAGTTACAGAATGATTGTCAAATTGGGGTCTGATCCTTATCAAGTCGATGTCACGCACATGGTTTACAATCAGGCCAAGCAATTATTAAATGTGTTTTCTGTTGCATTTCAACGTAGGTAACGCGGGCAATTGTTTTACGTTACATGTAATAAGTTTCAGTTTTTGCCCAAAATTGACAATTTGATTATTCTAACATACTGACTAGACTGTGTAATCATTTATTTTCGCGCTATCCATGGTTCTAAGAAAAAAGATATCGTAGGGTGATAAAATTGGTGATTTGTGCTTACCCATTTTTAGCAATTTTGCATTAATGTATCCAAAACAAACGTGTTCAAATCACAATCCAACAAAAGTAAAAACTTAGGAAACTAAATTAAATTTTGTTAAACACATGAAATTGACAAAGTGAGAGAAGTGAGATCGGGTTTACATCTCTTGGGCCTGGTTGACCATGAGACAACCAAAACTGAAATATCACTAAAACCAATATGAGAAATATGAGCAACAGAAAACACAATTTGTTCGGCCTAAATATACATTATGTATTTTTGAAGAGTATTCAAATAGTAAATTTCAGTAAAAATCATTGTTTCGTGAATAATGCTATCTTATTTTGCTGATTAAAAGATCAAATAAGTTTAAACCACTAAAATAATGTATTTTAATCATTTTTTATAGATTCTAGTTGGCATATCGCCGTCTATATTACTGTCATGTGCTGTTTTTGAATTTCTATTAAAATAATGCATTCAAAAACAGCACATGACAACGTTGTCATGTGCTGTTTTTGAATGCATTATTTAATAGAAATTCAAAAACAGCACATGACATTACCAACACACAGTTATTTTGAAAACTATGATATATATTTTATTTAAAATCTAGACATCAAAACACAAAATATATAGATGTTTAAAGGAACAGCATCACCAAATTTTAAGATGAACACACGCTATATATGGACAGGAACCTATGTATATATTTTTTCTCGTTCATTGGTAAAATAATGCAAAAATCTACCTTGAAATTCGTTTCATTCAATTCAGTTTGTTTTGTAAGGGGTTTTTTTCTTCAGAAAAAGCAATATCGTTGTCATAGGTACATGCTAGAAAAAGCAATATCGTTGCCATGGGTACATGACACGTGACTCCCAATAAAGTGGTAGTTACCTAATCTTTACTTTCCGTGATTTTTTTCTTTGTTCGTCTTAAAAGCACATTGGAAATATTAATAATAGAATAGTAGTAGTAGTAATGGTGTTTAACGTCCCAGTCAAGAATATTTCACTTATATCGAGACGTCGCCAGCTATAGGCGAAGGTGCAGAAATTTTGCCTGTGCGTTGCGCTGATGGCATTATACAGCAGGGTTCTTTAGCGTGCCAAGCCCACCGTGACACGGGACCTCGTTTATTTTAAGTTCCCATCCGAAAGAACTGTGACTTTCATTTTCTTAATGCCGAGTGTTTGGCGAAAGAACAGTCACTACCTATTTTCAAGTCTTGGGTCAGACCCGGCCTCTTTCCCAAATATGAAAAACTATGTCAAACTCAGCCAAATAATTCAATTCTGAAATGTCTGTCAAATTTTAGTACCGAAATCCTACCCAGCCTATCATATTCTAACCAACCCGGGCCCAGTAGCCCATTGCACCAGTTCTAAAACTCAGTCCGGACCCCTTAAAATGTTTACACATTTTAGCTATTTATAACTTAATATTTAAGTGAACTGGGTCCCTTACTCAAAATAGTTCAGCTTTACCTCTGAAAGTTATTCAGGGGCCTTCGGCCCGTAATAACGTTAACTAGCAATCAATTTACCTCTGAATTAAAATTCTGAGAAGGACTTAAATAGGACAAGTTTCAAGATGAATTTTTTGCAATATCCACCCATTGAACCTAATATACAGAGAATGGCATACCTAATTCTGCTAGTCTTTTAGCCTTTTCTCCGGATGAACGTCTTGTAATGCATCTAACGCGATATCTGAATGGTTCTTCTAGTAATCTCCTAGCTACTGCACCACCGAGATACCCAGTGGCACCAAAAACCACCACAACGTAGGGCTCGTCTGGTTCACTTAGGCTTGAACCGCAACCCATTCTGAAAAAAAATGAAAATATATATTTAGTGTTGGGATCCCTTTATGAAAGAAATTGAACTGTAACAAGCGTTGATTGAAATGGAATGACATTACAAAGTCGCGCAAACGAAGCAATACGTATAAGATCTTTGAAGAAGAATTGTTATCCCCCAATTCGATTAGGCCTAAAAAATAATTATTTGGTTCGGGTCACCTGCAAATTTCGCCTGACCCTGATGTTCTTTTTGTTTTTTTTTTTCGTTGTCTGACCCGTTCTGGATTGAGAAACATTTGATTTGTATCTGTAAAACTGTTTGAGGGCCTTTATAAGCCTGGGCTTGCAATATCCTTGTGTCAACAATTTATTTGTAAGCAGCTTACATATAATACACACACATCAAAAAATTCCTACCTAGATTTTTTTGCGTTACCAGAACCAAACAATTATATTTTTAGGCTTTAGGGACATAAAATACCAGTACACAACAGAACAAAATTAGAGGTTAATTTTTTTATTGGGCAGCTCCTCAAAGGTTTTGAAATGTAGCATAAAATTCTGCATTTTCCTGCAATCTGAGCAAATGATACACACATACATTATATCAAGGACAGAAATAAAGATGGTTCCGTCCCGCCCCCTAACCCCCTCTGCCGAGGTCGCGGTGGCCTAATGGATAAGACGCCAGTCTTCAAATCCAGGGTCTCTAACCGCTGTGAGTTCGAGTCCCGCTCAGACCACATGTGGGAAAGTGAATTTTCCTTACCGTTAGCCTTTACTGGTTCACCTGGTATCAGTATAATGCACTGGGGAAGTGGTACGCGTGTCTGTGGCGTACTGAATCTGTGAGCTAGCACCTTAAAGTCGCCCTGGGTGCGCGCTAGTACAAGGTAGACCAGACAACACACTCGCACTTCACATGCATACACAAAATTGTTCATAGATTAATCCAGAGATTAATGAAATATAAATAATTCTCGTCACGAATAGCTGAAAAAATTGCTGATGCGACGTTAAGCAACATTCAACCAACCAATCGAATTATCTGCCTTAACGATGGCTAATTACCTTTTGATAATGGTACGATTGTAGCAATATCAAAAAGTAACTTACCATCGTTAAGACAGATAGTTCGGCCTAGACCCACTCCAGTATGGCAGAGCCCCAGATAAGAATTTGACATGAAGGATCATTACCACCTGGGTTTTTTCTAAAGGATATCCTGTAAAATCTAAAGAGTATCGACACTCATCCATAAAAATGTAAAGAGTATTTTCAATTTTTAAAGCTATTTATTCCAAAAAGTGTGACTTATAACAATAGTACAGTAACATCATCTTCATTGTGACAATGGCATTTCACAGGTACTTGCGTCATGAGTTTAACCCCATAGCAGGCTCTACTGTTATAACAATTGTAAAGTGTAATGAGGATTTTCAAAGGGTTTTGATACCCTTACATTTACATTTTAAAGAGTATTTTCAAAAAATTAAAAGGGTATTTACAGACACTCCTCTTATCTGAAGCTCTGTTAAACTGAGACAGTAATTTAATATCTAACAAGGTCCCACAAAAACCAGATATTTCATGTAGGCTTTGATTTTTTCTTAAAATGAAAAGCATTTGCAGAATGCAACTTACTACCAAGTCACATGTATTTAACGTTGCTCACACACGTGTTCAATCAAAGGCTGGAACCCACGAACCACGTGATTTTCTTATTCCTGTGAGATAATTTTACACAACAGATTTTAGATCTTTTTGGTGTAGACTATCATTAAATATAAACTTCGCTTGATAAGTTGATTATTATAGTTCTTTCATGCTTTGGGTAATTCAAAACGTGTTTTCATCCAGGTCAAATCGGAAATGAACCACGAGTTAAAAACTACAAATCGGAGAAGCATTGACTGAGATCCGGAACACTTATGTATAGTCGCTGATTTCATCGGCCCTGTAGATGCTAATTAGTACCGGTTTGAAACTCCGTGTCAGAAAAGCGATATTTTAAAAGAAAATTACTGAAAATGTGTTTAATTTACCGAAAACATTAGGTCTCAGTGGTCCTGCAGGGTTTTATGGTGGATCCACGACCGAACCAGAATCAGCTCTTCCAGGCTGGGGGCAGCGAGGCCAGATTTATTATATTAAAAAAATCCCCATAGTATAAAAATAAGGTACCCGAGTATTTGTGTTTAAATTTAATGTGGTACTTTTTTATTATCCCCTTTTCTTGATAACATTTCTCCCCCACCCACCCACCCACCCACCCAACCATCAAGCAAAATATAAAAATACAAGACAGTCTATTCTTTTTTTTTTAAATAAATTAATCAGTCATGAAAAAATTAACACACAATTATATTTATATTTATCTTTAGAAATATTAAAAATTAATATTTGAAACAATTTTTATCTAAACTATTAGATTTAAAATCTGGTTAATTAATGCTTATCAGATTTTTAATATTATAGAGATGACCCGATCCCCTGTCATATACACAGTACATGTCATTTTGAAATTATATTTTAAATATATTTTATAGGGCAATACCTATATTTGCATACGTATTGTTGTATAGTGATCGTTTATTCGTAACATATGACAACGGTTGAGCGAGTCCGTAATCACAATGGAAGAACTTCCATTTGACCCCCCCCCCTAAAAAAATCATATTGACTAAAACCAGCCTGCTAAACCCCCTTAAAATGCTGAAATTACACTGTTTTGAAAAAGCTGTGAAAATATTTTCTCTTAAAATTTACATATGATTTTAAGGGTGGATTACAAAAGAAAACCTTATCATAATACATCATACTGGCCTTAACACAACAAAATTATACCAAAATTTTACCAAATTTTACACGCAACCGAAAATCGTTAACACACACAGAGAGAGAGAGAGAGAGAGAGAGAGAGAGAGAGAGAGAGATTTCAATGTTAACTTACTATTAAGGTTATTTAATCATTAAAAAAGAATAACAAATTGAAGTAAAAATTATGTAACACACGTTTCAAAATAAAGAACCTTCATATAAAATGACATTCGATTTATCGAATAAAGATCCGTGTGTAACTTGACAACCTATGTCAACATATTGATATTTTCCATAACCAACCACCACCACCAAACCCCCCCCCCCCACCCCCGATTCCTACCTCTCTTAATTGTGTTTACATAACAGCTCCATAACCATGGTGTTTTACTTTACATGTCCAGTGGTTGATGACGTTTTTTTCTTCATTTCCTGGTCACTTTTGACCACATTTGTCCTTTGGCCATTAACTTTGTCCCCTTGACATTAATTTTAACATTGGAATTTTAACAATCGCGTATTATAAATGTATTTTAGTTCAAAATCTACCCGTCTATTTACCCATAGATCTAATGAATAAATATGCATGCATGATTGAACATGAATATTAAATATAGAGGTTCAATAAAGGAATAAGGCTCATTAACAAACCGTTAATAACCGATTTATAATTTAAAAAGTCAAAACCATGGGGTTTAAAATGAACATATAGGTCTATATGGACCTTCTGCAGAACAGACTCAGAATTTTCAGGATTGTAAGCTTTGATACCTAGAAAAATTTGTTGTAAATTATTTGAAAAAAAGGATCTGTTTAATTTACAAATAAACAAATTTGTAACAACAAATGATATATTTATATACGTGAGGCGCGACAGAAGTCCATTAATGGGTTCTTGTTATGCGTTAATCCCGTTATAATCCGTGGTAATCTAGAGGATTATGGGAAGTAACGTGATAAAATTTAAATGTAAAATTATGCAAGCAGTGCTTTATTATTATTATTATTATTATTATTGTTGTTGTTGTTGTTGTTGTTGTTGTTGTTGTTGTGTTTGTTGTTGTTCGCCGTTGTTCGCCAATCGAGGGGGTCGGTGGCCAAGTGGTCTAACAAGCGCTTAAGGATCACATTGTCTCTCAACGCCTACACTCGAAGAATCAGTCGACACAGCTAGGGATCATATAGTGTGAGAAAGTTTATCGGTTCGGTTGCCGAAGATAGGGGATTTTTCCGAGACCTCCGGTTTTCTCCATCATTCATGAATTGACCGCCTCGATATAAGTGATAGAATCTTGAATGGGGATAAAACTGCATTTACTCCTTCCTTTAACCGGTGGGATCAGTAGAAAAAAATAAATTGAGATTGTATTTATGGATTATATCGTCGATGTGATGGCTACATGCAAGCTATACGTACGTCAATCTGTCAATTTTATTATTCGCCGTAAATGGGATTTTTATGCTGCATGACCATCTCAATAAACCCACAAAATCCGGAAAATTTATTTATTTTCATTTTTATGGTCTCCCTACAACAGATAAGGATTAATCTCAAATTTTATTTGATGGGTTTATTCAGCAAAGTTCAATACATTTCAGACACAACAAGGAATTGCTTGTTCAGTCAGTCTAGATCTGCTTTTAGAGACAAGACCGCTTCTCTTGTGTGTAGGCGCCTCAGTGGCCGAGTTTTGTAAACTTTCGCGGCGCCAAGTTCACAGCGCGCCTCTCTGCGCCTATATATTTGCATTCCGCTCGGGATAGACATATCCTAATGTAAGAAAATTCTCAGTTCGCTTCCCGCAGATCGGTGGGTTTTTTTCTCCAGTCACTCCAGTTTCCTGCACCGTCCCAGAACTGACGGGATCAATATGGGTGAAAGAATCTTGACTGGCATATAAAACACCATTCCTCCCTTTTCAATTTCATATATATTGATATGGAAGGCTGAAAAACATATACCCCCTGACACAAAACAACGCAATAGAATCCATATAAAACAAGAAAATCAGACAAAATCAGATTTTGTGGAACCAGATAAGGAATTAATAACCAAAAATTTGGTACAAATTTCTTAGAAAGATGGTTTTCGTTTCTCTATCTGCCACCACAGATTAGGAAAAGATTCTATATGCATTTTTGCACCACAAAATATCAATATTCAACCAAAAACCAATTTCAACTTATTCTCAACTTAACGCATACACTTCCGATATCACCGATAAATCTTCGCGGTGAAAAAAGAGCATCATACGCAGGCTTTCTCGTACCTCGGACAGAAAAATCTCACGCGCACACTAGTGCTAGATTTTTCTGTCTTGTCCAGTTTGTCTGGTACTGCCTCATGCGACATATTGAACAATCGGATGACGTATCCAATCATTGTGCTTGACGTCATCAAAACAAAGCGTTTCTTTATTTTTTTCACATATGAGCCAGTGCATGCGAAAACCTACAACTTGGCAATTACGTCACAATTGAGAAAAATCGCGACGAACACAAACACGGAAGTCAACTGCAAATATTGTGCGTCAATTAACAAGTTTGTATGGAACGCCAGGACTGTCTTAAGGCCGCCAATTAAAATGGTATACAGATGATTTACTGTAATGTGTAGTCTGTTATATACAATATGTGGTGATTTCACCATGATACATTGTTCAAAACTCATTGTTTAATGAGAAATTGCTATTATATGTTGTTCGGAAGCAACAATATGTAGGTCCGTACGTGTAATATTTAGTTGATAATGTATGACAAATTGTTCAAAATCCATGCTAATTTGTCAAAAATATATAATGTGTAGTTAAAACCTTTCAACATGTAGATAGAAACTGTAATAAGTAGATCAAGACTAGTAAATTGAAGATAAAAACAATATCATGTAGATGAAAACAGTAATACGTACTTAAAAGTTAATCATATGTAGTTGTAAACTAATTATATGTAGTTGAAATGTTATAATATATAGGCGAAAATTCATTATATAGAGTTGAAATGTCATTATATATAGATGAAAATTCATTATATTGAGTTGAAATGTTATAATATATAGGTGAAAATTTATTATATAGAGTTGAAAACTTATAATATGTAGGTGAAAATTTATTATATAGAGTTGAAAACTTATAATATGTAGGTGAAAATTTATTATATAGAGTTGAAAACTTATAATATGTAGGTGAAAATTTATTATATAGAGTTGAAAACTTATAATATGTAGGTGAAAATTTATTATATAGAGTTGAAAACTTATAATATGTAGGTGAAAATTTATTATATAGAGTTGAAAACTTATTACACGTAGATGGAGATCAATATGAAGTTAAAAAAGTACAATATATTGTTGAAATTCACTTGAAATAATTTGATCACAAATAACAAAAATATTAAATAGTTTTTGACGGCCATTTTAATTTGTTCCCGCTTAAACTTGTGTGATGACATTTCGTAGTATGCAAGTTCAGAGACCGTTTTTGTCTTTCGTGAGTTGCACTGGAGTCAGAAATGAAAACAACAAAATGATGGTTAATATTCTAAAGAACCTCAATATGGAACACTTTACAGAAAGTTTCATAAAAGAAAATATAACTCCAGATATAGTATGTCTTTTGTCAGCTCAGGAAATGCGACAAATTGGAATAACAAATAGAGCAAGTATGGTGAAACTTAGAAATGAATGTGTAAAATATGGCCCCAGAAAACCTCAAAAGGTTCATAATGGATGTGGCCCCGCAGAATTCCTAATACCTTCAAGTATTTTGAAACATCTTATTGAAGACGGTTTCACAGTTAGGGATATATCAAATCTCCTGTCTGTTTCAGAGAAAACAGTTTATAGAAGAATGCAAAAATTTGCTCTATCCAAAATCGATTTTAATGCAATAAATGACCACGAACTAGACCTTAATGTTGCAGAAATAATAAAAAACTTTCCATTTTGTGGAGAAAATCTGTTGGGACAAATGCTCAAACAAAAAGGGATTAGTGTACAAAGATGTAGGCTTAGAGAAAGCATGCATCGTCTGGATGAAAAGGGTATCGAAGAAAGGAAACGAGGCTGTCTGAAACGAAGAGTTTACGATGTCAAAGGACCTAACCATCTATGGCATATAGACACCAATCATAAATTGATACGGTGGCATATAATTATTGCTGGTGGTATTGATGGTTTCAGTCGCATGGTTACATTCCTCGAGTGCCTTGAAAATAATAAAGCTGAAACATTGCTCCGATGCTTTCTCGATGGCGTAAGAAAGTTTGGTCTTCCGCGACGAGTGAGGTCGGATAAAGGATTAGAAAATACAGCAATTGCAGATCATATGATACAACAAAGAGGTACAGGTAGGGGGAGTATGATAACTGGAAGAAGTGTACATAACCAAAGGATTGAACGGTTATGGAAAGATGTTTATACAGGCGTGTTGTGTTTTTACTATAATTTATTTTATCACATGGAAGAGGAGAGCATACTTGATCCCTTAAACGATTTTCATATTGCAGCGCTTCATTATACATTTATTCCAAGAATAAACCAGAAGCTGAAAATATGGCAAGAGGCATGGGCTGGTCACAGGATAAGAACAGTTAGAACGTCCCCTCGTTCACTCTGGATATCTGGACAGTTTCAAAACCCAATAGGAATTGATGACATAGTAGATACCCAGTGGTATGGCACAGAGGGTATTGTAGATTATACAGAAACTGGTGAGGAAAATCCAAGACCCATTATTAACTTTGACATAGCCAATGTTGTTAGTGAAGCGTGTAAGCAGAACCTTGATAGCGAAATATCATCAATGATCTCATCGAGTTTTGGAATAGATATTTATTCTAAAGCCCTTGATATCATTCAGCGACACCAAGCTGCTGATACAGCTGCTGACACATAATGCAGTAAGAGTGCAAATCTAAAATTCACCACTAAATATGTTTTAGAACTATTTTATTGTTAATGTAAAAATTATCAGATCCTAATTGTCTCAAATTTCTTGGGTATTTTAAAAAAAATTACAACTATACAAGAAAGAGTTGCAATCCGGGTTAAACAATTTCAATTTGTGAGATAGGCCAACTTATCTACTTTGACGATGGTATGTTACCATCGCCATCAGTATGAAGAAGTAAATTTATATTTCAAGATAGTTTGATCTAGTTGTTAGTCTGAACGATGTAAAGCATTGTTTTAGAGGGTAAGCATGTCAATAGTACTGAAAAGAAAGCATCCTTATATCTAATCACAAATCTGTTTACACTCCTATGTCAGGTTTATGCTGAAGCCTCTAAAAAGTAAAGCTCATATTGCAAACCTGCCTTTTATTGAAGCTTGTCGTAACTTAATCTGTTTACAAATACCTGTCATATACCTAAACCAAGGTTATTTACCGAGGTGTATTCTATGTAACTTTAGCTTTTACTTAAAAGTCTCCAATAAGATTATGTTATTTCCATGTTCATCCTTCGTATGCTGCTTATGATGCATCGCATTTTAGACATGACTAAGTTACGCCAGCACAAAGACTTAGTAAACAAGAACAAAGATTTATAAAGATCAATTAAGGTTTATTTATAGTGAACTGCGTTATAAAGCGATTAATTATAATTATTAATTACTGTCAATTAGACTTTATGAAACTGGATCCTAGATTATACTAGAATCTGTCCTTGGAAAGCCAGTGTGCACTAAAAGCTTTCCAGTATGTCCTGAAGCCAGGTTTATACTATAAACATAGCCGTTAATGATCCCAGTTACACTAGTCTTGAATATCGCCTGTATATATTCTTATTGAAGTTTGTTCTAAATAAAGATAGTTTATATTGAAACCGTTCTAAACTTGTGACAAAGCTGTTATAAAAGCAAAGACTATTAAGTAAAGGAAAGCTATGTCAAGTATAAACTTTATATACTAGTAACTTAGTACCATCCGCTTCTATATGCAGTTTTATCTCCATTGGCCTAACAATTTATAGGATTTTTAAGCAATTTTCCAGTTTTGTTCAACACAACTATGAGTCAAAGTCGCTCTTAATAACATTCAGCATCAAATAAATAAAAAAATGTCATTGTAACTAGGTCTATGAAAAATGATAAGCTTGTTAAGTGTACTGACAAAAAAACTCCTTCCACTCATGTTACAACACATCCTGATATAACGAAGGGATTGTCATACAATGGATGTATGCTTTCAGAGATTTATTTTTATTTTGATCCCTGCAGGTCACAATTATCTACTTTTTGAGGACTGATTAGTCTCTTCAACTGCTGTTTCCTAATGTTGATTCTCTGTGAAGTTTCTCTGAATCTATCAGATATACACACACCTTGCACTATTTCATAGCTTCAAACATTCTTTTATTTGAAACATTGAAAAAGAGCAACTAAACAGTGCTACTCCAATACTGCATAAGTGGCACCTGTATCACTTCCCTTGACTACAGATGGTCTTATTCTATTCATTTTTTTACACAAAAATCTTATAATTAGCAAGCTTTGATACTGTCCGAAGTAAAACATTGTTACAATCAATGTATAATACAACTGCAGCATAGACACACCTAACACAAGACCTAGCTCACACTGCCTTTGTGCAAGTGTACTTACAAGAAACTGGTAAAGCAATATTAACTCTGTATTCAAGATTAATTAAATTATAAGCAGATTACAAGACCTGGTGACTTGTTTGTCCTATCAATGTGCTATATAGTGATGATTTTACATTTTTACCTTTAGTGTATATTTTGAATTGTTTTTGCTAAATTCTGTCATCTAGTTGTATCAAAGTCTGCCAGTTTTAGTTGTCATTTCTTCAATTTCTTTTACCAATGAAAATCAAATAAGATCAATATCAATAGTATGCAAGCTTTTCGTTGTTAAATCTTTTTAATATGAAAACATCAACCATGTTTTTCAAACGACAGTAATTTTTTTATTTTATCAACAACAAATTCATAAATTAATGACATAAAAAATTAAACTGCAATACTAACTGTAGAGCAATTCGATTCAAAACTTATTCAATACAAAGCAAAAATAGCAAAAATGAATTACTGCAGACTTAATTAAGTGAAGAGTACAAAAATTGATGACAATGTTACATATATTGATATATGCAGCTGAATTTTATTTGGGGGGGGGGATTTCAGTTTAAAATCTACATAAAACATAAATGAATTTTAGGTCAATACTTCATCAAGTGAATTTCAGGTAATTTTTATTCACATGAACTTTGATGATTAGTTTTTGAAGCCAGTTCAAGTTAAATCAACAGAAAATGATTTACACCAATTGCACATGCATTTCAAATAGCCCGACAGATTAAAATTAACTTGACTTTATACCAACTAAAACTGTTTGAATATGATATCCCAATTGCCAATCCTGTAGTTCTAACAATTATTCCTTGTAGTTAGTTTAAAACACTTTTGTTTTACTTGACTTCAATCAATGATTGCCAGAGGTGATAATGTATTTCATTCAATTGAAACTGCTCAACTAGCAAATGTGCAACATTTTAAAGAAAGAAAAAAAAGTCTTCAATTAACTTCACTTCTTTTTTACAAGAGGAAATTCTAATGTTCTGATAATGCTTCTTGGGTAAGTTTCATGTTTTCAAGACATGTACACAGGCAGACAGAGCTATATATACATGTGTGTGCAGTTTCATCATAAGATGATATTTAAAAATGGTCATGAAATTCACTTAATTTTAAGCTTTAAAAAGAAAAAAGATCAAGATAATCGAACAAAGACAATTTCTAATGATTGTACATCAACCTTATAACCAGATACACAACACCACAAAAACTATTTGTGAGTAGAATTTACTTCTTAAAATTAAAATCATTTCTTGATAATTTGACAAAAAAACAAGAGGCCAATGGGTGTTAACACTCACCTAAGAGTATGTCCCATATTTGTTGTGGAAGTTCAATTAAAATCAAAATAAATTGTGTCACATTTTCCCCAATTTGTGCCCCGCTGCCAAGACAGTTGCAAATTAAATATTACTTATCCTACGAATGCTCTATCTGAAATACTTAAGGTGTAACAACAGTATATCTATAAATAGGTAAATTAGTACCAAAGTACAATGGTAATATTCTGGACAATTAACCATTTAGGCATTCTTTTGCATCTATGACCTCGACCTTTAAATCTATGACCTCCATCTATATCTGAAAATGACCATTATATCAATACCTATAATATTCCAATATACATTCCTATAAAAACATTTATAGTTTTCCAGATAATTAACCATTTAGGCATTCTTTTGCATCTGTGACCTTGACCTCTGAACCCATGACCTTCAGCTACATATCAAAATGAGTGTTGCATGAATACCTATAATGTTTCAATGTACATGCCTATAAAAATAAAATCTGAATTGAAATATGATCAAAAATAGCTAAAAAAAGTAGTAAAAACACAAAGGTCAAACAATAGGTCACGACATTGACTTTTGACCTTGACCCCATTTTGTAGGTCAATTCAAGAAAATGTCAAAAAGAGAAACCCCATATCATTATCTGTTCAAGTAGTTAAATTATACCTTTTTGAAGCTATTTTACAAAATTTTCGATATTGAACGCAAAAACGTGTAACCAATTATTCGTCTGAATTTCATGAAATGAACAATTTATAGACTTTAGACTCCAGAGAAGCCAAATATCACATCAGATTTTTTCTCCAATCATTGGTTTCTGAGAAGATTTTTTAAGGTTTTGGTACCTTAAGATCATTGTGACCTAGTTTTGGTAGTCATGGTAATGCAATGAACAATTCTGAATTGCACCAGCCCATACATGCTTCTTACCAAGTTTCATGAAATTTGGACCAGTAGTTTTAGAGGAGTTGATTAAAATATGAAAAGTTTACACATGACGGACGATGCACAACGAAGATAGATTGCAATAGCTCATCTGAGCCTTTGGCTCAGGTGAGCTAAAAATATTGTAAACGTATCAAACAATACTTATGTTTTCCAAACATCAAGCTGTTTATATTTGAAAACACTCATTGTAAACCATAGTAAGTGTTACAAAATGCATAGTCATAAACATTGAAAAGAACAGAATCCTGTGGAAGGTTGACAAGATTAGTAGGACGAGGTAATCTTAAACAATTAATGCAGGTATTAGCAGTTGGTAAGAATGAAGAGTCTACTTCATGGAAACTGATTGCAGGATGAAGTTTGAATCCAAGTATAGGTTCCTCATCTGTACCAGTTACAAAATACAAAATCTTCTCAAGTGTAAGATTATCTCTGCGTCCACCTAAAAATAGAAATCAAATATAGTACATTTTTGTATCTCATCTGTTCTCAATGTGAGATAGCAAGAAAGGTTTATTACTACTTTGGATTTTAAAATGAAGTTTGAATCATCACAATATCACAAAACACCAAATATCCAAACAAGAGGCCAAAATGGGCCTAAACAGTCACCCGAGAACATTCAGTAGTGTACCTCATGATTAAGAATGTTTCAGATTTTATTAATGTGACCTTGAATGTAGGTAAAAGTCAAACAGTTTGTACAGCTTAATTTCCTGATGGTATATATGAAGTTTCAAACCTCTAGGCCTATTGGTTCATAAAAAGATGTTGAGTTATACTATTTAAGGTCATTGTGTCCTTGAGTGTAGGTCAAGGCCAACTAATTTTGCATATTAATAATGGTTTTGGCCAAGGATCATCCTTGTCAAGTTTCAATACAAACAAAAAAGGTTTTTCTCTTTCTCATTAATTTATAGGTCTCCTCTACAATTTCCTCATTTTGGGCCCTACAATCTACATTTGTATAAGTTGTCTTAAGGATGCTACAACTAAAATACCTAATGTCTAGCTTATACCGGTAATTGTACATTAATTGGATTTTTAAATAATTCACTACAGTTTATCCATTTGGGGTCCCACAGTCAAGATAAGTGTATCAAAAACTACATGCCATAAGGATGCTAGAAATAGTATATCTAAGTCCTAGAACTTACACTTTTTAACAACAAAATGTTAAAAGATTTTCGCCATTTCCCCTTTGCAAGACCAAACTTCATTTGTAGCAGGAGTACCACCAAGCGGGGCAATATACAACCAACACTATCTATAATGTGAGCAAGAAGTATAAGTAAGGAAATCCTCCAAGGACAAGTCATATATCTGCTAAGTTTCAAACACAGATTTTGCGGAATTATCTCTCGCCTGGCTTCGCATATGGACTTTTGACTTCAACACGAACTTGTAATCCCATGTGTTGTCTTATCACAAGGAATAAGTAGCAGAAGTTTGAGATCAATCAGACAAAAAGTGTGTCTTTAAATGCACAAAAACTGAATTTCTATCTACAGTAACTTTGACCTTGACCTTTGACCTAGTGATCTGATTTGCAATCCCATGTATTGTCTTGTCACAAGGAATAAGTTGACCAAGTTTGAGATCGATCGCACAAATGCACAGGAACCAAATTGTTAACAGACAGCTTCCCAGAGTCCTGCCTGCCCAGACAGACAGCGCCATAACATAATATGTTCCATCAAAATCTGAAGGCCCTACACCTAGACATCACTACTGCACAATATCATCAAATTTGGTCCAGAAGTTTTGGTTGGTTGGTTGGTTGAACAGGGACTAACAAATCACCAAAATCAGCTAAAAAACGCCGATTGGCAATTGAAATCGCCGGTTGAAAATCCGATCAATCGGATTTTTTTCACTTTTTTTATATATCTATAAAATAAAGAATTAGTTAACTTTATACAACCAAGTTGAATGGTGCTTAACGTCGCATCAGAAATTTTTCAGCTATTCGCGACAAGAACAATTTTATTAATCTCTAAGGATTAATCTTTGAACAATTTTGTGTATGCATGTGAAGTGCGAGTGTGTGTAGTTTGGTCTGCTTTGTACTAGAGCGCACTCAGGGCGACTTTAACATGCTAGCTCACAGAGTCAGTACGCCGCAGACAAGCGTACCACTCCCCCAGTAACATTATACTGATACCAGGTGAACCAGTAAAGGCCAATGGCAAGGAAAATTCACTTTCCCACATGTGGCCCGAGCGGGACTCGAACTCACAGCGGTGAGAGACCCTGGATTTGAAGACTAAGAAGTTTTGGAGTACAAGATTTAAATGTAAAGTTTACGCATGACAGAAGACCGACAGCGAGTGATCGCAATAGCCAATCTGGGCCTTTGGCTTAGGTGAGCTAATAATAAATGATAAACTGGGCAATGTACTGTTAAGTACAAAAATAAATTCATATATTATAAATTTTGTGTTTAAAAAATCAAACCAAAAGTGCATGCATAGTATATTAAATTGTTGTAAAAATAAAAACTAGAACAGGAAGACCATGTGGCCTTGGCCTCTAAAATGAATAATTTTAGCTCAATTTTGAAATAATGAAATCAATAGATGGTCTTCCATAGTTTTACTAATGGCATAGCTTATACAAACAAGATAATTTTGTGCAAGTTTGATAAAATTTTACCCATTACATTTCACTTATAGAATGTTTACAAATTGTTTGTATCATTTGTCCTTATGACCTATTTTTTAACCAAATGTGATCTATTTAAGAACATGATCTAGGTTTTGTCAAGAAGATCATTCTAGGCAAGTTTGAAGAAGATTGGGTTAGATAAATGACCTCCATGGTGTGATTAAGGGTTTTCCATGATTTAAGCTAGTGATCTATATACTGACAGAACATGACCAATATATAAATTCTGTATTTAGCAATGTTTTTCTATGATTTGACATTAAGCTTATGACTCAAATATTGGCCCAATATAACCCATAAAGGTACTTGATCTTGCTTTTGTCAAGAGGTTCATTTTGAGGAATTTAGAAGATTGAACTAAAATTGACTTTTATAATGCCAAGAAGGTATTTCAATGGTTTGACCCAGTGACCTATATATTTACCCAACACAACTGAAACACTATCTTTACCTAGTTTTTGTCAAGAGGATCACCCTGATCAAGTTTGATGAAATTTGGACTAAAAATGTGACCTCAAGAGTGTTCATGAGGTTTTACTATTTGACTTAGTTACCTAATTATTGACCCCACATGACCCATATACCAACTTGACCTTAGTTTTGTCAAGAGTATCATCCTGAGCAGCTTTGATGTAGATTGGATAAAAGTTGTGGCCTCTGGAGTGTTAATGAGCAAACATTGATCACTGCACGACAAAAAAAAAAAAAAAAAAAAAAAAAAAAAAAAAATAAAAAATAAATAAAAAATAAAAAGACTGATCCCAATAGCCTATTTGAGCACAAAGTGTTCAGGTGAGCTTAAACACTGAACAGCTATTAGAGATCATCATCAACACTTGGAACTGTTCTGCATCATCACCATCCTAATAGACATATTAAAAGTAAATTTGTCTCCAGCAATTCTCTTTGTGAGTTATATCTAAACAAATTTAACATCTTTTACACAAAATTGTTATAACATCACGAATTCTAGATTGCAATGTTATACAATATTCCACTAATATTGAAGTCATTTAAATAAAAAAATGTCCCATAAATATTCCATATCTCATATAATTACATAAAATGAAGGAGTCAGATGGATCATACCCTAAAGTACTTATTATCATCATAAATCCATGTATTTATACTTTTATAATTACCTGATGTATACATGTTGTGAATGTAATTAAAACTAGAATTGTCAGTGAAGCTGACTTATACCCCCCCACCATAGGTTTTGCCAGATAAAGGCCAAGATTTGACCTCCTGACCTTGACCTTTGACCTATGCAAATAAATTTGGTATGCGACACATCGTCTCATGTTGGCTTACATTTGTGCCAAGTTTGATAAAAATGCATCCATAGACATGGAAGATATGGAGCAGACAGATGAACTGACAAACAAACAGACAGACAGACAGACAGACAGGGTGATTCCTATATACCCCCCTAAACTTTGTTTACAGGAGGTATAATTTATCTTACTTGCTACTTCTCTCATATATCGCAGAAATGCAGCATATACTGCCTTTTCCCAGGTATTATTATTACTCCCATCTTCTGAGAACTGAGGATGTAAAAGTGAAGTTAGCATTCTGTATGTCATTGATACAGTATTGTTCTGAAAGATGTAGACAAAACTTGGAAGCTTCTTGCCTACCTGAAAATAAAATTATAACTTACCTGAAAATAACATAGAAATGCAATTAAAACATTAACACCTGTATGCTTTCAATCAATTTTTGCTTTCAGTTTATGAGGAGTAGATTTTAAGTAAAAATTGCATATGCACACATACACACAGGTAGAACATTAACAACTGTTTAAGTGTCCTTTGACCTTATAAGCTAAATCAATGCAAATAAGCAGATTTAATGTAGCAGATTCTAGTCTCTGAGCATAACGGTTAAAGTAAAAAGATTTAAAACCATTTTTAAATTTATTTAAGAAACAATCATTCTAACCTTTAGCAAAGTCTATGGATATGTCCAACTGCAAAAAGGTTCACAGCCATGTTGTAAGTTAAAGAACAGTGTTAAATGACCATTCTGAATTTTATGTAGGATCTTCCACCCTCAGACAAAATTTTAATACAGTTTTTGATTGATTTTCCAAAATTATAAAAATCTAAAATTCTAAACAGATTTCAAGTCTTTATGCATAGTGATTTATGAGAAGATTTTTAATACAGAGTGGATAAAAAATCACACACACACACACACACACACACACACACACACACACACTCTGATGTGGCCTTTAAACCAGGTGAGATAAACAAGAGGCTCCTAAATCACTCACTTGGCTGTAATAACAATAACAACACTGTTTTCTGGGTGATATTTAAAAGATGCATAATATGATAATTAAGTAGCAGTGAATCCAGTGTCATATACTGAGCAATTAGACAGATCTTAACATCCTGATTATTTTTATAAAATAACTATAGATAGTATGATATTTATAAAACTTTTTGTCATGCTGATCATTTTTACAATCATTCTATTTATTTATCTCTAAAGATAATAGGCAAAAACTGAAAAAAATAAATAAATTACTGCAATTAGACCTTTCAGGGGCAATACATTGTAACTTCTTTGTAGGTTTTTCAATCATTACAAAACTTGATCCAATAGATCTTAGCATGCTGATTATTTTCCCCAGCTGGCTTTTTGCTACCTACTTTTCATTTTGAATTATCAAAATTCCATTTAAACAGGATCACCAGATTTAGGTGTAGTGGCAGAAATTTTAACCCCCTTGCAGTGCACTCAGGGCATTGTACAATTATGGGTTCTTTAACATATCATACATGCATCAGTTTATAAGGTCTGAGACACTACCAATTTTCAAGTCTTGGTCAGAAACGGCCAGAGTTCAGTGGTATGAGTAAAATAATGAATACTTACAGTATAAAGACCTAAAGAATCAAGACCAATCTGAAGCTTCTGAATGCACAGTGATGCTGTAGTATCCCCAAACAACTCTGATATAAGGTCAGGATCTAAAAACTTTGGCAGCTTTCCATTCTGAAGTATGCTTAGAGCTGAAATGAAAATACTATTAATGCAGTGCAACATTATGATGTTTAGAATTTCACATCAGCAGTTTTCCATCTACATTTACCAGTATTTACAAAAGAAACAGTTGATCCTTTATATGTATTTCATATCTATGTATTTTATCTGCCTTTAGATACAAAGAAAGTTCCTTATAAATATCTTTCACATAAAATATAAACAATATCATTCAGGCAGAACTGAAGGGGTCTCAAGGACAGATACATTAAATACAGTCATGTCCTGCATTAGGTTTCATAAGTACAGATCATAACTTGGACAGACTGCAAACCTAAACCAAATTAATCATCATGCATCTAATGTTGTACCTATAAGCCAAGTTTCATCAAAATTGGTCATATAACTTCTATTCCAGTGCAAAATCAGTAGAACATGACATTCCTATCTCCCTTGCTATTTCAATCAATGAGGTGTGATCTCAAAACAGCACAGGAACAAGTGTATAAATTTTCATCACATTCCATTGATCATTTTTAAACTATGTTAAGTACAAAAATGGACAGAAAAATACAGAATAATAATAATAACAATAAAATTAAGAAGAAGAATGAAGGGTAAACCTATAAGTTACCCCAATATTTGTTGGATGTGAATAATGACATAAGCCGAAAATGACAATCACATAACTATGATATGTCTCAGACTTTCAAACAAGACAAAATTTAAGCCCAAAATTTATACTTTACCAAAAACTTTCCCAACCATCTCATAATCTGCAAACAGTAAATCACGAAGTCCCTCATCAAAATACTTTTCTTTTATTTCCAATAAGGCAAGTCTAAAAAACTCTTTTCTTGGGCCTCCAAAATCCTGTGCTGTCTTAAATAAATAACAAAGATCTATATACAGGCATGAGAAAACTAATTTGTACACTTGCATTACAAAACACATCATAAATACACCAAAATCAAACTAGATAATATCAACAATTTAAGATATTACATTATACATATGACTTCATAAATATGCAACAGAATAGAATTTTACATTTAAATATCACGTTTGTTTAATATTTTTTACCATTTAACAAATGTCAAATTTTTTCAGCAGTATTTCAGCTATACAGGAAGGGCACTTTTCAATTATATCCTTATTTAGGGAAGGGATGAGAGTGAATTTATTGCTTTTTGCTTGTACATGTTGTATTACCCGTTCTATTGTACTAGCCAACTGAAATAGTATAATGTAATATCGAAGAAATTTAAGACATTAATATCCTAGTCAGCCACATTATACAACACTGGGCACAGTGTCATTGATATATACCCTACAGGTCAAGCCTCAGACAACCTGAGAAAAGAAGCAGTATAGATCTAAAAAGTAACAAACTTAGGTTTGACATTATCAGGGCTCAAACCCATGACCTACCAAGCTTCTAAAGCAATTTTATTTTCAAATGAATTATTGTTATTTTTTATTATCCAACTAAAGAAAGTTGAAACAATAAACCTACATATTATCCAGGAAATAATAATAAAAAAAATAAAACTTTTGTTACCTCATTATAAAACTGAACCTCCAATGTTTTTCTCAAGTCTGTTATAGCACCAATTTCATCAAAAGCTGTATTAAGGATGTTGCTTCTGTCCACCAAAATAAAATTTGTCTCTCCTTCTTCAAATTCAGAAACATTCTCTATTTCCAATGCACGTCCTGTTACAATTTCCAATTGTAGTTTTCTCAAAATTTCCACCGGATTGGAAATATTGTGTGATACACAATAGTCAATGACACTCGAAACAGTTTCATTTACACCAATATTAGAAGAGAATACTGGTGCTGAACTAGATATTTCAGGAGATAAATTTGTACCATTTTGATGGTCTGTGACAGAGTCTACTGTTAACTCTGTCTCCAATTTTTCAGATGAGTTTTCATTGGAATCCTGAACAAACTGTTGTATATCAATATTGTCACCAGAATTTTCATTAATTCCTTCAGCATTCACAATATAAATTACAGTTTCATTGCCACTAGATATGTCTTGATCAATTACTTCACAAACTTTCAAATGATTTCGCAGATCCTGTACAGAAAATTCCAACTTGCAGCGATTACAAAGTGTCTTGTAATGACATTGTATATCTGGTTCAGCAGCAGATTCTATTGGTTTTGTTGACAAATTACTTTGCAGTGGACGAATATATATGGTGGCCTGAGGATTTGTATTTTTTTGCAGGTCTTTTGCTGACCAGGAACAATCAATAAGTTTTAATTCCTTACAGTTCTGTGTACTTCTCAACAATTCAAACCCACCTGCATCAGTCAACTGTGGAAACCCAATACATTCGCCAGTCTCTGTTACTTCACTTGACATCAGTTGCTCAAAAACTTCCTTTTGACTGTAATGTTTCTGTAGTCTTATTCGTTTCTTCCCAAGCCCTGCATTATTTAAAACTTCTTTTTCTGTAGAAGTAGGAACAACTTTTTGATTTTTGTACGCCAAACAAAAAAACTGTAACGTAAAACCCGATCTCGATCTTTTCGAAGTATCATAACCTGTAGACTTCGATCTATTATTTCTTTTCCTACTAGAACTTGTTCCTGCGAATAAACGAGACCTTTCTAATGATATTTCTTGTGCTAAATTATTACTCCTAGTAGATAGACCTAAATCGTCAGACGTATTGTGAACATCTCTACTTTCAGTTTCACTTTGAAGTTGTGTTTCAATTTTGATCGACTGCCTAAAACGATGCCGGTGTCCGATCGTCTCGATACCTAATCTAATTAAATCATTGTCGGTTAATGATTCAACTAATGGGGCGTCCACTCTCTCATTTTTAAATCTTACTGCGAGACTTGGCATGCCAATCTCCGATAAACATTTCTGTATTATTGGATCGAATCCCGCCATTTTCAACAGAGGACTTCCGAATTTGTAACTAGCAAAGACGCCAAAGTACTTCCGAATGAACACCACGACATATATTATGAGTTTCCTCCCAAGTGTAATAACTTTTCTACTACATATAATGCGTTTGTACCTACATATTTGAACTTTTCAACGAAATATAATAAGTTGACATCTACATGTTCTAACTTTTGAACTATATATAATGAGTTTTATCTACATACTATAACTATTCAACTCTATAAATTAAATTTTAACCTATATATTATAACTTTTCAACTCAATATAATGAATTTTCACCTATATATTATTACATTTCAACTACATATAATTAGTTTACAACTACATATGATTAACTTTTAAGTACGTATTACTGTTTTCATCTACATGATATTGTTTTTATCTTCAATTTACTAGTCTTGATCTACTTATTACAGTTTCTATCTACATGTTGAACAGGTCTGGGATCAGCCCGAAACGGGGGATCGCCCGATCGGGGGACAATCAAAGGGAGGTAATTCTTGAGGGTATACACGCGAGTACACAGAAGAGTTCCGATGCTCGTGAGTAATACTACCTTGTAGACATCCGGTGTATCGTACACCTACTCGCGGTTGTCAATAAAGCTTTGTCAATCCTACAGGCAACAGCTACTAATTGCAGAGATATCGGCAGTGTATTCCAATGATGGCATGAAAGATTAAATAAAAGAAGAACAAGTGAATGAAGATTTTTAATTAAACACAAATTGATTGTTAATTCTAATCTGAAAATTAATCAATTAAAAAAATCAATACACTATTTTATCTTGTTTTTCAACCAGAGGACGACATTCATTTTTTCAGTTTTTCTTCCTTTTATTTTTTATTTATAAATAATTTTTGTATATAGTATAAATTGGGTTCGGAATTCCTAATAGTTAATTCCGCTTTTGTTTATTGTTATTATTTTAAATTATTAGTATTACATGTCTCTCTCAATTTTTTAGCTCCCCCGATAAGCTTAAACAATGAACAGCTCAAAAAGATATGAACGGCTCAGAAAGATACAACTCTTAATAAATTTCAGTCATTATCAATGTCCAATTGAAATATGATTTCTTTTGTTTGTAATAAAGAACAGGAGGCTAAATGACAATTCTTCTTTAGTTTATAATAATTATGTTGGAACTAAAAGCACCATCTAGATTTACCCTATTCTCCCGACATATAGCTATATATGCACTGGTTAAAAACAGGAAAATCAAATTGCCACTAAAAGCTTAGTTAGTATATTATGGCATTGGATTGAGAATTGAAACATATACTATTATTACGTATTTACAAGCTTTTCATCTGACTTTACAACAGAATACTTATAACACAACCTGAACATTTTACCCTGAACAATAACAAGTTATTTCATGAAGGAATGTGTAGATTGTAAAACGTTTTGATATTTAATGGATGAGGGGCCGGGGAGACGAAATTCAGACAGAAAATGAAAATATATCTTCAAAGAGTTAGTTACAAATGCACATTAACAATAAGTTGTGCATTTTTCTGTTTTTTTTCTTCTTATCACACATCTGCACCAGGTAAGGAACAGTTCTTTTATTATTTCTATACCCGTAACTATGATGTATTTTTAACTAGAACATTTTTAACCGGAAGTGCATCTTTAAGAGCTTATAACTTTTTTTCCGCACGACAGAATTTTTTTCCGCACGACAGATGTTTAGAAATATATGTTTACTATAACTGTTCAAAATTTTGAGTCCCCCTACTTAGAAATGAACCCCCGCGGCCGTTTTTTATAAAAGGTCATCAATTTTACTCGATTTTAAGCCGGTTTCTAGGCAAACAAATGAAATACGCATGCGCGATGTTATAGTCACAAAAACGCTTAGACGCTTTATCCCCCGATCGGGCGATTTCGATTTATCCCCCGTTTCGGGCTGATCCCAGACCTGTTGAAAGGTTTTAACTACACATTATATATTTTTGACAAATTAGCATGGATTTTGAACAATTTGTCATACATTATCAACTAAATATTACACGTACGGACCTACATATTGTTGCTTCCGAACAACATATAATAGCAATTTCTCATTAAACAATGAGTTTTGAACAATGTATCATGGTGAAATCACCACATATTGTATATAACAGACTACACATTACAGTAAATCATCTGTATACCATTTTAATTGGCGGCCTTAAGACAGTCCTGGCGTTCCATAAGTTTGACGTTTTAACTTTTAGAACGAGTTGAAATTAAAACCGATTTTAACGGAGTGATTTTAAGTGTTGGTGTGGTAAGATATGGTTACTGAAGGAGAGAAAGATGAGGTTGGGTTTTTTAATTCATCTATATGTTTTTACAGCATTTATACGGGTTTAAAGTAGATGTGGACGAGCACTCAGTTCGGTCATGTATTTTCGGAGTATGACTGTATGGAGATGGTTGCATTAAAAATATTTCGAAACTAAAATTGGTCACGCTTTATAAACCTTTATATCAATATTAATAATATAATACAAAATTATAATAAATACAAACATAGTCTCAATTTTATCTAAATAAGAGAGAGAGAGAGAGAGAGATATGACCCGGGAAGATCACTGATGATGTGTGTATCACCCGGGGTTTATCTGAGTTGTTGAATAACATACAACATGTTTAATAAAATGTGTCTTACGATTTTATATATTTTCAATGAAGATGTAGCAACTAAATTAAATATTATCGGTAACAAGATCCAGCAGCAATACCGTGAGTACGGCTGTGAATGTAAACAAATGAAGAGTTACTGGCCTTAGCGGTGACATAACAAATTTTATACATTGTATAACTTTGCGCTGCATAAGTGGTCGGCGTGGTGTAGTGGATATGGCTTTGGACTTACACTTTTGATCAAACAAAGGCTCTGGGAGTTCGAATCCCTCTGACGTTTTTTTTTTTTTTTTTTTTATCAATAATCATCAAATCAATAATTTTAATTAATTACCGGAGCGGGAAGGTGTTGCATGATAGGGTCCCATTAGTATGAAGTAAAAGACAACCAAAGAAAACAAACAAAACGAGGGGAGAGACAGAATTAGCACCATAATTTCACTTTAAACGTACACTAATTTGTAGGGTAGTATTTAAGATACGCCACGGTGTGCCATCAGAGAAATTGTTTTAAGCTTCATCATCCGTCGTGTGAAGAATAATTTAAATGATCCAAGAACACATGGGAACAGGGTTCAAAAACCTCATAGTGATTTCAATATTAATGGCAATTTTTCAGTTATTCGCGACGAGAACTATTTTTAATTTATTAAGCTCTATGGATTAATCTATGAACAATTTCGTGTTTACATGTGAAGTGCGAGTGTGTTGTATGGTCTGCCTTGTACTAGCGCGCACTCAGGGCGACTTTTAAGGTGCTAGCTCACCGAGTACGCCGCAGACATGCGTACCATTCCCCCAGTCCATTGAACTGATACCAGGTTAACCAGTAAACAACAACAGTAAGGAAAATTCACATTCCCACATGTGGTCTAAGCGGGACTCGAACTCACAGCGGTTAGAAACACTGCATTTGTAGACTGACGTCTTATCCATTAGGCCACTGCGGCCTCTTAATCAATATTAATGGCATTGGAATAATTGTGAATTACATGATTTATTATGCAGATGAGAACGAGGTGCCATTTCCTTCCCCACTTAGAGGTCGAGATGAAATTCCAGCAATAGATCTACATGTACATTCTAATGAAAGTAGGTCAAATCATGAAATATTTCAGAAAACGTGTTTTGATAAAGGTGTCATATACCATTTTTTTGAATTTAATCATAAAATACATTCAAAAAATGGTAACAAAGGATAAAGGGACATTTGCCTATGTTATTCATAATTGCTGTTTAAATTTTATCTATTTAATTATAAACTATTTGTTTTAAGTACCACATATGTATCGGCAAAAAAAAACTTGGTCACTTGCGCATGCTATGCTAAGAAATGCATTAGGGCGTTTTGAACATTCCTTGACCAAACACCTAAAACGCCCACATCTGTATGTTTTGTTTTTAATTTTGGATATGAAGGGCAAATCAAAAGGAATACAGCTTTTCTAAAAAAGAATTTATAGTTAAAAGAAGAAAATGTGTTCTTAAGACATGTCTTACAGACACAAGAAGAACTATCGAAAATCTCAATACCAAGTGTACCAGTTGCGCCTTTGTACCAAAACAAAATGTTACTTTTGACATCGCACAAAATGTATGTATACAACGGTAGCTTAGTTCGTAGAGTGCACTCTTCATATGTGAGAGGTCGTGGGTTCGATTTCAGACGGGGTCTGACAAAAACTTCAAAAAGTTTGCCAAGCATTTGGCATTTAGAAATGAAAGTCACAGAGTCCTTCGGAAGAGACCTTAAACACAGATGCCCCCATGTCATCGCAGTCATCGTTAAAAATCCTCCCTGTATATTGCACTTGGCAATTCAAATCAAACTTTTTTCAATCTAAACCACTGGAGATGGTACAAGGGATATATTTTTCATATAAAATACACACTACAAAGGGAAAAATAATATTCTAGTACTTTACTTATAGCTGGAAACGTCCTCAATATAAGTATAATATTCTTGACTAAGATGTAGATCGCCTTTCAATCAATCATTGAATTAATCAATCGATCAATAAACCATATTTTGATAGACAGTTGGGTGCACTTTATTTTCTGACACCCCGTTAAATCCAGATTTTTTATGTACGATTATGCATCTGAATCTGACTTAATGGATGAGAACCAGGCACTGGATGATGGCAAACAGTACCAAACTCGTCTGTATTTTTAATAGATGTCTTTCATTGATACGGACGAATTCCAAATAGACAGCAGTTTGTGTTTGTCATACAAAAATTTAGAATATTTTACAAGACAGAACAAAAATATGTATACAATGACTTATTTCGAATGGTGCATTTTTGCAGGACTCAACACTGCAGTCACTTTTTTAATAAATGCAGATTGCAGGACATGCACAATGCTTCATATACAGGAGTTCTATAGGATTTGCGCAATTAAAGCGCCAATACTGTTGGATTGATGTTGGCACTCTTGGATACTAGTACTGTTACAAAATCTGCATATAACAATAAAAAGCATTGCATACAGTGTTTATGGACCCAGAAACCGGGAATTGAAAGATTGGAAAACATTTTAATGAGCTCATTTCTGTTCGGTCCTGTATCATTTTGGACCATTTTTTCAGCACATTTAATAAGATACAAAATTTAACCGAGATAAAATAGGTCAAAGTATCAAATCGATAACACGTGTATTGGAATGCACAAGCACCAGTGCATTTAAGAAGTTTATTTATTTATTTTTAAATCTAGAATTATAATGCACACGCTTCATTTAAATTACCACATAAGTCAAGAATTGTAAAATACAATGAGTTTCAAAAATTGTAAACAAAATGTTTTTAATAATTGAAACTACTTTCCTTGTAAAATGACCAGTCATAACTAAACTTTATGGTGGGTGTCGGCATGATATTGAGTTTGTAGGGAGATTTAAAAAGGTAATAACATTTTTCTGTAATAAATATTCTGAATTTTCATACAGAAACTTCCAATACATTTAAGATTTTCAAGTATAGAACCCGGTAAAATTTTCTTGAAGATGGTTCTGAGGCTACCTTTACACTTGTAAAGAGGTATGTTGATCATGTATCTTTACAGACCGACCAGATCAAGTCGCACCAAGTGAATAAAGCAGAGACTGACAAAATTTAAAAATACTGATTAAACTCAGTTACACCATGTCAGGTTAATGTATCAAGATATCACATGTCCAGCGCCGTCGGAAGAGTGACAATCATTTTGTTAAACGATGTTCGAGTATTTAAAATTGAATGCAAAACTGAAAGCACTAATAAACAATTGACCAATAAACTGTGACGTCATCCAAGTTTTTGTGACGTCATTTTTACATTTTAGGATTTGTGTTTTACTTTAAAAAGTTGTTTACATGTATAAAACATTATGGACTTTCATAATATGTAAAAATCTCAATTTTGAAAATTTTGACCAAGTTGTAGGTTTTCGCATGCACTGGCTCATATGTGTTTTATTCTACTTTTATTCAAAATATTTCACTGTCAGAGTTGTTTTATATTTGCATTGAATACAAATCATTGATATTTAAAAATTTTGAAGAGTTGTCGATGGGATTATTTTCAAAGCGCGGATTTGTACAATGCATTAGGTGCCCAAAGGAATGCAAGATGCCCCATGAGGGAACGTGTTTTGTTTTGTACGTATCGCAGTTATAAACACTTAAATGGTACGAGAAATAGAATCTATCACCTGTTTGTGACCGATAACGGTTGGTCTCAGTCTCGGGTGCTGTGATGTAACATATCCCAATGTCGGCAAAGCCTCGATTGGGATATATGTTACATCACATCACCCTCGACTGAGATCAACCGGTATCGGTCACAAACAGGTGACAGATTATATTAATCTTGTACGCCGAGTGGATGCAAGAAGATATCTTTTGTGGATTTTCAGTCCATCTGGGATGCAAGAAAAACACAGAGCCCAACGAATTTAAGGACCCAGAATATTCTGTCATCAATCTATTGTTTTAATCGAAAACGAGGTACAATAGGTAAGATAGTTAGATGCCCTTTTATCCTTAAGGTCTCTCTCTCTCTCTCTCTCTCTCTCTCTCTCTCTCTCTCTCTCTCTCTCATTTAACATCTCATTATCACATATAAGTACAATTAAAAAACTAAAATAAATTATTTTCTCTGACTTCTCCGAATTTATTACATGAACTCAAGAAGACCATCATAAGCTAATATAATAACTGCCTCATACAGCATGCATAGGTAAACTAAGTTGCGTCCCCTGACTAAGACCTTTATAGTTGAAACTCTTTCTTACGTTGAAAAATTAAAACGCGTTACGTGCTACAGAAATGTTTTTCGTGTGTGACTGGCCAGACAGGCTCCAGATTCACAATCATTCTTTAACTAAGAGTTGACTTAAATCTTACAAATTTTGAAATCTGATTAATTTTGTAACTTTTTAAGGCATTCGTGAATTTAAGGTGTCCTTTTGTAGATCACTCTAACATTTTTACGCCTATATATTCGAAATATTTTAAAACTTTGTAGTTGTGTCATATACCATTTTTTAAAATTTAATCGTAAGATACATTCAAAAAGTGGTATATGAGAAATACCACTTTTTTAATGTATTTTATCATTAAATTAAAAAATGGTGGTATATGACAGTTGCATAAAATGCTGTCAAAAATTGACTTTTTTAATTTACGAAGGGAAATCTTAGTTAAGGAATGATTTTGAAAGTTGAACAGACGTGGTTGACAAGAATAAAAAAAAAGTAAATGCGTCATAACAGCTTCATTGATATGACGTAAAACATCAAGGGTTAGAATCTGTATGTACATATTATACATAACACCTGTGTTCTATGACGTCACAGATTGAATCCTTTCCGTGCCCCCAAAATTATTAATCCGTCTTGGCCCATTATGATTGATTGTAAATCATTTGACTATATCTTGATATGGGAACCATCTCATTATGTATTTAGTCCAACCCTGAATTGGCCATTAGTACTTATAAACAATATCACTAATTAATGACTCTATCGCATGGTTTGTTATAAGTTATCTCCCTTGGCAATAAACTAAATAGCATTATATTGTTGATTAGGTAAACGGTGATATATTGATTTGAGGTACCAAAAGGGGGGAAATTAACATTTTAAAAAATCTCAATATTTCAAGATAAATTGAAAACTAATTAACATTAACAAATCGATATACGATTATCTTATTCTATTCCAAAATTTGATGGTAGGAAGATTTTTATTACTTACCTGTATTTTTCGGAATTTTTGGGTTTTTGAAAAATTCCTCTGATCATCACAACACGTTAAATAATAAACTCGTCAATTTTTTCCCATTTCCCCATTAGTGATGTAATTCCTGTCTGTTACGTTGACACCTCGGAATTAGGTAATCCTGTACATGACGTTTTCCCGCGACATTCTAGTGTACGGTTTATATTTTTTCTCACCGCGAGCATGTATATTTCACGTCAAACAACATTGACCTGTCCGCTTGACCTTTCATTCAAATACATGTTTTGACTGTGGACGAGTACATTTATGTATAGGGTATACAGTCGTTTATTTCGTCTACACCATGGGAAGCGTGCATTGTATATGTGTATGGACTGCGAATCTTAACCCTATCCATGTAATGGGAGCATCGGATTCTCCTAAATAAACATTGCCAATGGAAGGTCGAGTTGACAGGTCAATGTTGTGGGCCTATACCACAATCCCCATGTTTCATTGTTGAAAGTATAAACAACATACAATTTATATTGATCCATTGTGCTGAGTTTATATACATAGTAATCATAAAAATCTATAGGTTTACACTTGAAAACAGTAGTGTGATTTGCTGGCATACCTGATCGTCAGTATATCGCCTTAACTGCTTAAGGCCAGTATTCCGTCAGTACTTATTTGTGCGCTATCGCTAGATTGATTGATTGAACAGGGTTTACGTCCCTGTCAAAAATAATTCACTTATATCGAGACGTCACCACATGACGACCCTACCTGCCCGTAAATCACCTTACTGTCAGTATTCTGGCAGTACTTATTTGTGCACTTTCGATTGATTGATTGATTGATTGATGAGTTGATGATTGATTGATGATTGATTGATTGATTGATTGATTGATTGATTGATTGATTGATTGATTGATTGATTGATGATTGATTGATTGATTGATTGATTGATTGATTGATTGATTGATTGATTGATTGATTGATTGTGTTGCTCAGTCTGTTTTTAAATGCTTCAGGATATATTGTAAGCGACCTCTTTAGAGGTCACGGGTGATCTACTCATTTTCGAACTCTACAGAGCACTGAGACACGGAACCTCGGTTTGAGACCGCCACTAAAATCTAAGTTTTGATTGAAAATACCCAACATTGACTGCTGTATTTTGAACATTTCTGTTTTCATATAATTTTATAAAAAGAAGACTAAAATTTGTACCATCTACTACAAGTTTTAATTTGTAATTGAATGTATAGTTAAATTTTCATTTATATCGGGACGCCACCAGCTATATATGTGAAGTGGAAGCGGTTTATTATTAGAAAGAAATTCCGCTTATATTTCAATTTGACTGAAAATACCCAAAATTGACGAAATCGAACCTATGAAAACATAGATTAAAATTTCACAAGGAACCTCCACTAACTTATAAAATGTCAATTTTTATTGAAAAGTTGCAAAATTGACTGAAACTTTAGCCATTTTGAACATTTCTGTATATCTGCGATTTTTATTCTTATATATATATATTTTTAATCTACAATAGAATGGGTGGTGATCATCAGATCATGGCCTCACTGAAGTAAAAAATAGACTGACATGGGCACTAAATGGAATAACATCGAATCTAAACCCACGGTAATCATCCCCTTTTCTTTGTGGTTTTAATTTTGTGTTTATTTATTTTTTTTATAAATTAAAAAAAGGGAAAGAAACAAAATCATTAGAATATAAGTATTGAAAATTAGTATAATACGACGTTTCGATGTTTTAAATGCAGAAAAAGAAAAAAGAAAAAATATTAGCAGAGCGTGGTTTCGATCCACGGACCTCTGGGTTATGGGCCCAGCACGCTTCCACTGCGCCACTCTGCTTGACATTTTCGACAGTATTTAAAAATATTTATAAGTACGCTTCAATAAACAACCTGCGAAATCTCGCGATGGATTGCGTGATTTATAATGTGATGGCAGCTTCAATGAATCGAATCGATGACAGAGTCTGTTTTTAGTTCGTATATTCTGTTTTGCCGCTATCTTTCCAATAGTTGACCACAAGTGGCATTTAAGACTGAGATAAAAACCCACTTCAAACTTATAGAATGAATCTCTAGCCTTGCCATTGCTTATAACACTCCAGACCAGACATGATTCACAACCTGCCCCCCTCATCCTGCCCACATCTTGATCTCATCTTGATTTTCTAGTTTTCATAATTTTATCTGACCAAGTTCACCACGTATCAGTTTTTCAACCGAACTGGCATGATTATATCTGTGGATGACCTTTTTATTGCATTTCCATTCCAAATGACATTAAAAATTAAGGTTTACATATTGTGCGAAGTTTAAAAACTTTCCATGTTGACACCCTTTCTGCAAATAATTTGAGACTTTGGGATATTAAAGGTGTGTGCAACAAGTATACTGGTGCAGGTCTGAATCTTCTAAATGCTACCTTCACTGATTAAGCCAATAGACCACTTTTCTGGTCATGTTTGTGACTTGCCTTAATCTTGCCTCCCATAATTTGATTCAGCTACAAGTTCAACCCTGGGACCAATTTAATAGTCTGTCACTTGCCAGGCCCAGGGTAGAAAGAACCATTAAACGAACAGCAAAAGTGTGTAAAAGGAAAGGGAAAAATGCCGGAGCCAAACTGGGACCTTCCCCATACTAATTGGAAGCTCTACCAACTGAGCTACCTGGCAAGCCATCAAGACCAATCCTCTGTATTCGTCCCTTCCTTTTTAGATTCTACTACCTTGAATGCAAACCACAAGGCTGCAACCTGTGACCAACCCGTTGGTCGACCACTTTCAAGGGTTGGATGGGCCCCCAAAATGTAATAGGAAAGGGAAAATTACAGCAGCCAAGCTGGGACTCAAATCTGGGACCTTACAAATACTAGTGAGAGTAGATAGAGTGTTTTTGGAACCACTGACTGAGGTACTCAGCTATTCATTGAGCCCGGTCTGCCAGAGTTTTTAAGAATTTATTTGTTAATTGGCAGATATTATTACCACATAATTTCTATACCCTTATAACCATATGCATGTAACTTCATAGATTGATTAATTAGGATTAAATAGTCCAATTTTGAATTAAAACAAAATTTTATTGATATTTTTCCAAAAATTGCTGTCTAAATGATTGATGATTGATCTTTGATCGTGATGAACTGCAAAAAAAACTATCTGACGTTATGATGGAAACAAAATGGTGGTATCTAAAACCGTATTTACGATTTTTATCAAAATAATCTATTATTTGGCCCAAATATGTCAAATTTCTATTAAATATACTTTAATTATCACTAAATTGATGTATTTATAGCCATTCATAAAGTTATTAAGCCCATGTACATGTATTCTATAAAATACAGGTTTAAAATATATGTGGTAATAACACATTTGTTATTGAGAATTACGGGGTAATAACCACTTCGTTTTTATTTTCTTTTGCAGATGATGTAGATAAAACAATTGAAACAGAAAACACTATGAGTTTGATTGATTACGGACAAAGCGCAGAAGATCATCAAACTTTGTTGTTTTTGGTCCGACATACAGGACCAAAATTAAGTTTCAAAAGTTTTAATCGGATATGGGAACGCATTAACAAATTAACGGCCATTACTATTCCCGGTCAGAAGAGACGAGCATGGGTTAATTTCAAAAGAGGTTATCCGAAAGAGAACAATGAATGGGGAGATTTTCAAGCTCATAGAAAAGCGCTAGGATTAGTTTCTGTCGGGGAATGTTCAAATCCAGACGAGTTTGAGGAATTGTTTGACAATTATAGGAAAGTGAAAGAGGAATATGCTGGGACTTTGTACAATTCTAGGCTGTTTGTTTTTGGTATGAACCCTGATGGTTCCCCGCTAAGCGATGAACAGAAAGAAAATCTTGCTTCTGGTAGAAAGTTATCTCCAACACATAGTGAAGATAGTGGTGTTGCAGCTGATCTCAGTCCAACAGAGGGACAGGATGAGGGGACAAAAAATGACGCACAAACATTAAAAAACTCAAATCAAGGAAATGCGGAAAAAGTGAAAAATTCAACTCCGAAACCGGAAAGTCCAAAACCGGAAAATCCTGGAGTTATTTTTATCAAGCCGGACAAATCTAGCAAGGGTGATGCTAAAAATAGCAAAGATGATGTTAAAAATAGCAAAGAAGATGTTAAACGGTCCCATAGTAATAGTTTAACGAAGGAAAATACTGGTTCAGAGGTTGTGTTTTATCCAAGTATAGATGAATGTGTTGATATAGAAGAGAAAATTCGTGAATTTGTGGCCTCAATTTTCTTTGTTTTGGAGGGTAAAAGACTTGATAGGTCATTTGAGAAAATGGACAAAATGCAGTTACTGTGTGCGCCATTCGAAAAGAAAGATTATGTTGGACTTGATACTGATACTAAGTAAGTTATATATATCAGTATCACAAGCGTGACTCGTAGTCATACGGCTACTAAAAAAGGACTCTACCTGATATGAAGGGCTGTACAAACACACTGTGTATATAATATGCATGTATTATAAATGCAATGCCTTTGGCTCCAACTTGAAATCACAATACCTTTTACCTTCTCAGTTTGAATCCTACTCAACAGATTCTAATGTGAGAATGTTTTCAGGGCTCAAAATAAGGGCGAAGATGGGCAATATCTTCTCCTTGTTTAAAAAAACTTCACCCTAATCTGTCCCAAAAGCGAAGTTCTAGTCGCCCTAAGTTTTGACAAGTTTATTAAACCTTTGAGGCGCCTTACATACAAAGGCTCCCAATATCTACTGGTGTTTCAATCCGATAATTGGATTAACTTGAGATATAATTGGATTAACTTGAGATCATCCATGCATGTAATGGATTCATCAACCTGTTGACTGGTGTAATAGAAAGCCATCTTGAAGAAGAACCTCGAATAATTGCTTTAAAAACATCTCTATCAATGTTTATGTACAAGTATGGAAATGGGGATGGGGGTGTCTCATGAACAAAATAGTAGATAGTTTTTATTGTGTGAAAATTTAATAAAATAACAGACCTTCTCAGAATGTTGGCTTTTCTCAAAGAAATCCATAAAACTTCTTTTTCAGTTTTCTTGCTGAGGATGGGTAGTTTATCATGGGAACACTCCGATCTCCACCACCATCCCAGAACTGACCGCCTAACATCCTATTTTAAAAATAACTTGTTCTTGTTATGACCAAAGTAATTCATTTAATTATTCTGTATATCAATATTTGAAATTTCTTTGAAATTTACCACTTTTGCTATTTAACAGGTCTTTCAGGAAGAAATGTCAAGGGAGATTACGGAAACATTTAGCAGATCTATGTCTACAGGCTGGGTTACCAGGGGAGGCAATTCTACATTACCAAACTGCTATCGATATACTTAAACCAGTAAATGATGCATTGTGGATTGGAGGTATGTGTAAAGTCTGGGTCTTTTGTACCTCATCTTTATACCTCTAACAAACAAAGTTTAGGGCCATGGGGTTATTTACACATTATATTTTGCCATTTGAATCCTTTAAGGTTTAAGTGAACCATATTTAACATTACCGTACATAAATGCAAAAAATATTGATGTTTTATTGTATTTTAAATACAAGTTTTGAAAATGGCCCCCTTCTGAAAATTACTAGATTGATCATTGATCACATCTGCTCCATATCTTCCATGTCTGGTTGGATTTTAATCAAACTTGGCACAAATGTAAAGTAATAGTATCAGATAATGTGCTGCATAGCAAAATGAGGACAAGGGTCTGTGTCATAAGGTTAAATCTTAGAAATAACAACTGGGCAATGTTGAGACTGTTCTGGGTCTGTGTGGGGTGCAAGAATAATGAATCCTATGACTATATGGTATTGATATTCTCGAATGTTTCTGTATATATTTCGGTTTTCTGGAATTGAACTGTGTCCATTTCCTTTCTTAGAGCTTGGTGTCACCTACTGACAAGAGCACATGGTGTAACAAATAAGGCTGAAACGTTTACAAAATATGTAAACGTGTACACGATTGACAGTAAACGAAACGAAACCGTTTACACGGATGAATGCTAGAATGCATGTAAAAAATGTAAACACTCATAATGCCAGGTATTTAACATGGTACAGTTAAGGTACTAAAGATGAACATGATGACCTTTACTCTGTATTATAATCAATTTTTATTATTATTTTGTGATTAAATGCCATAAATTATCAAATTGGTAAATAAATTAACAAAGAATGAAGGTTGGAATAAGAATCAACAGCGATGGACTTTCAGTCAGTCAATTTGTTTACCTGTGCAACTCATGCGTAACTAAATTACTGACAAATCAACTTCCGATGGGTCTTCTCAAAGTAACATGAATTAAAACTCCATATTATTTTTCAGTTTAATCAATGATTCTAACATAAAACAGTTTTATATTCAAATTCCAAACATTAATCCATATCAAATAAATTAATGGATGGAATTTAAACTTGTCACATTAATAATTTGATCGGCAAATTTATTACTAGCTGAAGAATAGTTGCCGATTTTGAAACCTTCCCCATCAGGTATGGGTCAAAGGTCGCGCACACTTCAATGTTTATCGGAGATTTATAGGCATTTATAACTGTCTGGATTTAAACACTTTGTTATTTGATTTGGTATCAACAGAACCATGTTTGAGATCATTAGCCATCACCTGTGCTACAACCCATGTAACTGAGTAACATTTTACACAACAGACATAATATTTTAACTTTTGTTTTCCCGACACACCATCAATCACTTCAAAATATTCCCCAATTTCAGACCTTACGTTTTTCTTTAGCTATTTTCCAGACTCAATCAGTAATATGACAACTCAATGATTAAACAACAAAGTATATTTTTATTGTTTTATTTGACAATGAAAAGTAGATAAAAACAGAACAATGTATTTTATATTACACTTCATTAATGTAGTCCAATATGGCGGTCAAAGGTTACGTTTAACCGTTTACTATTTTTGTAAACGTTTACAGGTCAAAATCGAAACTGTATCGTGTACACGTGTAAACGTTTCAGCCTTAGTAACAAATGAAAATTTCACAAAATTGTCAAACTTTGTTTTAGGAAAAAGTTTTTTTGGTTCAGAGTGTCCTGTTTAATCAATTTTAACCACTGTGGTAGCTCATTTGGAAAAGTGCTTGCTCCGTAAGTGGGTGGTTGTGGGTTCAAACCCCAACCAGGTGTGACCCAAAGATTAAAATTACTAGTAGGTAGTGACTGTTCTTTCGCCAAGTACTTGGCATTTCAAAATGAAAGTCACGTTTTTTGGGGGGGAACATAAAATAAACGAGGACCAGTGTAACAGTAGGCTTGGCATTATAAAGAACCCTGCTGTATAATGCCATCAGTACAATGTGCAAGCAAAATTTTTTCCACCTTCCCCTATAGCTGTCAATGTCTGGAAATAAGTGAAATATTCTTGACTGGAACGTTAGACACCATTAGTAGGCATTATTCAACTCAACTGAGTAAATCTAATACACACATGTACTTTGAATTATTCTGAGTTTTTGTTTGTTTTGATAAGAGTGTACTATTTAGTAATCCTAACTATTTTGTTTATCTTTTATTTCAGCTTGTTTTGAGGGACTTTGTTCAGCGTCAGTGATACTAATTTACCCTCAGATGCAAGCACCACAGTTAAGAAGGAATTACTCGTTATCTGTGTCCAGGGGATCCAGCATGATACACGAGAGAGGCACAGGTATAATTTAAAAATACTATGAAACCTGTAGAAATACACACCCTGAGTAAAATAAAAATCTGTCGAAACTGAAGTTCAGTGAAGCCTGTGAAATCCAAACACTGGGTATACCGAAAACCTGCCTTAATTAAAGCAACTGTTTAACACATACAATTAATACTGGCAATTATTGGTTAAATTTTCTTTGTAGTGTAAAAAAAACTTTGGAGGGTTGATAACCTATAATATACTTGAAATGAATCAGTAGTTAAATTGAAAAGACAGGTCACATTTTAAAAAAGTGGGTCAGTAGCAAAGTTTAGTGATAATTGACATTCAGTTATATACTGGACATATGTCCTGCAACATCTTATAAAAACATAGCAAACCCATACCAAAGTCCATCAGCGATATTGTGGCAGAGTGTTTATAAACATGGGAGAGTTTATAATACACCAGTAGGTATTAATAATGTGTGCATGTATACGTATTTTCACTCCTTAATGCATTCATTTGTCAACTCCACCTCTATATATCCCTATCTTAGGCTATCTACATTATAAAGACTCTTCCATGTTTATAAACACTCTGCCACAATATCGCTGACAGACTATAGGAATGAAACAATATTTATTTTCTGAACTGAACGTTCAACATGGATCAGTGTTGAGCCATTTCATTTTTTTTTTATGGGCCTGTATCTCTATTTTGGTATTAATTGCATCTCCTTTTCTAGATTGAACATTGAATTTATTTTTATTTTGTTGTATCACAGGTAGTATGAAAAACTTGTCTAATGGATTGTCAGATATGCCAGATACTGTGGTAAAGACGGCTTTAAACCCAGATGATATCATAGAGAAATATAAAGAAGCCTTAATGCACTACAGCAAGGTAAAATAACTTATTATACCCCTACCTGCCCCCACGATAACAAAGTTAAGGAGGTATATAGGAATTACCCTATGTATCTGTCTCAATATTGTGTCCTCTCCATATCTTCCATGTCTATGGATGGATTTTGATCAAACTTGGCACAAATGTAAACCTACATAAAACAATGTGTCACAGACCCAATTTGATATCCTTCTGTCTTTCTATTCACCTGTCTGGCCATCCATCCAAATACTATGTCCTCTCCATATGTTCCATGTCTATGGATGGATTTTGATTAAACTTGGTACAAATGTAAACAAACATGAGACAATGTGTCACAGACCCAATTTGATATCCTTAAGTCTGTCTTTCTATTCACCTGTCTGGCCATCCATCCAAATACTATGTCCTCTCCATATGTTCCATGTCTATGGATGGATTTTGATTAAACTTGGTACAAATGTAAACAAACATGAGACAATGTGTCACAGACCCAATTTGATATCCTTAAGTCTGTCTTTCTATTCACCTGTCTGGCCATCCATCCAAATACTATGTCCTCTCCATATGTTCCATGTCTATGGATGGATTTTGATCAAACTTGGCACAAATGTAAACCAACATGAGACAATGTGTCACATACCCAATTTGATATCCTTAGGTCTGTCAGTTCACATGTCTGCCTATCCATCCAAATATTGTGTCTGCTCCATATGTTCCATGTCTATGGATGGATTTTGATCAAACTTGGCACAAATGTAAACCAACATGAGACAATGTGGTTTTATTTGATACCTACAAAGCTTTATGTACTAGTCAGTTTCAATTGAAATTGACGGATCTCCGGTCACGACCACAATGTTCCAACAAAGGCCCAGCAAGCTTGAATTACACACAAAAAGTATGAAATCTCGAACTGAATTGTGTCATTTAATGACATCACTGACAAAAAAAGGTCATTAGTTGCCGTGACACTGCTTTGGTTCTGTGATGGCCACCAGTGTCGAAACATAATAGACATGGCCGGTGATACATCAATTGGCACTCATCATTGAAAACTTCAAAATGGAGTTTGCCACATGTTACAAGAAAGTTGATTACTATTCATTCTAGATCTGACAATCTTAGTGAGTAATAATTCAACCCTATAGGGAAGAAATGAACATGATGTCAATTTAGATGATTTATTTGCATAATGATGACATTCACAGCATGGAAAAATATTTATTGTGATCTAGAATTGTAAAGGTGTGTATGTTGATGATGAGTGTAAAGTCTACATGTGGCCAATGTGCAGACCACTTTGCAGGTATTATTACTAAACCTTTTTTATTTGTGCAGCACTAGACAGCCGTTTTGAAATAAAATTCCCAATTGGTAGTGAGTGCTCGGACTAAAATTGTGGAAAACCAAATATTTTTTTAAAAATACTAAATTATTGATATTTTTTCATTTCAGTTTAAAGGAGCTGGTATAATAGAAATAGAAGCTAGTCTAAAAGCCTGCAGGGTCCTCATAGCTCAAAGGGTAAGTATTCATTTCTCTTTTCTCTCCAGTGGAGTTGTCTCCCTTTAGAGGACCATGTTGTGTCCTAGGAGTTGTTTCCCTTTAAAGATGGTGAGCCTACTTACAAACAACAATAGCAACAACACTTACTTGGTGTTGGATTTTCCTCTACTTTCTGGAGCACCGCGTCCATGTATCTTCACCACACCCTTTCACCAATTATTTCCACAGCCATAAGGAATTTTAAGAATCCTGGTTATTTACAAAGTCAGTAGAAAAAGTCCAGATAGCTAAACACTACTAAAACAAGGTTATTTTTTTTTTTTTTTTTTTTTTTTTTTGTAATAAAATTATGGTATCATGGGAGGAGTTGCTTCCCTTTACATGTACTTTCCATTGATGTTTTATGTATGAGTGTTCTGTTTAATCCATTACTTGGTATTGGTGAGCCTGTTGTTAGAAACTGGAAATTCCATACAACAGCAACAACAGAATGGATTTCTTAAAATTAAAATTTTTGTACATATTACAAATTACATAAAAATAAAATATAAAAACTTGGATTTTAAATATTTTAAAAAAGTCATAAAATATTTACAAATGGTATTTGACTCGGTATAGTATTTTCATGATTTTACAAAGAGATCAATTTATTTAAATTAGCCAGAAATTCTGATATACAAAACAATGGTTTTCTAAATAGCACCACAAAGTAGTTACTTGAGAAATATTTTCTATACCTTATTTTATAAATAAGTTTATTTTAGGTAAATGATCAGCAATTTGTTTGCCTAAGATAACTGTTGAAAAAAGGTAATCTTCCTTTCAAATTTAGTTTATTTTGTACAAAATGCCAAAAAAAATCAGATATTGCCACAATTAAACACCCTTGAAATGAGGACCCTAGCTATATTGCAAGCATGTCATAATACATGTATAATATAATAATGATTATTCATATCGGATTCAATTTTGCCTATTTTAAATGTAATTTTGACTTGCAACAAAAACAACAAATTCATTGATGAATAGTTAAATAATTAACAAAATTAACCTTTTCATGATACAAACATTCAGAAACATTGTAAGAATAACATATACAGAACTACCACTTTAAGGAAAGTGTAACAATTGTTTCTTAAGTGTATGAATTGTATGTGTCCAAATGATTAAATGCTACATCGCATGAAATAAAAAACAGTTTTTTTGTGTGTGTTGTATGATAATCTTAACAAATTAACACACCAATTTTAGAATTTTATTTGTAAACTTTCTGTATTGTTTTAAAGAATTTCAAATTCAAATCTAAATTTTAATTTAAAATAATTTATTAATAAATTTTCCATGAAAAAAAATCATTTAAATCTTTAATCACAATTAAATTCAAAGATTGTAAACTAATTTATTTATTTATATTTATTATTTATTTATTTATTTATTTATTTATTTATTTATTTATTTATTTATTTATTTAAATTATTTATTTATTTATTTATTGTTCTTTACAAATTAACATATTATTTTTAATAAACATTATAAGGTTAAATATTAATACAAATTCATCTTACTGAATTATTTTTTCTTTCATTGAAATTTACAATTAAAAATGTTTTGTTAAAAAACTACATAAACTTTCAAAACAAAATTCCTTCAATTTTAAAATTAAATAATTGAAAAATCTTCAATTTTTGTAAATGCATGTTAAATATTTTATTTATTTTTATTTATTTATTTATTTAAACATTTATTTATTTATTTAAACATTTACTAAATATGTAAACTATCAAAGGCATTTTACAAAATTATCTCTAATTGAAATTTACAATCAAATATTTTTTTAATAAAACTTAAATCTTCTAAACAAAATTACTCTAATTTGAAAAAAAAAATCATTTAAAAAACAACATTTACATTATATTTTATTCATAATAATTTAAAAAATATGTTTATCAAATATTTTATACATAAATTATTATGAAAATAATTATTTTATTTTGTTATAATTTTTTTTTTAGTTTTTAGCTTTCTAAATCTTTAAGCATTAAGTTGCTTAATTATCAAAAATTCTAATATTGTTTAAATTAATGTACATCTACTAAAGAAATAACTCATAATTATGGAGATACTCAGAAGTAAGTCATAAACCAGTCCAAAGAAATGTTTCCTCTTAATCATTACTTAATAATACCATTTAACAAAGAATACCAGATAATTCTTTATTTTTAAATCAACATCGATATTATGAGTAACTTAAAATTAGGAAGCCCCAATCAAGAATTAAACCCCCCTGGACACCATGGTCTCATGCTTAAGTCTGGGTACTCCCCCCATTAGATAATTACTAAACACATACCCATATTGACTTAACAAGGTCTCCACTCCTGTCCCCTAATAGGTGTTGTTACAACGATAGATGGGTCCCTCTATCTCCTATAATCCCTGTGCTTTCTTAACCCCTCACATCAAAGGCCCAGCCCCACCTATCCATATCAGAGATGTTTGTTTTAGCATGCAAGCCTTAAATGATCCTTAATAGGTGTGAGTAACTTAAAAGAACAGAACAGCTTTTATGTTTGAAAAAATAAAATTGCTCTTAAAACACAAATTTAAATAAATAGTATTGTCTGGTGCCAGAGTGTTTTAAGAGTTTTCTCAATACTTGAGTAATTCAAAATGTTTTGAGGAATTGCTAAGTTTTTTTTACAATCTGTATATAGGAACCCAGACTTCTGTTTGGGATCATCAGTTGTTGTTCAGCTATCATACAGTGAAATACAAAAAAGAATATATTGAGAGAAAAAAATCTGAGACTTTTTTAAAAAGTTTTGACTTTACAAAGCTTGTGGTAGATTTATTTGTACCATTGTTGTTGTGTGTTGATGAGACAATCATGAGTGGATTTTACGTCAGGTCGCCTTTTCATGGTCTGCAGTTTGACGATTTATTAATGGACACACCAGAGAAGTTTAACTTCCTCTCACCATCCACTTTGCAAGCTGGGACATTATATGATGTTAGAACCAGTCCATATGCTGTAGCAAGTCCAGCCATGCAGAATTTTTATTCTCATCCATTCTTCAAGAAGACAGAAATTCAACATAACCCACTAGATCTAAGCCAGAAGAAATCCACACCACCATCTAGCAGTATACCAGCGTTTACGTCACCACCAGCAGTATCTCCATATTTGGGCATGTCACCTGCTTTGCCGTCAGTACCAGTGAACCCGCTTTATGGTAGTGCATATTTGGATCGTTTACGCAGCAATCCAATGTTTCGTGATCTACAGATGTTATTGGCTCAAGAATGTCAGCATATGCAAGTTCCAACAAATTTGATTAACCCCAGTTGGAATTCCAGGCCAGTTGATAATGGACTTAATGTATATACTCAGCATATCAAACTCCAGGAAAAGCTTATTAGAATGCGTTCAGATCCAGTAAATCGTCAGCCGGGTTTAGAGATTGAGTCGTTTTACAGTGCTGAAGTTGGTAAAATAGAAGTATCACGTTACCAAGCTTTGTGTGCATCATCGTCATCAGAACAGTTACATCACAGTGTTAATATGCAGTTTGATCAGAAAAGATTGGACTTGATTAATGATATAGAGGGGAAATTGATCCAGAAGAAACGTAAAGATTCCATATGTTCTATCAACTCTACTCCAGAAAGTGACAGAAACAGCATCGAAGGGAGACAACTCTGTAATTCTAGTGGTGTTAGTGATCCATGTACTCCAGATTTAGACTGTAACCAGGGAAGACAACTTGTGCAAGATGTTGCTAAAGTTCCTCATGTTGACTTTGATAGACAATCTCGTGCTTTTGTGGCAGCTAGACAGCTAAGTTTTATGGACAGTTCAGAGAAAGTTACAACACCTGCCGATTTTAGTCCAGAAATGTGTCGTCCATTGTCAGCGTCTTCAGTAGATTCGTCAAGTACCTGTCGGTCATCACCACGATTGGTCATCGATGTGGAAAGTATTAGTAGTGACATACCATCAGCAAGTCCACCGATTGACATTTTAGCCGAATCAGTGAAAGCCACCTTTAGTGCTCCAGAAGATAGTGCTATATTGGATGTAAATAGTGTTGATAACAGTATTTCAGTGCCAGATATATTGGATGTTAATAGTGTTGATAACAGTGTTTCAGTGTCAGACAATGTTCACAGTGTTAATTTGTTAAACCATGAGAACTTTATGCCACCACAGATGTGCAACAGTGACAATTTTGGATTTACGTCAACTTCTATGTTCCGCAGTGATGAGTCTGGATATTCATATTGTGACAATTCAACATCTGTTTCATCGTTGAAAAGGAAATCACCTGATACACCTTGTGAGGAACCTGTTCAACATAGTGCCAAACGTCAGAAATCAGATGATGGATCTTCACGCTTACTTACTAATGAAGCTACAGACATTCTTACATCATGGTACAATGCAAACATTCGCTATCCATATCCACAGGAAGAGGAAGTGAAACAGTTGTCATCATCTACTGGACTTACCGTGAAACAAGTGAAAAAATGGATGGCCAACAAACGTGTGCGATGTTACAATACGTTATCGATTAGCGGGAATCAGCATCCAATCAAGTTCAAGTACAAGAGTCAGCAGAAATCATGTGACAATAATGTTTTGAAGCAACAGCCACAACAGTTAAGTGCGGAAGTGAGACAAGTTTTAAGTGACTGGTTTGATGTACATGTGGATCATCCTTATCCGACGGAAAGTGAGAAATCGGAATTAGCCGCCAAAGCTGGGATTAGTGTGTCACAAGTTCGTTCATGGTTTGCGAATCGTCGTAGTCGTTTGAATAAGACAAAGAAACAGGTGCCAAACTATTTCATTCAGAAGTTCCCGGAATATTCAACACATGTTCAGATGGTTAGTTATCAGCGTGAACAGGCTCGTCGAGGAAGTAAACATCACCATGGAAACAGCTTAGCTTATTTCTATCCTCCATACTGTTGAACTTTTTTGAAAGAGACATTTTTAGTGCCAAAATGTGATTTTCCTGTCGGAATATAAAATTGTGATCTATCAGGATTTAAAGTGACTTTCTAGTATGGTTCATTCATTGGATTGGATATTTATTGATATTAATTAATACTGTGATTCAACAATTTGCTCTGAATGATTTAAATTTGCTAATTTTTTTACGTTTTTTGAAGTTTCAAAATTTCAACAAAAAGTTATATGCAAATTTTTGTGTTTTAGTTGACTTGTTAACGATATTTTTGCTGTTCCTTCTATAAAAGATAGTAATAATATCGATATTCAGAAATTTCAAGGAAAATAAAACTTGAAAAAGTTATTTATTTCTTAAAGAGATCATGTTTAAAACTTTCAGATCTAAACAAATGTTCAGTTTTGAAAAATTTAATTTTAATCTTTGAGATAAAGAAAAAAAATATTTGTTTTGTAAATCTTTTTTTTAGTAATGATGAAAGATTGAACATATGTGCTAAAAAAATTGGTGCTATGAATTATATGACCATCTGTCATATGCTTTGTATATATTTGTATATAATTTTATAAAATGTGTATATAGGTATAAAATATGAAATACCTGTGTAAATACCTGTGATTAATTTTTTCTTTTCCATGGTGCTTATTTGTTTGAAAACAAAATTATTCTTTCATTTTATCATGAATTTTATTGCTTAAATGTATAAGAGAGAGAGAGAGAGACTTTGAGTGAAATTGTGCGTTAAATACTAAGATGTCCCAGTTGGGGTTATTGTACAAATGTATAAAAAAATAAGTGTGTGTGTGTGTTAAAAATGTATATAATTTGTATATTATGTTTTGTAAATAAATCCTAATTTATTCAACATGGAATAAAAATATATAGTAAAAATTATTTAGTTTTCCTTTTATTATTATTTTTTTTTACACATTTTAATATATTTTACTTTTATTTTTGGTATTGAATTTGCATGTACATTTTAGATTTACAATAACTATTAAATCATTTTTGATATTTAACTAAAAATTCTAATTTTGACCATTCATATGCTGGTGACATGCAAATTCAATATCAAACTTAAAACGTAAAAAAATTCTTGAAGAGAAGCTGAAAAATTTATCCCTGCAAGATTATTTTATTGAGACATTATGAGAAGAGGAACATTCACTGTTATTGAGATGCCACCGGCAAAACTGAAGTATACAAACTGAAAAATTATCATTTGATAATAATTGGTATTCAAGTTTCATAAAATGAAACAAACTTAGTGGGTCAAACACCAATCAGTATTAGTACTGTAAAAAGATTTAATGAGTAAATCTAAGGGAATTTGTAACACAGTCAATATTATTCACTTATATTGTGACATTACCAGGAATAGAACAAAATCACAGAAGAAAAGTTACAGAAATTAATATAGTTTCCTTTATTGATGGAACTTGTTAACTTTCAAATCAAGAATACTCGCTTATATTGTGGCATTACCAGGAAAGAACAGAAACACAGAAAGTATCGAGATAATTTGGATTATAGTTTCCTTTATTTATTAAACTCCTTAAACTTTCAAGTCAAGATTATTCACTTATATTGAGATCCTACCAGCAAACTGAAGCTACAGAAAATGAAAAAATGTCATTTGTTCAAGTATTAACATCAATATGGATTGACTCCCCTTCCCTTTTAAAACATATTCACTTATATTGAGAATTTGAGATGCTGACATGAAAGAGTGAAGTCACAGAAACGGATAGTTTCATTATTCTTCAAGTATTAACACCCTAGTGAAAATATTCATTTACATTTAGACACTACCATCAAAAGCTGAAGCTCTTCTAAGTTTTATTATTCCAGTTGCAGATATTTACTTATATTGAGACAATACCAGCAAAATCTGAAGCTCTTTAAGTAGTTGCGTACCTGAGTTGAGAATATTCACTTAATTTTATTGAGACACCACCAATAAAATCAAAGCTGATTGAAGGAAGCTTTTCAAGTATTTATATCCCAGTAAAGAATATTAACTTATATTTAGACAATACCAACAAAAGCTGAGGCTTGCAAGTTTAAGCTAAGGATATTTACTTATATTGAGACACTGCCATATCAATTAAAAATGTGTTAATTACTAGGTCCTGGTTTCACAATTATTCCTTGACTAACATTTTCCTTAACTTAAATCTGGTAAATTTTGAAAACATTTTATACTACAAAGAAAATATTTCAACAAAATTAAAATATAGATTTAATACGCTTTGACTGATCTTTAAAATGACACCTTAAGTTCTTGAATATCTTCACAATAAACAAAATTGTAAAAGTTTCAAATTTGCCAGATTTAAGTTAAGAAAAATCCTAGTTAAGAAATGATCGTGAAGCTGGGGCCTTTAAAAGGAAAAGGATAATCTTTGCTTGTGTTTTACTTAACACCAGACAACTGCTCTATACTGTAGATCATTTATTTTTCTTGAGTAGAAAATTTGGCGTCAAGACCATCTTGGCCTTATTCACGAATATTTGATGTCGCATTTGGAATCTTGTTGATTACAACATCTGTATGTCAACATAGAAATATTGGTGTGCTGGAAATTTCGCGTGATATTTGAATTCGCAAATCGGATTAGTCGCAAATTTACGCGAAAATAAATCTCTCGTGAAATAAAAGTGATCTACAGTACCTTGAAGTCTATCACTTAACGACATTCACAGTTAATAGTGAAAAAAAGTCTATATAAGGAGAAATAATTGGCTAAATGAAATAAACAAAAACTGTGAAATGATTACTCCTTTGAAGAAATGAACAGCTACCGGGTAAATCAAATAACAAAAAACTAGATTATAACACAACATATTTATGACAATATCCACTCTTGGTGTTTGAGAAAAGTAAATACAAGCATTTGACAGCTACCGATATATCAAATAGGAGTTAGGGAGCACTGTAAACAAACAAACCACCTCACCCCACCCCTACCTCGCTCCTACCCTGAAAAGGAGATAAAAGAAACACATATAGAAGGATATTCACACTTTATACAGAAAAATAAATAAGTTTGTTTATATCAGAAAGAAGCAGCTAAATTAAATAAACAGAAACAGGCATATATAGTTAATACAGCTTTAAATTGTCACATTAATGAAAATGGGGAATTACTAGCTAAATGAAAGAAAAACCAAATACATGTAAAAATGGAGATAAACAAATGCGGTTATGCTGCTGTTGAATAAAGCTTTAAATTCAAAACAAAGGAAGTGATTACTGTAAATGAAGTAATTTATTACTCACTAATGAAATGAGCAGCTAAATTGAGTAAATAAATAAATAAAGAAAGAAAGACAAACATAGCAAACAATTAAGGCTTAGCTTCTGTAGATAAACATTTACCTGTTAGAAGGGATAACTAGAAATGAAATAAACATAAAAATTAGAAATAAAATTAATTAACTGAAATGAATAATAACCGAAACAAGATAAATAACAGGATCTTTTATGAGTGTTCATTCATGAAATATATTGGAATTTATTTGAACAAGTTGTATAAGTTTTTTAAAAACAATGTTGTCAGCTATTGGATCGTGGAGGAAACCAGAGTGTATTGGAAAAAACCATCAATCTTTGGCAAGTAAACTGACAAAGGTTTCACACTAGGAGCTGGCGAGAGGCATTGCTATCCATAAGGAGTTGCTTTAGACCGCTCAGGCACAGGGCCCCTATATCAAACTGGGGCTCTGTGGCTGAGTGGTCTAAAGCATGACCTTGCAGGTCATGGACTAGCTTTTCATTCTCTGGTCAGATCCTTGTGTTATATTCGTCAGTTTGCTTGAAAGTATGTGGTTGCACAAGTCCCTATATTAAGTCCCTATATTTAGTTATTAATTTCAGTATCTTGCCCATTATATATATTCCTGGGTTTTAATAGTAAATTGACTTTAATATAGGGACTTGTGCAAGTCTAGTTGGTTATCTCCACCATCCCTAATCTAGTTGGTTATCTCCACCATCCCTAATCTAGTTGGTTATCTCCACCATCCCTAATCTAGTTGGTTATCTCCACCATCCCTAATCTAGTTGGTTATCTCCACCATCCCTAATCTAGTTGGTTATCTCCACCATCCCTAATCTAGTTGGTTATCTCCATCATCCCTAATCTAGTTGGTTATCTCCACCATCCCTAATCTAGTTGGTTATCTCCACCATCCCTAATCTAGTTGGTTATCTCCATCATCCCTAATCTAGTTGGTTATCTCCACCATCCCTAATCTAGTTGGTTATCTCCATCATCCCTAATCTAGTTGGTTATCTCCACCATCCCTAATCTAGTTGGTTATCTCCACCATCCCTAATCTAGTTGGTTATCTCCACCATCCCTAATCTAGTTGGTTATCTCCATCATCCCTAATCTAGTTGGTTATCTCCACCATCCCTAATCTAGTTGGTTATCTCCATCATCCCTAATCTAGTTGGTTATCTCCACCATCCCTAATCTAGTTGGTTATCTCCACCATCCCTAATCTAGTTGGTTATCTCCATCATCCCTAATCTAGTTGGTTATCTCCACCATCCCTAATCTAGTTGGTTATCTCCATCATCCCTAATCTAGTTGGTTATCTCCACCATCCCTAATCTAGTTGGTTATCTCCATCATCCCTAATCTAGTTGGTTATCTCCACCATCCCTAATCTAGTTGGTTATCTCCACCATCCCTAATCTAGTTGGTTATCTCCATCATCCCTAATCTAGTTGGTTATCTCCATCATCCCTAATCTAGTTGGTTATCTCCATCATCCCTAATCTAGTTGGTTATCTCCACCATCCCTAATCTAGTTGGTTATCTCCATCATCCCTAATCTAGTTGGTTATCTCCACCATCCCTAATCTAGTTGGTTATCTCCACCATCCCTAATCTAGTTGGTTATCTCCACCATCCCTAATCTAGTTGGTTATCTCCACCATCCCTAATCTAGTTGGTTATCTCCACCATCCCTAATCTAGTTGGTCATCTCCATCATCCCTAATCTAGTTGGTTATCTCCACCATCCCTAATCTAGTTGGTTATCTCCACCATCCCTAATCTAGTTGGTTATCTCCATCATCCCTAATCTAGTTGGTTATCTCCATCATCCCTGAACTGACTGCCTTGATAAGTTATCTACAGTATAAAAACAATGTGTTTTATTTTATTTTCAGAAATACCTACAAGCGTCAGATTTTTTACAGAATGTAGTTTATATCAATCTACAAACTACAGATGAAGATAAGGTAAAATGATTATATCCCCATTAATAAATAGACCCCAAAATGAAAGGGGGGGGCATAGGAGTGTTCACTCCATTTCTTCTGTCCAACAGTTTGCAGCTTTTCTTCAAAACCATATAACAGATCTTTATGAAACTTCACATAAACAATCTTTTGATGGAGTAGATGTGCCATTGGAAATTCATATACATGTATTTTAATCATGCACATGTTTTGGGCTCAGGAACGTTCTTGGGACTTTTGAAATGACATCCCATTTCAGTTATAACTTGTATAAATTATTTTAAATTCAAGGCATTTACTAAGGCCTTTGGAATGAAACACTCTTGCTGAAACACTGTAAGTACCAGTAGAAGGTTGTTTAAACATCAGAATTGTATTTTTGTGTTCTGAAAACATATATGATTACGTAAATGATTTTTCCAGTCCAGAAGATTTGTATTTTGATGATTTTAGACATTACATAGGTATTGTATAATAGGTGCTTAATGCCAGTACTTTCAGTGCTTTGATTTATGATTTCAGATAAACAGATATTGTACCTTGTCTCAGCTGTATTCACAGATTGGGTTTAAGCGGAAGGCTTGTTTCTTTAAGAGGATAGCAGCCATGCAGTGTGTGGCTCCAAACACCCCTCAACAGAACTGGCATCAGTGTTACAAGTTACTGATGCAGGCACTGGACGGTTATAAGATAACCCTGGATCCTAAAGACATTCCTGAAGGTAAAATACTGATGTTGCGATTTTCGCAGATGATCGATTGTCGGTCATTGTTAGGGCAGTGGTCCTAATAATTGATCAAAAGATTAATAATAATCGATCATCGAGACATCGGCAAATAGTTTCTGAATTGTAGTAAAATCTGTTTCCTTTGCATGGCAGACGGTGCTAGTATAATTTATCCATATCCAGGGACCACAAGGTTTTATGTTTTGAAGGTATCATCTCTTAGTAAGAACCAAATTAGGAAGAACACATGACTCTTAAACACAATTTAAACTACATGTAACTGATGTGCAATTTTATTATAATGCAAAACTTTTTTTTTTGTGTCCAATTGGACATCACTAAGGTAAAGTAGGTCTACTGATTCATGTTTCTTACTGTATCTCAAAACAACTAAACAGTGAATTTGAACTTCAGCATTGAGAGTGTAGTAGAGTAACAGAGTATTATACTTCAGTCCAGAATCTTTAACTTAGATCAGTCAGTTCATGGATGGTGGAGGAAACCAGAGTACCTGGAGAAAACCACAGACCTTCAGCAAGCAACTTTCTCATACTAGGATCTGTCCTGAGTGGAATTTCTATAGCTGGTGATGTCTCAATATAAGTTAAATAATCTTGACTGAGATGTATAACCCCCTTCAATCAATCAATGTGTTATATTTATTACAGGTTATGTGAATGGGTGGCCAGTGTTACAGTCTCGAGTGTTAAATGAACTCATATTTTCTTCCAGAAAAATGGGAAATTTACCGGTAGCTGTAAGGTTAGTCTATATCAAATATTGTACAACAATTATTGTTTAAAAATCCTCTGATGAACATACAAACAATTGACCATAGATATTTCATATCTAGTCGGTATGGCATGTAATTTTTACATGCACATATCTTGACTGTGGGCTCTCAAACTCATATATTGTAGAGGAGTACCTTAAAACTATTTTAAATACCTTTCAGTTGGGTAAGTTGGTGAGCATACAGTTATTAGACTTTAGATATTTTATTAGATGTAACATCCTTAGAACAGTAGTATTTGATCTGTACAATTCTTGACTGTATAGGGCCTCATAAGGAGATGATACATTAAAAAATGATGCCCCATGTCAAGATAGGTATGGTCCGCCAAAGAACCCTCCAATAAATTGTCTTTAGCGCACTGCAAAAGGTAAACATTTCTGGTAATTCACCTATAGATGCTGATGTCTTGAGATAATGGAACTTATCTTGACTGAGATGTAAACTCCATTCATTCATTCAATCAATCAGTCAATCAATCAATCAATCAATCAATCAGTCAATCAATCAATCAGTCAGTCAATCAATCAATCAATCAGTCAGTCAGTCAATCAATCAATCAATCAATCAATCAGTCAATCAATCAATCAATCAATCAATCAATCAATCAATCAGTTAATTAATCAGTCAATCAATCAATCAATTAATCTTCTTGTGGTCAATAAGTTCCATGGGCCTCACTTTGTTAAATTTGTATTTTGATCTTTTAATTCATTGAGTATGTTACTAATTAATTTTGATTTCTTTCAGACATACAACATACCTTTTACATATGTTGTATGACCATCTAAGTGTTCAAGAAAGGAAAGAAATAGCCAGTACCTTAGACAGTCTAACTGCACGGTGTGAGGGAACGTCACAGTCACTGGCATTGGAAAATGGTGTCATTTTACCCCCAGTGCCTTTAACACACATACCATTTGTCAAGTAAGTACAGAAAATAGGGATAGCAACTTGTGATTGATCTGACCCACTACAGTTGCTCAATAGGTAGAGTGCTTGCTCCATGTGTGGGAGGACATGTGTTCAATCTCCAGCCGTGTCTGACCAAGACATGAAAATAGGTGGTGAATATTCTTTTGCCAACCACTTGGCATTTAGAAATGAAAGTCACAGGAGTCCTTCGGAAGAGACATTAAAACCAATCCAAAGTGTCATAGAAGGTATGGCATGTTAAAAACCTTGCCCTGCACATTGCACATTTCTTTAATTTGAAATTCTGGTCCTCTGGTTGAGTCGTCTAATGTGTGCCCTTACAAATCACATCATATCTCATGGTCTAGGTTAGAATCCCACTTAGGATAAATCCAAGTGTGAGAAAATTTGTCAGTTTACTTGCCAAAGGAGGGTAGTTTCATCTGGACACTCTGGTTTTTTCTCCAACATACCAGAAATGACCACCTTGATATAACTTAAAAAATCTTGACTGGAGCGGAATCCTCCAGTACTCTACCCTTTCTGTTCTATTGGAATTTTTTTCAGGAATTTTTAGTAACTGTTATTGTAACTTTTATCTTCAGGTCTTTCAAGTTAGTGAGGTTACAACCTCATTTAGAGCCAGTGAAGTTGGGTGCTAAACAACAAGTTGTTGATTCAGGTCCATTTATATTTACTCCGTTAGCCATAGGTCAAAATAGTCCATCTAAATCTACAACAACTGTAGGTAAGTCACACACACACACACGCACACACACACACACACACACACACCTTTTGCTTATATTCTTTGGAGTTATTGTCCTTCAAAGTTTTCATTTGGAAATTCTTGTTCCAAAATTATAAACATGTATATAAAAAAAATTATAAAACTTGGACAATATCAACAGTGATAGAAGAAGTGGATATAATTAACATGAACATGTTTGCCAAATTTCCCTGAAGTAATGGCCTTTTGGAAATTATTGCCTATTGGCCCTCTTGCTGATATGGGGTTTGATATGAAATGAAAAGAGCCATGTGACAATCTATATCTATGAAATAAAAAAAACTTCCCATATTGAATAACTAAATTTCTTTCCTATGTGTAACAATATATAGGGATATATTTTAACATTATAAAATTGACTTTCAGATTTCAGTTGGGTAGCTAAAGACATATGTGAAGTACAATTTCAGTTATATAACCCAATGCCTGATGAGTTAAAAATATGTCAGATGGTTAGTAAACCTCTCTCTCTCTCTCTTTCTCTTAATGGACTAACTCTCTCTTTCCTCTCTCTCTCAGACCAACACCCTCTCTCACAGACCAACTCTCTCTCTCTCAATATTTTTTCTAACCCAGAAGAGAAGGTAACCACATGCAAGTTTCTTGAATTGTGCCCTTTTAAAATTTTAATCTTGTTTTTTCTTATCCGACCTACTTCTCCAATGCTTATGAACATAAAGGGATGTATAGGGTACCAAAGCCTTTGTTAGACATTTTATGTCCCTTTGTACTTACAATTACAACAGAAAATGACTGTATCTTGCTCTGCCTAGTGGCACTTTTGTTTTAATTACCAGTAACCAAATTTCATTAAATACTTTATTTCACAATAAATTTATTTTTTCAGTTTATCAGTTTAAACAGTAAATTCTAATATCATTGACTTAAAAGATTGTATAAAAAGGATGAATATTTTCCAACAGAATAAAATATAAGTTATACAGATTTTTACCAGAATGTACCCTGTCAAAGATGTGTGTACTCTGAACCTGTGTGATTTTCACACCTTTTGACCATGTTTGTTTACTGTGATAGACTTCAACAATGTATGAGTTACTTCCCTTTTACGGCTAACCATGTTGTGTGTGTTAATGTACCCTGGCAGATTTATAAATATAGATTACCATAGGAGAATTTCTTTGAAAGTTGACAATCTGAATTAAAATTAGTTCCATTTCTTTTGGCCCATGTTTAAGTACTGTAATAGACTTCAGCAATGTATGAGTTACTTCCCTTTTACTGCTAACTGTTGTGTGTGTTAATGTACCCTGGCAGATTTATAAATAGGTCACCATGGGGAAAATTTGTTTGAAGGGTGACAATCTGAATTAATGTTACTTATAGTTATTGAATTTTAAGATTACATTATTTTCATTTCCAGGGATTGTTAACAGAAGGTGTAGAAGTAGAAATGTACCCAACAAATTTATGTATACCAGCGGAGTCTGCTGTACCTAATCTAGTCAAAATACTTAGTCGTCCAAAATCTTCTGGAACTCTAAATATATTAGGTAAATTTATAAATAAAATGTTTTAAACAAATTGGTGAATTTATAATTACATATTATTAAGTAAATTTGAATTTTGTCAGATTAAGCTGTTCCAATCAGGGATAAACAATCCCACTTTCTTTACAGCCAATTAACCTATCGCTGGCCACGCCTATTATGTTCCAACACTGGCCGCAATCATGGTACCAAAGCAGTGTCACTGCAATTAATGATGTACTAGTGTCAGTGACATCATTAAATGGCACAATTCAGGCAGAATTTTCATTCTTTTTGTGTGTAAATGAAGGATGCCAGCCCTTTGTTCGGCGTGACTTGGCTATTGGTCAATTTTGTATGCCGTATGGAATTTGCATGAACGTGTATCCCTATTATTTTTAATTCCTAATCAAAACCAGGTGAATACATATCCAGGAAATTTTCAGGATAAAAACAGGACGCACATCCTGTTTATTTTCTGATGAAGGATTAAAGATATCCGAAATCGGTCAGGCTAATTTCGGTTTGGCTCACTCTATGCTAATTATGAACCATATTTATTGGTGCCATCTCTTTACTCTAAACACAACTAACTGGTATATTTGTATTTTTTCTGCTTTTCAGGTTATTTCACACATTTACTAGGAGTTAAGAGTAACTGTAAACTGAAGGATTTAACACATCTAACGGAGACAAAGACCTCTATTACTATAATACCCTCCCTACCTCAGATACAACTCACATGTTCTCTTCCAAAGGCTGTTAGCTTTACTACAGCAGGGGACGGAGCTAATGTTGTGACCAGTGGTACTACTAGTCTACATGCAGGACAAAGGTCAGTATTCCTTTGCAAGGGGGAGGGTTAAACTTTAGAAAAGTGTCACCCAAAAAAATCACAGCTTGCTAATTTTTATTAAAAAAATCTTATATTGCAAATATTCAATTTTCCTGAAATATATGTTTAATTCTTCAAGATTGCAAAAATTGAATGTGTACAAAAAACACACTTATTAGAAACTAGTTTCTTCCTCCCAGTAACAAAGAAGCAGAGCCAAAGTATAGATTTATTAAAAGGCCCCAGTATTTGAATTTGCACACTTAGGGTCTCATTACTGCTCTAGAGCAGATCCAAGTGTGTGAAAGTTTGCCTAAAGTCTGTGCTTTTCTCTGGGCACTCTTGTTGCCTCCACCATCCCAGAACTGACAGCCTCAGTATTTTCTCTGGGCACTCTTGTTGCCTCCACCATCCCAGAACTGACGGCCTCAGTATAAGTGAAATACTCTTGACTGGGGCTTAAAAAAACAGCTACTTTACTCCATTTAACTGCCATTTCATAAGTACATTGTATCTGTCTTAAAAACCCTATCCATCAATATAGTGACAGCAAAAATTAAAATTAAGAGTAATGAAGGACATTTGGCATGAATCGATTATTAGTTGCCATGGAGTTCAGCTTGTTTTTCCCTGTCCAATCCATAGGGATTATGACATTATTTTATCAAAATCTCTGTAGAAACAGTCTTTTTAGCTAAAATGTAGTTGAATACCTTGGTAATTAAATGATTGGGTCCTGTCATTTCAAGCCAAATTCTTCTCATTCTTGTATATCATGTATATGTGACAGTGGTTTGTATATCTGCTTTGTGCACTTTCAGTACTTTGATTTGTATTTGTATTTTGTAGCTATGAGTGCCTTGTAACTTTACAGAATACCAGTAATCAACTGGTAGAAAGAGTTGATGTCAGCATTGACTGTAAACCAGATGATTTAGGTAAGAATTCTTGCAAGAAATCACAGCTTGTCTCACTGCGTAGGTTCAGTCCTGCTCAGGCAGATTTTAGTGTTAGAAAGTTGCTGAGAATTGAATTGACCATCTCCATACAAATGAAGAAATCTTGGTTTTGTATAAAACTCCATTACTCTACTCATATGGAGTTGGCTATTAATTATAAGCTTTCAAATTGAACAAATTTTGCAGCAATAGACAACTGTTTGAAATAAAATTTCTCCTCGGTAGTGGTTGGACTTAAATTGTAGAAATCAAAATATTTTAGATATTTTATGTAAGATGTTGAAATGAGAACAATAGAACGACCAAAATAGTATTATTAAATCTAAAAAATCTGAAGAAAAAAATCATACTTATATACATATTTTTTTATGTTTTGCAGAATATTTATCTCAGATATTTCAGTGGAGTTGTGAAAACTTGGAGTCCCAGTTGCCGTTACAACCCTCCAGTATATTATGTTTTACTGTCTGTATATATGGATTGTCTACTTTCTTGCCAATTGAACAGGGTAGGTACTGTAACCAGGGTTTGTACAGGCCTGGAAAAGTCCTTAAATTTTGAGGTTTGCCCTAAAAAGACCCTAAAAACAAGTCTGACCCTAAAAAGCCCTTGAATTTATCCTGAAGGCCCTAAAAAGCCCTTGAATTTGGCCAGTTGGGTGTCTGTGTTTTGATATTAAGTGGTTGCAAATAGACTGATATAGATAAATAAATAATAAATAAGTTACGTTGAAAGGGGCAATTTAAAGGTACCTGGCCCAATCAAATGCCAAACTTCAACCTCCACTTCAAGTGTCATTACTATGAACATGTAAGCAATTGTTTATTATTTAATTGCTTTTACATGAATATTTTTTGCTAAAATTGTCCTTCTGATTAGGCCTTAAATTTGCTAATAAGACCCTGAAAAGACCCTAAAAAGTCCTTAAATTATGAGGCCAAATGTCTGTACGAACCCTGTGTAACAGATTTCTTTACATCGGTATAGTCATATAATTATCCCCACCTTTCAAAGAAAGACATTGATATAAAATTTGAACTTCGGCCCATCCTTGTCTTTCCATCAATCCAGACACTATTCTCCAAAACAATAAAGTACTAATTTACAAAACATTAATAGGAGATGCACATACATATCATGAACATGAATTTGTTTGCTCATTGTCCTGGGAGTTATGGCCCTTTGAACAGAAGTGCAAATATCAAAAAGTATGTACTGGAGGGGGATCATGATTCATTGAATTTGTTTGTTCACCATCTTATGGATCACACTGCCTAAGTTAGAATCCTGCTTTGGCAGATTCTATTTTTAAAAAAGTTAGGTAATTTGCATCTTTACAATGCATAGACATTGTATATATAGTAAATCCTGTGTATAAAAACCACACATGGGACCTAAGAAACATGGACTTTATAAATGTATTATCTTCATATAAAGGTTTTTTTTCATTGAAATTTAAAACAAAGCGACCTTACTGTAGGAACCACTGTGACTGTGACAGTGAAATACTCTTTATATCCATAGAAAATCAAATAAATTTGAATCAAGATTGATATTTTTTTTACTTACTTGTACCTAGTCGTAATAGGAAATCTGTATGCGCATCCGCGATTGTCATAAGGTATGTCTGTAGAAAGGAAAATGTTGGCAGTATGGGGATTTTACACATGCGAAAATGACGATGTTTACACCGGAAGTGACGCCTTGGTGACTTTTTATGTCATATGCTCAACAGAATCCGCCATTTGCCTGGTTTTTCAACATGTTAAATCCCCATAGCACCAACGTTTTACCCTATGCAGATAAATTGTTGTATTGGATAGATGGTTCCTGTAGCAAGGTTTACTGTATAAATCATATATATACTTTGTGTATTTTTTTGTCCGTTAAATGAATTTGTGAATACAGAAATATGTTTTGAGTGTAATTTGTGATCTACCTTGTACTAGCACACACTTGGGATGATTTTAAGGTGCCAGCTCGCAGTACAATTTAGACTAGTTTACCACTGCCCCAGTCACATTATACTGACTACCGATGAACCAGTCAATACTCTGTCCTCTAAATACCGAGAACAGTCAAGGAAACAGTATCTCTATTATTAAAGTCTTATGTATAACTTGGCTGAGGATCGAACCCATGGCCTCCCGATCTCTAGTAAGATGCTACATGTAGATGTGGCTGTGTTGTCATAAAGAGTAAGTACTTTGAATTTGGACATGGCATTTCTTCATCAAGATTTATTTTTACATTTCAGATTCATCATCACCATCACATTCTATAGATGCCAAAGATGATGTATCTGAAGGAAAAGTTAGTATAAAAAAACCACAAAAAGCAAAATATTTTTTGTTTGTTACAGTAAAACATATAAAACACAAACATGTTACAACATTATTAGTACGTTTGTATTATTTGTCAGTGGCGACGTATGTAAACCATTCCAATGTTTGCTGTTTCCCTAAATCCATGTGTACCACCAGGACTGTGATTTGAGTCCCACCACCCACTCATTAAAAATGGATCATTCATCTATTTGTTCAAACAGTATATAAAAGGGGTAATTTGTTATTTAATGCGATAAAAGTGTTTTGAATCTGGGTTGATTTTTTATTTAGAAAAATTTCTTTGCAATTTTCTCCCTTGTCCTGGGTTAGAATTGCTGAATGCAGATGATAGAGATTTGTTGTCTTAAGTTCAAATTCACAGCTTACATATTCTGATATTTTAGCTAGGTCATTATATCAGTAAAAATATGTTGTTTCTTTTACCAGTGTATAGAATCATTACTGCGAGTTGAGTACAGTGGAGATGAGGGACTCAAAGCCGGGTATTGTCGACGCTGTGCTGTTGCTTTTTCTGTAGATGTTTTACCCTCTGTGATATTCAAAAGATGGGATGTTCTTCCCGCTGAAAGGTGAGTGCAGATAACAGGGCTGTGAAATTTCCGCAGAAACACGGATTTCCACTTTTTACAATGTCAAATTTCGTGCTTTTTACAATGTCAAATTTTGTGTGATGATACTTAAAATATGAGATAAGTCATCAGCACAGTGCTGACAATACTACGCTTTGAACTCAGGTACTTATCTCAGGGCTGTGAGTGACCAAAATGTAAAAAGAGGAAAACAGAAACAGCCCCTTAGAAAATAAAAGAATCAGAATTTTACTTTTCCAGACAGACGCAAGGCCCATAATTTAGATCTGCAATATTGGTTTTTCTTGTTGAAAGGTGATGAGACTGTCAACAGTCTGAATAAATTTTTGCAGTTAAAAATATTATTCAGTGTTAAACATGTATTACTAATCGTGGAACAATTGTTTTGAAACAAAATTGCCAATAAAGTCCAACCTGCCTTAAAGGACACCTCTATATAAGGGACACTATATAAAGGCCAGTAGAAATGCATCCCAATTGTTCATTATTCATATTGTTTGAACCTGTATATAAAGGTCACCTGCCCATAAAGGCCACTTTTACTGGCTCTCTTGGGTGGCTTTATAGACAGGTTTAGCTGTATTAGTACAATGTCAAAAGACATAAGCTGGTTGTACCATCAGAAGAACCATTATGTTGTCAATGGAAACTTTATTTTGGAAATACATTATACTTTTGCTTGCTGTTTTAATTGTAAAATTGGGTGAAGTAACCCTTCATGGCAAATTGTTTATTAAAATAACTCGATAATGTGACTTTCTGCAGTAGTATTGGTGTCTTTCCTATGTTTCCTTAAAAAACATAAATAATAATTTCGAACAAATATTTTCAAAATATTATTTACTGTTAAAACTTTTTTATACCCCCTGTAAACTAATTTGAGGGGGGTATATAGGAATCACCATGTCTGTCTGTCCATCTGTCCGTCAGTCCGTGTAAAATTGTGTCTGGGCCATATCTCAATGATTTGGAGGGCTCTCATGAAACTTTACAGGAATAATCTTCATGGTCCAAAGATGTGTCATGACCAAGAACCAATGTCATATCAGAAGGATCAAGGTCGCAGGAAAACTAAATGTTGGGGGCGTGAGGTATTTGGCTCTCAAGAGACAGTTCTAGTTTCAGATTACTAATGCAGTTGTTTATATTTCTTTATTTCAGTTGTGATCACTGTTATTTAGTTTTTGATCTACATAATTTATCCAGTCATACGATGCAGATTTATTATTCCAACGATGATTTTCTTGTATATGAACCAAACCAGATACGCAGGTAAAAAAATAGCTAGATATTCTGGTGCTTAAGATTTGAAAGGGCAGACATTTTATTTTCCTGTTTCTACTGCCAATTACATTTATCTTGTTAATGTTTTGTTTGTCTGTTTCAAAAATAATTTATTGTGCCTACTCCACTGCAACACTGTTGAAGATATTTTTTTCCTAAACTTTGTATACAGTAAAACCTCGATTCATCGCCACCATTTGTTCAGTCAAATTTTGGCGTTATAAAGAGGTTTGGCGATAAATCAGGGGAGGCGGACAAAGAAAAACATAAACAAAATGGATTTTGGGACTTCAAAATAGTGTGGCGATAAGCGAGGTGGCAAAGTTATCGAGGGGCATTATAACGAGGTTTTACTGTACATGATTAGCAGGATATGGCATTGTGTGCACCAGAGGAGAAGGTATCTATCTATGTGCAACTTTTCCCCTTTGAATTTATAATGTTTTTTTAAATCAAATTTCTCAAGAGTTGTGTCCCTTTAAAATTTAAATCGTATTTTTTGCAATCTTAACTTACAGTTTATTGGCGAAAATGTAAACAGATGTACCTTGTGCTGTCTAATGATTGTTCTAATACCCAGTGGAAAATTGGCACAGAATTTTTACTTTCATAATTGTTTTATGTGAATATTAACCTAATATTTGTAAATTACACCAGGATAAAGAACAGGCACTGGAGTTAATGTCGAGTGGTGTTGTTATATTTCAAAAAGAGCCCCCTAACAACCCCACTGATTTTAAAACCAGTGGTTCACAAACTCAATTATGGCAGAGTGGTCTAAAGCAGATCACAGCACGCACCTCTCATCGCCATGGATCAAATCTGACTAAGACAGATACTAGTAAGAGTTGAGTAATGGTGTTTAACGTCCCAGTCAAGAATATTTCACTTATATCAAGACGTCGCCAGCTATAGGCGAAGGTGCAGAAATTTTGCCTGTGCATTGCGCTTATGGCATTATACAGCAGGATTCTTTAGCGTGCCAAGCCCACTGTGACACGGGACCTCGTTTATTTTAAGTTCTCATCCGAAAGAACCGTGACTTTCATTTCGTAATGCCGAGTGCTTGACAAAAAAACACAGTCACTACCCACTTTGAAGTCTTGGGTCAGACCTGGCCGGGGTTCAAACTTACGACCTTCCACTTATGGAGCGAGCACTCTACCAACTGAGCTACCGCAGATACTAGTAAGAGAAAGTTTGTCTGTTCTCATACAAAAGCTCATAGATTTTCTCTGGGTATTCTGGTTTCCTCCACCATCCCAGAGCTTACCGTCTTCATATAAGTGAAAGAACCTGAACAGGGCATAAAAATCTTTAGCTCCACTGCACTTCTACATGTATTACAGGGTTCGCACAGAACTTGAAAAGTCATGGAATTTGACTTCTGTCTTGAAAAGTCATGGGATTGAGATTTTGCCTTGAAAAGTCATGGAATGTTGTAACATGTCATAGAAAAGTCATGGAATTTTGAATTTTAATTAAAAAAACTCCGATTTAATCTGAAACTAAAGCAAAATAAATATTATAAAACTGTTTCTGACTTCGTGAGCTACAGTTTGATCTAAATAAACCCCAAAGACGTGAAACGGTGAAATCCGGTTTTGTCTGTTTCTGCGCCCGACTTGTAGTTTACAATCGAATGTAAACTTCCGCCTAATGTGAATCGTATTGTAAACGCATGGTTAATCATGCCACCTGAGTAATTGTGTCCTGGAAAAAGATGAAAATGTCCTGGAAAAGTCATTAAATTTTTATTGGCAATGGCTGTATGAACCCTGTATTATTAATGTGTATTTATTTTATTCCAGGATAGCAGTAAAGATAGAGCGGTGTATATTTCCAGTAAAACCTAAGTCACAGTCCGAGGAGGACCCATACAACACCAGAACTACGCAATACAGACCAACATGCCACTGTAGTACTTATCTAGGCAAATTTGTAGACATACGGTGGACAATTGTATCCTCTTAGATAAATTGTTTTATTAGAATAAATTCTATTGGTATAATTGGGTACTTTAACCACATAATTAAAAGGACAAATCTCCATGTTTACTTTGTGCAGTTGATTTTCCCTGTAATGTTCTGACCCCTTGGAACCTCTCTTTGAAACCCGTAGAAACATCCAGGGCAGGCAATTTTAGTTGTGTTGGTCTAATGAGACATTATTGAGATAGTTAAAATGTTCAGTTATTTCAGTTTATTAAAGGTCACCGGTCACCAAAAACCGAATTTTTTTTAGTATTATTTTCCGAAAGATTACATCATAAAAAGTCGATTTAGCCACAAATAACATTTTTAATCATTTCTATCCTTTTCTACAGCGGAAATTAAAGTCCTGAAACTGTTGAAAAACTGTGTTATCTCCCTTTGGTAGTAAAAGGGCACAAAAACGGAAGTGACGCAGAAGGTGTTATCCCAGCTATTTAGTAAATGAAGCTTGTATAGTGAACTGCATTTATTACCCAGATTTATCGGAAATAACTTCTATTGTTTTTACATATTTATTTATTTATTAGCATTGGGTATTTCAGTTGACTTCAGCAGAAAAAAATTAATAAAAAATAAACATAATAATAAGAAATAAATAAGGAAAAAAAAACTATATTTGTGTTTGCTCTAAGTATGATATACTATTTACTAATACTTTTACAAAACATAATTTTACATTTCTTTTGATAATTATTTATTTATTTATTTATTTATTTATTTATTTATTTATTTATTTATTTATATATATCCATTTATCACAACAAATAATAAAAGAACCCCAATTTCCGTTTTTTATTTAAAATATTGTTCATATTAATTTTCATTAATATTTAATATCATTTTAATCTTTACATATATCTGAGTTATTTATTTATTTATTTATTTATTTATTTATTTATTTATCACAACAAATAATTAAAGAACCCAAATTTCCGTTTTTATTTAAAGTAGTGTTCACATTAATTTTCATTAATATTTAATATCATTTTAATTATCTTTACATATCTCTTTGAGTTATTTATTTATTTATTTATTTATTTATTTATTTATTTATTTATTTATATCTGTTTATCACAACAAATAATAAAAGAACCCAAATTTCCGTTTTTTTATTAAAATATTGTTCACATTAATTTTTATTAATATTTAATATCATTTTAATTATCTTTACATATCTCTGATTAATTAATTAATTAAATAAGTTATTTATTTATTTAGTTTTATCTATTTATCCTAAGGAATAATAAAAAGAACCCAAATTTTTGTTTTTTATTTTTAAAAAATCTTTTCTCTCTAGTACAGCCATATTATGACCTCAAATTGATTTTAATTTATATTTGTTTTAGAAAGTGTCCCATTTTTAATTTCTTTCAAGTTAGATTAAAATCAATGATTTATTATTATTATTATTATTATTATTATTATTATTATTATTATTATTATTATTTACCCATGTAATTAATCAAAAGAACACGTTTTTGGATAGAATCTAGATCCAAGACCTACAGTTTTTTGTACAACGAAAATATCAAAATACAGGTTTAAAAAATAACTTCTTATTGTCTCTCAATTAAAATATTTCATCCCAGGATTACTAAATATGAAAGTAATTTCAATTCAATAGCTTCTTATTCCTTATTTGCAGTAAGTTTAATAATAGTAATAATAATAATAATAACAATAATAATAATAATGGAAATTGAAGTTTACGTCAGTAGGTAATTTAAAAAAAAATATTTGTTGATATTTTCCGATGGAGTACTGATCAGAATTCTAATTCTCATTTATTTTCACTGTTTTCATGATGAAATAAAAAAAATAATAAAAAATTTCATATAATAACTTTATTACGCTTTAATTTTAATGGGATGAAAAGAACTTTGTCAAAATGTGATACCAGTGAGATTATGCTCAACTAACTAAGGACTCAAAACTCGAGTGTAACTTTCTTTCATTTATTTACAATAAATTAATATCATTCAAAGCGTGATTTACACCCCTCAGATACCAGTAATTAAGAGATTATCAATATGCTACAGTCCATTGGGAAACAGCCTGTTTAGAAGTAGACATCTACCACCTGTAATCAACAATTTACCTTACAATATGCAACATTAATTGACACGTGTGATTATCTTTATGATATACCCAGTAAATGCTATTTGTCATTTTTGATGGATTCTGAAAATCGAATAAATTAAAGTTAAATGAGATTGGTTAATTTGAACAGGGCATACAAGACTTTGTTTGAACGTGTGAACTGAATGAATTACGGAATTAAATTAATTTTGAAAATTAAAATTGTTTAAAATCTATTTATTTGACTGAATTGATTCATAATAAATTGAATTGTCTTAAATGATTATACCACTCACATTTCCCTGACTTATCTCGTAATATTTAATCTGAATACATTCAAAACAATTAGAAAACTGCATGAAGGACTTGTGTAAATCTGGCTTTAATTTGTTCTGAAATTTGTGGAAAAAACATGTTTATCGGTCATTGTGATTTTATTATCTCCAAACGTCACAAAATATAGCATTTTGACTTGAAATCAAACTTTAAAACCCGTCAAAACGCCACACAAACCCACATGTAATATATGGATACATATATAGGTAATGTGTCTTTCCTCAGCAGCTTAACACCATGTACGTCATCAATTAGGTCGCCGGAAAGTTACGAGCGGTGTCGGAAACTACCGAGTATTAGCAGTTCGTTCAGGTAAGGTTTTAGTGTATTACAGGTAAATCTAAGGCGTGGGAAACCGTCAGACACATCAATATTGACTATTCTACCCATTGGAATGCAAAATTCAAAATTGATAAATTTGGTGACCGGTGACCTTTAAGTCTCCTTATCATCTTTTGTATTTATCTTTAAAATGTCAAATAATTTGGTTATTTTGGTATAATGAAATAGTATTATATTTGTTAAACAAATCTTCATGTCTCCCTCATAATTGGACAATAAATGAATAATATTTTGTTATACTGGTACTTGCTATACACTGCCATCCAGTGGTCAACAAAAATGACATTCATATAAGACAGTATTTGTATATGTGTACATACACTGTCATCCATAAATAACTATACAAATTTGTATTTGCAATAGGTTTACATTATAATCATCATATCAAATTTTATTCATACAATTGAAATATTGAAGTTTTTTCAGTATTTGAAGGGAATAATTTAATGAACTAAATACATGTATATGCAACAATTTTCTTGGAATTATTTTGAAATTTTGGGGGAAATATTAAAATGTAGGAACATGGGTTCAAAATTATTCTTGTAATGGAAAATCCAGGATCTTTTGCCTTTATTTTTGGCAGGTTCATATAAAGTTTGGCTATTTGTGGTGTGAGCTTGTTGATGTATATGCATTAGTTGTTAAAAGTGTGTTGAATGGTCTCTTGTATTGGCAAACATTCAGAGTGATTTTATGGTGCTAGCTCATTAAGTCATTACACCACAGACAAGTATACCAGTTCCTCAGTCACATCATACAAACATTAGAAATTGTTCAAAAATTGGGGTGCCTATTTCTTTTAATACATTACATTGTATGCTAATAGTGTATAGTAAGTTTCACTGGATATTATTAATAGAATCTATCATGAGTATCCATGTAGGATAGGGAAATCTCACCCTCGGGGTTGAATATTTCTGTCAGAGACTCGGCAAACCTCGTAACATGGAGTTTACATGGATAAACTCATGATTGATTCTTTTTCTTCCATTTTGATGACAATTTTTGGCTTGACGTATCAGTCACATCGACATCGACGCCATCTTTGTAAATCTAACTTTGTTATTTAACGTTGTACATAAAAATAATTATGACCATCGGACAGAATGTACCTGATTTTGGTTTATACAAAAAGTATAAACTAGAAAACAAAGCCATTTATTCTAATCTCCCAAAATAAACATTTTAAACGCAGTGAAAATATCTAAATTTTGGAGAATCGGGTGTCATTTTCCTGCAAGACGACGTCATGTCTCCACGATATGACGTCATTCAATTGTTCTTTGATTGTGACGTCACTGAAAGCCGCACGAGGAGGTGAAGATAGGCATGTGGAGGTGAAGATAGAAATTTCTACCATTGTTTATTCAAGCGGAAATCTCTATCTCCAACATAGGAAGATGGAAGAATATCGTTTCTTAACTTGCAGCTCCACAGTAACATACTAACTAACATATAAGAAAATGTACAAAAATTTTGCTTCCCAGTTTTTAATACATTACATTGGACGCTAATAGTGTAGTAAGTTTCACTGGATATTCTTATCATTCCTTAACTTCTTAAAAGTCTGCAACACAGACAAATGGTAAGATCAGCATAGATTATTTAACATGGACAGAGGACCAGTTGGCATTAATATCTGTTGCTCCGTTATCTTGGGGTAAGTAACAATCACATGTACAGTAAAACATTGTTATAATAACCCTTAAAAACTTTGCTACCTGGCTTATTGTCAAACAATTTCCAAGTACAAATATCCTTTTCTTTTATGTTTTAATTTATAAGCCTTCCTGGATTTATCACCAAACCACTTTATAAGGTCAAAATTTGGCTAAACAAAGGATGGCAATGAATCAAGTTCTTACTGAGAGGGGCCTTAGTAAATAAGTTGTAAGCGCTTACAGTTTATTGTCCCTCTCGCCTCTTAGGTTTATATCCCCTTTGGGACAGATCTTTTTGAGAAGGTTTGTCAGTTTGGTAGCCAAAGGTTTTCTTTTGGCACTCCTGTTTTCTCCACCATCCTATAACCAACCAACCTGTTATAAATGAAGCATTCTTGACTGGAGCATAAAATATAATTACTTCACTCCACTCATATCTTCAGGGGGTCCGAGTGGTCTAAAACAAACACTTAAGGATAACAATGCCTATCACCATATAAGTGTGAGAAAGTTCTTCAATTTGCTTGCTGAAGGTCAGTGGTTTTCTCAGGACACTCTTAATTCCTCCACCATTTTGGAACTGACCGCCTCCATACAAGTACCAGAATCTTGAGTAAGGGTGTTAAAACTCCATTGCTCCACTCCAACAACCCTAAACTGACTGCCTTGATATAAGTGACAGAATCTTGACATGTGAAACTCCTTTACTCCACTCTATTATCATACTTATCATCATTAAATTAAATTTTCTTATTTGCAGATATAAAACTTAATGGAAATTTGTATACAGTAAATACAGTGTTTGATCATAATATAGGAGATATTCTAGATTTAGAAGTCCTAATGAATATAAAGGGTGGTAAGTTGATATCAAATCTGATTACCTTGACCCTTCTATTGTGTGACCTTGACCTTCAAATTTACAGTAAATACTGTGTTTGATCATAATAATGTAGGTGATATACTATGATATACTAGATTAAGAGGGGGGTCTTAATGAAAACAAAGGGAGGCAAGTTTATGTAAAATTGGATGACCTTGACCCTGTCATTCTATTTTGTGGCCTTGACCTTCACATTTACAGTAAATACAGTGTTTGATCATAATATAGGTGATATTCTAGATTTAGATGTTTTAATGAATATCAAGGCTGGCAAGTCAATATCTTACATGATGACCTTGACCTTATTCTTCCTTTATGTGACCTTGATCTTCAAATTTACAGTAAATATAGTGATCATAATATATTTAGAAATTTTAATGAAAATAAAGGGAGGTAATTCAATATCTCTATCTGATTACCTTGACCCTGTCATTTTACAATTTAGCCAATCAAAAAATTGTCAACGAAAGTGTAACAATTTCAATCACTGAATATTTTCAATTCCATTCTTGGCAATTAGAGATGCACTACCTACAAAAGTGCTCCGGGATAGAAGCTACTGGGCAAGACAAAGAAACTACTGAAACCAGTCTCATAAAATGTTGATTTTTTATGCTTATTGAAAATTACAACTGAATATGATATACTAAGCCAATTAATTTAGTGTCAAGTCAGCAACTAAAATAGCACAAAAGCAGTAAAATTAACCCATATGTAGGCTACAGATGTAATTACACTGTGATTGAAAAAACATTATGCTAAAATCTTAAGTGTCAATTCATCAATGATCAGTCAGTTTTCTCTACAGATTATTTTCTGATGATCAATTCTGAATTTTTTTAATGTTAAACACTACTAGAGTGAGGAGGCATAATGGATTTCATTTATATTGAGGGGGTCAGTTCATGAATTGTGGAGAAAATCACCAAGCTTCAACAAGCAAAGTGGCAGACTTTTTCACACTAGGATCTGTCCTGAGTTGGATTCAAACCTAGCAGGAGAGAAGTGCTGTGATCCATAAGTGTGTGCTTTAGACCACTTGGCCACTGACATCCCCTTTTCAAACACCACTCAATATATATGATATTATTTTTCTCTTTTCAGAAATACCAAATGGTGCTGCTATTATTGATGTTGATTGTTGTCAGGAGTGTTATAATTCACAAAGTAATCACAGCATAAAAGATAAGGTGTCTTATCTAGGCTCAAATACTGTCAAAATTCCAAAGGTTTGTATTATATAGACTGTTCCATGTCTATCAGTACCTTATACACAATATTGTAAAAATTCCAAATCCCTGTCTGTCAATACTCTAGGCTCCAGTACCTTAAAAATTCCAAAGGTTTGTTCATTGTAATTACATATACATGTAATACCAGTATTGATTTTATTGCACTAAAAGGCTTTTTCCAAATACAGTTTTTCATCTTTATTGCTTGGATCAAAATTGTTAATCCAAAATTTTTGCAAGGGGTTGAATAAAATATCCAAAGGACCAAAATATATATAGATTGTTACACACTTAAAGCCTTGTCTGTATTACACACTTAAAAGCCTTGTCTGTCAGTAGTTTTGTACTATAACATTGTAAAATTTTTAAAATCCCTCTCTATCAGTACCCTACGCCCAAATACTTTAAAAATTCCAAAGGGTAAAGAGACTTGTCTATTAATTGATTGAATGAACTTGGATTAATGTCCAAGTCAAGAACTTTCACTTACACATGTTATATGAACACATCATATGGGTGACTGAAGTGGCAGAAATATGAAATATTTACTTTTGCTGTGTGCTAAGGACAATGTTCAGGGGGGGGGGGTGTCAAGCAAACTGGACTGATAAGTCTATAGGGATGCGAATTAACACGGTAATAAATTTATTCTTCTTCTTTATTTCTATTTCAGATAGAAGATCATAATTCATTTACTCTAAGGACATCATTCCTCTTTAACAACTGTGGACTTTATAAACTTAATGTAAAGTGTACTGTCAAGACAACAGATCACCATAGCGATGACCTCATTTGGAAATGTTCACCAATACAGGTCAAGGTCATTGATAATGAATAACAAGGGGCTGTGTTAATATTACATGTTGATAAAATCATCATGTTATCCATCAAGTTTGTTGTTAATATCACCATAGTGATGACCTCATTTGGAAATGTTCACCATTAAAGGTCAAGGTCATCGATGTTGTTTAACAAAGGGGGATAACTGTGTTAACAACCCTGGTGATTTAACCATCATGTTATTTGTTAAGTTTAATATGACAACAAATCGCCATAGTAATGACCTCAATTGGAAATGTTCACCAATACAGGTCAGTCATTGATGTTGAGTTATAATGGGAGATAACTGTGTTAACAACCCTGATGATAAAATCATTACGTTATTTGTTAAGTTTGGTATGATATCAGTGTCTTGTTAATGTTAATTTGATTTGTTACCAAGCAACGGGGTGTTACATGCCAAAAATATCACAGCTGTTTGGAAATGTTCCTGCAGTATTGGAAATTATCGTCGAACACAACAATCTTGTTTCCTACATCATGTATTGTGGAACGATATTTTTTACCCCCCCCCCCCCCCCCCCCCCCCCCCTCCCGCAAACTAGTTTGAGGGGAGGTATATAGGAATCACCATGTCTGTCCGTCTGTCTGTAAAATTGTGTCGGGGCCATATCTCATAGCTGCTTCTGACAACTTTCATAAAACTTCTCATAAGTAATCTCCATGGTCGGAAGGTGTGTCATGACCTTGAACCAAGGTCATGTCATAAAGGTCAAGGTCACGGGAAAATATTAAATGTTGGGGGCGGTGGGTATTTGGCTCTCAAGAAACAATTCTGGTTTTTTTGTCCAATTCCTATGTGTTTTAAGAACAAAATACCATTTTGTTTTGGTTTTGGTATTTTTGGCATGTAAACTGTTCCTCTAATATCTTATTGATACTGATCATTGTGCTCATTCTCATTTGTTAAAACTTATATATAATATAATTTAATTAAATTTGAACACTAATCATGTAATAATTACAATTCTTATCATTATGTCTTCTATTTCGACAAGTTCTTATCATTGGCCATATTTGACTGGTAATTTTATATTGCACAAGAGGCAATTATATTTACCAATATTTTCCCACCTTTTTTTGAACTGCAATTTTGACTGGAAAGTGCTCAACCGACTTGTCACTTCAAAAAAGAAACTGTTATTCATGAAAGAGGTGTTGAGAACACTTTACCAGTCAAACAATAAATGCAAATTAGTGGATGTATGCATCCAATAAAGGTAGGGAAATGGCGATAAATTGAAAACCTTTTTGTTTAAAGGAAAACTACCAGTTAAATATGGTCATTGAGTTTGTTGAAATTAAAAATTTTAACATTTTGCCGCAATCAGAAGTCTTGCCTTACAAACAAACATAACATACACATTAGTCAGTACTATCTTCATTGAAAATTTGTTTTATTTGTTAATGTTTTTTCTTTTTTTCTTTTTTTGACTTTGTACAACTTGGTAACTGAAGGGAGGTAACTATAGAAATTCTGTGCAATATAATGTTTTTAACTAAATAGCTAATCAGTGTTATAAAAGGATATTCCAACTCCAAGTGATTTACTAATGTGATTAGCTGCTGTACAATGTATATGTGAAGAACAATTGTTTCCATTAAATATGGAATTAAATCAGTTCCTGGAAATTTGCAAGGAAAGTGTTTTTCCAAATGGTCCCACACAAACATGAAGGAGTGTTGATCACGTGGTACAGCAGCAATCCTAATTACAATAATTTTTGTAATTCATAAAAGAAGGTTTCACGTTTCTTGTCAACAGCTTTGGCCAACATTACTCTTTTCTTTATAAACATAACGGCATTTTCACACTCGCTAAAAAGCAACAATTGTATATACACATGTACAACACTATATTCACCAGGACTAGCCCAGTTTTTATTAAAGTCTTCCTTGCTCCAGTTTTATAATCACTCTTTAACTAAGATTTCTTAAACTTAAATCTGATGCTGTAAACATATTCAATTTCATGAGGTATATGAAATTTATAGATATCTGCATAGTTAAATTTTAGCGTTTTTTTAAATATGCACTATAAAACAATAAGCACAATATTATTTTCACTTGGTATTAATTTTTCGCAGAAAACAAACGCCCTCAAAATAAGCAAAAATTAGTACACCCTTAAAAAAATTAATATGTTTATAGTAAATGATTTATTGTTCTACAAATAGTTGTCGGATTAAATTTAAGGAAAATCTTAGTTAAGAAATTATTAAGAAACTAGGGCTTTATATACTAGTCATTTATTAGATTTTTCAAAAGAGGGTTCATAAGAACTAAGAAAAGGCATTCAATATTCAAGAAGGTTGTAATTGGCGAATGTAGCTAGCTAAACAGTAGCTGCTTACCATTCCGGAGCACCCAGCCTCACTTCCTTGGTGAAAGTTCACGTGTCTAACCTGACTTGTCAGTTTCAAAGTTTTTACTTTGCTTCTGGATTGTGATTCGGACATGGATTAGTATGTTTGTTTTTGATTGTAGAATGTCTTGTTAGGTCAGGTCACAGTATGCAGAAAACTGAAAAATCCCATTGTCTGTTCTATAACTCTTAAACAGTAGAAAAATGTTTCACGCAACTTGCATTGTTTATCAATTCTAGATGTGCAATACTGTATGTTGCTTTATTTTCATGATGTCAGATTTTACGGTTTGACGACTAGTGTATTCACCTATTAACGCGGTCTTATCTGATTAAAGCAAAATGACTCTAGCAAGATTAATGGGCTGGTAATTCCAGTATATATTAGCTACAGTTTTATTTTTTAATATATGGGAAAATAAAACCACAGCGAAATATAAGCATTATGTAGTATGCAATGCATGCAGGTCCAGGTCAAGGTCATAGCCTGAAGAAAACTAAAATTTGGGGCTTTTGTTAGCATTTTCACAATTTTCGAGATTTTCTATCCTTAAAACAAATTACCTGCTTTTTATTACAATTTTTTATGCACTAATTATTAATTATTTTTATTTTCATATTTTTCTAATGCATTTTGATTATCAGCAAAAAGTGTGTAAAATAAGGTGATTTTGAGAATTTCATTACAGGGCTTTGCTCAATGTGTGAATTGTGTTTAGTAGATTGAAATATTGATTGGATGATGAAAAAATACTTATTTGCCTATTTATTTTACCGAGAGCTTATAATATATATGTCCATGTTCAGGGCTAGTTGCAATATTGTTAATGAATAAATAAAAAATTTGTTTTGTTTTGTAATTAAATGTAGATATATAAATATGGGTATGACCAGGTTGTTTGTTTTGTGTAATATATTACTGTGAGATCAGAATTTTGTATATTTGTTTATTGTCCAAAAATTTAATAATTACAGCATTAGTCTCTTCCTATATCTTCCTTTTTAAATTCCTTTTTTCACTCTTTTATATAAAGTACATAAAAGATCACACGAAACTTGAATTAAGTACCTAACAAGTTCAATGTCCAATGATTGAATAAAGGTTTTTAATGAACTACTGTTGGAACCACTCTGTTTGTGACAGTGAAATATTCTTTATTTCCATAGAAAATCAAATTAACTTGAATAAAGATTGATATTTTCACTTTCTTGTACCTAGTAGTAACAGGAAATCTGTATTTCACTGTCAAAGAGTGGTTCCAACAGTAGATGTGCAATTTCATTTTGCCTTGGAGTCTTTTCTTCTTTAATTTTAGCTGTTTGGTATTTTCAAATTGCAACTCCCAATTTTTGTTGAGCAATTCCACTCGGCTTTAAAGGCTTTCCTGATTAAATTGATCAATGACCATTTTGTATACAGTTCTTCTAACAGTTCTTGTTTTCTTGCTGTGAAGAAGTTAGCTTCAGTTCATAATTTATAGCCTTGCTGTGGTCAAGTACAATCAAACCTGTCTATGAAGGTCACCTAAGGGAGCCAGAAAAGCTTGCTTTTTTGGGCAAGTGGCTCTCATACAGGTTCAAATAGCATGAACAACAACCACTGGGATGAAAATTTTACTGGCCATTAAAGCAGGTTGTCCTTTAATTCAGGGATGCAGTTAACTATTTTGAGCCTGGTGTCCAGCTTTCTTCAGAAAAGAAGTTGTAATAATAATAAAAAATGTGCAAAATTTAGGGGTCCAGACTTATTTTTAGGAGCCATGGAATACTGGGCACCTGCTTATCGTAATCCCTACTTTGAAGACAGGTTTGGCTGTATTTTCCTACATGAATCCACTAAAATAATCAGACTCATCACATTTATTTAGACTTATCACATTTATTTTATTGCATTTTTGCTTTTCTATCTAACCTGTTCACTCTATTTTACAATAATGAAACATTCCATTTATCTATATGTTGGATCATGTCATTATGTTTGTGGTGATGACGTGATAATAATTGCTTCACATGCATACGATAATAAAAAAAAAATTAATAATACTAGTTGTCCATTTATATTTAGCTCACCTGAAAGAAGGCCCATATGAGGTTTGAGATGGTCCACTGTCCGTGGTTCATATATTTATCACCCACCCTACCCCCACCCCACTCCTGCAAACTAGTTTGAGTGGGGTACATAGGAATCGCCATGTCTGTGTGTAAAATTGTGTCTGATCCATAATTGCTTTGAATGACTGTCTTAAAAAACATGAATAATCTTGATTCTTTATCATGGTTCAAAAATGTGTCATGACTTTGAATCAAGGTCATATCGGAAATGTCAAGGTCGTGGAAAACATTTAATTTTGGAGGCGGGAGGGGGTGGTTGGGGGGGGGGGGGGGGGGGGGGATTGTGGCTTTTTAATGACAGTTCTAGTTTAAACCATGCTCGGTCCAATAATCACATTGTATTCTTTGCCACTCTTCTATGGTGGAAATTAACATGTTGAAACTTAATTTTACAATTTTCAGAGTTTTTACTTTGCTTTTGGGATTAAGATTTGCACATGAATCAGTATGTTTGTACATTCAAGTACATGTCACTCAGTACTCTTAAGAACTTTATTTCTGAATGGAATTTGAGGAAAATTAATACAAGCATTAAGTATGGTTATATCTAAGATGAGTTTTGTTTTTACAACCAAACGGTGCTCCCTTATCAACAGAGTTATCGCCCTTTGCTCATTTCATATAAACTTGTATGGTAATATTTCAGATTATGCCAGGTTTCATGACCCCAGATCCAGTAATTAGGACATCAAATATTCTAACAGGTTTCTTCAAATTAGTCCTAACAAAACTTCTACAGATGGTTTTCTCCGGGCACTCTGGTTCCCCCCACATATAACCGCCTCGATATACATCTAGTAAGTGAAAGAATTTTGAAAAACGATACGCCACGACCTCACTTCACTCCAGCTTGTCTTATAAAATTTATGTGTATGTGGTGTGTTCAGTCATTAATTAAATGAACTTTAAATTTATAATATAAGTCATTAAAGTACTATCATGTTACCAGCTTTAAGTACATGTGCCATAACATGGCAGTGTGACCGTCACGTTTAGCTGATGACACTAAATATTAGCAGTACACCTTGATATATAAGTACGTGTACTGATATAAAATTTATACCCCAGTTAAAAGTACTAAGTAATTTATAAATGGTCAAAACGGGTCATTGTGTACTCATATCGTAGTCCTGCATACTTTTATGTATACAGTCAAACCTATATATAAAGGCCACAAAAGGGAACCAGTAAAAGTGACCTTAATGGGCAGGTGGCCTTTATATTTACGGTACAAATAATATGAATAAAGAACGATTTTGATACAATTTCACTGGTCTTTATAAGCATTGGCCCTTAAAGAGAGACCCTTAAGTCATCAATTAATGTATACACTATTTATATATCCGAAGGTTTTAGTCCTGGTCAGAAGCAGCAACCCTAGTTCATCATCGTGAATCAACGTACGCCAGGCTAGGCTTAAGCTCTGGGCCCTCAAAAAGTTCACAGTATTGTTGATAAGTATGATGTCTCTGTGTCCAGGATTGCCCTGGATTAGTTCGATATCCGATACTTCCTGTTCATTTCACTCTCAATTTGGATAACACGTGCGGATTACCCGGTATCACTGCCCTGGTCGAAGTTCACGTGTGATCTAATTTGTAAGTTTCAAAGTTTTTACTTTGCTTTGACATTGTGATTTGGACATTGGTTAGTATGTTTGTTTTTTATTCATACCCAAAACACACACACACACACACCTGCTCGTCCGTCCGCCACATTTTGACGGTTTCTGAGCAGAAGCAGAAACGTCGGATCGTGCTTGAAGCTCAAGGGTTATATCCGTGACTCGAGAACGTGTTCTCAGTTCTGTCAAACAGTCAGAACATTTCCCATGTTCGTGCTCTTAGCACGGGAACATACTTTCGCTTTTAAAAGGTGTGTAATAATATAATGCAAACAGCTCACCAACTCCGGTTTGATTGGAAATGTTCATTTACCGTAGTCGTTGTGAGAAGAAAATATTCCATAGCAGGCGACTGACGCCTCTAGCAGTGCAAGTTGTACAGTGTTGTAAGCGAGAAATCAAATGTGTTGAAGATTTTCTAATTATAAACTACAGACAAGTCAGAAACAATCAGTTAAAATAAGAAGAAGGTTGTTTTGCGTCAAGTGAAATGTAGAACTCGACAAGGCGAACGAATTGTGGATGTGGACAATGTGTGAATTTAATAAAACCTCTGAGAAATTTTACACAGGAGAGGGGGTTGGGTAACCCGTTACAAATAAAAAATATCAGAAGTATCACATGACAATAAAGATTCGGTCGGCGTGTCATCAAATTTTATACTTTTAACATTTTATACTTTTGTGTGGAAATTAATCAAAAATTGTAGACTAATTTCTTCATTGCAATTGGCTTCACGGTCTCCTTGTCACATTATAATTTTTTTTTAAATATTTCATTCAGAACATTTTTTTTAAATGTGACAGCAGTTTAAAAATACTGTCATATCCCCCCCCCCCCCAATTTTCTGAATGAAATGTTATATGTTAATCTGTACATGTATGCAATTGTCTTTGAGTTCCAATTATTGCTCCGTCGATGTTTATAATAATCAAACTTATATGACCCAATCAATCTGATAGTACATCAAACTTTAATCAACCATTGTACGGATCTATATTTGTAACCTAACGAACAAACAAAAATTAAAATTTAAATTGTTTTAGCGGACCAAAAATCTTGACACGATATGCGGTCATGGCCCGGGGTCAAATTAAATTTAATAAATATTTCAATAAAAAGATTAATTTGACAATGTTGTAGTAACCTGTTATTGACTGTGACGCCAGTTTGACACAAAAGGTTAGAACTGAGTGGGAAGTTGTACCTTGTTTGTTGGGTTTTTTTTCAAATGTCGAATGGGATTTTTGTTATTGTTACGGAAATGCTTATTGCGCTATGATTTATTTTGTAGTCTGCCAAGGAGCTTCGAAACGACACATACAATTTCTGAATATCTTAACAGATGACAAAGTTTCAATTGCCATTTCAGTTTAGGAGAAACTTAGTAAAGGAGTTATTATGACACTTAAGCCAAGACCAGATTTCACAATCATTCCATGGCTAAGATTTTCCTTAACTTAAAAGCAAATTTAGGTAATCTTTTTTGTAACTACTAAAAATCATTTTTGTCAAAACTTAATGCAAATATTTTAATATAGAAGTGATCTCAAAAATGACACCTTAAATTCATGAATATCTTGAAAATAAACAGAATTACTCAAATTCCTAAATCTTAGTTATGAAATGATTGTGAAACCGGGTCCTGGAGCCAGATCCTTAAGAGTTATTAAATAAACGTCATATTATCATGGTTTTATAATACAAATATTTATGATGTAAAGTCAAAAGGCAACAATATCGAAAAGATTTAATTCTTAATTTCAAAGTAAGTAATTAAAAAGAATAGTATTTTTCATTTAGAATACCAAAAGTTATTGATTAAAATGTCATATTATCATGTTTTAATAATACAAATATTTCATATGTAATGTCAAAAGACAGCAATACCGAAAATATTTAAAATATTATTCATTGTGTATTATTATTATTATTATTATTTTGAATGTTATTTTTGCTATACTTGTTATTATATATATTATGTACTCTGACTAAGGAGAGGACTTATATAGGCAATGCCTGCTGTCCAATCCTTTTCACAGTTTTTTTTTTTTTTTTTTTTTTTTTTTTTTTTTTTTTTTTTTTTTGTGAATAAAATATTGTTTAAATTAAATTAAATTTAAAATATCAAATTTTAAAAAATAATTTTATTCAGAGGCACAAACGTTATATTCGGTGTTTTTTATAACACAAATATTTCATGATTTCATTAAAAAAACAGCATTATTTATTACTTATATTTGACAATATTTAAAATTCTTTAATTTCGAAATAAGAAATTCTTAGAATAATACTTTTTATTCAGAGCCTCAAAAATCATATTGAATAAATGTCATATTACCATGATTTTATGATACAAATATTTTATATATATAATATCGACAATAGTTAATTTAAAAAAAAAAAAAAAAAAAAAAAAAAAAGTTGAAGAAATTTTATTTTCATTCAGAGCCTCAATCCTTATTCCATGATGCAAAGTTGAAAGGCACTTCTAAAATTTCAAAATAAGAATTCTGAGAGCCAGAAGAGTTATTGAATAAACGTCATATTACCATGATTTTTATAACACAAATATTTTATGATCTTATGACTCGCCTTATCACAGATATTTTTTCATTACACATCCATTTCTATTGAAATTTTCTGCTCATATCATAAATCAAAAAAGAATGCGTCACGAATCATAAAATACACGAAGAAATAATAAGGCCAAGCCAATTTATTCTTTGTTAAGTGCCTGCTCCATCTTCAAAAAACCTACGCAGTGGTGGTTCCGGGGGTTTGAAGACGTTTAATTTCTGTCCAATTTCATAAATCAAAAAAGAATGCGTCACGAATCATAAAATACACGAAGAAATAATAAGGCCATGTCTAGCGTCCATTCTATTTTCAAAAGCCTACGCAGAGGTGGACACAGTGTAGATTGCAGGTAATTGCAAGATTTTATGATATATTTCAAAACTTTTCTGGATGACCAGACTCTAGCTCCTTCATCCACATCAACGGATAAATGGTTGGTTGGCTGTTTGGTTGAATGTTGCTTAACGTCGCATCAGCAATTTTTCAGCTATTCGCGACGATTCTATTTATCTCTATGAATTAATCTATGAACAATTTTGTGTATGCATGTTAAGTGTGAGTGTGTTACATGGCCTGCCTTGTACTAGCGCGCACTCAGGGCGACTTTACCGTGCTAGCTCACAGAGTCAGTACGCCGCAGACAAGCGTACCACTCCCCCAGTCCATCATACTGATACCAGGTGAATCAGTAAAGGCCAATGGCAAGGGAAATTCACTTTCCCACATATGGTCCGAGCGGGACTCGAACTCGCAGAGGTGAGAGACCCTGGATTTGAAGACTGACGTCTTATCCATTAGGCCGCCACGGCCTCAACGAATAAATGGAACCCCACCATTCTAAAATTCTTGGGTCCACCACTGCTACCCACCTTTCAGACAAAAACACCAAGCAACAATTTAAAACGAACCTATTACTGGTATGTAAAAGTATAGAACGTATCATTTCATAAACAGTTCACAAATGAACATCACCTTGTCCGTCGGTCCGTCCCGCTTCGTTTCCGGAACAGAACTTTTGTATCGTAGCACCTAGGATTATCAAACTTGGTATGCTGATGCATCACGGGAAGGCGATGTGATGTGATTATTTTGTTCATATTTTATGGGTAGTTTAACTTAGTCATTTAGTCATTTTTCATCAATATTCCATATGAGAGATACCCATTTTGTGTAATCAACTCCTCTTACAGCTTTTAACAAACAAGTCTGAAACTTTACAGGATGTTTCTATATATATACATTGAACATGTGCACCTCCTTTTTTGGCTGGATTATATAGTAACTTAATTATATATGATCCAATTTTTTTAAACTATGCATAGATATTGAGCATCATAAGAACATGTGCACCTGCCATTATCGGTTTCATCACATGTATTTTGCCGAATTATTAACATTTCCATACACAGAATTTTTCACATTACAATTTGGCCATACATACAATTTGTCCCCAGATCAAAAGTTGGGAGCGAGGGGTATTAGCCTCTTTCAGAGACGGTTCTAGTTGTAATAAGTAAAACCAAATTGTAATTGTAAAAAGAACAAAATTAAAATTTTGAATTATACCTTAAAATGATCTATATTAACCCCCCTCCCCTAAAACAAAAGAACAAAATAAATTCGATAAAAAATCGTTACTTTTGTTCACGTTTGAAGTGCCAAAAAACCTACCCGTCAGTAGACGATAAACAAAGAAAAACTAGCATGGCCTAAATGCAAGACTTGTAGTCAAAATTATGACCTTTGGCTTCCTTCAGAAGAAAAATCAATATCAAAAATGCAGAAATGCAACAAAGTGCGATACTACCAAATAATAAAAAATCTCCCAGGAATTATCCATCATTTTTGACGGCACACTTTACTTGATCTCCCAGTAGATGGTAATGTTAAGATGGTATTGGAAACTCTGCGGCTGGTGAGTCATCTTCCCGTATTCCCTCGAGTGACATGGTAAACAGGTTGTAGCATATGGAACAATGCTACCAAAATCAACTGGTTGTCATAGAATTGATTAAGTTTGGAGTTCTATTGTCAATTACTGTTGTAATTAAAGTTTAAACCATATCCGATTATCTCCCTTGATAACGGTATCAACGCTCGTTATTGATGATATTGTCTGTAAAATGACGTTGTTTTAAATTTTGTTGTTTTGTCTGTTAGGGGTTAACCTTCCTGATAGGTCGCTCACTGACAAAGCCATCAGTTGATTTACGTCATGATATGACGAAGCTTGTATAACGCAAATTCAGAAAGTAATGTTCTGCCATCTGAACCACCGTTATGGGGAGGGGGTTCGATCGGACAATTTAAATAACGGTCGACAAACAAGTGCTTCGGATATGAAGCATGTCGTACTATCTGCACATTGGCTGAAGCACTTTATTAGTTAACGCCTATATATATGACCAATCCCAGTGTGCAGACCATTCGACATACTTTATCCGAAGTACTTGTTGGTTGCTCACTATTAAACTTGAAAGCCGGATGTGTTTTGCCTTTTGGAAAACTGAATTACGTATACGTATACACAGCGCAATTTAGACTTCTGGGGTTTAAAAAACAGCTACAACTGGGATATATACATATAGACAAGGCATTAATTGGAACATCGAAAACCAATTGCAACTGTCTTTATAATTTTGTAAGGCCTTTAAAGTATTTATTTCTTTTTGTGAAACCGGAAATCGCAAATTCACGCTGGTCACATGACGAGATTTACAGAAAAACATTTTGCATGCGAGGCTTTGTGGCATAGAGTTGCTTATGTTGCCTACTGACATTATGTAGGAATCGACTAGATGAACATCTCCAATTAAAACCTTGAATGCAATTAACCTATTTGAATGACTCAAGAAATGATATCAAGCAAACACAGCAACCAACTGGATGAACACCTCCAATTGAAACTTGAATGGTATATGCCTATTTGAATAACGTAAGCAACTATATCAAGTGTATACAGGAGCCGGCTAGATGAACACCTCTAATTAAAATTTGAATGGTAATGAGCCTATTTGATTTACATAAACAATTTCATTAAGCATATATAGCGACCGATTAGATGAACATTTCCAATTAGATCTTGGATGGTAATTAGCTTCTGAATTATGTAACAGATTATATCATACATTTTAAGAACATTTTGTATTTAACATGAAATATATTATAGCAACCAAATAGATGGGCAATTCAAATTAAGTATAGGATGGCAATTAAGCTGTTTGAATTACGTTGCCAATAATATCAAGCATTTTCAAAACCTTTCAAGTTTATTTTGACATCACATATTCCATTGAAGTAAACTACATCAACAACTCCAATTAAACCGTGGATGTTAACTAACCCATTTGAATAACCAATTTTATCAAACAATATATACCCCTGTGCCGCTTAGATGAACATCTCCAATGAAAACTTGGATGATATATATAATTGGCCTATTTTAATTACATAAGCAATTATAACAAGCATTTATCCAGAGCTTTTTTTTGTAGTTTGACATCAAAGTAAGTGGATTTTATCCCCAAGAGAAAAATTGAATTAAATACCATTGTAATAGGAGTAAATTAACACCAATGATGTCATGCTAACATTTTTGTAACAAATTACAGGAAAAGTCAATAATCAAACGACTACATTCCTGAATATAGATACATTACAGCCCTGTCGAAAGTTTAACACTTAACTCACATTAGTGCTAAATCGGCCGCTAATCTCGGCCCACGTTTCCTGGACAGCTATCTACCTTTAGGTAGCTTTTCGGCCCATAGCTGTCCATAACTAGGTCACTTGGCAGCCGAGCCTCGACTCATTTTCGTTAGCTCAGTGTTAAACTTTCGACAGGTCTGTACTGTATATATACATGAATAATTTAGTCTTACTAATAGTTTTCTGCTTTATGGGATAATATCAATGTGTATTTCAACTCCAATGAGCTGGCGGGTTGACCTCTGACCTTTGCAACATTAAGAAGTTATACAATTCTGCTAAAACATCTTTTGACAGACTATAATATTCTAGCTTATTCATTATAGCTTAAGAATAAATCAAGCGTCCATAAGATGCTATGAGAGATCGATTTCATGGCGCACTTGATTTCTGAATTTCGGGGTCAGAGTTGTCCGCCCATACTTTCTATTGACTTATTGTACAATATAGATCTGTTAACATCAAACATCCCCAGTCACGTTTAACGGAACTAGCTTCATTAGTTCATCCAAATCGATAGATTTTCGGAAGATGTGAATGGATGAAATCAACATCTGAAGTTTACAAGTACTAATAGGCAGACGATATTGAAAGTGTGAGCGCGCCTTTTTTCTAGTTTCTGAAAACGGCAATTCTTATTCAATTGCCAGCAGACGACATTGGACGTTTGAGAGCGCCACTTTTTCCAGTTTCTGAAACCGACAACCAAACTTGTCAAAGTTTATTCATTTGCCAGCAGACGATTTTGAGAGTTTGAACCCTCTCAAACAAACCAAGTTCATTCAGTAATTTCTAGAAGACGATTTTGAAGTCTGCAGGCGTTTGTTCCATTTTCTCAAACCGACGACCCCACTTGTCAAAGTTTAACCAGAATCAGATGTTGTAATCCTGAAATCGATTGGAAAAGTTGAGAAATCTATGGAGAAAGCTCAGAGTGTACTTAAAAGCCAGGAAGGTGAGTAAATTAGTTGTAATTAAAAATTCATAAGTTTAAGAAATCACAAATGTAGGTTAATTATGTTTCACTTTAACGAATTTCAATTTAGCCATTATCACATGGAACCTGTCGGAACAAGCAAATGTAGCCGCTTTCATTTGATGAGTAGGTTGTCTTATATTAGGTTTAAATAATTTGGTCCAAACTTTTATAATGGGTTATATATGTTTTTTTCTCAAACAGGTTCGATTTTAATTTTTATTACTGTTACGCAATATGTATTGAGAACAAAACATCAATTAAATATGTGCCATATACCTCTTTTTTAATTTAATCGTAAAATACATTCAAAAAGTGATATATGACACATGCATTATTTATTTATGATAATTAAAAATGAATTCAAAAGTAAAAATATAGTTATTCAGAGAAATACTCTTTTACTCCAAATTGGTTAACTAAACTATCGAACGATACCCAAACTGTGCTCCCGTGAACGCCAACCTCGACGACCCCCGTTGTGAGAGTACATAAATATTGTTGGCAACTGGTGGGAGGACAACGTGACATATTGTTAATCAGCAAAATCTTGCAACTGTTTCACAAAACGAAAAAAAAAAAAAAAAAGAAAAAAAAAAACAATGTTACGTTTTTTGTGTTATAATCAGATGAAGAAAAATCATGGATTATCAATGATTGTACAACTATAAATTGCATTCTTGTTAAATTTTAAAATCTGTATTTGACGTTTTATTTATTTTTTTTAAATTTTTTTTTATTTGTTTTATGGAGTTGTTATAATAACTTTGCTCGTTATAATTTGAACGCTATTTAAAATCGCAAGTTTTGAAAATCAATGCCCATCCAAATATTACTTTTTACGAATGTTCCCCGTAGCACAAAGAAAGTCACCCGTTTGCCAAAACATTTAAAACGTTTGACTACCGACTGTTTCAGAACAAAGCACGTGCACACAAACCCTGGATCCATTTAGAGAAATAACCGCAGTGTGGAAAAAGTTATACAGAACTTCAATACAAGTTCCAGGATGGACACTTTTGTTGAAGTGTCTGTCCAATTCCTATATAGTTCAGTAACCTGTGTAAAACATAAAAATTAATATCTGTTTTTAATATTACTGTCATGTGGTACTTTTGAATTTTTATGAAATAATACATTCAAAAGTAGCACATGACAAGTCTACTTTTGAATGTATTATTATTTCATAAAAATTCAAAAATAGCACATGGCACTACTACAACCATTCTTTTGCATACTTTGTTAAAAAGTCACTAGAACTGAACTACAGCCTAAGAATATTTATCATCTCCATTTTACTTCACTTTTAATTTTACAACTTTATGTCTTATGAAGTTTTGCATTGTAACAAACCGCGTAATTTGATTTATAAACAATGAAGTTATTATGGTTACTTGCAGCATTATTTTTGAGCCATGTGACTTCCCGTTTCCAAACTTACTTCGAGGCCTTATTAATTTAAGGGTTTAATCACATTTTTCTGACAATCCACAACGATTATTAAATTAAATAATAATACTGTAAAATCTGTATAATATATATATAAAGACCACTCATGAGGCCGAAGAAATAATATGGACTTTTTATAGACAGGTGGCATTCTATATAAGGGTTAATTTAAGTTATGATATGAGGCAAAGGGGTCTTAAAACACAGATGGTCTTGATGTCATACACCATTTTTTTTTCAAAATTTAAGCATAAAATACATTCTAAAATTGTATATGACATTTATATAAAGATTTAGTTGAAAGATGGAGCAAGGGAACCATATTACCCAGACCAAGTGGTCTTTATTTGGAGATGGTCGCCACAACAGACTTTACTGAATGCTTAAAACCTCTGTTACAAATGTATTTCAATTATACATTTATAAAAAGTCCGCGAAATGTCACGTTATGGATATGACATTGATTATATGTCGCCATGGTTGTTTACATGACAATAGAGCCTTGTTAATTTCAATCCGGGACATTAATTACAGCAATTGATTTCCTATTATACTCTAAAGTTTGTCAATAAAATTTTACATATATGACACATATTGTCTATGTTTTCTCTGTGTGTTGATTTTTGGAATTGATTTTGCGATAAATTACGACGACGGTCAGATATCTCTCGGGAGATGTTGAGAACGTGTCAGTTGTTGCCGAGGTCAGGTGGTATCCAGGGGTCACTACATGAAGTTCTTAAATGGGGCCTCGGTTGCTGGCTGGTTAAAAGCGCACGCTTATGGATCACCGTGCCTCTCAGTAAGATCCTAGTATGAGAAAGTTTGTCAAGTTTGTTTGTCGAAATCCATTGGATTTGTCCTGAAACCTCAGTTTTCTTAGCCATCCAAGAACTGGCCACTTCAAAACTAGTTGGTGAATAGATAGGACCATGAATCAGCTTGTCTTAATTTTAACTTGAATACATGGGTCACGTCATTGGGAAAGCCGTGGATTGGTTTCCTTGTTGATCAAAGAACTGGTCACTTCAAAACTATAGTTGGTGATTGAATAAAACCATGAAACGTACAATGTCATATAAATCAGCATGCCTTACTTTTAACTTGAATACATGGGTCACATCATTGGGAACCATCAGAAACAACATGTCATACAATCCAACCTGCCTTAAAGGCCACCTCTATATAAATGCCACCTGCTGCTTATAAAGGCCAGTAGAATTGTATCCCAATTGTTCTTTATTCATATTATTTGAACCTGTATATAAAAGTAACCTGCCCATAAAAAACACTTTTACTTGTTCCCCTTTGGTGGCCTTTATAGACAGATTTGACTGTATTCTCAAATTAAATTACCTGTACAACGCTTCAAAAATAAAATTGCATGTTCATGTTTTTATACTTGGGCCACTTCGTTGGTTACCATCTGCAACAACAAGCCCTTGACCAACATTTAAAATAAAAAATGACCTGCTTTCAAATTAAATCACTTGTATTTCATTTAAATTTGTAAAAAGAAGCTTCTGTCGGCACTAATACAATAATTTCATTACTACTTGTAAAAAAGTTTTTTAAAACCATTTTACATCAAAGTTTAATAGATTCAAGAAATATGGCAAAGTGTTTCGGCTATGAACATAATGCATGTTAAAATCATAATAATTACACGAGTTCTTGTACATGAGTTTTTAAGACATCAAGTTTTAATAGATTCGAGAAATTGTGACAAAGTGTTTCGTCTATGACCTTAAAAAAGCACGTGCTTTTTTGCAATATCATATACTACTGCTGAACAATACGATTTCTTAACATAAAAATATATGATTTCATTAGCACTTGAGCACGGGTTTTTAAAACCATGTTACATCAAATTTTAATAGATTTAAGAAATTTTGACAAAGTGATTTGCCTTTGAACACGATGCACGTGCTTTTTGCAATATTATATACAACTGTTCGGCCATGTGATTTCTTGACCTTAAAATTATAATTATTTCATTACTACTTTTTTACAAGCTTTTAAATTATTTTACTCAAATTTTAATAGAATTTTTTCCTTATAGACGGTATCCTTAATATTTGAATTGAATTCGGTAATAAGTGTTATGCACTGACATACGGGTTGCATTTAATGCAATTTCAAGTACCGCAAGTGTATTTTAAAAAATAGTTGTGAGAGCAAATGCAAATCTATACAATCAGATTCTATGCTTAGTGTTACAGTTTTGGTACTTGAAAAAAAAAAAAAAAAAAACATACCAGTCCATATCCAAATCAAAATCGAAAAAAAAACAAAGTAAAAACTTTGAAAACTGGCAAATTTTATTTAGTTTAGCGCCTGAACTTAAACCAGGGAAGTGAGGTCGGATGCTCCGGAAGAATAAATAACTCCTACTTAACTAGCTATACGTGTGTAATGAAAGGAACATGAAATTTTTGGACGTCAAATATATCCAAGATACATTTGGATATAGAGATATCATACTTATCAACACGACGGCCATACATAAAATTTCCACGAATTTGTGCGCAAAAATGCAAATATTAAAAAAATTAATAAAGTTTTGTTTTCTGCAAATGTGAAAACACGTGAAGGACTGTATTTCGTATGTCCACTTTTTGTACAATCCACCACCAAGGTCCCACAAATAAAATTGAACGCCTCAAATATTAATTTAACTAGGCCGAACTATCTGGCTTAACGATGTTAAGCATTATTTTATATTGCTAACAATGCAGGCAGATAGTTCGGCCTGTAATCTAAGACGATGATCATACATTTTTATATGTAATTTCATCAACATTAGAACATAGCGTGTTAACTATCAGATTTGATTCTCGGGATTCATATAAATTCTCTCTTTATAATCTAGTTATATGTCTATGGAAAAGAATGGCCGTAGGAATAATTCGATTTCCGACGTCGCATCGACAGAGGAAGTCGTTCCGTACCAGAAACACCTGCCTGTTGGTTACATTAATGTGAAATGAAACCTGAGTCACTCCGTATGTAATTTGAAATTCAGAATATAAGGTATACAGTACAGTCCTGTGGAAAGTTTAACATTGGCCTAACTAAACCATGTTCATTATTACCAAAACCCCTAAAAAAGGTGGAGTTGTTGGACATAGAAATTTTTCAGTTTAAAGTGAATTTTGAAAATTTTACGGAGTGTGCAGACATTCTGAAATAAGATTTTGAGCAAAGACTGACACTGTATATTCGGTCACTTCTTAATAAGATGACGCCACTAGAAAAAAAAGTAAAGTTTTGTCAAATGTGGCAACAATCTCTGAAAAACGGGGTTTTAGTAATAATGAATATAGTTTAAAAGAAGCCTAAGCTCGGCTGCCGAGTGGCCGAGTTATGGATAGCTCGCTGCCAAAAAGCTGCCAAGAGATACTAGTAGTAGATAAAGATTGCAGCTGCCAACTATAGCCAACTTAGTGACCAAGATAGCTAGGCTGTCGACTAGGTACTAATTCTTTAGTTTGGTGTTAATCTTTCGACATGCCTGCAGTGTAGTTAGAGCTTGTTTTTGAAATGACATTTTCTGATTATCTGTTGATTAAAACTTAGATTACCACGTTTTAACGGCAAGGTGCGAGAAAATCGTTTACCTTAAAATCAGGTTTCCGTTAATGAATAAAGTTTCAATTATCGGTAATCTGATTTCGTGTTGGAAATTTAATAATGTGCGAATAACTTGTCTAGTGTTGATTGTCTTCATGGAAATTTTTTGTTTGAATAGCATCAGTCGCGTCCATGCAAAAACGCCAAAGGCTGCGGCATGTGTGCAATTTCAGACTGGAGTAATTGTGTATTACCTGCTGGAAATTGCATGGTTCCGAATTTTGTATCGGTCATTAGGCAAATAAATCGATTGGAACAATAGTTTTACCCAGCAGTTTATATTCTTTCACTGCTATCGATGCGATCAGTTCTGGGGTTGTGAACAAAACTGGATTATCTGGAGAAAACCAACAACTTCGAGCAAGCAAACTGAAAAACTTTCTTAGACTAAGATCTATCCAGTGTGGGGTTCGAATCTAAACCGTTAGAGGCGTTGTGATCTATAAGCCTGCTTTAAACCATTCCGGCGGCGGATACCGAAGCCCATTAAATTCCAGAGCTCTTGATCGGGTAATCAAAACACGTTATTGTAGAACTTCTAGTATACGGAAGTGAGACCAGTTGCACTTGCACAGGAAATGGTTAAAGTTGATTTCAAGATTTGTTGCCTATTAATTGTTTTTACTTTCTATTCGATATATGCCAGACTTATAGTATTTTTTATGTTACTTGCTTGTTTGTATTGTATTTGTTTGTCACAAGCTGTCATCTGATTATATGACAATAAAGTTTAAATTGAATTGAATTTGAATTGAATTGAATTAATTGAAAAGTTACGGTAGTATGAAAAAAACTAAACTAATGCAACTTAAAAATGGTATGGCACTGCTATGTTTTGCGTTCTGCTATTTTATTAATTGGTTTTAGAGATGTAGAGTTTTATTCATTTTTCTTCGCAAAAACTGTTATTTTCGGAAAGAGTGAAAACTAATCTGTATCCACTTTATAAGAAATATCCCATTAAAAGTGTGAGATAAAATATAGAATTATCTTTAGAGTTCATCTTGCGAGCAAACTTCATTATAATTATCCCCCGCTATACCTACAATAATCATAGGTGATTACCGCCTTAATTTCCTCTTGGGTCATTCCGGCTAATTTATCATCGCCATTATGCCTCATGGGCAGGCCAAACTAATCGATAAAAGCCACTTAGATTTTCCGTATGGTGGATATCATTTCAATCTATGGACAATTCTTAATCAAGTATTGGGAATTGAAACAGCTTTCTCTCATCCAATTTAAGCATGTATTGTTATATAGAAAGCTAGACAAAATTAACCTGTTGGAGTCCATTGACCAAATCCCCCGGTATAAGATCAGGAAATGGAATGAAAATGAGTATACTTGCGTGCATTAACTAACATCCTCGTGCGATATGACCATTTATTATATACCTTAATGGAAATAAATGCATTATGGGTAATGGGTTTTCATAGATGAGGTGATATATAATTCCATTCAACAGTTTAATATATCTATTACTTGAAGCAGTAGATGATGAGATGAACATATGATTCTACAGTGTCATATACTACTTTTTAATGTATTTTAGATGTGCTTCAGCTAAACCTCTCGCAGGTACCCATCAGGGGCGGATCCAGGGTTTTTTGAAAGGGGGTTGAGAATAACTAGTATATCAATACTAGGTGCGAGCGCCGAAAGCGCGAGCTTCCAGAGACGTGGGCTCTAGTAAACGCGATCCGGAACAACACGTATACAGAAATGGGTTGTTACATTAACATATGGGGGTCACATCAGTCAATAGCTCTCTCTCTCTCTCTCTCTCTCTCTCTCTCTCTCTCTCTCTCTCTCTCTTAAATTTTTAAAAGGGGGGGGGTTGCAACCCCCGCAACCTCCCCTCCCCCCTTAAATCCGCCACTGCCTAGGCAATGGATTTTAAGCATTTTGTAAAAAAAAAAATATAGCGTATCACATATATAAAAAGAGTATGTTATACGCTATATTTTTTTATAAAATGCCGAAGTTAAAATCCATTCCCCGGATACCTGTGAAACCTCAATGTAAAGATCACCTCTCTATAAAACGTCCATGTTTCTTTGGTTCGGTGGAAGATATTTTTATACCGGTTTCACTTGAAACAACTGATAGTTTAAAATTTTCGGATTTTTTTTTGATTCATTTACTTTATTCAAAACCCCCGAAACATCTGATTTCGAATATGCACACTCTTTTGAATGTTTTTTACTCGGTTAACCATATTTAGAAGAAAAAAAAATAAATGTTAAATTTGTTATTTCAAAGTCAAAATCCAAATGTTTTCATAACAAAAACATTCTACTAAGACTACACGTTAATTTTGTTGACAAAGTATATATAAGAAATGGCCGAACGTTCCCCTACAATGTAACACGTACAAATCGAATTGCCACAGTATTTTGTTATCAAATTAAGAATAAACCGCGAATTGAACTTTGGTTTATGGTCGGTTAGTTCAATATTGATGGGTTAATTAGATTTCTTAAGTACTGTTCCGTGTGGTTTGACGAAAACATCACCATTAATTCCGCAATAAAAAAGAACAAGAAGAACGCGCACCGGAAGTACATTTATAATTAGTGCATGCCGGTATTTCCTTCCCTTGATTCAATGTGAAAGTGATTAATTTGTCACTCATTTGAAATGTTTTCCCTATACATTAGTTCTTTCGTTTGAATTTTTGCATCTTTAATACAGTACAGACCTGTCAAAAGTTTAACACTCGGCTAACGAATAATTGCCGAAGCAGCAACTCGTCTGATTCGTATATGGGAGGTCGTGGGTTCGAACTTCGGTCGTGTCTGACCAAAACTTGAAAATAACAGTTGCTGTTCTTTCACAAAGCACTCGGCATTTAGAATTGATAGTTATGGGGTACTTTGGAACATACTTTAAAACTGATAGGTAAAAATTTCTGCCATTTCACCTATAGCTGGTGACGTCTCGATATAAGTAAAATATTCTTGACTGGGACGTAAAACTCTATTCAATCAATCTAAGATCGAAGACATATTATTTTTTTAAAAAAATTGGGCAGCAGATGATCAATCCAAATGATCTGGGGCATTGATTGCCTTTTCATGACCAAATGGAATCAGTTTTTATGTTATACAAATGTTTGATTTAATTGTATCAATATTTACATTGACATCGATTGGTTAGCACTTTCCCCGGCATGATATCTCCTCGTTTATTATGCTGGCATCAAGCTATTATATCACAGTCACAGAGCGGCTCTATATAGCAGTTTGTCGTATTTATCGATCACTTCTGCCTGGTAATGAAACATGGCCGTTTATGGGTTTGCTTTTAAATGATATGGGGAAATTTTCGGGAAATAACTTCTGAGTTTATTGATAATGTAATATGCTTTATTTTTTTAATGGCTTAAAGATTAGTTTTTCATCCATTTGTTCAGAAAGCGATCACGAAATACCGTCGTTTATTGATTGCTCTTGCTTGGTAAGAAAAAACGGCCAAAACTGTATGCTTTATGTCTTCACTGTTTCTGTGTCAGGTCGGGAAATAAGGAAACCAGAATGCTCGGAGAAAACTGTTGTTAACGAATTGACCTACTTTCCCACACCGGTATCTACCCGATAAAACCCAGACCTTATCATAGGCATGTCTTTAAGACCACTCGAATGTTTCAGTTCACCTGAAAGCGTGCTCTTGGCAATGGCTTTTGCAACCAAGAACCCCCTAGGACCATCTGTTCCGAGAGGGATTCGAACCTAGGCAATGAGAGACACTGGGTTCTTAAGCCGAGCGCTTTATACTACTCGGCCACTGACTCCCCCGATATTATCAAGAGATGTTTAATTCATATTATCGTGTACAAATAGAAATTTGTATTGTTATTTGTTATTTCTGTGTTTATTGAGCACTTTTGTCTGCGAAATGGCTGATAATAAATCTTGATTAACTTTCCTACGATCTATAATCCTTCGGTTTATGATTCAGAATATTGGACTGGCTACAGTACAGACCTGTCGAAAGTTTAACACTAAGCAAACTATGTATTTAGAGCCGAATCGGAAGCCCATCTAGGCCCATCGTTAGCTATACTCTCGACAGCATGTCGGCAACGGCTGTACAGTCAACCCTGCCTTAAAGACCACCTCTATATAACCGCCACCTGGTTATAAAGGCCAGTAGAATTGTGTCCCAATCGTTCTTTATTCATATTATTTGAACCTGTATATAAAGGCCACCTGCCCATAAAAGCCACTTTTACTGGTTCCCTTAGTTGGCCTTTATACACAGGTTGACTATATCTCTCGGCCACTAGTAGTAGTTGCACTGATTATCCATATCTCGGTATCCGAGCTCCGACGCCTTTCTGTTGGACCAGTATCAAACTTTCGACGGGTCTGTAATGTACATTTGGGTGATATATTGCTTTTATATTATCAAATTGGCGAGTGGATTGTATTAAAAATCAGTGTTGATTGTAGAAACAGTTCTATATAATTTAATTTTATGTTATATATTGGCTTCCCTTATCTATTAAAATATCTGTATATGAGCGTGTTTTCCATTTTCAAAGGACACAATGTAGATTGTTGAAAGATAACGAATTTACACAATGTATTTTTTGTACTCCTCCAACACCGTTGAAGATATTTTTTACTAAACTTGGTCTATATGATTAAAAAATAATGCATATTTATTTATTTATTATTTTGTTTTAATTAATTATTAATCATGCCAAAGAAGTTCCGGAATTGTTTTTATACGTTTTTCTAGAAACGTCTTATGATAAAACGCTATCCAGACGCTCGCTCGTCTGTAGTTTGTCTGACCTATTCCTCCAACACTTTGAACGGATTTTTTTTTTTACTAAACTTGGTATGCTATACATCCTGGTTCAAAAGTGGAAGCAACTCTGTGATTGCTCAAGAGTTGTACCCCTTTGGGATTTTAATCTATCCCAACATTTTAATTAATAACAACAGACGTATCTTGCTTTGCCTAGCGCTCGGTGACGCTCTTGTTCAACTTTATGAACCCAATATAGATAGTGTTCTCCACCCACTTACATTTGCACGAACATATAACTTTATTTTGATGTTTTAAAACTTGTCACACAACACGGGTAAAATTAGACTGAAGCTAATTGAACAACTCAATCTTCATTCAATAGCTATGATTAGAAATCTCAAACATGTAATTTTAAGACGCAAACCCGTCACATAACAGGCGTCGATCACGTCTGGAAATTGACATTTTATTCCATTTCAGAAATGGAAAAGCTAATAAATTTCAATTACCATGTAACTGCATAAGCAGTATAGACCTGTCGAAAGTTTAACACTAAGCTACATGACGAATTATTGCCGAATCAACATTTCAACTTGTCTCGTCGTTAGCGATATCTTGGCAGCTATTTGGCAGTTTTTGTATATCGACAACTTTTTACAGCAACTAAAATCGCTTTGCTGCTTTTTAGTCACTAACTACTCATATCTCAGTCAATCGACAGTCGAGCTTCGGGACTTATTTTCGTTAGCTCGGTGTTAATTTTTCGACAGGTCTGTGCCGTAGGAGTCATGCAATTGATGTTGAAATGTTATTACGACATTTGATGACTCAATGAGGCTTTTTGCATGTTTGTTTCCAAATTTATACAAATTGATATTTTTATTATCAGACTTGTTATATAACCATTGTCTGTGATTTGTTTTCCTAATATTAAGTGCCTTAACTTCGGAGCGTTAGAAAGATGTTAAGCAAATCTACATCAGTGATGTCATCAATATTGTTGAAACTTTTTGCTAATGTTTTATATTCAATTTGTTTTTATTTAATTTTTTCAATTTTGATGAATTTTGACTCAATAAGGCTTTTTGCATGTTTGTTTCCAAATTTATACAAATTGATATTTTTTTTATTATCAGATCTAGAGTTGTTATATAACATCTTGTCAGTGAATAAGCAAGGCCCTTAGGGTGGTTAGAAGGGAGAATTTGCATCAATGATATCATCAGTATTGTTGAAACTCAAGTTTTGTTAATGTTTTATTCTTCATTTATTTATTTATTTATTTATTTATTTTATTTTATTTATTTATTTATTTATTTATTTATTTATTTATTTATTTATTTATTTATAATTTTGATGAATATTGACTCCTAATAAGGTTTTTTACATGTATACAAATTGATATTTTTATTATCGGAGTTGTTATATATAACCTTCTGTCCGTGAATTTTTTTCTAATATTAAGTGAATAATCAAGGGACTTCTAGGAGGGTTAGAAAGATGTTAGGAGAATCTGCATCAATGATGTCATCAATATTGTTGAAACTTATTTTGTTAATGTCGTATTCTCCATTTATTTATTTATTTTTAAATTTAATTTTTCAATTTTGATGTCGAAATATTGATTAAATTTGATAGAATCTAATGACAAGAATTCTACAGTCGAAATGTTACCGTTTTATAAATGTATTTAACTGCAGTTAGAAGAGAGGCACATGCAACATTCTAACCAGGATAGCTGTTGCTGAAGTTTCGAACAATCTCAATAGAAAAATGTCAGAAAAACTGCATGAATGATATCATAGTCTAAAGCTAAATATATAAATTATCCTGTCATAATTGTTTGTAACTTGTTAACGTGTGTGTAATATTTTTCCATCATCAACAGATTTTAACAATGAACAAATGTTGCTACATGTATTTCTCCAACCATCGATTACCAAACATTGATGAGAAATGGTGTTATTTTGGAGAATAAATCCACTGACCCCTACTCCTCGACAAGTCGAGTGAGTGATCATGAGCAAGGTATTGGTGAAAGCTGCATCGACATAACTCTAATATCCAACTCGGGTTATCATAGAGGAATAAAGTTTATCCGTTTGCTTGGCAAAGTAATGTTTGTTTTCTTCGGACACTCCGATTTCCTCAACCATTTCCATCATTGATAGAAGTTGAGTAAACTTGACTACAGAGCAAAGCACCATTACTCTGTTGTACGATATTGCCCTATCTTTCATTATATTCTAATGAAATTTATGAATTTACCATGACGCACTTTGGCCACTCCTAATGAAGTCCAACTCTTTATTTGAAGTCCAAGGCCGAATGAGTCTGCGCTTCATTAGCCAATGGGCGTTGACAATTTCGACGCCGCTCTTTTTTATTTATTTATTTTTTACATAACCACCGTGTTTCAAAATTATGTCCAACTCCTTATTTGATGTCCAACGCCGAATGAGTCCCCGCTTATTAGCCAATGGGCGTTGACACTTTCGACGCCGCTCTTTTTTATTTATTTGTTTTTTGCATAACCACCGTGTGTCAAAATTATATTACTGCTTCACATGTAACAATACTACGAAAGCCTATTAAGCTCATAAATAAAAAAAATTAAAAGGCGTAATAACGCGAAATAAAGGCGTTATAACGCGAATTAAAAGGCGTTATAACGCGAAATAAAGGCGTAATAACGCGAATTGAAAGGCGTAATAACGCGAAATAAAGGCGTTATAAAGGCGTTATAACGCCTTTAGAAAGGCGTAATAACGCGAATTGAAAGGCGTTATAACGCGAAATAAAGGCGTAATAACGCGAATTGAAAGGCGTTATAACGCGAAGTTAAGATGCCTTCCATAATGATGTGGAGGTCCTGGGGTTTAATCTCTACCACCACCCCCCACCCCCACACTTTACATACATATTTAAAGTGTGTGTGTGTGTGTGTGTGTGTGTGTGTGTGTGTGTGTGTGTGTGTGTGTGTGTTTCCTGCACAACTATATGTAATCTAATAAGCTGTTTTATATGTATTTATTCTATGAAAATTAAAAAACAAAATTGCACATCATCCGATCCTGCGCTGAAATGAACATACTATTTCAGTAAAACAGAAAGAAAGGTTTCTTTTTTAATGTTAAAGTGTTGTTTTTTCATAAAGAGTATCATTTTATATATGGGGACGAAAATCTTTTAAGTAATTTGAAATATAAACATTGATAAACATTGGCAATGTACACATGGCTATTTATTCAAAAGTTCCTGTCCAATTGTCAATCGCTAACTTTTAACAATGATTAAATGACACCTGTGACATCTTAGTATGAATAGATCTACAGTTGCCTTAAGCTTTTCAAACTAAAACCAATCTGTTTGTGGTGAGGGTTGTTAACATTCTCTAGTGACTGCTCTATATATAGACAAAAAGGCGTTATTACGCCTTTCTAAAGGCGTTATAATGCCTTTCGATTCGCGTTATTACGCCTTTATTTCGCGTTATAACGCCTTTCAATTCGCGTTATTACGCCTTTCTAAAGGCGTTATAACGCCTTTATTTCGCGTTATTACGCCTTTTAATTTTTTTTATTCATGAGCTTAATAGGCTTTCGTACAATACCGAATACAATGATAGAAAATAACTACATGATCAAACCTGGGGCTAAACCCATTTTATGTGAATACTCAAATTTGCAGGACATTCAATGATGAAAAATGGCAAAATCCTTACATGTATCCGTTTCTAACTGGCACATATACGGAAAGTAATGGTATAATTGGTAAGAATAGTTTCCTATTTCTAGCGTATTTGTAAAGAAAAATTATTGATTTTTTTTCTTTCCACATTATTTATTTCGCTTGTTGATCTCATTTAACGTATAACATCATTGACAAAATAAAAGTAATTTAAATCCGCCATCGCAGTACAAATTGCGTTAAGCCATTATTCATTTTCAATTTGTCTCATTTTCCAAGAACATGTGTCAATTTCCTAAGTTCATACATGCTGGATTACTCCCAAACATGGTCTGTGATTATTTCAAGTTAGATTATGCTTGAAGAACTTCTATTTATTCCCTTCACTATAATTCTATTATTAAACAAAAAAATCTCCAATGAAAAATACATCGTATCTGTAAATCTTTTACTAGCGGTGTTTCCAAAATAAGGATTTTTCAAAATAGTACTAGCATACGATTAAGTCAATTGAACGAGAAAGGGTGCTGTCAGTAAACTGTGAAACGTGTTTGTTTTGCAGTATCCTGACTCGGTATCAGTACTGTGCAATACTTTATTTTTGCGATTTGGCGATGTTCTTGTGTTGATATATATTTCACTAAAACATTCGAATATAGAGACTAAAGCGAGAATGTCGATAAAAATGGTCTGTATTTATAAACATGTAGAAAGCAGTTTATTTTCAGCTTGTCGGCGTCGGGATACTGCACAATAAACACTTTCACCATTTAAGAAAACTGGCTGGCCCCTCTCTCATTTAATTGGCTGAATCTCTCTCTCTCTCTCTCTCTCAAAGTAAAAACTTTGAAACCTAGCAAATAAATATCATTCATAATACATGCATGTGTGGAATTCAGATTCAGATAACCTTCATTTTCAAAATCTTTTTATGTCCCTCTCTCTCTTTCTCTCTCTTACTGATATTTTGGTGTCAAAAAGTGTAGTATTAAAACAATTAAGTTTAAGTCCTGTAGGAAATCATTTGAAGAAATCAAATTCGACGATGCATTTTTAAATACATCATGCAAAAGCTACATGAGTAGGAAAACTACCTTATGATCTCTCAGTACCATTATTATGATTTAATGCAGCGATATGTACAGTGACAGGTGGGCGGAATTAACAGATAGTCCTCTCTCTCTCTCTCTCTCTCTCTCTCTCTCTCTCTCTCTCTGTGTACCATTATTATGATTTTAATGCAGCGATATGTACAGTGACAGGTTGGCGGAATTAACAGATAGTCTCTCTCTCTCTCTCTCTCTCTCTCTCTCTCTCTCTCTCTCTGTACCATTATTATGATTTTAATGCAGCGATATGTACAGTGACAGGTTGGCGGAATTAACAGATAGTCCTCTCTCTCTCTCTCTCTCTCTCTCTCTCTCTCTCTCTGTACCATTATTATGATTTTAATGCAGCGATATGTACAGTGACAGGTTGGCGGAATTAACAGATAGTCCTCTCTCTCTCTCTCTCTCTCTCTCTCTCTCTCTCTCTCTCTCTGTACCATTATTATGATTTTAATGCAGCGATATGTACAGTGACAGGTTGGCGGAATTAACAGATAGTCCTCTCTCTCTCTCTGTACCATTATTATGATTTTAATGCAGCGATATGTACAGTGGCAAGTGGGCGGAATTAACAGATAGTCCTCTCTCTCTCTCTCTCTCAGTGCCATTATGATGATTTAATGCAGCGATATGTACAGGCAAGTGGCGGAATTAACAGATAGTCCTCTCTCTCTCTCTCTCTCTCTCTCTCTCTCTCTCTCTCTCAGTGCCATTATGATGATTTAATGCAGCGATATGTACAGTGGCAGTGGCGGAATTAACAGATAGTCCTCTCTCTCTCTCTGTACCATTATATGATTTAATGCAGCGATATGTACAGTGGCAAGTGGGCGGAATTAACAGATAGTCTCTCTCTCTCTCTCTCTCTCTCAGTGCCATTATGATGATTTAATGCAGCGATATGTACAGTGGCAAGTGGGCGGAATTAACAGATAGTCCCTCTCTCTCTCTCTCTCTCTCTCTCTCTCTCTCTCTCTCTCAGTGCCATTATGATGATTTAATGCAGCGATATGTACAGTGGCAAGTGGGCGGAAAACAGATAGTCCTCTCTCTCTCTCTCTCTCTCTCTCTCTCTCTCTCTCAGTGCCATTATGATGATTTAATGCAGCGATATGTACAGTGGCAAGTGGGCGGAATTAACAGATAGTCCTCTCTCTCTCTCTCTCTCTCTCTCAGTGCCATTGTGATGATTTAATGCAGCGATATGTACAGTGGCAAGTGGGCGGAATTAACAGATAGTCCTCTCTCTCTCTCTCTCTCTCTCTCTCTCAGTGCCATTGTGATGATTTAATGCAGCGATATGTACAGTGGCAAGTGGGCGGAATTAACAGATAGTCCTCTCTCTCTCTCTCTCTCTCAGTGCCATTGTGATGATTTAATGCAGCGATATGTACAGTGGCAAGTGGGCGGAATTAACAGATAGGCTTCTTTCCTCATTTTTAATTAACACACATATAGACGCGGCAGTTGCTTACTTAAAACAACATGTTGTATTTATTTAATCAAGGTTGTTTTCAGGAAGAGAAAATGCATTTTACACGTGCTGGGAGAAAGCAGGAAGTAAATAGACTCGTTACATAGTAGATGATTCATAAAGGTGAATTATATAGGTGTAATTAAGTTAAAAAATAAATAACCCAAAAATATACGTGCTTTTAGTAGTAGAGATATTTTTGAGAATCACATAATTGTATTAAGTTAAAAAATACAATATAACCCATAAAATACACATGTTTTAGTAGAAGTAGAAATATTTTTGCGAATCAAAAGATTGTGTTAGTTGATGGTTCTGAAATTTATTCCTTGATGTAAGAACCAGAAACGTAAACAATAGTACATGAATGGTAAATAATAACATCCACATGACCTTGCTTTAGTCTCGCAATCGTGACTCAACTTAAGTATTCCTTAACTTAAATCTGGAAATTTGAAATCTTTATAATTTTGTTATTCTTTAAGATATCCACTAATTTAAGGTGTCATTTCAAAGGTCACTTCAAGCTTATAAGATTTTTATTTAGTTTTGTCAAAAATGCTCATTCTCCATTAAAAAAAAAAGACTGAAAAACTTCCTAAATTATAAAATAAAGACAAACCTAGCCGAAGAATGATTTGTACACTTTGGGTCAAAACACAACCGATGATAGTGACACTAAACACCTTAAGCTTAGACATACATGTAAATTTTATATTAGAAAATAAAAGTTCGAAGCATGTTCATATATAAAAAGATTAAAGAATAATAATAAAACACAAACACACCGGTCCATGCCTAAACCATAATCCAATAAGCAAAACAAAAAACTTTAAAAACTGGCAAATTAATACTATTATCATTCATAATATGTTTAAGATAATCTTCATTTTCAAAATCTTTTTATCAATCTGTCTCTCTCTCTCTCATACTGATTATTTTGCTGTCAAAAAGTGCAGTATTAAAGTATTAAAACAATTAAGTTCAATCCCTGTAGGAAATCATTTGAAGAAATCAAATTCGACATTGCATTTTTAAATAAAGAATGGAACAATCTAGAGGATTAGTGACGAATTCATTCGGAACATCCTCTGGATGTGAAATGATAAAGGCGACAACTTTCCCCTTTTTAGCAGCATATTCTTGCATCTTGGGAACCTTGAAAACTACTCGATAGATTTTGCTTAAAATTTCTGAGGTTATGGAGTCTAATGCGATCTAGCTATCTAACTTGGTGACATTTTTGGGAAAAATCGGTATCATACTTAATATTTGGGTCAAACATGCAAAAAATGAATTTTTCCAAAAAACAATTACGTTTAACGCACTCCTGTTCAATAACCGTTCATTGTATGAAAAAGTCATCCATTGACCGAAAAAAGTTTAAGATCTGACGTAAAAAACGGTATTTTTATATTTTTTCTATCTTGCACATAAAATCCACAATAAGTGTTAAAAGTCGGCGGCCCTATCATCCAAAACAAATTAAACGTACCGTTTTGAATTCGTACCCATAATAATGTAACCAATTCTTTACCAAATTATTGGTAGGTTTGGCACTTATCCGTTAGGTCTGTGTTAAACTTTTGAGTGGCAAGTTCTGTGGATGAGCTCTACTAATAGAAATCCTCTAGATTGTTCCATTCTTTCCCGCGAAACCCCTAAAGGTGTCACCACACTAGTAAAGAATGGAACAATCTAGAGGATTAGTGACGAATTTATTCGGAACATCCTCTGGATGTGAAATGATAAAGGCGACAACTTTCTCATTTTTAGCAGCATATATCAGCATCTTGGGAACGAATATGAAGCCGATTAACGATTTTGCTAAAACTTTCTGATATTATGGAGTCTAATGCGATCTAGCTATCTAACATGGTGAAATTTTTGGGAAAAATCGGTATCATACTTAATTTTAGGGTCAAACATGCAAAAAATGAATTTTTCCAAAAAACAATTACGTTTCACGCACTCCTGTTCAATAACCGTTCATTGTACGAAAAAGTCATCCATTGACCGAAAAAAGTTTAAGATCTTACGGAAAAGACGGTATTTTTATATTTTTTCTATCTTGTACATAAAATCCACAATAACTGTTTAAAGTCTGCCCTATCATCCAAAATAAATTTAACGTACCGTTTTAAATTCGTACCCATAATAAAGTAACCAATTCTTTACCAAATTAATGGTAGGTTTGGCACTTATCCGTTAGGTCTGTGTTAAACTGCTGTGGATGAGCTCTACTAATAGAAATCCTCTAGATTGTTCCATTCTTTCCCGCGAAACCTCTAAAGGTGTCGCCACACTAGTACATCATGCAAAATCCACATGAGTAGGAAAACTACCTTATGACCCCATTGCAACTTCCTACAGTACAGCCCTGTCAGATGTTTAACACTCAGTTAACGAAAACGAGTTTAGGCTCGACTGCCAAATGGTCAAGATATGGAAACTTAGTGGCAGAAAAGCTGCCAAGAGATAGATAGCAGCTACGTATCTCGAGATAGAACTAACGAGGGTTCCAAAATGAGCTTTCAATGCGGCATTATTTCGTTAGCTTAACGTTAAACTTCCGACAGGATCGTACTCAACAAACTTGATTTTTTTCCTTTAAAAATAACATGTTTCCATTAAAATGTGCTAAGTTTTGCATCGATTTATTTCTCAAAAGATACAGTACATACCTGTCGAAAGTTTAACATTAAGCTAACTAATTACTGCCGAATCGACAGTTCATCTCGGCCCTCTCGTTAGCTATATCTCCACACAGCTGCTATATCTATCTCTTAACAGTTTTTCGGACACTGGCTATCCGCATCTCGGCCACTGGGCAGCCGAGCTTCGATTCCTTCTGGTTAGCTCAGTGTTAAAACTTTTGACAGGCCTGTACTCTAATTTGCACTCAAAGATTGGAGACTTCTTATTACAGCTCGCTGTTGTTACTTTAGATCAATCTTCATATGGTGCAACTTCAGACTGCGTAATTACGTCAAATAATCAGTTTGGGGGATGCTTTAATTAAAATCTTCAAAACGGTAGAATTACCACAATGAAAAAACCAGCGTTGAATTTGAATCATTTTTGACAATCAGACATGACTCTTATGCACAGGGAATTTAAAGTGAGCTCATCGTGTTTTGCATTTTAATGGAAAAATGATTTAGCCATTTCAATGAAAGAATAAGCGTTGAATCATTTTTGCGATTAGACATTTGCGTCATGCACACAAAATTCAGAATGTTTTGCATATTAAAAAATCATTTTTGTCTAAAATTATCACAACGAATAGTCTGCATTGAAGTTGAATCACTCCTGCTCACGTCTGTGCCATGCTTACAGAATTCAGTATAAGTTCGACAGGTTTTGCATTTTAATGGATAAATTATTCTTTAGTGGGTTCTTCTTCACTTTTTTCGACAAATTGAGGAGGCACGATTGAGTAGTATAAAATGCGCGTTTACAGATCACAGCGCTAGGTTCGAGTTCTACTTGGGTGAGAAAGTTTGTCAGTTCGCTTGCCGAAGGTCTTGGTACTCCTGTTTTCTCCACCATCCCAGAAATTGAAAACCTCGATATTAGTGACAGAATACACATGTCCTTTATCCTTTTCTCTTTATACTCATGATAACTAATTTCAAAGGCATTTTTGCCAAAGTTAGACTAATGCAACTGCTACCTCCTAAAATTAATTTTGTTTGAGACCCTGTATTGACAACCTTCTGAGTAAAAGCACCACTGAAGGAAACACTAGAACTGTCAGTGTTGCTGACTCGTTTTGTAATTGGGACATGACCTTTGATCTATGCATCTTTATTTTGTATACGATACATCATATGTTGGTTTACATTTGTGACAAGTTTGATCAATATCCACCTATAGACATGGAAGATTTGGAGTGGACACCGGCTATTTATTTGAGACAGACGGACGAACATGATGATTCCTATATATCCAGGGGCGTAGCAGGGGTGTTTATGATGTGGACGCCTAAAGAGGGCAGGGGGTTTGGGGACCGCCCTGATGCGAATTTTCGGCCCTCCAGGGCGCTATTTATCAGAATTTTTCTTATAATTTTATGCTATGCTGTGGTAGTTTTTGTCGTTCTTTTGAGGACTGGTTTATTCCTAAACCTGAAGACGAGGTACAAGGGGATCTGATGTTGTATGGCATAAGCACTACGAAAACAACACACTCAATAATTGAGAAAGTCAAGTAAAAATGGGAGTTCAATTAATATAGTGGTGAGGTTAAACGGAGGAGAGGAAATATATTGCGTTAATACATAATGAAACGTGACGAATGGCTAGTAGAAGTCTGGTATAAACCGAATTCGTATATAACATTTCCGGTGAAGACCAACGGTTTGGTATAAGAAATATATTATATTCTCTCTGTCTCTGTCTCTCTCTTTTTTTTTTTTTTCTTTTTTTGCGAAAACGATGTGGACGTTTTTGCGTACAAACGTACGCCTGGCTACGCCCCTGATATCCACGTTTGAGGGGTGGTATAATTACTTGAAAGCAAATTTTAATATTCGCCATATTTCAGCGAAACAGACCAGCAGCTCATTTGAGTTTCAAGTTGTGTTGCCTCATCTTCCAGTCGATATTCTAATTACAGCCTTTCTTCAGGGGTTATATAACGGTAAATTAGATATGACGTTATCAATTTGACGACTTCTTATGGTAATATGTGTTGAGTTTTCCCGCGCATTTTCCCTAAGAAATTTTCCACCGCTAATCAATAACAAGCTCTAAATCAAAACGTTCATATAACCATGATTAAAATATCGTCTGCTGCTGCTGCGCGCGAGATTATGTACAGCGCGTTGTATCTTAGCGACAAGGTAGACTGAATTGCTCCCTGTGAATACTCAAATCCTTGTGTATTGAATGAGTGGGCATGTGGCATGGACATATTAATTTTCCAAGATGAAATTTAATCGGGAGAATTGCATTTGTACGCCTTGCCTGGAGGTAAATAATTTTTCGTAATTTATAAATTAATTATCATTATTTTTCAGTCGTAAAAATTATTTTTATTGTAGATTTAAATGTCAAAATGTTATCCGTAAAATTCCATGAAATTTCACATATATGAGAGTTAAAATAACTCGATCGATACGGTAACCTGTTGTTAAGTCTGAGACACCATTCTGAAAACCACAACCAAACACATCCCATCTAACATGTATGTAATTTTTATTTATTTATTTATTTATTTATTTATATTTGCCTGTATTCATAATGATATTTTTTCAATGGGCGCTCTCGAGAGTTAGTTTTACACATTTCTTATGCGTGTTGTTCCGAGTTCTTGGTTGCATTGGATTTTGACAAGTACAGCTAAGTTGTGTCGGTTTAGTGGTTTCTCCAATCTGTATTTGCGTGGTATGGTGCTCGGTGTTCGATTAGTTTAAAGCGCCAATTAATGGATCACGACGGCTCTCACCGCTTATGCCTCCAGGTTCGAATCCTCCCGGGCAGATCCTTAAATGTGAGAGTCCGTATGTGCGCTTGACGAAGGTCTGTGCTTTTAGAACTCTTAGCACGCTGGTTTCCTCTACCATCCCAGAACTGACCGCCTAGGTATAGGTGTAAAAAATCCTGATTTAATACTTAAATAAAACATGCCTTTGCGTGGTGTTATTATGTATTCTGCAGTCTATTCTCATGCAATTATAGCACACAGTACAGACCTGTCGAAAATTTAACACTAACCTAACTCATCATCGTTAGCTTTATCTTGGCAGCTTTTCGGCAGCCGTTATCTCGGGCACTTGCCCTCCCTGTCTCGGCCACACTCCACTAGCTAGCCGAATTTCGACTTCCTTTCGTCAGTATTAAACTTTCAACAAGTCCGTACGTATATATATCGTTTAGAGAAAATGTCAATTATCATTTATCTCCGTATTTCAATTATTTATTTATCCTAGCGATTTCCCACGCGACAATTTTAATGATTGCTCAACAAAATCTCTTAAACAGTACAGACCTGTCAAAAGTTTAACACTAAGTTAACGAATTATTGTCGTATCAACAGATCATCTAGGGCCCTCGTTAGCTATATCTCAACAACTTTTTGGGCAGCTGCTGTCGATCTTATGGCAGCTTCCAACCAATGGCTAACTATACCTTAGCCACTCTGCAGCCAAACTCAGACTCTGTTTCGTTAGCGCTTCGTTAAACTTTCGACAGGTCTGTACTGTATGTAATATGCAGTTGTTCCCATTTGAAATTGTGATTGATGCATCTCAGACAGCCATATAGAAAATATATGGCACAGAACGACATTGTATGACCTAGCTATCTGGCAGGCCCGTAGGCAGGTACGGTATAGACCTGTCGAAAGTTGAATACTAAGTTAATTAATAAGTGCTGAATCAGCAACTTTTCTCGGTCCCCGTTACTTATATCTTGACGGCTGCTATCTATCTCTTGGCAGCATTTTTGGTCACTACATATCTGTATCGCAGCCACTCGACAGTCGAGCTTCGAATCCTTCATTAGTTAAGAACCACTGCGGTAGCTCAGTTGTTAGAGTGCTCGCTCCGTAAGTGGGAGGCCGTGGGTTCGAACCCCGGCCGAGTCTGACCCAAGACTTGAAAGTGGGTAGTGACTGTTCTTTCGCCAAGCACTCGGCATTACGAAATGAAAGTCACGATTCTTTCGGATGGTAATTTAAAATAAACGAGGTACCGTGTCACGGTAGGCTTGGCACGCTAAAGAACCCTGCTGTATAATGCCATCAGCGCAACACACAGGCAAAATTTCTGCACCTTCGCCTATAGCTGGCGACGTCTCGATATAAGTGAAATATTCTTGACTGGGACGTTAAACACCATTACTCAACTTATTGGCTAAGTGTTTAAATTTCGACAGGTCTGTACTGTATTTTGCATACTTTGATTTTAAATGATTTGATGCTCCAGAGGTGCGTGCACATGCATGCGGGCCCATAGGAAATCTGGGTCTCAAAGATATTTTTTAAAATGAAAAACAAAATCATTTTAATGTCTAAATAAGTGGCCAAGTATGATTTTACAACACTTTAGCAGTGCTTAATGGTTTTCAAAGGGGTGTGGTCAGAACACACCCTCGCAATCCCTTCGGACCTAACTTGACAAGGCAATTTGATGCTGTCTCAATGGTCACATGTTAATTTATAATTTTCATGAAATAACGCCTCCAAAAGTAGTCCAATTACTACTTAATATGTGGCCATGGATTTTGTACTTCTTGTTTCGTTACTTTTTTCATTTGTCTTTGTTTCTTCGGCATTTGTCTAATAAAAGCTGTCCATTTCTAAATCCATGCATTGTATCAGTCGGTCAGGTATTTCAGCGTTGGTCTATTATATGGTTTGGTCCCAGGTTTGGTCATCTTAATCAAAATTAGACTTGCTTTACTTTGCTTTCTGTTATCGCACTTATTCCTCTGTCAAATGCATTAGTTTTGAAGATTTTTATTCTTCACATTGACTCTTTAATAACAACAAGAAATTAACATAGAATTAATCCATCATTGTAATTTTATGTTTAACTTGATGCCTTATATTTTGTATACATGCAAGACTACATCAAACCTTGATGATTTCTTTGAATACATGATTAGTTTTGAACATCTGCAATAACGTAAAACTTTGGCAGCTTACCAAACAAACATATAGGTAATAACCAAATGGACAATTAAGCAGTTGTGAAGTCATAACAGTTAACAAATGGTTGCCGTACAGGCCTGTCGAAAATTTAACACTAAGGTAACGAATTAGAATCGAATCGACAGCTCATCACTGCCCCTCGTTATCTACAGTACAGACCTGTCAAAAGTTTAACACTGAGCTAACAAAAACAGTCGAGGCTCAGTTTTAAGTGGTCGAGATATTGTTCGAAAAATTACAGAGAGATATATAGCAGAGCTGCCGAAAAGCTGTGGAGATATAAACCTAACGAAGAACCGATATGATCATGAGCTGCTGCTTCAGCACTTTCGTTAGCTCAGTGTTAAACTTTCGACAGGTCTGTACTGTGGCTAATGTGGGACTGATATGAGCTGCTGATTCAGCACTTTCGTTAGCTCAGTGTTAAACTTTCGACAGGTCTGTACTGTAGCTAACGAAGGACCGATATGATCTGCTGATTCAGCGCTTATTTGTTAGCTCAATGTTAAACTTTAGACAGGTCTGTATTGTAGCTAACGAGGCACAGAGATGATTTGCTGATTCAGCACTTATTCGTTAGCTCAGTGTTAAACTTTCGACAGGTCTGTACTTTATATCTCGGCAGCTTTAAGACAGTTGTTATATATCTACAGTTTATTGGCCACTAGACATATCCATATCTCGGCAACTCGGCTGCAAAGATTCGAATCCTTTTCGTTAGCTCAGTGTTAAACTTTTCGACAGGTCGGCACTGTATGTTTTGCTGTTGTTTTTCCTGGAGAAATAAGTTGGCAAAAATGATTTATCGCTAAAATAACCATTATGCTTGTTTATATTTACACAATAATAACTGTTTACTTCGTGTATTTTAAGAGTGAACTAATTTTCTTGACAGAAACCTGTTTTTATTTTTTTCGGTTTCCTGTTTTGTTGCAGAAGGGTTCCTTTTATTATTTTGTGAATATTAGTTGCAAGTATCAAAACAAACGAGCAGTGATGTCACTGTTCTTCAAAATTAGAAACCTGTTATTATTGGTTTCCTGTGGTGAAACCTTTTAAATTTTTGTATTTGTTTGTAACAATTTAAAACAATTGCAAAATAAATATTTAATATTTAATTGTTTTGCTAGCTTTCACTGCTCGAGTCAGAATTCTATTAATTGTTATGACTTGGCATAACCACTTTTTAGCCAAATACCATTTTATTAGGATGTTTGAATGCAAAAGGCAATGGTATGGATGAAAATATTTTTATTTTCTCTAATGGTGTTGATGTTTCAAGTCAATGCAGAGGGGGCATCTATCACATAGTTATAGCGATCATTTAGAAATTGAATTTAAATATTTACTCTAGTCAAATACTATTTCATTTGAACTTTTTAATGCAAAAACAAAAGTCTAAATGAAAATATTTTCATTTCGTCTAATGGTTTTGCCGTTCATGTTGAGGACGCGTAGTCTATCTATCCGCCTGTTTATTCTTGTAACCACATTTGAAAATCTTTCCATCATACAACTTTAGCCAAATATCATTTCATTTGAACGTATTAATTAAAAAGCAGAAGTCTGGATCAGGAAATATTTTTTTATTTTCTCTAACGGTTTTGACGTTCACGTCCTACTATTATGGTGAGGGCACGTAGTCTGTACCTTACTTTCTTTTCCATACTTGTAGCTCCACTTTACAACTTTAGCCAAATACCATTTCATTTGAACGTATTAATTAAAAAGCAGAAATCTGGATGAAAATATTTTTATTTTGTCTAATGATTTTTTGGCGTTCAAGTCCTATGATTATGGCGAGACACGAAGTCTGTATAGACCTATCTGTCTATTTCATATTGTAGCCCCGTTTGGAAATCTTTCCGCTCTACAACTTTACCAAAATACCATTTCATTTCAACGTTTTAATTAAAAAGCAGCAGTCTGGATGTAAATATTTTTATTTTGTGTAATGGTTTTTGACGTTCAAGTCCTACGGTTATGGCGAGGGCACCATAGTCTATCCTATATAACGCCTTTTGGAAATGTTATGACAACATAGCCAATTTGGTCAAAACCATTTCATTTGAAACCACAAAGCTTGTCAGTTCAAAAATACAAGTATTGATGGAAATAATTTTTTTGTGTTATGATTTTAACTTTCTACTTTAAGTCCTACGGTTATGGCGAGGACACGTAGTCTGTATCTATCTGTCTACCCCATTTGGAAATCTTTCTACTTTAGTCACATACCATTTTATTTGAACGGTTTATTAATTAAAAACCAGTAGTCTGGATGAAAATATTTTTATTTTGTGTAATAGTTTTGACGTTTAAGTCCTATGGTTATGGCGAGGGCGCCGTAGTCTACCTACAGTACAGTAACACCGAATTAACAAAATGGAGTCGAAGCACTGCTGCCAAGTGGTCGAGAGATGGATAGCTAGTAGTCAAAAAAGCTGCCAAGAGATAGATATAGCCGTCATGGAAAGGCTACCGAGATATAACTAACGAGGGGCTGAGGAGAGTTGTCGACTCGGCACCAATTCGTTAGCGTTGTTAACATTTCGCCAGGCCTGTACCGTGTCTGTCTATCCCCCATACTTATAACGCTTATAATAAAGTTAATTGAGAGTAATTTAGCATTTGATTTGGTTAGTTTGTGGGAAGTTGGATGAATAATAAAATAATCTGGTATATGTCAATGATTAAATATATACAGACATTACTGATACATTTATTATAAGGAAGATACATGTTGCGTTGTGTAGCGTTAAAAACGTGAGAAAATTGAAAATGGCGTCCAGTGGTTTTAAAAAAGTCAACACCTCAACAAAACTTGTCTGCTACTTGTTTGGATTTGGATTTAGTTTGTTGCCTACTTCCACCAAGTTTACATTTTGTGAATATGTTCTTGCAATACATATTACTCCATACTTGCTGCCAACTTTAAGATGTATGTCTCCTACTTTAAAATTTATTGAATTGTCACCGTATTCTTTCAACAATACTGGTGGATTTGGATATTAAATTAATTTAAAAAGTCAATTTAGTATTGATCCGACAAATCATTGATGACCATCATGGAAAATTCTGAATCATTCAAGCCAAGATCTGGATGAAACCGAGCGTCTGTTCTGAGTTTTTCGTTCTTTACCGGAAATTAAATAATGCACGACGCCTATCGGTGGATCTGTGTTTTGGGTTGGTTATTAGCTTTAGCGTATAAGGGAACTCTCTATATGACAAAGACTTTTTATACAAATGCTGCTGCAATTTACTAAATGAACCTGAATTGCATGACTAATTATATAAAAGACAGACTCAAAGTAAATTGAGACGGTCTTTCTTTTAAAATTTCCGAGGTTTTCCGCGCATTCATGCTGCGTTTCCATTTCTGGTTTCCAAAATCGCCATTGTCAGCTAAGTTTTGATAAATCTTTTCAAAAAGTAACCTATTTCAGGACATTTGTGATAAAATACTTTAAAGTGACTATATTTTAACGTAATTTTGCTACTAATAAAGAATTTGTTGAAACCTGGTATTTATGTCACGACAAAAATAAATTGAACAATGCGGCCTCGTTAACATTCGTAATTACCCTCATTTGTAAAGATTTTATGTTCCCAAGGCATGGAAAGATAAAATAATTCTCTAGAATAGATCAACGAGATTTCGTTCATTGCAAGGTTACAATGGTCACAAGATCAAAGCACATAAGGGCACTTTAACACTTCCTGGCTACACGAACCTTACTACAAATCGTACCTAGTTTACAGAGATAAGAAAATTAGATAACACAATCTTGTTGAAGCAAAAGGTAATTACTGTACATGTCTGTCCAAAGTTTAACACTGACCTATCAAATTAATGCCGAATAGATAGCCCATTGTTAGCTTATCTTGACAGCCCTTCGGCAGCTACTATCTGTCTCCTGGCAGTTTTTTATGTCACTAGCTATCCATATATCGGTCGCTCGGTACCCGAGGTTTCAACTTCTTTTCGTTAGCCAAGTGTTAAACTTTCGACAGGTCTGTACTGTATCTTTCAAGGAAAATGAATGGTCTTGTATTGTTTATCGTTCTATTTTTACTATAATTGGTTCAATGCCAAAAACAAATTGCTTTCTGTGTTACATGCTGTTAAATCTTAAAACACGTGTTTTATAAAGGATTGTTACTGTGTAATTATACCAATGGGTAGCTAGTGTTAGTCTCTGCATGGTGTCATTGTTTTTTATTATGCAAACGGGTTTGTTTGGGACATAGTGATGCAATCTTCAAATTAAAAAAGCTGCATCTGTTTTAGTAAAGAAATAAATTCCTAACATTGTATTAAAACTCAATTATATAACAGAGAAACGATTCTTCCTGAAATTGTCAGATCTCAATCCTTTTTTCAAGGACTTATTGGCCACATAGCTTACAAAAAGCTCAAACACAAGTCCAATCGTTCCAACCAATTGTTTGGTAAATTCGTGCCAAAATAGTTGGGAACGAATTGGTTAAAATGATTGAACAAATTCAAATTAAATTGCAACTGGACATTTGGAACTGTCGGTTTCGAAAAATACCATTCATCTGGCATTGCTATATTAAATATTAGCCATTTGAATAACGTTTTGAAGTTGACTTAGTTTTTGGTTCAACTAACAGAGCTTTGAATCTCTAGGCAGAGACAGATTACGTTTCAATATTATAAAGTCGTGATTTGTTTGAAAATAACATTTTCAACTTTAATCCATTTACGATCTACTGACAGTGCTAAAATCTTGTCCTTAAACCTCATACGGCACAGACTTGTATCTTTCAAGGAAGATGAATGGTCTTGTATTGTTTATCGTTCTATTTTTACTATAATTGGTTCAATGCCAGAAACAAATTGCTTTCTTCTGTGTTACAAGCTGTTAAATCTTAAAACACGTGTTTTATATGGGATGGCAACTGCGTAATTATACCAATAGGCAAACAGTTTGAATCTCTGCTTGGTGTCATTTGTTTTATACAAACTGGTTTGTCTGTGACATGAAGATATGCAATCTGAATTAAGAAAAGTGACATGTGTTTAATTTTATTTACGCATTCAAACACAACACATTCTAATTCTAAAAATGATTATTTGGTGTTGGCGATCAAACCGTTTTTAAAGACTTACACAGGATCCAAAAACTTGATTCATGTCAGTTTAAAACGGAACAGAAACTTCAAAACTAGTCCAAAACCCCGAGACCTCCTTCCTGTTACAGTTTGGTGGTCAGTGTGACCCTCGGAAATTATGGACTGGCAATTGCAAATCGGTCATTTAAAGAAATTTTGGTTTTTCAAGTGCGAAACCGCGTGAAACTCAAGAATAACAGAGGAGAAATGTACCTCAGTTGGTAAAGCACTCGCCTACAGTGTGGGAGTTCGCGGATTTGATCCCCGATCTGACCCTGCATTTTTCTCTTTCCTGTTTCAAAAGTACCTTTATTTGTATTAAGCTTTCTTATTTAACTAGATAGATAAAATTTCACAAATATCATGTTTTGTTTAAACTTAAATTTTCTACTGTGATCAGTTTACGATGTACGGAATAGTGTTAACATTTTGTCATTAAACCGTGTACCTTACGGGCCTGTCGAAAGTTTAATACTGAGCTAACGTAACGATGACGAAACTCAACTGTCGAGTGGCCGAAATGCTGTCCAGAGATAGATAGGAACTAGCTGTTAAAATCTGTAAAGATATATAAAAAAGGAAGGGTCGAAATGAACTGTCATATCTATTTCGGTTCCAATTCGTTAGCTTAGTGTATAACTTCCGACAGGTCTGTATTGTAAGTTAATATTTCGTGACATTAGGCGACATTATAATATAGGGTTTATGTAAGTGGTTTTCACACATAACTTACTTGAAAAATGTCACACTCGAACATGACGTTTACCTGACACTCCGTTGGGTAGTTGTCAGAAAATCCAACGCCATTTGAAAGTCCAGATTGGGTTACGTTTGTTCGTCACTCTCTTAAACATTGCGTTTGACTTTTATGATACCAAGTAAATAATCAACATCAAGCTGTTCCGGTTGAGTGATTTTTCGTAGAGTTACTGCAGTTTGAAATCAAAATGATGTGTCTGGACCATTTCTTCAAACTTGTTGGACTTTTTTAAACATAAAATCAGTACGGGTCATCACGGGTCCACAAGATATAGTGCACTTGGGACGTTTTCTTTACAGAGCTATAAGAAGCAAAGGGGCCTTAAAAACACTGATCTTAGTGGACAGGTAGTCATTGTATAAAGGTTCTTTTTGGTTGAAATAAGAAGCAAAAGGTTCTTAAAATAATTACCGTAATGGACAAGTGGTCTTTACAAAGGAGATGCTTTACTCTATCAAAACTAAATGAATTTCTTTATGTTTTATAGTTTCCTACTATATGATGAAATTGTCCAGTCCAGTTCAGTTGGTAGTGTCTTTGCTCCTTGCTCCGTGATTCAAGTCTCTGTCGGTTTTGACCAATACTTGAAGAAAAGTAGATAGTCAGTGTTTTCGGCATTTAGATATGAAAGTCATGCATGGGGGTCCTTCAAAGCTGACCTTAAAAACCGGTGCCCCGTGTCGCAGAAGCCGTGACACGCTAAACAACCCTACATACACGTATCCACATAAAGACCTGCATGTCTGTAAACCCTTGCATCTTGTCCTGAGCGAACTCGGGCAAACTCAAAATGTCTGCAACTTCATCTATAGCTGGGTATGCTCAATCAAATTTTAGATGGCAAGATTTAGGAGTTCATATATTTATTCTTCATTTGTTTTTGTCCAATTCAAAAGTTTTCGGTTCCTTTTTAATTGCAACAATTATAAATACCGGTATAATGTTTGGTTTCCCTGCTCTTATCAGGTACACTTGTACTTCATAGTATCTTTATCTATTAAGTTCAAATGTACCAACATCATGTCAGAGAGTGCCTATTTTTGTATCAAACAGATTTTCAATCTCACGTTTATATACATATGCATTATGGTATCCAGGTGGTTTACACTGCAGATTAACATGTTGTTAATTGAAAACTTGTTACATGTTTAACAAGGACTTACTTATGTTGCGGAATAATTTCCGGTAATGAAAGTTCAAATAGTGCATTTCTAGGCCTTTTCCGGTTCAATATTTAAACAGGTTGTCGCCACTGCAGATTTTCTATAATTGAAAATTATTTTAGTTTGTTTTATAACAAAATATTATTTTAAAATTTCTATTTCATTTTATTTATTTTACATGATTTTTATATATTAACCCATTAAATTATTTTAATAAAGACTTAACCGTCAGATTTTCACTCTATGTGAATAACTCTTCTAAAAAGAGCGAGAGAAAAAGATACAGAGTGACTTAAAGTCTAGATGAGAGAGAGAGAGAGAGGGGTGTGTCAAATTCAAGGCCAGAAAAGCAAGAGAGGAGGTAGCTGAAATACAAGGTCCGAGAGGGTGAGAATGATGGGAAAAGTATATCAAATTTAAGGCCATAAAAAGCAAGAGAGAGGGGGGAAATCAATTTCGTTACGCCTCTCCTTAACTTACAACATAGTTACTTTTATTTCGCTATATTCACGTTGGGTTTTTTCCATACTGTTCATCCTCATGACCGGTGTATCTATATCTGATAATTATATACCACTAAATTGACATTTAACTCTGTATTATCTTTGTGATAACTTTCCTGATGCCTTTGCTGAAAATGAGTTGCGTGGGCCTACAGTACATACTGTACAGACCCGTCGAACGTTTAACACTAAGCTATAACGAATTAGTGAATCGGCAGCTCATCTCAGTCCCTCGTTAGCTGTGTCTCGGCAGCTGGTCGCGATCTCTCTTTAAAGTTTTGGTATCTTTTTGGCCGCTATCATATGTATCGGTTGATATTGGTAGCCAAGCAACGACTCCTTTCATTAGCCTGATGTTTAACTTTCGACAGGTCTGTACTATACATACTGATAATACAATCCCGCTGATGATGAGAAAATTTACTATCCATCACCTACAATGTACAAAACACTTGTACGTATGACTACTCTGATTAGTACTTCATTCATAACTTGTTACTTTTTATATGGCTGCTGAGGAACGGTTGGAACCAGCCCAAATACAGTACAGACCTGTCCAAAGTTTAACATTAAGCTAACGAATTAGTGTCGAATCGACGGTTCATCTTCACTCGTAATTAGCGATGTTTCAGTGGCTTTTCGGCAACTGCTATCGATATCTCGGCTGGTTTTCGGTCATTAGTTATCCATATCTCGATTTTTCGATAGCCAAGTTTCGACTACGCTTCGTTAGTTCAGTGTTAAACTTTCGACAGGTCTGCTGTGTATGTGATTTACAGTTATTACGAAATTACAAAGAGCCTACTTGTGGTGAAAAATGAGGAAATACATGGTAATAATTGTTGATGTATATTAATGGTGGGTTTATCTGGCTAAGGTGCGTTTTATTGTTCATGAACACATCATGACTCCCAGAGATATGCAAAAGGGTTTTTTCGATGACTCTAGGATTTAGAGTTATTGTGTTATGTAAGGACCTCTCCATGATTGTCGGATTTGATAGATGAAGATTCTCTTCAAAAGAAAAGTAGAGAAAAATACAGGAGATACAATCGTTGTTGTATAACAGTGCTGTCAGTTTTCAGACATTTATACACATTATGAGAGGTAGTTATTCACTTACAGAAGGATATTTCTAGACTAGTATTCGCAGATGTGGAGATGACACAGTTTTTATAGTCTTAAAACATTCCACTAAAACTGGCTTTTGGTAAGTGATAGCAAAATATATACAGAATACACTACGCTTCATTCAATGATAGTGTCACATATTGTCATATTTTACTGTTGGTCTTGGTTGCCAAGCGGTTTCAAGCGTGCGGGTATGGGTCACAGCGTCTTTCAAGACCTAAGATCGAATACCACTATGGACAGATTCTAGTGTGAGAAAGTAAAGCCGTTCGCCTTGCGAAGATCGGCGATTAGTTTAGGCATTCCTGTTTCCTCCACCATTCCTTAACTCACCTTTTTGATATAACTGAAGGTTTTTTGAAAGGGGCGTAAAACACCATGTCGGATATCGGTACCGTGGTTTCACTCCTGTTTTCTCAGCCCACTCTGCACTGACCACCGTGATATAAGTGGACTGGGACGTTAAACTCTTTTACCCCAGCCCACTCTAATTTTTCTAATACACTTAACAAGGGTCGTTTCAGTATTCCACTCAGTACACCCACATTCATTAAGTCCCAGTTAAGTTGCGTGACAGCCTTGATTTTGCTGACTTTAAGTTAACTTCACATAGACAATAGACTTATAATTTCTGTAGTGTCATCACAATCTTTGTTAAACGTTGTTTTTCAGACCTGTCATAATCGGATGTCGTCATAATATTCAGTTTTTATATCCTTTTTTTGACACGTTTGGTGATATGCCAGATTTAAAATTTTGTTTACGTTACTTTTTATGTTAAGAAAAACGCATGTAATTCTTAAACATGTCGATATTGTTTGACCTTGTTGTGTTGAAATTCTGAGGATACTCGGTTCATCTTTTCTGTGACCAAGTTTGTCTCTGTGTGACCTTGTTGTGTTGAAATTCTGAGGATACTCGGTTCATCTTTTCTGTGACCAAGTTCGATTTGTTTTACCTTGCAGCAAGTTCATTTTTGCCCAAGTTTTACCATACAAGGATGAAATTCTTGGGTCACTCAGCTAAGCCTTTGCCGGTGTCCGAGTTTGTTTCTGTGTGACCTTACTAGGGTGAAGGATACTCAGTTAAGTCTTTTCGTGATTGGATAAATTTTTGGGCCTTGTTGTGGTGAAATTCCAAGGATGCTTAGTTCGTCCTTTCAGTTTATTTTTTGTTTGACCTTTAAAGGGTGCAATTCTTAGGACACTCTGCTAATTATTATAAACCTCTTTTTAAGACCGAGTTTCTTTTTGTTTGGCCTTATACAGAGTGAAATTTTGAGGATGCTAGGTTTATCTTTTCTGTGAACGCCTCAATATAAGTGATAAAATATTGACTGAGAAGTAAACTTTTGACGCCATTATTCCTCTTGCCTCTTGTAGACATTGTTCAATCAGAAGCATACTATAGATCTATACATTACCTGCCGATACAATGAAACCCGCGATTTTTACATATTTTGAATTGAACATTATAGATTGAAAGATTCCGTTCCTGGTTGGTTCTCCTTTCGTACTAATGCTAAACGTTTCAAATTTTATGTCCCAGTATGTTGTTTTCGTTAAAATTTTTGTTTTATCATCATGATCAAAACAATTTCAATCTCGGTCGTAGTTTTTTGTTTCCGCCTGTGTCACGGTGTGACGTCAAGATCTAATCGTTCATATAAAGATGTCTCTAATTTACAATGAAGATTCACGCTTGATATCTTCAATTTTTAATTTAAACTCATTTTAATTTGCGTGTGACAGTAGGCGTATACCATATTGTTTTACCCAATGACATGCTTCAATGTTAGATAGCTTAACGTTACGATTGTGACGTCACTCGCTCTTAACAATGGTGATACTGATATAAGAAAATCACGGAAGTGGAAGCGAATTCTTATTGTGTATTTCACAATTCTGTCGCCATAGCTATTTTTTCACATGACTATTAAGTACATACAGTATTTTTCAAACACAAGACAACATACACTATTGTTAATAAAGATATACAGTCAAACCTGCCTGAAAAGCCATCTCTATACGTATAAGGACCACCTGCTTTTAAAGGCCAGTATGATTTTCTCCCACTTGCTTTTTGGACCTCTGTATAACTATCAGTTGCTTTTAAAGGCCAGTGAAATTTTATCAAAATTGTTCTTTATCTATATTGTTTGAACCTGTTATAAGAGCCACATACCCATAAAGGCCACTTATACATGTTCCCTTGTGTGGTCTTTATAGACAGGTTTGACTTATATGGATTTGGTAACAATGGATGTGTACATGGAAATTAAATTCCATTATATTAACATGTATCCAAAAAAAGTAGTCGTGCAAATAGAAAAAGCGGTTGTTTAATTACAGATAAATTATATTTCAATTATGGAATATTCATACATTCATTTTTAAAATGAACACAACAAAATACGCGTTAATACATGCGAGACCACCACCTACCCATCCGAACGACGAGTCTGTGTCACACCTAAGCTTTCTTCTGTTCCTTTTAATTAGCGATTCATTAAAAAGTGAAAAGTGAGAAGCTTTTAAAAGTTTTAGAAGGTGATAATAGAGATAGTAGAATCATATATTGTAAGATTCAAAAAGAATTGGCAGAACTTCATTATCAAATTTAATGTTAAATATATGAAAAAGGCCAGTTATTTTCAAAATTGTTAGATTCCGTCATTTTAGGTTTTTTAAATCTTAATTAATTAAACTTTTAATGGAGGGTACAAATGGAAATCCTTAAATGTGGTATGTTTTCAAAAAGTTAAAGATAAAGAAAACACCATCATCATGATTCATGTTTATTTGTCTTACCTTGCATTTTAACCCCCAAAAATTAAAAATTGAAAAAAGTGCATATCATGCAAATAATAAAAACCAACACGAGAAAAACAGCAATTTACATTGTAAAATCCTGTCTTGAAGCCTTGGCACATATAGATCTAGTGACATTATTTTTCTGTAAAACTTTAGAAAAAAAGCCTTGGCATATAGCGACTTTATTTTTCACTCCATGAACTGTCAAAGTTAGGGTCACCGAGTTTCGTACTTACGTTGCGTGATTTTTGTAATAAACATCGTGTAATTTAACAGTAGTACTAATTTTCTGACTTGTTACGTACTATTGTCCTGTATAAGTACTCAAGGTCGTCAACAGTATCAGTAACGTCAACAGTAACTTATTTTTTACGCGTAATCTCACCGATATCGGTCCAAACCGTGAGACGGTTCAACACGCAATTTGTTCGTCTATTGTCTCAGCGAGACTGTTTGGCATTAAACTGACACGAGAGGCTAAATGTGCCTTTGTTTATTTTTTTCAAAATAACACCCGATATTTTTAATGTCAAAAACGTAAACAACGACATAAAGATATAAATATTTGAACACGTGTAGTGTTTTATTATTAGGTTTTTCAAAGTACACAAGTGAACATGTTAAGTTGATGTTTTTTAAGAAGATTTAAAATTTATGATTACAGAATTTTAGAGATTGCATGAGATTTTGAAAGCTTGTTGGTAAGCATTTTTATTTTATTTTATTTTATTTTATTTTATTTTATTTTATTTTATTTTATTTTATTTTATTTTATTTTATTTATTTGTTTATTTTATTTAACATATCATTGTAAAAGTTTTCAAGTTTTCAATTAACAAAATTTCACCCTTTGATATAAAAATTTCCCATTTAAAAGATTTTTCATTGAAAATTTAACATTTTTAAAATTTAATTAATTAACACTTATAAAAATCCCAACACCATAAATCCAAAATTAATGTAGGTCTTTTCCGAAAATGTGTGTGTGTGTGTGTGTGTGTGTGTGTGTGAGAGAGAGAGAGAGAGAGATTCAAATTTAGAAATAAAAACCAGAAAACATATGGCACTAGATCTTCCATCATATAATTTGCCATTAAAGGATAAAGGTAAAAACCCCAGTAAAACACTCTGGTCTAGAAGGTTTTCACACCTTATTTCGACAGAAATACTATATTCTCCCCTTTTTACCAACAAAAACAAAAATTCTTTTAAAAACATCGACATATGTTGGGTGTAAATAAAAGGTAAACAATTCAAAGTCAACAAAAGTCACTTTAAATGGAGAAAAAGATGTTTCAATAGAGATTAGTATGTGTTTCTTAGTAACCTTTACAAATAAAGAAAAGTTATAAGTTCCTGGTGTCTGTTAATCCGCGAAACGAAGAGTCGCTCTACTAATTACAAGTCCACTATTTCTGTTTGGACAACTGATTACACTAATTAAGGATGTGTTTCTAACTCTTACCGTACAAAAGACCTTATTTTCACACCTCCTGGTAGCGAACAGAAGGAAAGGGCTAAGAAAACACTTTGGCTTGGACTGTCAATCTGGGTTGAGATTTGTCAAGTTGTTGTGACAAGTTTGAGGTACCCGTAATTTGTGTTACTCTTGCTAATAATTTCCTCTACTCCTATCAGTGTCTTGGGCTACTCCGACCTGATGTGTTTGAGAAATTGTGAACCCATATATAAAATGGGCAGAAGGTTGTAGTTGTATTCAAATCGTATAGTAATGTTTCTATGTTGATGATTGAGAGAGAAATTTAAAGCAGTTTTGTTTTCCTATGTTGAAAGAAAAGACAGAATTTCAAATTTGTTCATTTGAATAAGGTATGTTTAATTTTTGATTTAATTTCTCAATTTCTGGTGTCGTGTGACGCAGTGCTGCTTTTGAATTGTGTAATTTCTTCAACAAATTAAAAGTAGCACATGACAACAGGACAATGACTATGTGTTATATGGTTATATATGTTGTTTCAAAAGTTGTGCGTTCAATGATGTCTATTTAAGGTGGAATAAAAACAAGTCCGTTTTTGAGAAAAAGCAAAAGCGATATATAATAGAGATGGACACTTTCAGCATTCATGGACTTTTGGTAGTAATTAATTCACACGAGACTCAAATCAATTCATGTGCAGAATTTTGAATATCAAGTTTCTCTTGGTAAAAATTAACAATTCTTCACTTGATATTCGAATATATACGTGTTAAAACTAAATCAGGTTACAAACCACCAAAAGTCCATTAATCGGTTAATACTACACTTCTAGTATAATGGACTTCTGAAGCCATACAAGTATGTGTTTTACCACAAGTGTATTAGTATGGAATAATAATGGGCTTCTGGTTTCGTGGTATACATTTGTTATGTTATATTAACGCAGCGACATATAATATCAGAGGAATGTTAGTATTAATGGATTTTTATGATACTGCTATAAGAATTATAATGTCAATGCTTTGATTATTGGAAATTGAAGTTATATAAAAAGAAATATCAAAATTTGAATATATGATTCCAAAAATCCATTAAGAGAATTCTCATGTTTCTTATTTACTTTTTTCTTTTTCGTTTTTTTCTTTTAAATATGGACTAATAGATTTGCCAATCAATTGCTTTTAGTGATCTTGTTATTAAGAAACGAACCCCTGGGATTGTAACTAATCAACACATTTTTATACGTTGCTGGTTTTAAATTCTGAATATAATTATTTGAAATCATATTCCATGTATGACAAATGCAAATCAATTCTGTACTTACAACGAGAAGCTATTACTAGTAATTATGTATCAATATACATGTATAATCAATGTAAGAATTGGAATGCCCAGACTATATGAGTTTCATATATCAGTAATTTAGTTAATTTTAAAAACTAATTTTTAAATAAACAACACTTTAAGTTTTAATTTCTCTGCTGTTGGTGTCACCTGACACAAGTTGAATGAATGAAACAAATCTAATTTTAACATGTAATAATTATTTTAATTGTATATATATTATTCGCATAATTTATTGTATTGTCGTTATATTTTAATATACTAGTAATTTAAAACAAGGGTCGATCCGGCGCCGAATCGGTAATTACACGTCGATCCTGTCCGATCCGGTTATGTTAGGGACCGTAATTATGTATTGTCTTAGGGTTAACTTTCAATTCCTCTCCAAATAAAACATTCAAAATTAGCACATGACAATATGAAATATATGATATAATTGAAAAATAAATTAGAAAAATTTCAGTGCTATCGCACCTGTCATTGAAATGTAAATCATTGATAAAAATACTATTTTTACAATGCCGGTTAATTGATTGATTGTTGAACAACACAAAATGTCTAAAATTTTATGTACAAATAATATTTATGACTGATTATGATGTTGGATCAAAATTAAAACTGATGGTGTTTTTTTTTTTATATTTTTGCTCGAGTGCATGTCAAACATGACCGATCACGCTTCCACCACCGCGAGGCACGAATTTTAATCTGATTCTAGGTCTTCCTACGAACTTTTCTGTTAATTTTCAGGGATTTGTGTTTAATGTGTTGATAATATTGATAATATTGTTTCAAATTACATTGAACGTCCTATCATGTTTGCCAAAAATATTTGAGGATTATACATTTGTGTGACTGACTATATTGCCACTCTACATTTTAACAACGACTGACATTTCGGTCTCTCCATGTTGTCACAAATGACCGATCACGCTTCCATCACCGTGAGGCACAAATTCCCATCCTAATTTAGAACTTTTAACGAACTTTCCAGTTGATTTCCAAGATTTTGTGTGTTTTGGCCTGAATGTGTAATATTTTACATTTCATTCAGTGTCCTGTAATTTTTTGACGCGATAAGATTATATATTCGTGTGACTATATGGCCACTCTACAGTCTAACAACCAGTATATGTTCTAATGATAAAAACAACTATGTACGGAGTAACATTTATTTCTTTATACGAAAAATTAATGTATATATTTTTCTTGATATATTACAGGTTTGGTATAAGAAATATTTCGTTAATCCTCGTTTGAATTTGACGACGAAAGGATGAAGTTTCGACAGTTTAATTTTAACCCATTTCAAAGAAATAAAAGTAAAAAGAAATCGTCCAAACAGAACAGCGAAGAACAGCAAAATTACAAAGATGGAATTCTGGACCAAAACAGCAACAAATGTGATGTTGTACATTTCAACAACATTGGACATTTCGCAAACGTGAAGTATCATACGGGTACTTGCGATATTGACCTCGCCTGGGACGATGAACCGGAAGTACAAGAATATAAGCCAATCAATGTGGAAGTAGACCATCAGTATTTATTGAACTATTATCCGTATCTTAGCGTTATCGATTCTGTGAATTTTAATGGGGTTCCGGAACAAGTCAAATGTTCGTGTAAGCTATTAACAGATTATTGTGAGAGTCCAAGTATTTACGATAAGCACAACCATTTGTTTGATCCTAGCGAACTCTCGAATGTAGGGGAGAAGAAAAACAATCTGAGAACAGCAAGATCAAGAATCAAAACAAATCCATGGTTACCAACTCCAAGACCAATATTTGACATTTCGCCCGGAAATTCCGGTTCTGATTCAACAAGGTGCTTGCTCACAGATTCACAGGAAGTGACCTCAGAGTTGGTTAATTCCGTTTCGTTAAATGTGTGCTTCGCGGAGAAGGATAATAAACACAGCACGCCGGATTATAAGACTTATCTGAGAGACTCGGATAGAAAAACTCCCAGGCAGCAATTATCTTTGAACAATTTGAATTGTAGATGGTCGATAATCTCAGACGGCGATATTTCTATCGATCTTGATGCTTCGCCTCTACTGGAAGACATAGGGAATGATTTCTTTAATCTTGAACACAATATAAGCTTTGAATACGAGGAAAATGTTGATTTAGTTTTAGACGAGGAGTTAGGAAAACAACGGGACATTAAAACAAGTGTGTCAATTAATGACCTTTTGGAAGACAGTGCAATCTCACAAACGGAAGTCTCAACTCCAAGTAGTGCTACTGAGTATTCATCAGACGATAACTGCACGTGCTCAGAAAAAATGGACGACTCATTTTCTGACAATATGTATGAGGATAGCAGTGACAATGAAGCTGATGTTTCTTCAGCAGACTGTTCATTTTCTGAAGAATTTTGTTCAAGTAATCTCTTGAATGTTAATGATCTTTTGTTAAAGCAGTGCAATAACTTAGACGATTCCATAGACGCTGGTTATTCTAGTTTAAAAAGAGGAGACGGACGTTTTGTTTCGGAGTCGGAATCTGACGTTTCACAAGAAAAAGGAAAATCCGATTGTGAAGTTACAGTTTCTGAAAATGAAAAGGAAAACCAGCCTGTTGAAAGTGTTCCTATTGCAACTGCTGAGAGGACACTTCCGGAAATCCGATCTAGTCTCGAAGAAAAGGTTAATATTCTTCGATTGGAAAAAATCATCGTTCAACAAAAATCCGCGAAGCACAAGAAGAGGAGCAAATCCGACTGGAGCAGCGCCAGAAATTCAGTAAACAATTATCGGTTCATAAGAAGCAGGTTTTGTTGGACACGCTAAATGACCTAAAAGACAAGCTCGAGAACCAGAGCAGACGACTTCAGAAAAGTTACTCAGCAGTGCTCACAATGCAGAAACAATTCACAGCTCGACGAGCCTCGTTTTCGTTTGTTACATCAACCAATGTGTACATGTAAAATAGACGTTTGTGAAGATTTGAAGCATCATTTGACATTTGAAATCAACAACCAGCATTATCATTGCTTTGTTTTCGTGTAAACGATTTCATGTTAAAATGACAATGTGACCTATGTATTTTAAGACTTGTAATGCAAGTGACAATGTGCTTGGCATCTTTTAAGACTTGCAATGCATAAAGTCAAAGTTAAAGGACTGAGATTTGTGTTTCGAGAATAATCAAATGGCATTTGTTGTAAACTTTGTGCGTGCATCGTTACATAGGGTTTATGATCAAAATATTATTGTTTTCAAAAAAGGTTAAAGATTAGACATTATATTGGTCTTTTTTAGCATTTTGTTCAAAATGGCTTACTAAAATAGACTCAACTTTTGGAAAATATAAATCAAAACGTAATTTACTTAGCATTTCTATTACAGGAATAGAAACCCTAACCTGCAGCATGTACTTGTATGTTTTCACAAGCAACATTAAAGTACAGAAGCATTTGGGTCATAATTGCTAAGTAAAGTTAGTTTTTGGGGAAAAATACAATTTATTAAAAACGTAATTTACTTAACATTTTGAAAAAAAGTTACAAGAATAGAAAACCTAAAAATGCATGCACGTGTATGTTTTCACGAGTAATATAAAAAGTACCTAAGCGTTTGATTCATAATTGCTAATTAAAGTTAGCAAAAGGTTTTTTTGGGGAAAGATATTCCAAATTGTAGCGTACATTTTCAAATTGTAATTTAGTGAGAATTTCTGTTACAGAAATAGAAACCCTAAAATGCATGCACGTGTATGTTTTCATGAGCATTATAAAAACTTACATTTTATGTTATATATTGAAACACATGTCAGATGTTTCGTATTATAAGAGTTTTAGACCTTTAATATTAAGTATCAAAGCTAGCTGCAGCTGGGTATGTAGTATTGACTTAGCCGGCTTTAATGGAAATTTATTGATTAAATGACCTTGAAAGACTTCTTCTTTGAAAAGTAAAACCTATAATGACGATGTTTTATTAGTTTTAAAGATTCCAACAGAGTTTGTTTTTTGGTCTTCATGGACAACTAGCGCTAATCTTCTTCGAAAAGCAAAACCCAATAGGTTATAAAAATCTATTTTACTAATGACACTTGGGCACTAAGAACTGGTAGGGTTGTTTTTAGGGAGGGGGATAATTTTCAAGGATACCATGTTAGTCAATGCACTAAAAATCATGAAAACGGATTAATTTGAATATACGAATATTCAAACTTCGATTTTAAAGCTAATTTTCAAATTCAAAAAGGTTTAAAAGATTTGTTTAAGATTGAAGTATTTTTAAAGATTTTATAATTATTGCTCTTAGTATTAAAACCAAATCTATTTGTTAATTGGATGTTATATGCGGTATTATTAGCCAATCAAAAACGATGTTGCATTTTTGTTGTTTTGTTACGTCGGTTTTGATTGCTTGTTGTGTTTTAAGTAGGCGGTTCTTTTCGATAGATTTGCAATTCATTGCTGAATAATGTTTGTCTGTTTTGATAAAATAAAAAGGTCCCAAAATAGTGTGTGTGTATATATATACTGTAAGACTAGTGCTACTACAACTTTTGGGAACTCCAAAATGCCAAAACTCGTAACACAGACATATTGAATTGCAACAGAAGAACCGATGAAATTTAGGGCAAAAACGATGTAGAAATTAAAAAAATGTTTTCTAATTTAAAAAAAAAATATTTATTAGCGTTTTAATTATTCACGCACTTGTTATTTGTTGTTTGTTTCGAGAGTATAAAAAGCTTCAGATCACGTGGTTTTCGTAATGTTTGCCATTCCATTTTGTTGTATTGTGATCACGTGATGTATGGTTTTGTGTTTATTGGTCATTACTTGTCACATGATCAGTCGTAAAACCTCGTTTTGACTCGGAACTATTTTGTTCAGTGATATTCAGTTTGTATATATTGTTTTCATCTATGATTTGTAAATATTGTACTTATTAATTTATTAAATTATAGTTTCAATTCGATATAAATCTTTATTTTTATTTATTGTTACGAGTATTAAATGACACAGCATGCAAACACATGCTGCTTCATGTGGTGTTAAACATATTGAGAATACAATTATAAATATTGTGTACTTGACAGAAACCACAACAAACACGAACACAACAAAACAATGAAATACTCCTGCTTATGGTTTTGTCATGTGCTGATTTTGAATTTTTATTAAAATCATGCATTCAAAATCAGCACATGACAGTGTATTTGTTTCCCAATCAATACGCTAAGGTAGAGCTTGTTCTCACTATGGAGACTTTATACAACGATGCAAGCTGCCTACAAATAAATTGTTGACCCAGAGATATTGCAAGCCTATGCTAATCAGGACACTCGAAAAGTTTTATAGCCGTCATCACAATATTGTTGATAAGTTTGATGTCTCTGTGTCCAGGAGTGCCCTGGATATATTTGACGATACACGTGACAGTAGTAGTTAGCTAAACAAACGGCGCTTACCCTTCCGGAGCTGCCTGCCTCACTTCCCAGGTGGAAGTTGACGTGTTTAACCTATCTTGTCAGTCTCAAAGTTTTTACTTTGCTTCTTCGGAATTGAATTCCGGACATAGATTAGTATAGTTGTTTTTGATAGCAACAGCTGAATAATATGTACTTGACAATAGTCGCATTAACGGGATGCCATGAGAAACGACACTCAACACCAGCGTGAAAAGATAAATACGAACGGAAATTGGACCACCGATTTATACAAAACTCGCCATGTCGACTTTGAACGGGCATCTGAAACAACGACAAAGTGGTGTATTCAGTGTTATGGTTTAAGTACTTTGGTAGGACCTTAATCATCTCTATTGTGCTTCTCCCAATGGTCCCGTAATATAATGACACTAGAAGCAATATAAAAAGTAACTTATCTTGTTAAGGCAGATAACTCGGTCTATATGCATACAAACATCAGGGGTGGTTTAAACAAACGGTGTCAAACTTCCTAGTCGAGATTATTTCACTTAATACAAGCCAAAATTGTCGAAAATCATAACCATATAATATTGAATGACGCGAACTAATGGCAAAGGTAAAGATTTGATTGGTTATTATATTGATTTACGTCACATCAGCGATATGTTGCATTTCTCGACTGACTGCGGGACGATTTTTTATATAATTTGAGTGAAGGATATAACGAAACACGCTAATGTACGCACTTGTGGTGCGTGAGTTTTGTGCAAGTGATTATGATCAGCGTGTACGAAAGGCATGTGCTATTTTTTTCATTTCATAAAAAAGAAAAGGTTGAGTGGAGCAAAAATTAGTATTTGGTGTAATCAATCAAAAACAAACATACTAATCCATGTTCGAATCACAATCCAGAAGCAAAGGAAAAACTTTGGAACTGACAAGTTAGGTTAGACACGTGAACTTCCACCAGGGAAGTGAGGCCTGGTGCTCCGGAAGGGTAAGCACCTCCTGTTTAGCTTGCTACACCTGCCATAGTCTTTATTTGTTTTACCGAGGAAAAAAAGGTTCGATCACCTACCAGGAAATTATGTCTCTAGGTTCCTATGTATGGAGGGGCCTTAGTGGCTGAGTGGTCTAAGGCGCGTACTTACGAATCACAGCGCCGCTAACCACAAATGTTCGCATCCTACTCGGGCCAGATCTACGTGTGAGAAAGCTTGTCTGTTCTCTTGCGGAAAGTCGATGGTTGACTTGACTTATGCCTGTAGTACAAGGGAGGTACATAGGCCACTGACAACACTCCTCCATCTAGTTATATCCTGTGCTAGTCTGACCAGGTCTTGTCATTTGTATCCCTCTCTTCTCCATTTCTGTTTGCAAGTTTCTCCGCCAGGTGTTTCTTGGTCTTCCGACTTTTCTTTTCCCTTGAGGATTCCACTATAGCGCTTGTCGTGTTTCACCCGCCTTGCCTGAAATGACCGCTTCGATATGAGTAAAATAATCTTGACTGGGGCATAAAACTATCGTTCCACTCCACTCTCCTGTATCACGGATAATCACTGCTCGATTGGTAAAGTGTTCACTCCGTAAGTGGAAGATCGTGGGTACGAGCCCCGACAGGGTCTGACCAAAGACCTGAAAGTGGGTAGTGCCTGTTCTTTTCCAAGCACTCGGCATTACGAAACGAAAGTCACGGTTCTTTCGGATGAGAACTTAAAATAAACGAGGTCCCGTGCCACGGTGGGCTTGGCACGCTAAAGAACCCCGCTGTATAATGCCATCAGCGCAACGCACAGGCAAAATTTCTGCGCCTTTGCCTATATCTGGCGATGTCTCCATACAAGTGAAATATTCTTGCATTGGACGTTAAACACCATAACTCAACTCAAAATGCTCAACTCACTTCTGTATCACGTAGTAACAAAACCATTTAAAAATAATTATACAGTACATTGAAAAAAGGTGTATATGACATTAAAAATAATGCATTCAAAAGTAGCAAATTATATTACCTGGAGAAAACAATATCCAATGTTTGCTAAGCGCTTGTTTAACACAATTATATAATTTCCCTATCAGATCAATACCAAATAACCTAGGCCGAATTATCTGGTGGTATGAGTTGAGTTGAGTAATGGTGTTTAACGTCCCAGTAAAGAATATTTCAGTTATATCGAGACGTCGCCAGCTATAAGCAAAGGCGCAAAAATTTTGCCTGTGCGTTGCGCTAATGCCATTATACAGCAAACCCTCCGTGACACAGGGCCTCTTTATTTTAAGCTCCCATCCGAAAGAACTGTGACTTTCATTTCGTAATGCCGAGTGCTTGGCGAAAGAATAGTCACTGCCCACTCTTAGGTCTTGGGTCAGACCCGGCCGGGGATCGAACCCACGATCTCCCACTTATGGGGCGAGTACTCTACCAACTGAGCTACCGCAGTGGTTCGTAACGATGGTATGTAATCCTTTTTTTTTTATTATAACTCAGTTTATGATACTCGAATTTGATTTGCCTAGAATGGGTCACTAACTTGCCTCGGGTTGTCAAATTTTCTTATCACACCAAAACAAGTGCAACTAGAAAAACTGTGAGCCACAAGCTCACAAAAAATACCCCCGCTCCCAAAAATCCATCGGATCAAATTTTTAAATAGGAGGTTCACATCTACATTATATCACAAAGATTGTGTGAAAGTTTCATGAAAATCCATTGAAGGGTTAAGGAGGAGTTGCGGATAAGAGATAAGTACCCTAAGGTGTAACGGAAGGACGGACGGACACGCCTATCACTATATAACCCTCCCCCCACACACACACTTTTAAGCGGGGGGTATAATGATTGTATAATATTACTACTATGCAGCAGTATAAGAAAATACCATGCCACTGTTAAGGCAGAAAATTCGGCCTATGAATAACCTAGCTTACTTACAAAATGAAAGACAGACTTTCGATTTTTTCACTTCAGAAATCAAATATCACAGGATGTGTTTATTGAACGAATGACTCATCGAGGATATCCAGTACACCAGGGCTATCAATGGAATTGTTTAACAACAACAGTGCTGTAATTGAAGTATCAATCCAATTTCATTTATTCCATAAGCGATTATGTATTGATCCAAAGCATTCATAAGACACTGCAAGCAGTAACGGAGAAATGTTGTAATGGCTGTTATGATTTCGGGCAACGGCATCACGGGTAAAATGAGCAAGAACTTCAATTCCAAGACATCATCATATTTTTTATAACAATATTAAACTACCAAAATTTAAGTGAAATTGAATTAATTTTGGTCTATCCAAAGCTTGCAACATTAACAAGCAATAACGGGATGTAAAGGTAGAATGTTTCAATGGTGTTCGGATGACCAGTTCTAGATTTATTTTACTTATATCGAGTCAGTTTTTTATGATGGAGGAAACCGGAACATAAGTTGAGAACCAACGACAACGGTGTTGTAATTGTAACATCAATCCAATTTCATTTATTCTATAAGCAATTATGTATTGATCTAAAGCACACCGACGGTCTTTGTGATTGTGGTCGACGCTGTGGTCAAAGATTAAGAGAACTTAACTTTCCAGATAATTTCATCATATAGCATTTAAATTTATAACTATTAAGTGACATTTTACCGCCATTTGGTCTATCTAAACCGAAGAGAGTAGAGTTGATTAATGGTACTTTACGTCCCAGTTAAGATTTGTTTCACTAATATCGAGGTGGTTTGTTCTGGTTTGGTGGAGAAAACCGGAGCACTTGTTGAAAATCACCGACAATGGTACAATAATTGAAGTATCTATTCTATGTTTTGATTTTAAGCATTCATGTGGTACAAGAATGACCACAGTACACGATTATATCATCAAGGAATGGAGAAATCTTACAACACAGTGGAGAGTGGAGTAAACTAATGATGTTTTACACCCCAGTCAAAATTTTTCTCTTATTTCGAGGCGGTCTGTCCTCGTGTGGTGGAGGAAACCTGAGCAAACGTTAAAAACCGCTAACCTTTGGCAACCAAACAGAAACACTTTTACACTATGATCTGGTCGAGTGGGATTTGAACCCAGATGGCGAAAAGCGGTTTTATCTGTAAACAGGCATCTTTAAACCACCCGGTCAACAAGGGATGGATCAACGCAATCATCAAGATAATTTCATTACAGAATTAAAACTTTTATCGACACATCGCCAGATATTAGTGAAATTGTATCAACTTTGGTCTATCTAAAGATTCAATGTTAACAAGGAACAGAGCAAGTTATTGAAGTATCAATCCGATTTCATTTTTTCCAGAGTATAAACAAGTATTTAGCAAAAGCCAAAGAAGATAAGAACACAACACAATAAGAGTTTAGAAAAGAAAGGGATGAGCAAGAAAAGGCACACACATAATATACCAATCAATTATTCAGCTCCTGACTTTGAACAACCACTTGATTGAATAACAAAAAAATGTCTGTTAAATGTCGGTTTACAGTCAAACCTGTGTTACAGGCCACCTCTATATAAGGGTCACCTGCTTGTGGAGGCTGGTAAAATTTTAACCCAACTGCTCTTTATTCATGTTATTTGAGCCTATATACAAAGGTCAGCTTTCAATAAAGTCCACTTTTTCTGGTTCCTTTGGGTGGTCTTTATAGACAGGTTTGACCTGTAGTACTATGAAAGAAACTCAAATGCCACTGATGTCTCATCCTTCCAAATCATTTCTTAATTAAGATTTTTCTTAACTTAAATTAACGCAAATTTTGGCAATATATTTTTTGGAATTAGAAATAAACGTTTTTCACAAACTAGAATAAAGATGACATAAGTTAAAGTCATCTTCAAAAAGACATCTTAAATTTCTGTGTCTTAAAAATTAACAAACTTATTTATTCAGATTAAAATTTGCCAGATTTAATTTTAGGAAAATTTTAGTTAAGGAATGTATTGCTAGCAATCATACCCACCAAATTTGGTTTCAATTAGCTCAGTGATTTCAGAGAAGATAAATTTTAAGTTTATATATGCAAAGATGCTTACTTCATCACTCCATTAACTCAAATGATTATAGCTAATTTTAGCTAGGTGGTTCCTTCAAATTCAAATTTCCTATGCTAGCTATATATCAAGGTACATTGTAAAAATTATATCATTGCAATGAACTTTTAAAAGAGTCGATACTTTTCAAGAAAATAACACAAGAACTACTCAACTGTAAATCACTCAAATTCGAACTCAACCTGTATATTGTATCATAGATCAGTTTTCCAAACTTCATTAAACCTTGACAAAAATAAAGACCCAAGAACTTGCGAACCAAAGTATGAAGAGATTCATTAGCAGAGAAATGGTAATGGCTATACAGGCAAACACACCATTTAATTTTCAAGGAGAATAACTTCAGAACTACTGCAAAATACTTTAAATTCATACCTGACCTGTATATTGAATAATTTAATAGTCTTCAAAACTTTATTAAAACTGGTTAAAAAATAAGGACAAAGAACTTGGAAACAAAACTATGATGAACAGATGGAAAGCAGTGAAATGAAAATACAGACAAACATAAGGGGAATAACTCAAGAACCACCAAACAAGAATACTGAAATTCAAACTTGACCTGTATATTTCATCATATTTTAGTCCTCAAGACTTCAAAAATATGGACCAAGTCATTAGAAACCAAAGTATGATGATATGATGAAAAGATGGGATAGCAGAAAACAGGCAAACACATCATTTAATTTTCTAGGGCAATAGCCACTCATTCAAAAACTCAAATTCAAACTTGACCTGTATATTGTTCAAGTCATCTAAAATTCATTAAAACTGATCAAAAATATGGACTAAGAAACTCTGAAACCAAAGAATGATTAACAGATGGGCTGGCAGATAGAGGGAAAGACAGGCAAACACATCATTTAAATCAAAGACAAAAGCTCAAGAGCCACTCAACCAAATGTGTTGAAAGTTGAAAAATGACCTGGAGATGGAACCACAGAGAGTACCATATTGGTGAACACAATACCCTCCTATAAACACGGGGTGGAGTGAGGGTATGCCCTTGGTTCAAGGTCATGACACACCTTTGGACCATGAAGATCATTCATATGTAGTTTTAAGACGGTCATCCAAAGCAGCTATTAGATATAGCTTGGATATGATTTTCAAACATACTTTGACTGTGACCTTGATCTTTCTGATACGACCTTGGTTCAAGGTCATGACACACCTTTGGACCATTAGGATTATTCATATAAATACATGATTATATGTGAAGTTTTATGACAGTTGTCAAAAGCAGCTATGGAATATAGTCCGGACACTATTTTACATGGATGGACAGACAGACTGACAAACAGACATGGTGATTACTATATAACCCCCCCCCCCCCCCCAAACTACTTTATGGGGGATATAATAAATAACTAAACATCATGTAGTTAATGTTGCAATTTTTATTTTTATTAATATTTTTTGCTATGTTATGTAAATACATATATAAATAGTATAATATATAATTCCTTAAAAATTAATAAATACTAGTGGTTGATTCTTAATACAACCACTAAATTTTTTCATATACATTGTAAATATTAGCAGAGAGATAATTTTAAAGAAAAAATGCCTGCCATAAAAAGAATGCAAGTACTTGGACATAAGCAAAAATTATGCAAACAAACTTCTGTATTTCAGTTTTAAAAGTTTCGAAGTGTCCTCTTCTGATGACCACTTATAGAGATACACAGAGAGCTTAAAAGTATTAAATTGTCTAACTTTAGATGACCAAATATGGAGATTCATATTAATTTACACATGTAAATATATACATGGACAGTTTAAGAATGAGATCAAATTATTTTTTAAGAGTAAATTATTTTCAAAGGGAGATAACTTGGTTTAATTTCAGATACACAACCATTCCTTTTAAATGGAATTCAACTTACAATAAATAAGAACATTTTCAGGAATACTTAAGGGATGTTTTGCTATGCAAATAACACCAAGTGCACAGTCTCCATTTGTGTCAATTCTCAATGAATCAAACAAAAATAAGAATCGATGCTTAAATGGTATCATCTTCTTGTGTTCTGATCAGTGCATATTGCCAACATTTTAACTTTTTGTTCTTATATCGAAGAAAAACAACTTTCCATTACAAAAATGAAGTTTTCCAGGATTATCCAATAACTAAATCTTGCATTCCTGTTATATAATATAAAATTTAGCAAACTTGTTGAATAAATGTTTATGCAACTCTCATAAAGCCTTGTTGGATAAACATTTATTCAACTTGTATATATAAATTCAATAATACATTAACACTATGACTCATGTATAAATTAATATCCGACATTTCTAGATTTTTTAATTTAATTAATTTTTTTCTGTGAAAAACATTGCGTTAAACTTTACATTATGCAAGTCCACATCAAATGATATTTCACTGGTTATCATTTCTTCAACTACCAAGAGCTTTCACATGAACCATTCTGAAGGCAGGAATGAAAGTTTTCCATTTTGCTACTAGATTCTGTATCCTCATCTACATGTACTATCCACTAATTTCTATCTACGTCATGATATGTATGTTGTAAAAAAAATCTTCCATCATCTATTCCAACATTCTAATATGCTGCAAATAAAAAAACAAAGCATAACATTAACTACCAGTACATGTACTACAATGTATTAAATACAAGTACCATGGTACATCAATAATTGATAGCCACTGAATTTTAAAAGTTTTGAAATTTATTATTCCTATGTTTTTTTTATAAAAAAAGGGGGTGAAACTGTCTTCATGAGGAAATAAGAATTGAAATAAATTGTCTCAAAAAGTTGCTTTAGTAACATTTTAAAATTAAAAGTCAAGGTCCACAATTTTTCTAGAGGTAATTTGTGTAGTTCAAATAGAATGAATTTGCACCTGAGCAACTGTAATTAGTAGTACCCAATATATTCAATACAAAGTTCAATCCTTCAGAAAGTATGGCAATGATGGATTCCTAACTTCAACAAGAGCTGCTAATAGACGAAGGCTGATGCATGCAATAACATGAATAAGTACTACTTATTAAAATACTTTAAATCAGAATTTATTGAATACCAAGATGCCAATTCTCACATTCAGGATGTTCAGGTAAGCTAAAACAACAATATAAACCAGAGCAGTCACTTGTTGGAGACAAATATCCCACTTCCATAACAATGCCATTTTGTAATTTCTAATATTTGACCTTGACCCTTGATCTATGCATCTAAATTGTGTAGGTGACACATTGTCTCATTTTGGTTAACATTTATGCCAATAGATAAGGAAGATATGGAGCAGATAAAATATTGGGATGTGGACAGCCAGACAATCAACAAATGAAAGTACAGGATGATAACTGTAAACTTCCCTAAACTTTGTTTGAAGGGTGTAATAAAACATGATTTACCTTTTGGAGGCGGTCTTCTTCCTTTACCTGAAAAAAAGTGTAAATAAATAAATTATAAATGTAGATAAAGGCACTTGGTCACAATTCAAGAAGAACCTAAGTTCTGTTTTGTGATAATCTTGTTATACAATATTCAGCAACACAATTCAGAACATGTAATGGAATGTTAGAACAAACATGTATACTCTAAAATGAGAGACTGATTGCCATTTCACTTGTCAAAGTTAGTCGTTTTTCTCTTGGTATTCATGTTTCAGGGTTCGTACAGACATTTGGACACCAAATTTAAGGACTTTTTAGGGTTTTTTCAGTGTCTTTTTTGCAAATTTAAGGCCTAATGAGAAGGACAATTTTAGCAAAAACATATTGGTGCAAAGGCAATCAATGAAACAATTACTTACCGTACGTGTCCATAGTAAAGATACTTGAAGTGGAGTTTGATGTTGTTCGTTCGATTGGGCTAGGTACCTTTAAATTGCCCATTTCAATTTTACTTATTATTTATTTGTTTATTTATATCAGTGTATTTGCAACCACTTAATATCAAAATACAGACAACCAACAGGCCAAATTCAAGGGCTTTTTATGGCCTTCAGGATAAATTCAAGGGCTTTTTAGGGCCAGACTTGTTTTTAGGGTCTTTTTAGTGCAAACCTAAAAATTTAGGGACTTTTCCAGGCCTGTACGAACCCCGTGTTTCCTCTAGTTCAGAACTCAATACCAAAGAATCTTCACTGAGACATAAAACAACATTATTTCACTCCACCTTTTCTCTTGGTCATAGATTAGATTACACAAGTAAATTCAGTCAATTAGGATTCCCCGTCAGCAGGTTCTATTTTTTGTGATTAGCACTTAGTTGAAAGGGCAATAACTCAAAGGAAAATGAGCAAACCAACTCAAGTTAAGGATATGCCTATCTTCTATCAATGTTGATGCTTTGCACCAAGTTTCATAAAATAGTGCTTCATAGTGTTGGAGAATTTGCACAGACAAGAATTTCGGACAGACGGACTGAAGGACAGACCAAAAACTTTAATATAATATCCCTCTTTCTTTGAAAAGCAGGGGATAAAAAGAAGCAACATTGTAAAAGAGAATTGGAAATATTTGAAATGATAAGATGATATATTTGTTTGACAAGATGGCTACTCTACATTCTACCAATAGGTATATGTTCTTATGATAAAAACAACTATGCACGGAGTAGGATTTATGTATTTAGATGAAAATTAATGTATATATTTTTTCTTTATACATTGCAGGTTTGGTATAAGAAATATTTTGCTAATCCTCATTTTAACAACGAAAGGATAAAATTCATTTTTCCTATGTTTTTTTTAACATCAGAAAAGAGAATTGGGTTCGAGTGGGAACTTTTGTATCAACTTGATGATTTGGACAAAAACATAATTCGATGTTTAACCTAAAGACCATGACTTACCTGTAGTTGTGTATTCTGTGATACTGGTGTCAGACTCATAACGTGGGATATTCCAACCACCACTTTCTGATCTCACAGACTCCTGAGTACTTCGATGAACACTAGCTTCCTGTGCAAATAATATTAAAACATTAAATTTTTAAAAGTTACCACCGATAAGGAAATAAATTTGAGCTTTCACTAAGGGCGATTTATGCCCTAACTATGGTAATCCTGTTGTGTTCAGGCTCAGGTTATGAAAAATCCAAAAATATTTATTGAATCAAAATTTTGATTAATTCACTGTCATAAACAAAGTGACTCTAATAGTAGACCCAGAGGTCATACAGATTACTCACAGTATGTAACAGTTTAGTTTGCCTGTAGAGTATCCATTTAAAAAACATTAACCAAACCCTTCAACACTGATCACCTACAGGGACATAAACTTCCATGGTCAGATGATAAGGGATAAATTTTTATGTTGTGGAAGTAAATAAAAAGATTATTGTTTCTTGTAAAAAGCACCTGTTGATAAAGTTCCTTAATTCAATTAGTTGTAACACATCAGAATTCATACCCACAACACCCCCCCCCCCCCCCCCCACCAAAAAAAAAAATCATATATGGCTAGTACAGTTAGTTCGCGATCTGGTGGCAATGTATACAGAAAATCTATTTCAATATCAGTGTTGTTTTAACAAATGCTACTATTAATGGTTTATGTGGTATGGACTCAATCGTGCTAATAAACACTTTGCTATAAGATCATGAAAACCTTTAGACTACAATACCTCAATATTCGACTCTCTTCCTGCTGTCCAAGTTTTAGCTGCTGCAGGATTTAAAAAAGAATCAGCACTTTCCATAGACTGAGTAGGATAAGGTCTATCACTAAATCTTACTGGAGCAGTGGCAGCCATCTTTCTGTTTTCGGAAATCCCTCCTTTTGATCGGCTTGGTTCTGGTAATGTTCTGGACGGTTTGGGTTTGTAAGACTCTCCTGTTGGTAAAACATACATTCATAAAAAAAAAAAATTGTCAGAATAGAAATTTTGTTAAGCATAATCTTGTTCAAGTATCTTTAATTTTGAAAATAAGATAATTTTTGGAATTTAGGGAAAAGTATATTAAACATGTACATGCACAGAGGAAATGAAAACTGATTCTTTTAAACAATTTTTGACAGGAAATGCAAATTATTTCATTCCAAAATCAAATAAAGAAATCTCATGTCTTACCATCAGCAAGTGAACTGACAAACTTATTCACACTAGGATTTGTCCCCAGTGGGATTCAAGGCTGAGAGATGCACTGCAATCTGTAAGCATGTGTTTAAGCCCACTCAACCACAAAGACGCAGACAAGTATTATAAAGAAGACATCCGCAGGTTTTTTTCAAGTGCATGTACAAATCAATCTGCTTATAAACGCTTTAAACATACAAGAACTTAAAAGAGTCATTTTGGCCTCTTTTATAAAGTTAACTTATAGAAAATGAAAATGCAGTGAAATCCTGAAGTTAATTTTTTAAGACTTACCATCTGAGTCATCTATATTCCATACTGGCCTTCTCTGTGAATAAGCAAACAATATGCATTAAATTTAAATAACATGCTGAAATATTTCCCCTAACACCTCTAAACTGACACAATTTTGAATAAACAACCACCAATCCAATATCATTCATAACAAGTTATGATTGAAATGGGATGCCATTTCAAAAGTGTCCCCCAAACAATATGTATTAAATTTAAATCACATGCTGAAATATTTCCCCTAACATTTCTAAACTGACAAAATTTTGAAAAAAACAAGAGGCCCATGGGCCTTATACGCTCACCTGATAACTAATGGCTAGCTGATAGATTTAAAGAAAACGTAAATACTAAACCCCAATGACTTTTTTCTTTACATCAAAATGATCATTGTATCAATACCTACAACATTCTAATATACATGCCTATACAAAACGTTTATAGTTTTCAAGATAATTAACCATTTCAGTATTGTTTTACATCTGTGACCTTGACCTTTAAACCCATGACCTTTTTCTATACATCGAAATGATTGTTTTATCGATACCTACAACATTCTAATATACATCCTTTTACAAAAAGTTAATAGTTTTTGAGATAATTAACCATTTTGGTATTGTTTTCGCATCTGTGACCTTGACCTTTGAACCCATGACCTTTTTCTATACATCAAAATGATCGTGGTATCAATACCTACAACATTCTAATATACATGACTATACAAAAAGTTTATAGTTTTAGAGATAATAATTATAATCAGAGGTAAAAAAAATTAGGTCACGACCTTCACAATTGACCTTGACCTCATTTTGAAGATACTAACAAGAAGATGTCAAAACTGAAAACCCCATGTCATTATCTGGTCAAGTAGTCAAGTTATAACAATTTGAAGCTATTTTACGATTTTTTCAAAATTAAACGCAAAACGCGTAACCCATTTTTCGACCGAATTTCACATAATGAACAAACTACAGGCTTAAGACCCTAGAGAAGCCAAATATCACATCAGATTTTTTCTCCAATCAATACTTTCGGAGAAGAAGATTTTTTAAGATTTTTGCACCCCTAGGTCACCTTGACCTAGTTATGGTAGCCATGGCAATGCCACGAACAAATCTGAATTGCACCGACCCAGACATGCTTCTGACCAAGTCTCGTTGAAATCTGCCAAGTACTTTCAGAGGAGAAGTCGAAAATGTGTGTTAACGACGCACGCACGCACGCACGCACGCACGCACACACGCACGCACACACGCACGCACGCACGCACATACACACGCTGCACCATACCATAAGCTCACATGACCTTTGGTCAGGTGAGCTAAAAACAACAACCAATCCAATATCATTCAAAACAAATTATGATTGAAATGGGATGCCATTTCAAAAGTGCCCCCCAAACAATATGTATTAAATTTAAATCGCATGCTGAAATATTTCCCCTAACATGTCTAAATTGACACAATTTTGAATACACAACAATCACCAATCCAACATCATTCAAAACAAGTTATGATTGAAATGGGATGCAATTTCAAAAGTGTCCCCAAACAATATGTATTAAATTTAAATCGCATGCTGAAATATTTCCCCTAACATGTCTAAATTGACACAATTTTGAATACACAACAACCACCAATCCAACATCATTCAAAACAAGTTATGATTGAAATGGGATGCAATTTTAAAAGTGTCCCCCAAACAATATGCATTAAATTTAAATCACATGCTGAAATATTTCCACTAACATTTCTAAATTGACAAAATTTTGAAAAAAAAACAACCAATCCAATGTCATTCAAAACAAGTTATGATTAAAATGGGATGGCATTTCGAAAGTGTCCCCCAAACAAACCCCAACTAGAAAGTCCATATTTTCCCAACCATGCGCAAAATCAAATTACCAAACGCCAATGACTCTTCTATTCCAACCAAATATTGTTCCTGTGAAGTTTCATAAAGATCTGTTATATAGTTTCTGTGGAAAGTGGCAGACAAAATGATGGTGGAAGAATTGACATATCGCCTACCACACCCACAATGTTCCGACAAAGGCTGCCATCACGGTATCAAAGCAGCATCACGGCAACTAATGACGTACTAGTATCAGTGAGGTCATTAAATGGCACAATTCAGGCCAAGTTTTTGTTCTTTTTGTGTGTAATTCAAGCATGCCAGGCCTTTGTCGAAACATTGTGGGCGTGATTGGCGATACGTCAATTGGAGTTCCAAACTAACTCAAACTGCATTAGAATCATAGAATCAGTTTTTCCTCAAATAACTTTCTAGTTTTAAACTCTAACATGTAGAAACATGGGCTGGTAAAGTTTTAATTATTTCTCCAAATCCATAAACAAAGGGACAAAAAATAATTCAGTGAATTAGGATCCCCTTCCAGTAGGTTCTTTTTTGTGATTTGAACTTCTGTAAGGGGCAATAACTCCCAGAAAAATGAGCACACCAATAAGGATTAATGATGTGCACATATCCTATCAATGTTGATGGTTTACACCAAGTTTCATGAAATAGTGCTTCATAGTTTTGGAGACTTTGCACAGACAAGAATTTTGAACGGATGGACAGATGGATGGAAGGAAGGATGGAAACTCAAATTTAATATCTCCCCCACTTTCACAATTTACTATACTTACAGGCCCAGTCACTTGTGATACACTCTCAAATTCCTCATCAACATCGCTATCCCCCGGTGACACCTGGTATCCTGACATTCCTACAAATATGACAAATATATACAAAATATTCTATAATCCTAAAGCAATCTTTACAAGTAGAGTCAATCCTGCCTTAAAAGCCACCTCTATATAACAGCCACCTGTTGTCAGTCAAAGATATCCACTTGAATACAATTTCAGAAGAATCTATGTTTCGTTTTTTTGTGAGAATCTTGTTATACAAAATATAGTAATACAATTTAGAACATAAAATTAAGGCAAAAAAAATTGTTTATTGCATTGATAATTGTAAAGATGGAATATTCAAAGTAAATCATTTACAGTCTATATTTATGAAGGTTTTTTCTTTGCTATTTTAAGATAGAAAGAAAGGCATTTCTAAATTTCAAATTCAGACTTTCTGATTAAAGGCATTTCTAAGTTTCAAATTCAGACTTTCTGTTTACCTGTAGCTGGTCGGTCATCTTGATCTGAGTCATACAGACTACCTTCAGGTAACGAGCTATATCTGTTATCACCTGGTAATATTTATCAATAATATTACTAGATATGTTGTATCCATGGAAACAAGAAACAAACTACTGGAAATGTTGTATCCATGGAAACAAAAATCAAACTACGAAATGTCATGACAATAGTATGCTATTTATGCTACTTGCACATCTAGTCCATTAAAAAGTTTTTGACAAAAAAATTAAGATTTTATCCATTAAAAATCATGATCAAAAACAAACAATCAGACCAGTCCATGTCCAAATCAATTCAACAAGCAAAGTAAAAACTTTGAAAACTGGCTCATTATGTTAAACAAGCAATCCATCAAAGAAGTAAAACCACTATGTGCTTTGTTTAATCAAAAACTTAAACACTACATGCAAATGCTGATGGAGGCTAATAATAAATCTACAGATGCTGCTCAATGCCAGCAGTATGACATAAGTGCTGAAATAATTTACAAAGGTGTGCCAAAAAAGACCATTAATTTTGAGGAGTTCACTTCTCCCCAGCAAACACTGAATATACAGTCAAACCTCAGTAATATCTGTGACAGTCCCAAGTAGAAATCTCATCTATGGAACAAATTGAACATTTTTTAATATAAATAAAATTTTAACTCAGATTTTTCTTTGCTTGAATCTGGCATTCAGATGTCATCAGTGAACAGGTGCTGTGCACAACTTGAGGCGATGTCATCATGACATAATTTTACTGTCTTGATTACTTGGATTGTCAGTTTGTTACGTAGATGGGATTTCTACTTGGGACTGTTACATATTTTAATTTTGTGTAAATTACAACAAAACTAGCATACCGCTATTCCAGGCTCAGACTACTACATGCACATAAAGATTGCGAGCTCAGTCATGCAACATGGAGGAAAAAGTCTGTTCTTATTTAAATGTCTGTCAATCTCAAAAGCAGTGTGCGTCCATGGAAACAGAGTAATCTAAATCTTGCAGTTATAAGATCACATGACTTCTCACCAACTAGGTTCAAATCTCACTCAGGACAGATCATAGTGCAAGAACATTTGTCAGTTTGCTTGCCAAAGTTCAATGGTTTTCTCCAGGCACTCCAATTTTCTTTTCCTATACCTTGAATGATCGCCTTAATTAAAGTGACAAAAACTGACTGGGGCATAAAACATTGGTTGCCTACTCTCATGCTTATGAGATAAGTCTCTATCCTGTACTCATGCAAGCAAAATAATACAAATTATCATAATTTTCATGTAAAAATTATCATATCAAGACATAAAACAATTTGTGGTGTGAGTATCATCAGTGGTTTGATATCTCTACATCTACATTGTGAAGACAACTGTGCAAAGAAATGTGACCTAATAAGCTCTCTTAGAATAAGCTAGGAACCAGGATTTAGTATATCAAGGCATGAATCAATTTGTATTGTGAGTGCCATCAGTGCTTTGATATCTCTACGTCTTACATCAAAAAATTGTGAAGAAATATAAAAACAAGTGTGCAAAATGAATTTGCCCCAACAAGCTCTTTGGGCATAAAGTACAACTAGGGTTGAGTAATCAATTTGTACTGTGAGTACCATCAGTGCTTTGATATCTATATATCTTTTTGAGAAACAGGTAATAAACTAAGCAAAAAGAGATGTGACCTATCAAGCTTTTTGAGCATATGAATTTATGTGTGCATAATGTTTAAAATAAATAGAACTTTAATAAAATCTAGAAGGAGAAGCGAAACAAAAGTAAAGCAAAACGTCATTTTTATAGCATTGCCACTTTGCTTAATGTCAAGGAAATTTGATGTCTCAGTCAACCTCTGATATGTAAGAATATGTTATTCTTTAAGAACTATCCCTCATTTTATCACCAAACCCCTTTATAGCACCAAAGCTGACTAGACAAATGTTGGCAGTGAATGGATGTTTTACTGTAAACAAGCAAAATCAGTGAATGACCCCCCCCCCAACAAGAAGGTACTCTTATGTTCAAAGGGCCATAACTCCCAGAAAAAAAGAACAAACTAACTCAGGTTAATCTCCCATCAATGTTGATGCTTTGCACTAAATTTCATAAAATAGTTTTTGAGAATCACTTGAATTATTTGGACAGATGGAGCTTTGGATTTAATAACCCCTCTTTCTTTAAACCAACAAACTTTTTTAAACTTGGTTCTGCCAAAGTTAGACTCCTAGGTGATGGGAGACATTTTGATATGTAGTCTAGCCCTATAGCAAACTTAGTCATCTGTTAAAATTAAAATGTGAACTTAGCAATAACCCTAGCAACAAGCCACATCAAAACACAAGTAATAAGAACAAAAAACATGTCAAAATACTGAGTGTCGGAGACTAAAGATTATACTCATGACTTTAGACAAGCACTGGACATAATCACCAATGGCGTCTAATGATGAGGTTGGGGAAAATTTAAATCATCCTAAGGATAAATTTCAACATAGTCTCTTGGATTACAGTTTTGTATGTTTGAATCTTTTTTTCATAGAACATCCAGATGTATTCTTCAGCATGTAACCATAGCAACAACGATGATGATCCCCTTTGACATAAACAGGTCTACCTACCTTCGAGTCTGTCACCTGGCATAGGACCTGTGTACAAACTGAAAAAGTGATAGGAGTCCAGGGTAAGAAAACAAAGCACAACATTGATATAAAGCTTTCTACTCTAATTAACTGCAACCAGTTGTACAATGTTCTGTTTAGCTTAACCAGTAGGGTTTGCTGCTGTACCACATGTTCAACACCTCTCAACGTTTTTGCAGGGTGTTTAGACAAGGTTTAAATCTGGAATAATGTAAGTTTGGTGTTAATTTCAAAATCTTTCCGAGATGTAAGTACAAATATCATGCTCATTATTTGAAATTGTCACAAAAGTTCAATTTAAGTTTACATTCTAAATAACCAGAATATTATTGTTTTTATGGGAAGAGGTGATTTGATTCCATATCCAATGGCAATAATTGTTCCACCCAAATATTAGTGGATATCACATGGTCATAATAGTGGTGAACCCAAATGATTAGTGAAAATGTGTATTTTGTATCTTGCATATTTGCTTGTACTTTTGAAATTCATGCTGAAAATTTTTTATACAGTGAAATCATTAATTTTTGTGGTGTCGCAACATTTTGAATCTTCAATGGCCATGTGGTGAAGCTAACAGAACTTTGAACAACTGGGTCCCAATTAGTAAAAAAAAACGTCATACAGTGAAACCTGGGCAAAGAAAACCTGAATCTGTTTATTTGTTTACCAGTCATAATAACATATTCTCTAAAACCATGGAGTCATTTTTAAGCCTTAAAAATTTCCTTTTTGAATTCAAATGCTGTGAAGACAGCAATTTGTAAATAAAGTCCAATAATCTTCAAAATTCACTGCAAAAATTGCCAAACTGCTGGGTGCTTCATTTCAAGGCTGCATCAAATAAATGGCATTATCTGATTGGTTGGTTTTGGTTTTTGCACACAGCACAGAAAACAGGTTTTACTTTGCACCAGTTTCATGGGTTGCTGCAGCTTGTTGACTTTGACAGGGTCACCTTGGCAGTCAGTAGTATGTCTGGTTTTATTTGCAATAAAATTGTAAGTTTTGGTGTTAATAAGCAATTTTTCCAGATGCAAATATCAAAATTTGATTTAATATCATGCACTTATTATGAAGATTTAAATTTTAAAATTGTTATTTCAAATTTTTTGCAAAAAAGTTTTAAGCAAAGAAGTTTTGAATATAAAACACTGCAAATATAACCAGATTTACAATATCAGACCCCAGTTTCACAATCTAAGACCTTTCTTAACTTTAATTGGACAAAGTTGAAATCTTCAGAATTTGATTAATTAAGATACCCCGGAATTTAAATTGTCATTTTGAAGATCGCTTCAGGCTTATAATATTTCTATTTAGTGTTGTCAAAAAGCTTCTTCAAAGTTCCATCAGAGTTTGCCAAAATTTACTAAATTTAAGATAAAGAAAATCTTAGTTAAAGAATGATTGTGAAACTAAGCCAGACTGGCCCCAACTGATTGAATGTTTGTATCTGAAAAAGAGTTTCCTCAGAAAAAAGAGATCTGTTAGTATAAGATTGCGGCTACATAAAATAATTTCTGATTCTCAATCACACAATTGTTTCTTTTTTACAGAAAATCAGAAAAATAGTTTGTGTAGCCTAATACATCAAAAATGATAACATGAGATCTTAAAATAGTTCTTAATTTGAAATTCTGAGGCTTGTTCAGGTATGTCCCTGCTTGCCAATACATTCACACCGGTCCCAAAAAATACCAGCTCTGACGTGCATGAAATTATATAATCAGCACCACCAGATCAGACCTTAGTTTTAGTTATATAATGTATTTATGGTATTTGTACTGTGTATTCTGCAAATAATGTATACAAATCATGAGAATAATATATTTATTAAATTATTTCTTTTTCCAGATTTGTAAGACCCATTCAGTAACACATGTCAGTCAGAGTCAGTATTTCTAGGGACTGTGAGTATATTGCGAGCAAACACATACATGAACACGCCTCTGGCGATAGCTCTTTTAAATTCTTAAAGTTTTTGGTGCGGTAATTTTCATTAAATTTCCGACATTTAAAATAAAATTCACAAAACCTGTATTTTTCACAAATTATAAAAGTTATGACTATTCGCTTAATTGTAAAATTTATAGTAATCAGACTAAAATGTTTAAGAAATAAATATGTTTAAGAAATAATTTTGGATTGGCATGTCTAAAATTCATCAGATTGAGGTCAGCAGGTATCACATGACCCAAATTAGCATACAAGACAAACAAAAGATGGCAACAGTTATCGGCCTAAGAAAGCAGGGGGAGACCTAAAACTTTGTCGGATTCGGCCAAAAAACGAAAAAAAGAGTGTGTATGTAAATAAAATTGGCAAAACAAGGGTCATAATCGGAGAGGAAATGATGAGATGGGACAACCTAAAGACGGAGAAAGGCATTTTTCTGCTCTACTTTCGTGTCACATGATTAATTTGGATGACCTTAATATGGTTAAAATCATGCATATTCATTATGTAAAATGGCGACAACCGAGCGATAAGCGTGAAACTGTCATTGGTACTTCAACCCGTAGCATTCTTGTGCAAGTGATTTTGAGTATTTTATAAGAATAATTTTCATTTTTTATGCATTTCAAACAATGTGTAATACATTTTAAATGTCGGAAATTTGACGAAAATTACCGCACCAAAAACTTTAAGGAGCAGATAATTTATTTTATAAATCATCAGAATGGAAATGCCAAAAAATTCATTTTATCACTTTTTTTGTATTGCGTAACAAAGGGGGGTAGCTCAAGCTATTAATTGAACAGTGCAAGAAAAATAAACAAATAAATTCTAAATAGTTTTTGTATTGGTTAACTCACCCTTGTCAGAAATTACATATGTCCTAAAGAAATTTAATTGTGTTTTTTTTTTTCATTCATGAAATTATCACATGTATAATACAGTAATACCAGTTACTTTTTCAGGACTGATTGATTGAATCGGGTTTTACGTCCCAGTCAAGAATATTTCATTTATATCAGGACATCACCAGCAATAGGTAAAGTGGCAGAAATTTTTACCTTTGCAGTGCACTCAGGACAATGTGCAGGGAAATCTTTAACATACCGTGCCTACCATACCATGAAACATTGGTTTTTTATAAGGTCTCTTCTGAAGGACTTCATAAACTATTTCTAAATGCCAATTGCTAGGTGAAAGAACATTGATATTTACTTTAATTAAGTCTTGGGCAGACCTGGCCAGGTTTTATACTTGACCTCCAATATACAAAGTGAGCACTCTACAAACTGAGCTGCCATTGTGGTGGAAATTTTCAACCATAAATTATGTTATTAAAGAACAATATATGGTAGGCTTCTTTAATTTTAACCCAAATGAAAAATAATGTGTTGCCCTCCAATTACCGGGTGATAATTTTTTACCACAAGTGTACTTTTGAATTACTGGTACTAGTAATTAAGTGTAATATTTTTCTTTTTATTCTTTTTTTTAATATTCATTTACATAATTAAACTTACTTGATATTTAACTTAACATTTGCATCTTGCTGTCTTTGTTTCAAAATCTGAAATATAAAATAAATAAATAAATAAATAAATAAATAAATAAATAAATAAATAATTAAATAAATAAATACAAGTAGTCAACTTTCATCATGGAACCATCAACCAACAGAAGATGAAGACAAAATTTTCTGTAAACAAAACTAGAAGAGTACCTGGTACCTTCTGAGTAACATTTGGGTCATATACCAGTAAACCCCAAACCCTACAAGTGCATTTTTGGCTATATTCATCTTGTTCATCTACTTATACAGAAGTCCATTTTTTTATTTTCTGTAGGCAGCTATTTTGCATAGGGAGTACAACTTTGATTAATGTCATTAGGTGCACCATAGCTGAATGGCTAAGAGATTCGAGCTGCATGCTCACCCAGAAAGTTTTTAAAATGAAACACATAAAAATGGTGCATTTGGAGCATTATAATGAACAGATTTATAGTCAAATAAGATGTTTTAAAGTCCTGTTTTTAATTCAAAATGCTTAATGGGTTTTCAAACGGGGAATGCATTTGTACCCTTCCCTGAATCCGGGCCACACTTTATCATATTTACCCGACTTATCTTGTATCCAGATGGTTTTATATGTCTGGCACCTTCTCTTTTTAGTTCTTCTGCATCTTCTTCTGAAACACATAGCAAATAAAACTACATATTATTACATAATAGAAAACTCTATTTTTATTTTTAATGTATCTATAAAGTGTTTTCTCGGCTATAACTGAACAGCAAAAATGGCTTCCAAACCACAAATCATGTCGACTGAAAGATGAGGTCATAATATAACTTACAACTTATGGTATGACATAATTATACATTAGTGATATTACAAATGTGTACAATAATTATAGGGTTACTGAACTGATATTTTCGAGTTAACTTGAAAACATTTCAAAATATCAGTTAAACAACCTGATTGTTATATAGTAAAATACTTTTCATTTACTTCCCACTTATATTTCATCTAAAAATACCATTTTGTCTTACAATACATATACAGTAAAACCTCGTTATAATTCCCCTCGATAACTTTGCCACCTCACTTATCGCCACACTATTTTGAATTCCCAAAATCCATTTTGTTAATGTTTTTCATTATCTGCCTTCCCCGATTTATCGCCAAACCCCTTTATAATGCCAAAATTTGACTGAACAAAAGGTGGCGATGAATCGAGGTTTTACTGTATATTGCACTAGTTCTTGAACAGAGGAGAGTGTCATGGTGATAAAGTATGCAATATAAAAACTGGATTCTGGAAACCTCGGGCCGGAACAAAGTTTGCATGCAATTATTATTATTGCTGTATAATAAATAGGTTTTTAAAATATAGTCACCTAATAACTCAATGGCCTCGTCTTCTTCTTGATCATTATCATCATTATAACCAGAGTCAGTTGAATGTTTGTCAGAATCTTGAATCAACTGCTCTAACTTTTGTTGGTGCCGTTTGGTATCGTATCTTGGACCTCTTACATGACCAGAGCTGAAACAAGATTTAAATTTAACTATAGCAATTACTTATAGGCAGTTATATGTCATACATATTTTTGCAGAATTGTTTTAATTTCAACAAGAGGCCTAATAGTTCAGATAAGCTGATCTAACAGTTTCAAGAGACATGCATTACTTTAAGTTAACATATAAACTTCTTCTTTTGTGAAATAGCACCTTAAAGTCTCCCTGAGTGCAGGCTGGTACAAGGCAGACCATACAACACACTCGCACTTCACATGCATATAGAACTTGTTCATAGATTCATCCATAGAGATTAATAAATAGTTCTCATTGCAAATAGCTGCAAAATTGCTGATGCGACGTTAAGCAACAACCAACCAACCAACCAACCAAATCTTCTTTTGTGCTTATATGCAAAGTCTATCACAATATGTCAAATAATTGATCTATGAACATGATGAAGTAAAATGGCAATTTTTATATTGTATGAAAAGTGGGGGAAAAGAGGGTAGACACTTGTCACACTATCTCATACGCTAACATGGCATGATGGTCAGGTGAGCTGTAAAATTTATCCCTACCTTGTATTGACAGTTGTCTCCTCTTTGGAACGACTTCTGCCTTTAGATGGCATTAACTCCCCAGCAAGTGGGTCATCATCCTCTCTCTTTGTCCTGGGTCCCCTGTATCCTTTACTGCTGTATAAACCATCATCACCATCCTGTAATTATAATACATGTACCAATATAACAAATACAGTCCAACCTGCCTTAAAGGCCACCTCTATATAAGGGCTACCTGCTTATAAAGGCCAGTAGAACTGTATACCAATTGTTCTTTATTCAAATTATTTGAACATGTACATAAAGGCCATCTGCCCATAGAAGCTACTATTCCTGGTCCCCTTGGGTGGCCTTAATAGACAAGTTTGACTGTATAGTCAAACCTGCTATAACCAACACCTCTAAATAAAGACCACCTGTTTTTACAGTAAAATCTGTCTATTAAAAGACCATTATTTAAAGGACCCTTTACTTTATCTTTCAACCTTCTTGATGACTCAGTGGTGGATCATCCACCTTGAGAGCAGGAGATCATGGGTTTAAACCCAAAAGACTGGTCATACATAGATATGAGATATTGTTTTCTTGCCTGACTCTCAGTATTTAAAGGATGGACTATCAACTATAGCTTACTGACTCTGTGAGCTAGCACCTTAAAGCGGGCTTGAGTGCACGCTAGTACAAGACAGACCATAAAACACAAATCTCAAGCATTCAGGAACTTGTTCTTAGATTAATCCTTAGAGATTAATAACAACCAACTTCCCATTTCAACCAAAAAATGACCCTATAAGAGGACCATTCCTCTACAAAGCCCATATTTCTTGGTCTTTATATACAGATTTACTGTCAGGTTCATCAAAGCAAATCCTCAGACACAAGGGTCTCAGTAACGCAGGTTCCAGTAAAGTAGGTCCTTTGAATATTACTTACACCAAGTCCAATGGATGCCCAAGCATTCCTAACGTTGGTTCCAGCTTCAGTTTTTAGGACATGTTTTGTTTCTTCCTGCCGAGAATCATGCCAAATGTCATCAAATGTATTCCCCGTCTTTGTGTCCGGATTCCAACTTGTTGTTTTTGATTTCCTTACTAAAATTAGAAAAAGATGAACTACATTAAACTGAATCAATAATGGTAAGGATGTTGAATTTGGGAGTGAATTTTGTGATTACTGACACTTTAGTTTAATAGTCTAAAAATTGATAGAGACCAGGGTGCACAAGCTGAGTTGCAATTTTATATTCTATAAGATGTTTGATTCACGTGAAAAAAATTGGTTCAATATCTGCTGGTGTTTTATCATATCAATGTACCAGTGATAAGGAAGTTGATTGGGGTGTGAAATTTATTCTATCCCTGCATATTGTTTAGTCTTTAAAATTTAAACAATGTATAAATATTAAATAAAATATGACAAATCCATTATATATACTGGAATTCAGGTATATATGATATAAACAGTCAAACCTGTCTTAAAGAGCACATCTGTATCATGTTTAGAACCGATAAAAATTTAAAGGTAGATTCAAATTTTGAAAAGACAAAAAAAATTTCCAGATATAGATTTTGATGTTAATGAACGTATTTTTAGCTGGTCTTTATAGACTGGTTTGACTTAAGCCTATATACAAAATATACATATATAATAGTATATTTGTATACTAGTATAAATTTCAATACACATAATGTTAACATGCAATGCAGCAACAAAGTGTGTATAATGGGGTTTGCCGCTGTACCATGTGATCAATACCTCTTAAAGTTTGTGCGGAACATTTTGGAAAACGTTAACGTCACATATTCCTGGAATGACGTCGTTTTCAAGGGAAAAGGTAATTTCATGAGATTCCATATCCAGTGGAAATAAGTGTTTCGCACAAAAGTTATTGGGTATCACGTGGTACAGCGGCGAACCCCATTGGTTTGATGTTGCATCTGGAGCTTTTCCAGACTACAATTTATCTTAAAATAAATTTTTATATTAAATAATGATGTTGTTGTTTGATGCTGAAATTGTTCTTGTATCCAAATAGCTTAGCTAAGTTAGCTTATGACAAACTTAGCCACAAACCTAAGTTAGCTTAAGACAAACTTAGCCATAAGCCTATGTTTATGCATAACAAAAGAGCAAAGAAAAACAACATAGCTAGCTGACAGGCCCATTATCTCTAGTACATCTGAAAACTGTATCAGGAGTGTGGAGTAGCGGATTTTTTTCACTTAAACTTGGAGGCAGTTCTGGGATGGTGGAGGAAACTGGGGTATCTAGAAAAATGTGGATGAATGTGGCACTGTGATCTGTACGCCAGTACTTATGACGATTTGGCCAGTATTGCCCCACTCGGTAATGGGAATATGATATACATGTGAACTTATAGTTAGGTTGAATACAACAAAATATGCAAATAAACCAACCAAAATACCTAAATAAAATGATAAAAATAACACAAAATTATAGCAAAATTTTCAAATTGTCTAAAATCAGTGGGTGAAAGTTGGAAGACTCACTATTCACTTTACTGGGCACCTTTAGTAAGCATTAGGCTTGTATTGGTGTATCTTAATCTTTGCACTATGGTGTCAGTGTCAGCCAGATCGTACTACCCATACCCAGATGTGACCATGACTGGTAGTGTGTATTATGTGTGTGACTGCTCTGTCAGCAGATGCAGCAGCCTCACTAGTCCATTATCCTGATACTAGGTAAGCTGGTAGCAATGTGAAATGAAATCAGTTGCTTAAAGACATAACATTACCCTGCCAAGATTCAAACACATGACCCTTTCATAAGTAGCCTGATGGTCTACTAACTGAGCTACCTGCTTCAACACTGAGCTATATTAGTACATGTACAAGTACATCCTTTTTGCATATAAAAAATGTCAATTTTAATTTAGTGAATGAAACTGAAATTCATGCATTCAATTTTATAATTCAACATGCCAACAAGCTATATATAACTGTAACTGGTGTTTACGCATTGTAATACACACTAAAATTAAATGTAGTACATGTACTATTATGTTTTATCCTTACCATTTCCACTTCTGTGTTTTAGAATTTCTAATTACAAGAAAAGAATAAGACATTCTGATCACCAGAAAGCTTGAATGTGTAGATTTATCAGCATATACCGGTAAGAGGCATAATAAACAGTGTGTATGTATGTTTTGCTTTGGGAACATGCCATTTAACAATGATTGTTTACATGAGGACACACGCTTGCAGCAATCACTGGTTGTTTGCCTTATGGTCAAGATGGTGTCCCAAAGACATAATTTCAAGAGATGATGTTAATAAAGACTGTAATCAGCAGTTGACAACATGCATTTCTGTTTATATATTAATGCAAGTGTATTGATCATTCTGTCCAGGTTATGAATGATAAAATTAATTAAAGCTTGTGTACAGATAACCATGGTTACTGATATGGGTTATTTATTTGTCATTCCTAATAGACAGTTCCTGTGTCCAAATCTAAGGGAGATAACTTATAAAGCAGCTTGATGTCAGATTAAGATGACTCAAGACACAATATTACTTTTTGCTTCCATTCAGTGGGCATAGAAAATGTTCATTCAAGCACTTTGGAAAGTGGAAGCACATCTCCGGTATCACAAAATAGTAAAGTTGTTGTTATCTTCAAACATCAAGTGAAATATGCCTTCACAGTATATCAAGAAAAGGGGTAAGCTGACATCAGTTTAAAGTTTATGCAATGAAGGATTAAAGTTTACATATTATGACCACATAGATAAATAAAAACATGGCTATATTATTTACATCAATGTTGAATGAAAACATGGTTCTTAATAAAGAAAAAGAAGATTAATGTTTAAGAAGAACATGGTTGTTATAAGCAGGTGCTTGTTATAAAGGGAATCAATTAAGATGCATAAGAAGAAATAGTAGTGGTTTATGTAGATTAAAGACTTGTCACAATAAGGTTTATAAGTTTTGTCATGTGATCAGCATTAATTTGCAATTTTACAAAATATTCTCCATAGTCTTGCGTCATGGAAACAAATGTTACCATCGGTAATGCCAAAAAAGACAAATTATTATGTGATATCATTTTATGCAATTTTTAATTATATAAATTGTTCATAAAAAATTCCCCTGGTCACAAGACAATACTTAAATACCCTATTTGTTCTGTGTTAATGTTTTTGAGTCATTTATGGTCACTGAAAAAATAAACCTGTTAGTTCAAATTCTCCAGGGTTATTCTGCATGAAATATATACTAGTAAGCTACATGTAGTTAAAATATGCCAAAAACCAGCTATAGAAATGTAATAATGGTAACATATTCCTTGTTCTATAGCGGGAGGGTATGGTAATTTGCCATCTTCCCTTATCACAACAGCTCCATATTGAGCTAGTTAGTGAGTTTATACAGCCAAATCCCCAAAAAAATATAATCATAATGCAACAACCATTTTTTAATTATGCAACATTTCCAACAATCCAAGCAGTGATGCATTGATAGAAATAAGATTCAATGTTAAATATATATTTATGTAGATTAAAATTAAATTATTACAGCTCCATGTTAAGACTATTAGTACATTTATACAACCAAAACCAAATTATTTACAATGCCACAACCTTTTTTTAATGAGGCGGCATTTCCCACGATCCAAGCAGTAATACAATGATACACATCTGATCCAATGTTAAATTTATATTAATGCAAATTAAAAGTACATGTAAATTATAACAGCTCCATGTTAAGCCTGTTAGTACACTTATACAACCAAATCCAAATTATTGAGGCCACATTTCTCACAATCCAAGGCAGTGATAAGAATGATACATATATGATTCAGTGGTAAATATTTATGCAAATTAAAATTTAATTATTCATGTAAATTAAAATAATTTAAGTTCCATGTTAAGTAGTTAGTAAATTTGTACTACCCAATCTATATATTTTATGATGCCACAACCATTTTTTTAATGAGGCAACGTTTCACAGGATCCAAGGCATAGATGCAATGATACAAATATGATTCAATGGTTAATATTTATGCAATTTAAAATTATTCTAGTTCCATGTTAAGCCTGTTAGTATATTTATATTTTATACAACCAAATCCAATTAATTTATAATGCCACAACCATTTTTAATGAGGCGGCACTTCCCACGATCCAAGCAGTAATACAATGATACACATCTGATTCAATGTTAAATTTATATTTATGTAGATTAAAATTAAATTATTCTAGTTCCATGTTAAGCCTGTTAGTACATTTATACCACCAAATCCAAATAATTTATAATGCCACAACCATTTTTAATGAGGCAACATTTCCCACCATCACAAGCAATGATGCAAAGATAGATATCTGATTAAATGGTAAATGTTCATGTTAATGAAATTATTTCAGTTCCATGATAAGCCTGTTAGTAAATTTATACAACCAATTCCGAATAATTTATAATCATAATGCCACAACCATTTTTTAATAAGGCGACATTTCCCACGATCCAAGTCATACAGGTAGATCAGCCATGCTTAATATTTAAATATTGTAACCTGGTGTTCGAGGGGTGAGTGGCTTTGATGACTTAGGGGACGCCGGATCTGGAGGCCGTGGTGTTAGTGGCTTGCAATTGACCAGCAAGAGGTCATCAAAGAAAGAGTTTAGGTGACCATTACCAGGAGTTGTTGTGGCATTCTCTCCGGCTGATTTTGTGCGTTTTTGAACTTCCTGTGCTGATAACTGTCTCACACTGTTCTTAGATACTTTAATATGTGCTGAAATTACCCATAAGTTATTAGTGGAAAAACAAGAGCGAGAGAGACAGAAAGAAATGGGATGAACATTATCTCAAGTTTGCTTTTAGTAGAACAATGGAGTTCTTTGTGTTTTTACTGAACGAATATCTGCAATTCAAAACAATTTCTCCCTAATAAACTATTGTCTAGCAATCATGTGATTTAATTTAAAACACATTGTCACCCTTCAAAGAAATTTCTTGCATAGCGATTGGTTAACTTGCAGGGGTACATAGAACTATGTTCGGAAATCTGCCGGGGTACATGAACGCACACAATTTTTAGCAGTAAAAGGAAAGTAACTCGTATATCTCTGAGGTCTAGTTACAGTAAACAAACATGGCGACAACGTATGCAAGTCACACAAAATACGAAATGGAAGTTTCAAAGATCCAACTGGTAACGCTTTGAAGGGTGACAAAAACGTTATACAGGGCTTTGGCAGGTTACACGGCCCCATGTACCCCGTCAAAGATGAACATAAATATTTGACGCGGTACATGGGACCGTGTAACCTGCCAAAGCCCTGTATAACTTATAATACACTGAATGCATAGTGCACAACCTTCTGTTTTCTTAATCTTACGTCATGGTTTCGTATTCATTTTGTTTTGAAAAACTGGCAGAAAAACACAAACAGAATTTGATCCATTTTTAACTGGCGATTATGAATGAAATTTATCACAGAGTCCACCCTAATGAAAAATTTATAATGAAATTGTATGAAAAATTTCTGAATTTTGTCAGAACATTGAAGAACATTTTACACTTTCAGAATGAATTCAGAATTTTTCAGAATTTTCAGAATGAATTCAGAATGAATTCAGAATTTTCAGAATTTTCAGAATGACTTCAGAATGAATTCAGAATTTTTCAGAATTTTCAGAATGAATTAAGGATACAGCTAACAGAGTTCAAAACAATTCAGATATTAATTTTTGGTGTAAGAAAAAATTCAGAACGAATTTAAAGATATTTTCAGAAATTTCGAATTTTTGTTTCATGAGGGTGCAATCATTCAATGTTGTTAGTAACCATGGTAACTGATTATAAACATTAATGATTAAGATTAATGATAAGATGTGATATGAAAATGGGTGAAACTAAATGAATGAAATGCAATCCAGAAATGGAGTTCTTGAGGTCATCCAGAGCCCTGGTCTTGCAAATAGGAGCCACTGTTTCAAAAACAGGGTCAACATTATAACATACTTTAAATTATTTTTTTGTTGATGTTTGGTAAATTATATACTCATTAATCTCTATTTATTTCATATTGATAAAATTGAATACAGGGCTCGTACAGACATTTGGACTTCAAATTTAAGGACTTTTTATGGTCTTTTCAGGGTCTTATTTGCGAATTTAAGGCCAAATCAAAGGGACAGTTTTAGCAAAAAAAAATATTGGTGCAAAGGCAATTAAATCAATAAAACAATTACTTACGTGTCCATATAGGAACAACAATTGAAGTGGATAAGGTTGAAGTTGGGCATTCAGGAGGGCCAGGTACCTTTAAATTGCTCATTTCAATGCATCTTATTAATTAATTTATTTATTCAGCCTAATTTATTTTTATATATCAGTCTATTTGCAACCACTTTATATCAAAATACAGACACCAAACTGGCCAAATTCAAGGGATTTTTAGGGCCTTCAGGATAAATTCAAGGGCTTTTTAGGGTCAAACTTGTTTTTAGGGTCTTTTTAGGGTAAACCTCAAAATTAAAGGACTTTTCCAGGCCTGTACGAACCCTGTGAATAAGGTAAAAGTGCATTCACTCAACACACAACCATAACTGAAATGATGAGCTATACTAAGCTTGACCCACAGTCATAGTTTTGTTGGACAAGTTTTATTTTGGGACCTATGACACAAAGGTCCATTCTCCATGTAGATTGAACATCTGAAATATGAATTGAAAAAAATGTTCTGATCTAAAATGGGTAGAATTTAATTTTTCTCCCCACCGGCAAACTTTTGCCAGTACAATTTTTTTCTACTTGCATTCTTAAGTTTTTAACTGACAATTTTATTTTTTCACACTAAAAATGTATATACATCCACATTTACATATGTTATAAAGGTATGTGTAACTTAAGTACCACTAGGTATGCTTATTTCAGATACAATTCTTCTACTTCTGATTGGTCTCCGATCACATTTTTTCCTATGTGTTTGTAATTCAATTATATTACTTGTGTTAGGTTAGTCTGCTGCTATTTCTCTCAAGCCATTTTTGTATCTAGACATAGCTTATGACATGTAGAACTCTTGTGATACCTAACATATTCTTTTTTGAAGACATGGTACTCACTTTTTTAAGCATGTAAGTAGATTTTCAACTCACACTTTGCGAAAACCACTGGCATTTTGCCAGTATCCCAGTGCCAAATTCAAACCCTGAGATTATTACATCAAAATTACCATTTCCTATAAAGTATGACCATTAAATCATTTTAAAATCTTCTATATGTGTGATGTGATTCAAATTTTGAAACACTATAATGAATAGCTGCAAAGTTAATCTTTGTAATTCTACAAATAAGGAGGCCTAATGAGCCTGATATACTCATCCGTTAAATAAGGACTAGTTGAAATGCTTTAAAATAAAACATCAAAGTCAAAACCTGAGACTGCTACATGTATGTCAAAATGTTTATATATAGCCAAGATGTAGATATCTTAACTTACAATAAGCTCACACATGACCTTTTAGTCAGGTGAGCTAAAAATAATTGGAAACTGTTCATACCTGCAGTTTTTGCAATATCTTTTTCTGGTGATTTAGGACGGACTTTTTTACTTTGTGATAACCATGGTTTTTCATAGACTTTATCTTTTCCAACTAAACCTTCTGTAATACATATATGAGAAAAATTCAATTTTAGTTTGTTTCAAGCATTTTGATTGGTCAGATGTTTTGTGTTATTTTTCCATGAAAGAATTGGCTCCTCTCCAACTTTCATTGCCAGAACTACTTTTTTGACCTACATCCCAATGTTTACATTGTTGACACATTACACATAAGTTGTAAAAGTATCACATACACTTATTTGTTGTTTTTTTAAAAAATTATAAATTGAATTATAGGAAATGAAGTTAAATTTTCTTTTTGTTATGGAAGTATGAAAGAATTAGACATTGCACACATAACATAATTCGCTACGCGAAATACAGATTGTATTTACATAAATCACAACATAAAATATGATTGGTCGAATGGGGTTTTATAACACATGCTTTTAGTGAGATAATACATAGAACAATGTAGAAGTGAGGAGGCTTCAGTAGCTAAGTCTAAAGTGCCCGCTTTATAATAGTGACTCTCACTGCCTAGGTTTGAATCCAGGGATTTATCAAAGGCCTATTTAGGGCCGAATGAAGGCCCCATTCCCAATGGAAAAAATGTAGAAAACTGTGTTGTTTTTAAACAAAAATAAAAGTAAATTTTGTGAAGGCCCCTCAATCAGCTGTTTTTATTTATAAACTCAATAAACTAAAAGCATTAGATTTCATCATTAATGGAATAAAAAATTATGTCAAAGTTTCCCAAAATGAGCAAAAAGTTTATAGTTTTTCCCAATTTTTAGTTTAGGGCCTTTTCCCAAAAGACCCTGATAAATCCCTGAAATCAAACTTGGGGCAGATCCTTGTGTAAGAAAGTTTGACAGTTCATTTTCTTCAAGTCACTGTGGTTTTTTTCAAAATCCCAGAACCGACCACCTCTATATGAGTGAAAAAAATCTTGACTGTATCACAAAATAATATCACTCTATCTGTTCCATAAAGTGTAGTAAACTGGACTCTAACTTACCTGCACTTCCAGAAGCCCAAGCTTTTGTTGTAGATTTACGAGCCATTTCTGGACTTTTACTTCTTCTTACTGGAAATAAAACATGGAATCAAAGCACTGAAAGTGCTGAATGCTGATCATTCATATAACATGAATGTGAGTTGAGTTGAGTTGAGTAATGGTGTTTAAGGTCCCAGTCAAGAATATTTTACTTATATCGAGATGTTGCCAGCTATAGGCGAAGGCGCAGAAATATTGCCTGTGCGTTGCGCTGATGGCATTATACAGCAGGGTTCATTAGCGTGCCGAGCCCACCGTGACACGGGACCTCGTTTATTTTAAGTTCCCATCCGAAAGAACTGTGACTTTCATTTCCTAATGTTGAGTGCTTGGCGAAAGAACAGTCACTACCCACTCTCAAGTCTTGGGTCAGACCCGTCCAGGGATCGAACCCACGACCTTCCACTTACGGAGCACGCACTCTACTAACTGAGCTACCGCAGTGGTTAACAAGAATGTGGGAAAAAAAAAACATATATAACTCAATAATCAGAATATTGTAACTTTTGTTTTCTATACAACTTCTTTGAAATTTCAGCGTTTTCAACTATCTGCATTAAGTCAACATTTTCATTCAATTATTTATTCAAAAATGCTCCTATAAAAGATTATGTGAACTAACGTGTATATATTTGCCCAAAATGCAAGTTTGATCAATTTTTGCCAAAAAATAAGTTTGAACTTATATTTGCCCAATATACAAGGAACTTATCAATATTAATTTAATAGTAAAACAAAGTTTGTTGTATGTTAACCCAGATGTTGATACAGAAGTATTTGTGACTTTTACTCATTTGGACATTACTGTTGATTTTAATTATTACACTGTAAAACTCTCCAAATTTTACATGAGGCCTTGATGACTGAATGATCTAAAACTTGCGCCTATGGATCACTGTGCCTCTCACTACCTAGATTCTTTCCCACTCCAGAAGCATCCTAGTGTGAGGAAGTTTGTTAGTTCACTTGTCAAAGGTTGGTGGTTTTCTTTGGGCACTCAGGTTTCCTCCACCATCATTGTACTGACCACCTCAAGTTGATCTTGACTTGGGTGTAAAACTCCATTACTTCACTCAAAAACCACTGCGTTACCTGAGTTGGTAGAGTGCTCGCTCAAAAGTGGGAGGTCGTGGGTTCGAACCCCGGCAGGGTCTGACCCAAGACTTGAAAGTGGGTAGTGACTGTTCTTTCGCCAAGCACTTGGCATTACGAAATGAAAGTCATGGTTCTTTCGGATGGGAACTTAAAATAAACGAGGTCCCATGTCACGGTGGGCTTGGCACGCTAAAGAACCCTGCTGTATAATGCCATAAGCGCAACGCACAGGCAAAATTTCTGCACTTTCGCCTATAGCTGGTGATGTCTCAATATAAGTGAAATATTCTTGACTGGGACGTTAAACACCATTACTCACTCCATTTCTTCACTCCACTTCAAGCTTCAACAATTGTGTACATCCTAGTGTGAGAGATTTTTGTAGTTCGCTTGTCACTCAGCTTTTCTACACCATCAATGAACTGACCTCCTCAATATTTGTGAAAGAATCTTGTCCTGGGCATAAAAACACCATTACTCCACTCAATGTTTTACATCAAAAGTCAACAGTTTCAACAACTAGCAGTCATAGATATTTATTCATTCTTACCAATTCTTTCTGGAGAACTTTTTCTAACAGCTCCTAATTTTAATTCCTGGGGAAAAGAAAAAACAAATTTAAAATTAAACATTTGTTTAAACAGCACAATAAAAGTATAAATGTAACAAAAATGGGAAAGTTTGATGTTGATTAATTTTCAAAATACTTTCAGCAGGACTGTCTTTTGACAATGAACAATTTGGATTGTCACAAAAATTAGTATGAAATTTTAGGACATCCAAACTTAAATTTGACAAATACTACCAGCAGAACTGCCGTTAACAATTTGTATATATAGGTACTTTAAAATAAACGTGTGTATTTGACAAATTTAGGCAGGTGGTTCCATGTAGCATATTTGTAATTGTTTATCTCAAATTACTAGTAAAAATAAAGTTCATGTGCTTGAGATTTTTTAAATTTTTCAATTTTAATATGTAATGATTAGCTGAGTGTCAAAATAGTAGCAAACCAGGTACTTCCAGATGGGAATACTATCACACACAGTACTATATCTGTGTTGTTCAGATTCTTAGGTGGCAGAGGGAAGTCACTGCCAGGTGGTTAATTGGTCTAACAAATGTGCTTATTCACAGTGTCTTTCACTGCCTAAGTTTGAGTCCCACTTGGGCAGATCCTAGAGGTAGAAAGTTTTTTGTCTGCTCACTGAAGATCCTGGTTGTCTCTGGATACTCTGGTTTTCTCCATCATCCCAGAAATGACTGCCAAGATATAAATGACAGAATCTTGACTGGATCATAAAACACCATTACTGTACTTAATTTTGGGATGGGGGAAAGGATATTTTAGCATAAATGTGTATATTTAGTGTTCATTATATATTTTATCTTAAATTACCTGTGGTATTTCTAGTCCAGCTTTTTTGTAAAGCAGTTTAATAACATAAACCAAAGGATCATCTGGCTGATCATGTAACACTTTGTTCATCAGGTCCTGTTTAAAAAGAAATATATATATAATAAGTGATGTTATAAACAGTAAATATTGATAAACAAATAAAATTCTATCAAAAAGTCATTGAACAGTCTCTTTCTAATTGTCTGTTCATTTATCTATTGATCTACCAATCTATCTGCAAAGCCCTTTCAGTAAATTTTCAAGTAGAAGACAAATTTCTTAGGTAGGCAGCAAGTATGGAGTATAAAATGTATTGCAAAGCATATTCAAAATATGTAAACTTGGTGAAAGTAGGCGACAAACTTAATCAATTCCAAAAAGTAGCAAACAACTTTCATCGCCTTTCTGGCTTAATTGAAACCACTGCTATTTATTCTAGCACTGTGCAAGACTCACTTTTTGAATACTATCACACTATTACACTGTGGTGTTAATGCCAGTCAGATTACACAAGACTACTCTTATGTGCGTGTGACAGAATGCAAGTTGTGGGTGTTTACTTTGAATTATCTTGCACACAGGACAACTATAAAGTGCTAGCTCCAAGAAACAGGGTAATAACTTTCATAAGGCCATGTGTCATTTAGGGGTTCAAACACTTCAATATGAAGTTGTTTATGAAAAGTAAGTAAAAATATCCAAGTTTTAATAAATGTTTCTGCAGGTTCATCACCTTGAATTCTGAATTAAAATAGTTCAAACATAATGTCTTGTTAAAATATCAAATCAGCAACACCAGTATTATATAAACTGTAATAGGAGGGAAGAAACACCTGGAAAATCGACTTCCTCATCCTGTGTCACAGCTTGGAATTGAACCCAAACCTCCCGGGCAAAAATTGTGTAACAGGAAAGAGAAAAAATGCAGGGTCGGACCAGGAATCGAACCCGGGACCTCCCGCACTATAGGTGAGTGCTCTACCGAGCTACCCAGACCGCTACATTCCTCCCTTCCTTTTTTTTTTCGATTCAACTCCCTTGAATCAAAACCACCAGGTTCCACCCAGGGATTTATCAAGGGTCTATTTAGGGCCGAAATTCGGCCCCTTTCCCAAAGGAAAAACATTGATTTTTTCCCAAAATTGGCTGAGAAAATTCCCAATTAGAAAATTGTGTTGTTTTTAAACGAAAGCGAAAGTAAATTAAGCACTGATAAACACTAAGCGGCAGAAAAAGATTATTCTGATTCAACAAGTGATCACGAGAATTATGATTTCCCAGTGGCTGAAAGTAATGATTCCAGTTCTGGGGATGAAGAGGTCAGTGATTTAATCATTAATGGCATCAAAAATAATGTCAAAGTTTCCCCAAAATGAGCAAAAAGTTGATAGTTTTTCCCAATTTTTAGTTTAGTGCCTTTTCCCAAAAAACCCCGATAAATCCCTGCCACCCTATGACCAACGTCTTGGTCTGCCACTTCCCAGGGTCGGACGAGCCCCCAAATGTAACAGGAAAGAGAAAAAATGCAGGGTCGGACCGGGAATTGAACCCGGGACCTCCCGCACTATAGGCGAGTGCTCTACCACTTAGCTACCCAGATTGCTACAATTGTGCATTTTACCACAAGGCTTTATAGGATCCAGACCGGACATCTGGGCAGTAAAGCACACTCCACCCTACTACAAAACAAATCTGTTTGGACCCCAAATAAATACCCTATCATATTGAACAAACATATTGACCATGTTCCATATAAAGATGAGTCGGAGATGACTAGTGCTTGTTTCAACATGAATTATTTTGTTGCATGTGTAACAGAAATATTGCAAAATACTGATAAATTCTTTGTAATAATGTATGTAAACCTCAAAAAGAGGACCAAGTCGATGTCGTTCCATATAATGCTGCATCTTCTGTGGAGTTGGCATCGCATCTACATAATGATGATAATGTAACCGTTGTTTAGGTTGCAGGCAAGGAATTTCTTTAAAACGGAAGTTGGTCGGTGTATATACTTGTTGAATTGGAAACGGTTGAAACCGGATCTGCGGAATTACGTGAAAACTTAAATTAAAAATAACATAATAATATATGCTAATATTAATGTTTTCAGTTTATATGCATGAAATCAATAAATATGTATTTACATCACATATGAGATGTCACTATGATATAATATGAAATTTTAACTATTAAAAGCGTGTGGTTTTATAGTGTTTTAAATTAGTGTTTTTTCCTCGATCCACCCTCGGGCTGAAGTGAATAGATTTGATTTTGTCTAATGAGAAAAAAATTCGTGACAAATATCAATTTCAACGACGTAGAAACAAGAAACAACAACAACAAAACCATATAATCTGATATCTTTTCCACACTGCACATTGAACAGAAACGATTTTTGCACAAAACTGTTCAAAATATTTCAAAATATTTTATTCCGTCGTTTTATAAAGAATTTTCAATCAAATTAAAAAGTTCAAATGAGAGTACACATTGTTTGGTAGTCTTTCCGAATATTGTCATACGTTTTGATTATCCCTCAAATAATACAAAAGGTGGTGTTATTTATTTATTTATTTATTTATAATATTAATTATATTTTAATAATTTATTATTATTATTATTATTATTATTATTATTATTATTATTATTATTATTATTAACAAAAGTGGTGGTACTTGTGATAAGATTCCAGTGGAGGGTAAAAATGTGGAAATCTTTCCAAATGATATCATACATTTTGAAATGTAGAATATTTTTTCTTCAAATAATGAAAATTTTAAGGTGGTGATACAAAAAGGTTTTTCCTGTTAAAAAAGACACACGTTTTATTATAAAAGTTCTGTAATCTCTGCGTGACTCAAGACCAACATCAAAGATTGTTTGACAGTCTAATTCATTAATGACAAAAATTCGGCATTTTTTAAGGAATCGGTAAGGATATAGAATATACAGATGTATATAAATAACACAGGTGAGAGGGCCACTAATTGCATTATCTTGTTGTTAAACCTTTATTACCTGTAATTATATCAATAAAAAGGCAGTTGACCAGTGTCCGTTAGGCTCCGGACAATGAATATGAACAAACAGACACTGACAGTTACATTTCCGTACACACGAATACATGCTAACTATGCATGCTCGCCGGGAATTTTTTGATTTATACTGTTTTTATAAGATATAGAAATTTTGCTGATTACACCGTAATATACTTTTTATTGTCAACTTTAAATGACATTTTGCCTCGTGTGTTCATTTCGGAGCTCTTGGTCTAATGGCATGTTGTAGGAATTTTCAAAGATGTAGTGAATTTACCTAATAATTGCAAAATTTTCATTTTTTCGGAAGATTTTTAAACATATATTTTTCAACATGGTTGGATTGAGGAAACTATTTTTCTTGTGTTCCTTATTGGGCGTTTGTTTTGCACAAGATGTTGCGAATTTAGGTAAGTTCATACTTTTCGTACTAAAAATAATAAATAAATAAATAAATAAATAAATAAATAAATAAATAAATAAATAAATAAATTGTGGTGAATTTTTCATAATTAATTTTTTGAATATATAAAAAAGTTATATTGAAAGTTCTAAATGTAATAAGTTCTCGTCAGTTTAATAAATTTTTATACGTTTTTTATATTTTATTTTATTCTTTTGATTTAATTTTAATATTTATTAATTAAAAATTATAACCTGGTACAGTATTTATTTATTTATTTATTTATTTATTTATTTATTTATTTTATTTATTTTTATTTATTTATTTATTTATTTATTTATTTATTTATTTATTTATTTATTTATTTATTTAAATAGTCTCAGGCTCAAATTTTACAAAAACATTCATTGACTAAGCATGGTTGTCCTTTAAATTTTTAAAATCCTTTCATTTTTTGAAACTAAGAATAACCATTTTCTGAGATAACATATAAAATAAATGTTATAATATTGAAGTGATTTTCAAAATGACTCATTAAATTCCTGAATATCTTAGAAATAAACAAAATTCATTATTAAGAAATAAAATTTGACATATTTAAGTAGAGTGGACGATCGTGAAACAAGGGCCTGCGCGGTAAATGGATTTCATTTTGCATTTATATACATCTTCAGTGCATTTTACTCCGTGTATTTTCACTACTCATCGTAAATTTTGTAGGCTGCGTTGTAAGTGTCTTGAAAGTTCATTACCGTGACATTTTATTATTTATTACACGTATGTCCATTCCCATCAAAGCTAGAACATTTTATAATGACTGTTCACAATCTAATACAATACCGGTTTATGTTCAAATCACAATCCCAAAAGCAAAGTACAAACGTTCACAAAAAACTGGCAAATTAAGTTAAACACGTGAACTTCCAACAGGAAAGTGAGACCGGGTGTTCCAGAAGGATAAGCGCCTCCTGTTTAGCTAGCGACATCCATCGCGCGTGAAATCAAAATTGAAGAACATGGAACCATAGGTCGTCAATAAATATCCAGTATACTGTTCCTTACTTTTTTGGGGTATCTTTTTGTGTATACGTTTTTTAGTTGCAATGCTCCATTTTAAAATTTTTAGCCAAACTTTTCTTAAATACATGCAATGACATACTATTTCATATTTTTATATTGCAGAAGCCCCTTCAGCCGTTCCGATTTTAGATCCAAGGGATTCCGCACCAAATGTTGAAAACACTGTTTCGAGACCAAGACCAAGTGGATTTTTCGTGGACCAAGACGGACAAAAACTTGATAATTCAAACTGGGATGGAACACCAAACACTCGAAATGATTTTAACAATTTCCTTACTACTGTTAATAGACCGCGGGAAGTTATATCATCAACACCTAACGGTATATTGCCACGCCCACTTTCACTGGGAAGGGCAATGGGCGTGTCCTTACCGCCGATTGATTGGCTTGGAAGTAGGAACACTGTCAATAATAATTTAAATTCTATAACTGGAAATGACAGAAATCAAAATAGAATTTCTCGTGTTGAAATAAGACCTATACCAATCGCAATGAGTCCAAATGATATCAGAAATAGACGTCCTCCTCCTGTCAGTCTGCCAGAAAATAGAAATCGACCACCGCCCCCATTGCCTGTATTGGATAATCTCACAGGAGAAAATGTCATAAGAAGACAAGATACGACCACCGCCCCGACTCCTCAGTGGATCCGAACAACACCGAATAGCGACTCATGGCTCCATAACGCAAGACCTTCTGATAACACCATTGATATGGATATTAACAGAAACAGATTGATACCACTTAACCCAAATGGACCCATGTTTCCTGAGCCACCACCTAATATATTAGGCGATGTTAATATACCACTTGGGTTTCCTTTAGAACGTATTGAATCTATGAATTTCACTGACCCAATGATACCACCACCAAGACCAATTATCAGGGATTTAAGGCGGTCCATGTTCAATCGTGGTCGATTTAATCCATTTGGTGGGCGTGGTCAAGTAGATAGGCGTGGTGGAAGTGATGATGGGCGTGGCCAACGACCGCCTCCTTTTGATTCACCATTTCCAGCTTCCAGACGTCCGGACATTTCTACCGGGGATGTATTTAGATCTACAAGAGGTATTATGGATATGTTATGGAGAATAAATTCACTTGTCACCACAGATTTGTCAGGTGGTGGCGACTTTCGAGGAAGGCCCGACGACTTTCGAGGAATGCCTAATAATTTTATCCCATTCGATAGGCCACAACAAAACCGTATATTCGATTCTCCGAGAGGTTTTCCAAGGAACGGACCGCCGTTTAGAGGAAATGATTTTCCAACCATGGACAGAAGATTCAGACCAGATTTTAATAACAGACCGGTACCATTAGACCCTAATAACTGGAGGAGTTCGCCAAGTAGAGACTTTGATTCTATGAGCCGTGGAGGAGGTGGTAATTTTTCACCAAGAAATAACAGGAACTTTCCTCCTTCGAGAAATATCCCGTTTGACGACCCTCTAAACCCAAATAATATTCAGGACTTGAGTGATAATATTGACGACCGTTTCACATTTGGGCGGTCTCGTTTTTCTTTAGATTCACCTAGAGGATTCAACAGAGGATTTTTTCCAGACAGAAATCGCTTCAATGGACCTAACCCAAATTTTAATATGCCGGGTCCAAATACCAATAGACTTAACTTTGCTCTAAACAACAATATTAACGGAGCTCAAAGCGCCTTTGCTCCACGATTACCAGACAGACCTTCTCCTCCTGTGACAAGTTCTCCATTTCAGAGTATGGTGAACCGTGCTCTACAAACAGGTGTGTTTGATCCGTTGGAAACGACAGATGCCAGAGAATCACTCCTTGATATACTTCAACTTGGACGTAGGGTGAATCCGGGCCTTACAGCCGGGACCTTTGATGCAGATATTTTAGCCCCTGGATCAAGACAAAGTCTTCTTGAGCTAGCCCTAATACTGGGGGAATCTCGAGATCCCCCCGTCGTTAAAACAAGGAATGGACCCGTGAGACCGATCACCCGTGACAAAGCAGATTCTATTGTAGAAAATTTAAGACGCCATAAAAACTTTAATTTAGTTAACAGTTTGCAGTCAAAGACAGACTTTAACCAAAAATCTAATTTTTAAGCGTTATAGTGGTACTTATTTAATTATAAAAATAAACGAAGTTGAATAAAGGTTTGTGTTTGTGTTTGTGTTGTGGCTCATACCAACAGGCCAAAGAATGCAATAAAATGTATAAAGATTGATTGATTGATTGATTGATTGATTGATTGATTGATTGATTGATTTAATGAATGGATATTTACGTGCCAGTCAAGACTAGCATATTTCACTTATATCGAGACGTCACCAAATATAGATTAATTGGCAGATATTTTTACCTTTGTAGTGTGGCTCAGGGTAATGAGCAGAAAAATATACATGTACACGCATTTAATTTATATAAATCTATTTTTAAGGAAATAGTTGTTATTAAATTAATCATAAAAATAAATGAAAAAAGTGTAAAATTTGAATACTAGTACATTTAATGTTCACCTGTATTCAGGTGACGAATCATACTCATAGGTGATAGAAAACTTTAGTTAAATTACAGTACATGTATGTAACAGACCTGTCGAAAGTTTAAAACTAAGCTAACAAATTGGCCCCGGTTTCACAATCATTCCTTAGCTAAGATTTTCCTTAACTTAAATTTAGCACATTTTGATATTCTCTTTTTGGAACTATTGATGAATATTTTTGACAAAACTAAATGCAAATGTTTTAATCTTGAGGTCATCTTAAAAATAACACCTTAAATTCCTGAATTTCTTGAAAACTAACAAAATTATGAAGATTTGAAATTTTGCAAGATTTAAGTTAAGGAAAATCTTAGCTAAGGAATGATTGTGAAACCGGGACCTGGTGCCTAATCGTGTGATGGAAATAATTAGCATTCGTAGTCAAATCACACAAATTCGTATACAACTATATCATTGTGCTTGAGAAATGCCAACACAATAATAAACTCGACAAAATACAATTAAATATTCAAATTGGTACCCACTGGTGTGATGAAACAATCAGCATTGGTAATTAAAATGCCATTTGTAAATATGAATGAGTGGGGGTTTACGCCCCAGTCAAGATTAAAGTTTCACTCATATCATGGATGTCTATTCTGGAATGGTGGAGGTTGCCAGAGCGGCATAGTAAATTCACCAATCTTTGACAATTAAACAAACGTTCTCAAACTAAAATCTGCACTGAGTTAAATTTGAACCTACCGCGATCAGTAGCGGCACCCGCTTTATACCACGGAGATATAAAATTGAAAGGGTGATCCAGGAATGTTGAAATAATCAGCACTGGTAAGGTTCCATCAATGAAAATAAGTGAACTTGTCAACAGCCGGTGTACACAAGAACACAACGAAATACAGGTATTTATTTAACATTAAACCATTTTTCTGTCCGATTTGGCGAAATACAAGTTTTATCGAACACGCATGATACAGAATCTTGTGTGGTGATACAATATTTGCGGTAAAGTACACGTGCACTTTCTCATTGTGACGTCATTCGGGAATCTCCGATTTGTCAAATGTAAATAATGACGTCATTACTACAGAACATACTAGTATGTCATTACATTTTTCTGTGGTAAAATATATTTTTTTCATATAAAGTGTTGTTTTTTTTATTAGTTTGAATAACCTAGTTGGAAATGTTAGATAAAAATACCATATACACATCGTGTGTATACATGTACAACCCTTCGTATCAGGTCTCGTCCTTTTTAGTAGCCGTGTCGCTACTCGTCGCGCAAACGCGACTCGTAGTGAAAGAACTCGAATTGATACGGAGGGTTGTACATGTACACACTGTGTATATAATATGCATTTACATATACCTACCTATCCTCTTCGTTCCAGGTGGAGCATAGATCAATATAAGATTTCGCCATTTAGATCTGTTCTTTGATTTCGTCTCACCCTCTCCACAAGTCAGCTGCAGATCTTTCAGTTCACTTTCCACAGTCCGTCGCCATGTTGTTTTTGGCCTTCCGCGAGGCCTTTTCCCTTGGGGTGTGTACCTTAATGCTTCTTTAGTTATGCATTTCCCCTCCATTCTAAGAACATGCCCAAGCCATCTAAACCTCCGTTGAGTGATCTCGTCAATGATACATTTTGAATCTCTCATTTTCAATAAATTTGAATTAGATATGGTGTTCGGTCAGACTATTTTACAGATTTGACGCAAACAACTATGATGAAAACTAGATAGAGGTCTCATATCTGCTTTGGTAACCCTCCAGCATTCACTTCCATACAACGGTATTGATTTAACATTGCTGTTATAGAGTTTGACTTTGGTCTTTCTGTTGTATTGTTTTGATCTCCATATAGGTTGTAATCTGTGTCTTTCTGTGTTGGTTCTTGGAACCGTGCTTACAATTGCGCCTAAATATATAAATTTGTCTACTTACTTAATTTCGTTTCCATCAACTTTTAATTTTACATCAGATGTTGTGTTGAATCTCATTTCTTCAGTTTTATTGGTATTTAGTTGAAGTCCAACTTGGCTGGCATAGTGGATGAGTCTCTGTGATTTTTCTTGTATGTGGTATCGTCTAAATGACAATAGAGCGATATCATCAGCAAAGTCTAGGTCTTCTAAGGTGGAGAAAATGGACCATGTGATTCCTATTTTCATACCATTTGTGGTTTTCTTCATTACCCAGTCGATGGCTACCGGGAATAACATTGGAGAGATGATACATCCCTGTCTGACTCCAGAGTTTACGGTGAACCAGTCTGTCTCTTTGTTGTTCAATAACACGGTACATTCAAACTGGGCGTAGTAGCATTTGGCGAGGGTTACCGTCGGAACTTCTCTGACACTCCATATGATCTGATTTACATATACATGCCATGTAAACAAATTCGTTTCCAGTCGTGTCCGGGTTGAAGTATCCAGCATTCGTAATCAAGGTACCTTCTCTATATCATTTCGTTTGAAAATGGGAGGGACTTCGTGGCCGAGTGGTCTGAAGCGTGCGTTTATGGATCACAACGCCTCTCGCCACAGGTCCTATGAATATTGGAATAGACAACCACCCATCTTCGGTTAGCGGTGAACTGAAAAACTTTTTCACACTAGAACCTAAGTCAAGTGTGATTCGAACATAGATGTTACAAATATATAGAATATGAGATGTTATTTCAAGTTTACTTAGAATTTGAGTTCTGTTATGATTTCGGATATTTTCCGGTTTTTCACGTTTGGATTTATTTTTAAACTTTTTTAAATTTTATGATAAAAATCTGTGAATAAAAATGAATAACACGTGTGAATCAAAGAGATTTTTTCTATGTTCTGCTTGAATGCAGCATTCAGCATTCCCAATACCAGTGCTTTCAGTACTTTGATGCGTTTTACACTGTTTACAAAAAATCTAATGAGGTTATTTCCCTTTGGTAATCCCCTCTCCCTGTGACACGTGAAATTCCTTTGATCCAATCACAGCGAGCCACGCTTTTAGGTTTGTATTAAAGGGGAAACTCCAACGTGTTGAAGTCACCGGCAAGTTGATGTTTTGAGGAGAAAAAACTTGTACAATGTATCGTTTTGGTAAGTGCAAAAAAATTCAAGCAACATATCGAACTCCATATTTACAGGTTTTGTGAAGAGTTATGTCAAAACGTGATGTTTAGGCCACAGGCATTTGTTTCTATGAATGAAAAAAAAATCGAGAAATTACTATAATAAACACGTGTTATTATATAGTAATTTCTCGATTTTTTTTCATTCATAGAAACAAATGCCTGTGGTTTAGGCAGCTGACTTTGTTTCTGAAGCAGGCTATGGCCTGTAGGCCGACATGAGATTTGATCAGCTGTCATTTGATGTCTGTTGTGACATGTGCAGTTTTATGTAAAAAAATGCAATTTTTAATTGTTAAAACATATTTATTATAATGTCTATTAATTTCTATGTCTTGTACAGTTGTATAATTTGGGTACATACACAATCATGGCAATAGTAAAAAAAAATTAACCCCCCCCCACTTACATTGGCATTGTAATGTTGAGTTTGTGACAGTGAATTTTGGACAATCGGATGGTTTCAAGCTACAACTACAAATATGATGTTCATACGCCCTGGTTATAACAAATTATAGCCCAATGTAGTTATGTGTAGGCAGTAAAAGTATGTAAAAGTATTATGTAAAAATGAAAAGTAGAAATGCACTGAAACTGAAAGAAATAATTTACTGAACTTAAAAAATTTCTGCTTCTACTTTTGTTTTAGCAAGTTGCATACACTTGGTTTTATATAACCACATTGTGTACTTGTCATGTGTGTCGTGTGAACAGCAGAGTGCAGTAATGGTGTTTGACACCCAGTCAAGATTCTTTCACTTATATTGAGGTTGTCAGTTCTAGGATGCTGGAGTGACCAGAGTGACAGAAGAAAACCTCTGAACTTCAACAATCGAATTGACGAACCTTCTCACATAAGATCTATCTACCAAAATGGGATTGGAACCTGAATGGCAAGAGCCACTGTGAACTGTAAACTGACACTTTAGTCTTTAGACCATAATTTGGTAACGCAGGTATACATGATTGATTGTTTTACTGACAGGCTTATTGAGACAAAATTTGGATTTAAATTATTCAGTGACACTGCTATCAGGAGCTCTCAACCAGTTGATTGAGGGCTGGGACCTGGTGGTTTAAAATCAAAGTGATAAAATTAAAAGTATTCTGTTTTATCATTGTCCTTCCGTCTGTTCGTCTGAAACAAAATTTTTCGTAACTGTTTTCTCAGCAACTACTAAACACAGCCCCTTGAAATTTTGTTTGCGGTTTCAGTATAATGTCCCACACTGCAAGTATTGATTTCAAGTCTGTCAGACGATCTACCGGTACTTTCTGTTTACCGACTTAATTTATTTTTTTTATATTTATGGTCAATGGTTGTAGTTAAAAGCAGGGGTTGGTTAAATGAGCAGTAACTCACAGATTTCTTGTTATTGTTAAAGTTATACTTTATCAAACATTTTTCAAAAATCTTTATTTCAATATTTGGTTACTTCATTTTCAACTCAAATTACGGTAATTTGTTTCTTACCATCTTATTTCAGTGTTAGTGGTTGTGGCTGTGTTACATTCAACACTACCCCTTTATTCCAGTCAGAATCACGTTGTCGAACTAATCCCTTATTTCTTATTTCAGTGTTAGTGGTTGCGGCCGTGTTACATTCAACACTAGCCCTATATTCCAGTCAGGATGACGTCGTCGAACTAACCCCATCTAATTTCCAAAAAGAAGTTATAAACAGTGATGAATTGTGGCTTGTTGAATTTTATGCCCCATGGTAAGATTTTTAATGTTTTGATAATAAAGAAGACAATTTGAATGTTATTGTAGCATTTTAATAATTTCCTATTTGGTCCAGTAGAAACTTCATTAGTCCAGTAACTCTGCTGGTTTACTAAACTGAATATCTAGTAAGCTTGAAACAAATTTTACTCCCAGAATTTCAGAAAGAAGTACACATACATTTAGTTGTATTTCTGTGGTTTTGTTCCGAAGATTTTCAATTTAAAAAAAAAATAAAATTAAGGGTCAAGCCCATTTGAACGTCATAATTTCCTCTATAAAGTGGTCCTCTGTTTGTAAAGCACATTATAACATTAATAACCTAAAAATACCTTTCCTGTCAATTTTAATGAAAACCAAAATAAGTTAACTCATCCACCGCTTTTGACCCCTTTTACTACTGTGACTGTATTTCTGGATTTTTTTTTTTGGGGGGGGGGGGGGGGGGGGGGCTTAGTGGCTAAGTAAACTAAAGTGCTTGCAAACTAGTCACAGCACAAAGTAAAAGTAGATTTGCCTGTCTTAAGCGGACAAATCTACTACTCCGACTCGAAAGGCTTACCGGTAGTTTCAATAGGCCGCAGTGAGGTGGCTGCTCTACTAGATACGACACCCCGACTGAGAGCTAAGTCGTCTACAAAGCTCTCACCACCTGGATTTGAAATTTTGAATCCCACTCAGAAATGATCCTAGTGTGAATTTATTTGAGTATTCCTGCCAAAGGTTGGTGGTTTTCTCTGGGCACTCCAGTTTCCTCCACCATCCATTAAATGATCACCTCATTTTCAGTGAAAAAAATCTTGATTTAGGAGTCAAACTCCATTACTTCACTACACTTTTGATTTACCAATATTAAATAATTAAACATTTGATTTTTATTAACAGGTGTGGACATTGTCAGAGTTTGGTTCCAGAATACAAAAAGGCAGCTAAAGCCCTTAAGGTAGGTACAAGAGATCAGGATTATTATGACCCCCAATTGATTGGTGGACATTTAGTGTATATCCATTTCTTCAGCCAACATTTTGTCTGTCACCTTTTTTGAAAAACTATTTAACAGATATTTATGAAACTTCAAAGGAATGGTCTTTGGTTGGAGTAGATTTACTTTATTTTTTGTGCCTACATATTGTCTGCCACTTTTCTCAAAAGTTTTAACAGATCTTTATGAAACTTCACAGGAGGTTTAGGGTTGAGCAGATGTGCCATTGGCAGTTCGTATTTTGATCATGCACATGGTTGGAAAAAACATGAATTTCCTGTTAAGGGTTTATTTGGGAACACTTTTGAAATGGCTTCAGATTTCATTTTTAACTTGTTGTTATACATGTTTCTTTTTATTCTCACAAACCAAACATTCTTTACTATACTGTTGATAAATTCCCCAGGTTGTTTTTTTTTTTTTTTTTGTAATTTTTAATTTTAGATGGAAATTTTTTTTTCAAATTTTGTTTTGTTTAAACAGAGCATAGACAAATTCCTGAACATTTTTGAAACAGGACATAAATGGCTTCAATGTAACAGATGGAAATTTATCTCTTTTTTTAGGGTGTGGTCAAAGTTGGAGCTGTAAACGCTGATGAACATCAAAGTCTTGGTGGCCAGTATCAAGTACAGGGTTTTCCTACATTGAAATTCTTTGGTGCCAACAAACGTTCTCCAACAGATTATAATGGTTTGTATTTATAATATTGGAATTGAGGTATGGCTGGCCATGCCTTTTATGTTTCGACACTGGCCGCCATCACGGTACCAAAGCAGCGTCACTGCAACTAATGACGTACTAGTATCAGTGACCTCATTAAATGGCACATTTCAGGCAGAGTTTTCATTCTTTTTGTGTGTAATTCAAGCATGACAGGCCTTTGTCGGAACATAGTGGGCGTGGCCGGTGTTCCGTCAATTAATCCTTAGATAATGCCTCTGTAGCTCAGATCAGTGTTTTTGATACTTTTTTTTAAAAACTACCTACTGCCATTACCTACCTACCTACCTATCCTCTTCGCTCCTAGTGGAGCATAAGGCGAGGCACAGATCTCTCCACTTCGTCCTATTTGAGGCTTCATTCTCTGCCGTTCTCCAACTTGGCCATCCCATATCGTTTCTTTCTTTCTCTGTTGTTCTTCGCCAGGTCTCTCTTGGTCTTCCTCTCTTTCTCTTTCCTTCTGGAGCCCAGGTCAATGCAATTTTTTCATTTTCATAATTTCCTTTTCTTAGAACATGCCCTATGTATCTCCACCGCCTTGATTTTATTGTGTTTTCTATTGATGTTGTTTGTGTTCTTTCTCTTAGGTGTTCGTTTGATATTTTATTAGGCCAAAAGATCTTCATTATTCTTCTTAAGCATCTGTTCTGGAATGTTTCTAGCTTCTTTATGTCTACTTTTGTTAATTTCCAACACTCGGCTCCATAAATTAAAACAGAGATGACATTGCTGTTGAAGATTCTCACTTTAGTTGTTTTACTGTATATGTTGGATTTCCACACTTTGTTAAGGGCTATGAATGCCTGCCTTGCTTTTTGTAACCTGGCATCAATGTCTTCTGTAGTTCCTCCTTCCTTGTTGAGTTTTGATCCTAAGTATGTAATTTCGGATACATCTTCTATCTCTTGTTGGTCTATTTTTACTGGGTTGGTATTGTCAGTGTTAATTCTAATAACTTTTGTCTTTCCGATGTTGATTTTCAGTCCTGTCTTTTCTGCCCAGTCTCTTACTGCTGATGTTTTGTTTTGGATGTCAATGAATCTACTTGATAGTAATGCGATGTCGTCGGCATAGTCTAAGTCCTCTAGCTTGTTGTTAAACTTCCATCTTATTCCTGTGTTCTTTCCTTCTACGCTGTTCTTCATCACCCAGTCCATAACTAATAAAAACATAAATCCAGACATGCAACACCCTTGCTTTACTCCGCTGACTATTCTAACCCAGTCTGTCTGCAAGTTGTTGTTTATGATACAAATTTGGTTGTCCTCATATAGCTTCTTTATGATGTTGATAAGCTTTTTCTGGAATGCCATAAGAGTCCATGATATTCCAAAGGGTTTCTCTGTGTAGGCTATCAAAGGCTTTTTCATAATCGATGAAGTTGATGTATAGGGGTGCTTGCCATTCAATACTTTGTTCTACTATGTTCCTTAAGATGAATATCTGGTCTGTTGTTCTTCGTCCTGACCTAAATCCTGCCTGTTCTCTTCTTAAGTCTTTATCAATGCCTTCCCTGATTCTGTTAATTATTATCTGGCCTAATATCTTACTTGGTACCGATAACAGTGTTATCCCCCTCCAGTTTGAGCATACTGTTGGGTCTCCTTTCTTCGGTATGGTGGTTAGTATTCCTTTAGACCAATCCTTTGGTGTAATGTCCTCTTGCCATATTTTGTCAAAGAGTGTTTTTAGCCATTTGACTGATGTTGCTGTGTCGGCTTTTAGCAATTCCGCAGTGATGTTATCTATGCCTGGGGTTTTGTTGTTTTGTAGCCTTCGTATTGCTTTGATGATCTCGCTTTCTTCGATTTCTTCTACATTTATGTTTTCATTTGTTCTGCTAGTCTCTATTCTGGCTAACCTCCTGGGTGGATCTCGATTAAGAACTTCGGAAAAGTGTTTCCCATCTCTTTTGTTTTTCAGAGTCTTTTGTTATTACTTTTCCATTTTTGTCACGTATTACACTATTGGCATTTTTGAATTTACCACTGATGTTTTTTGTGATTCGATAAAGGGTTCCCTGTTCTCCTCTTTGAGCTGCTTTTCTGCCTCGTCTATTTGCTGGTTGATGTAATTTCTCTTATCTTCCCTACATGCCTTCTTAATTTCTTTGCCTAATTTCCTATATTCTTCCTTTAGGTGTTCTGATATTCTTTGGGATTTAGTGCTATTAATCTTGGATTTAAGCTTTTTTCTGTTGTCTATTTTGTATAAGGTCTCTGCGCTTATCCAATCTTTGGTCTTTTTCTTCCTAAATCCTAAGGTTTGCTTGGCTGTTTCGTTGTATACTTCCTTTATTTTCTCCCATAAGCTCTCAACATTGTGGTCCCCGTTTTCCTTTTCTAATGCTGAGAATCGATTTCTTAGCTCTATTTGGAATTCATTTATATGTTGTGTCACTTTCAGCTTCTTGGTGTCATATGTTGCGCGGGTGTTATTTCTGTGCTTTTTCTTGGAACAGAGTTTGAGTCTTATCTTGCTGATAACAAGTTGGTGGTCACTATTTATGTCAGCACCTCTTAATACTCTGGTGTCTAAGATTGATCTCCTATATTTGCCATTTATTATTATGTGGTCGATTTGGTTGTTTGTGTTTCCATCTGGTGACGTCCATGTGCTCTTATGAATTTCTCTATGTTTAAACAGTGTTCCAGTTATAACAAGACTGTTTTCACTACAAAATTCAACAAGTCTACTGCCATTGTCATTTCGCTCTCTCATACCATTTACACCAATTGTTCTTTCAAAATTTTTATTGTCCATTCCTACTTTTGCATTGAAGTCACCCATCATTACACACATGTTGTGGCGTGGTACTTTTTCTCTGATCGATTGTAATTGATCATAAAACTCACTTTTCTCTTCATCTTGTGAATCATTTGTAGGTGCATAGCATTGAATGAATGTTATTTTCAGATGTTTTGAGTTAAAAGTTGCAACCAATATTCTTTCGCTGATAGGTTCCCACTCATATAAACTTTTCTCCGCTTTCTTGGACATGACTATTCCAACACCTTTCACATGCTCATTTGTACACCCTGAATATATAATTGTGTGGCCTGAAGCTAGTCTTGTTTTTTCCAGATTTTACCCATCTACATTCGCTGATGCCGCATATGTCTATGTTGTATCTATCTAGTTCTCTTGTGAGTTGATGTGTTTTGCCTGCTTGGTATAATGTTCTAACATTCCAGCATGCGATCTTTGTGTTTTGTTTCATCCCTATCAATGATGGTGTCAAGTCCTTGGTATCCTTTCGGCTTTCACCAAGTGCCGTCCTAATTCCATCTCTTTGATGGTCCATCACTTCCTGGGACGAAGTTATGTTTCCATTTCTGTTCCTCGTTTCTGTAGCAAGGTCTTTTTTACGGGAATGGGTCGCTAGCCCATTGCCCAACCCTCCTCCTTTCTGAACCGGGCTTGGACCGGCTAGGGCGGAGTTACCTACTGCCATTAAGATTGGGAAAATTAAAGTTCTAGTATCTAGGAAACTGGATAATTTTTCGGTGCATCACTGTTATTTTGGGGAATTTTAGTGGACAAATGTGGAAATTTTAGTCATTTTTACCTTTATTCTGTAGTAATTTTAAGCAAACAAAATCACTGCAGATTATTGAGTACAGACACTCACCAGGGATTTTATTAAGATTTTAACTGGAATAGAATACTGGTGCTTTTATGTCCCAGTCAAGATTTTGTCAATTGTAGTAAAGTGGTCATTTCACTCAGGAATGGTGGAGAAAACAGGAGTGCTTGGAGAAAACCACTGACCCTTGGCAAACAAATTACAAATCCTCTTATTACAGGATCTGTCCTGAGTAGGATTTGAACCTAGGCAGTGAGAAGCACTGTGATTAACGGTACATTTTAAACCCTCTCTGCCCCTTGATTTATCGCTGAACTCCTATAAAACACCAAAAAAAAAATGATATTACAAATGGTGGCTGCAATACTGTACATGTATTTCTAGAGTAAATTTTTATATACCAAATGTATACATTTACATATTTTTATTCTTTTTCTCCTTACTAGGTCAGAGAACTGCTAAAGGTATGGTAGATGAATGCATGTCCAAACTAAGATCTATGGTCCAGGACAGATTGGGTGGCAGATCTGGAGGTAGCAGCGGTGGTGGCAGTAGAAGTGGTGGAGGCGGTGGTGTAAGTATCATGTCTAATAAGTTACCTCATGATTACAGTATAAGCTACGCCTCTTTGATGTGCTATACCACTATGGTAGCTCAGTGGTAAAGTGCTCGCCTCGTATGTGGGAGGTCGTAGGTTTGAACCCTGGACATGTCTAACCAAGACTTGAAAATAGGTAGGGATTGTTCTTTCGCGAAGCACTCAGCATTTAGAAATGAATGTAATGAGGTCATTCGGAAGAGACCTTAGAAACTGAGGTCCAGGGATTTTTCTGACCTTTTTGGGAAAAGGACCTTGGGATGAAATTGGGAAAATGTTCAACAAAAATGTAATTTTGGAAAAAATCACAACATATTAGAAATTCTAGACCACTAGAATACTGGTAATTGAACAAATTATATCGGTGTTCACAGCAAAATAGCGCTGTCTCTTTTGTCTCTATATAAATCATCCAGCAAAATGTGGGTTAACAAGATTGAAATCGTTATCAGAACAAGATATCCTCCAAATATGATGTTGATGATCTTGTGAATTTTTTTTTCTCAAAAAATTGATAAACATAGCTAATTGGGAATTTTTTACTACAGAATTGGGAAAAATGTATGTTTTTTTGCATTGGGAATGGGTCCCTTTACCGGACCCTGTGGATATCCGGAAAAATCCCTGAGGTCCCATGTCACGACAGACATGGCATGTAAAAGAACCCTCCCTGCACATTGCCCTGAGTGCACTGCAAAGGTAAAAAAATTTTGTCACTTCACCTATAGCTTATGGTGTCTTAATTTAAGTGAAATATTCTTGACTGGGACATTAAACACCATTTCTCAACTCAACTTGACTCATGGTTACCAAGTAAGCTACGCCTCTGAGGTGCTCAGCTCTTTAGTCATATTTGTATGCCCCCTTCTAAAAACTGATATATTATGGTTTGGTATCGTCCCTCCAACTGTCAGTCTCTAATTCCTGTCCTGGCTGCTCATCCCACACTGTAGAAAATATTTTTACTAAACTTTGTATACATGATTACCGGGATATAACATTGTGTTCTTAGTCCCACACCAAATATGAACTTCAAACCCTCAAAAGTCAGTGAAAAACACCACTTAGTTATGCCTAGTCATACAGTACAGACCTGTCCAAAGTTTAACACTAGGCTTACATATTAGTGCTGAATCAACAGCTCATCTCGGTCCATCGTTAGCTATATCTCGGCAGTTTTCAGCAGTTGTTACCTATCCCCTCAGTAGCTTTATGGTCGCTAGCTTTCAATATTTCTTCTGTCGAACCTCGAATCCTTTTCATTATCTAAGTGTTAAACTTTTGACAGGCCTGTACTGTACGCCATCTTGTTCACTTGTCACACATTCTGAAGCTATAACAAACTGTAGTGTAGGAATATGACGAGAATGCTATCAGGTTGTTTTAGCTTGTATGCTGTCTGCAACCCCCCCCCCAAAATGAACAAAACAAAAACAAAGGAATAAAACATAACAAAACACATTAGTTATTTGTTTGTTTGCTTATTTATTTATTTATTTATTTATTTATTTATTTATTTATTTATTTATTTTCAGGGAAATCCAAATGATGTCGTTGAGCTAACAGACAGTAACTTTGAGCAGTTAGTTTTGAAAAGTGATGATATTTGGATGGTAGAATTTTTTGCTCCATGGTGTGGTCATTGCAAAAATCTTGCCCCTCACTGGGCCTCAGCTGCAACTCAGATGAAAGGAAAGGTCAAATTTGGAGCTCTAGATGCCACAGTCCACAGTTCAACAGCCAGCAGATATGGGGTAAAATTTTATATTTATTTATACCTGGAAATTAAGATAACCTCCTCCATCTTGGTGGTCAAGTGGTCTTAATCACTTAATTACAGATCAAACTGCCACACAGAGCCTAGGTTCAAATCCAAAGATTCTAGTGTAAGAAACTTGTCAGTTTGCTAATTTGCCGGTTGTTGGTGTCACAAAATAAGTCATTTTCAAGGAGACCTTGAAACCTGTATTTGTATGAATGAAAATAGTGCAAATGAATAAGTGAGAATAATAAAGACCCAATTTATAAAATTTTCCAAGTTAAGTGAGTTCAAGATCGTTATCTATCACAGTGATTTTGTAACAGTTTTTAAAAACTACCTTCTGTCTATTAAGACTTGAAAAATTGGAAGTTCTTAAATATGCAAGCTGCATTTTGACATGCTTGCAACAGCTAGTTGTATTTTGTCATTGTTTACTATTTTGTGAGATAGTTAACTTTAAAATTGAAAATATTACTATTTTTTTTAGAATTTTATTGTTGAAATGGTAAGATTGAAATCATTTCAGCTAGGGGAAACTGCCTATATTTGGTGGTAAATTTAGGCAAACAGGATTAATCTATCATGTCTATAAAAACAATATTTTCCATTTTAGGTCCGTGGTTATCCTACCATCAAGGCATTTGAGAGAGGACAAGAGAAAGAGTATGATGGCGGAAGAACATCCTCAGATATCGTACAATGGGTCCAAAATAATTTTGAGGTTGAGAAGATCCCTCCCCCAGAAGTTGTACAGGTAAGATTAGAATGTTAATGACTAAATTTATTATATGTAGCAAACTGCATTTTGACATGCTAGCAATTAGCCAATAGCTAGTCATATTATGACATGTGGGGATAGTTAATATAGTCCAACCTGCCTTATAGGCCACCTCTATATAAGGGCCACTTGCATATAAAGGCCAGTAGAATTGTATCCCAATTGTTCTTTATTCATATTTTTTGAACCTGTATATAAAAGCCACCTGCCCATTAAGGCCACTTTCATTGGTTCCCTTGAGTGGCCTTTATAGACAGGTTTGACTGTATTTAAAATTTGCTAGAATATCACTGTATATATCATTATATCCCCCAGAAATTGTACAGGTAAGAACAGAATGTTAATGACTGAATTTATATTATGCTCTAAAATTACTGTACAAGAAGAAACATTTGCGAGGGTAAAATATTCATGATTTTCATGAAAACACTTTTAGCCAAATGTATCATCCTAGCGAAGAAACATTTGCGAGGGTAAAATATTCATGATTTTCATGAAAACACTTTTACCCAAATGTATCATCCTAGCGAAGAAACATTTGCGAGGGTAGAAAATTCATGATTTTCATGAAAACACTTTTACCCAAATGTATCATCCTAGCGAAGAAACATTTGCGAGGGTAAAATATTCATGATTTTCATGAAAACACTTTTAGCTAAATGTATCATCCTAGCGAAGAAACATTTGCGAGGGTAAAATATTCATGATTTTCGTGAAAACACTTTTACCCAAATGTATCATCCTAGCGAAGAAACATTTGCGAGGGTAAAATATTCATGATTTTCATGAAAACACTTTTACCCAAATGTATCATCCTATTAAGAAACATTTGCGAGGGTAAAATATTCATGATTTTCATGAAAACACTTTTACCCAAATGTATCATCCTAGCGAAGAAACATTTGCGAGGGTAAAATATTCATGATTTTCATGAAAACACTTTTACCCAAATGTATCATCCTAGCGAAGAAACATTTGCAAGGGTAAAATATTCATGATTTTCATGAAACACTTTTACCCAAATGTATCATCCTAGCGAAGAAACATATGCGAGGGTAAAATATTCATGATTTTCATGAAAACACTTTTACCCAAATGTATCATGCAAGCGAAGAAACATTTGCGAGGGTAAAATATTCATGATTTTCATGAAAACACTTTTACCCAAATGTATCATCCTAGCGAAGAAACATTTGCAAGGGTAAAATATTCATGATTTTCATGAAAACACTTTTACCCAAATGTATCATCCTAGCGAAGAAACATTTGCGAGGGTAAAATATTCATGATTTTCATGAAAACACTTTTACCCAAATGTATCATCCTAGCGAAGAAACATATGCGAGGATAAAATATTCATGATTTTCATGAAAACACTTTTACCCAAATGTATCATCCTAGCGAAGAAACATATGCGAGGATAAAATATTCATCATGAAAACACTTTTACCCAAATGTATCATCCTAGCGAAGAAACATATGCGAGGGTAAAATATTCATGATTTTCATGAAAACACTTTTACCCAAATGTATCATCCTAGCGAAGAAACATGCGAGGATAAAATATTCATGATTTTCATGAAAACACTTTTACCCAAATGTATCATCCTAGCGAAGAAACATTTGCAAGGGTAAAATATTCATGATTTTCATGAAAACACTTTTACCCAAATGTATCATTCTAGCGAAGAAACATATGCGAGGATAAAATATTCATGATTTTCATGAAAACACTTTTACCCAAATGTATCATCCTAGCGAAGAAACATATGCGAGGGTAAAATATTCATGATTTTCATGAAAACACTTTTACCCAAATGTATCTTCCTAGCGAAGAAACATTTGCGAGGGTAAAATATTCATGATTTTCATGAAAACACTTTTACCCAAATGTATCATGCTAGCAAAGAAACATTTGCAAGGGTAAAATATTCATGATTTTCATGAAAACACTTTTACCCAAATGTATCATCCTAGCGAAGAAACATATGCAATGGTAAAATATTCATGATTTTCATGAAAACACTTTTACCCAAATGTATCATCCTAGCGAAGAAACATATGGGAGGGTAAAATATTCATGATTTTCATGAAAACACTTTTACCCAAATGTATCATGCAAGCGAAGAAACATTTGCGAGGGTAAAATATTCATGATTTTCATGAAAACACTTTTACCCAAATGTATCATCCTAGTGAAGAAACATTTGCAAGGGTAAAATATTCATGATTTTCATGAAAACACTTTTACTCAAATGTATCATCCTAGCGAAGAAACATATAGGAGGGTAAAATATTCATGATTTTCATGAAAACACTTTTACCCAAATGTATCATGCAAGCGAAGAAACATTTGCGAGGGTAAAATATTCATGATTTTCATGAAAACACTTTTACCCAAATGTATCATCCTAGTGAAGAAACATTTGCAAGGGTAAAATATTCATGATTTTCATGAAAACACTTTTACTCAAATGTATCATCCTAGCGAAGAAACATATAGGAGGGTAAAATATTCATGATTTTCATGAAAACACTTTTACCCAAATGTATCATGCAAGCGAAGAAACATTTGCGAGGGTAAAATATTTATGATTTTCATGAAAACACTTTTACCCAAATGTATCATCCTAGCGAAGAAACATATGCGAGGGTATAATATTCATGATTTTCATGAAAACACTTTTACCCACATGTATCATCCTAGCGAAGAAACATTTGCGAGGGTAAAATATTCATGATTTTCATGAAAACACTTTTATCCAAATGTATCATGCAAGCGAAGAAACATTTGCGAGGGTAAAATATTCATGATTTTCATGAAAACACTTTTACCCAAATGTATCATCCTAGCGAAAATTTCTTATTTCCCTTGGTACACTTTCTGTACGATTGGAACCATGAAAATTTCTTACCCCAAAATATTATAGAAGATCAAAACCGCAAAAGTTTCCTATCGCTAATGTTTCTTCTTAAACAGGTGTGTTTTGATTGATGATTTGTTGGCTACTGCTACCAGCTGAGTTATCAATCACAAAAATTAACAAGAGGCCCATGGGCCTTGACGCTCACCTGAGGAAGAGTACATATCTTATGCAGAGGTTCAATGGTCAATGACATTAATAAAAGAGAATATCAAAATTTTCAGCAGTAAGGGCCAATAATATGCAAGTATTTTTGCAAATTAATTATAATAATTATTATATAAGTATGCTATATATAACATATTTAAAGTCTAGCTACAATATATTATTTATAAATAGCTACAACATCTGTATATTAAAATGTGCATTAGGCCATTAACTACAATATTCCAATATACATGCCAATACAAAAAGTTTATAGTTTTTGAGAAAATTAACCATTTAAATATTCGTTCACAGCTATGACCTTGACCTTTGAACCTATGACCTTCATTCATATATCAACATGATTGTTGTGCAAATGCCTACAATATTCCAATATACATGCCTATACAAAAAGTTTATAGTTTTTGAGATAATTAACCATTTAAGTATTTGTTTGGGTCTATGACCTTGACCTTTGAAACTATGGCCTTCATTCATATATCAACATGATTGTTGTGCAAATGTCTACAATATTCCAATATACATGGCTATACAAAAAGTTTATAGTTTTTGAGATAATTAACAATTTAAGTATTTGTTCGTGTCTATGACCTTGACCTTTAAACCTATGACCTTCATTCATATATCAAAATGATCGTTAGGCCAATACGTACCTTATTCCAATATACATGCCTATACAAAAAGTTTATAGTTTTTGAGATAATTAACCATTAAGTATTCATTTGCATCTATGACCTTGACCTTTAAACCTATGACCTTCATTCATATATCAAAATGATCAATAGGCCAATACCTACAATATTCTAATATACATGCCTATACAAAAAGTTTATAGTTTTTGAGACAATTAACCATTTAAATATTCATTCACAGCTATGACCTTGACCTTTGAACCTATGACCTTCATTCATATATCAAAATGATCATTAGGCCAATACCTACAATATTCCAATATACATGCCTATACAAAACGTTTATAGTTTTTGAGATAATTAACCATTTAAGTATTTGTTCAATTCTATGACCTTGACCTTTGAACCTATGACCTTCATTCATATATCAACATGATTGTTGTGCAAATGCCTACAATATTCCAATATACATGCCTATACAAAAAGTTTATAGTTTTTGAGATAATTAACCATTTAAGTATTTGTTTGGGTCTATGACCTTGACCTTTGAAACTATGGCCTTCATTCATATATCAACATGATTGTTGTGCAAATGTCTACAATATTCCAATATACATGGCTATACAAAAAGTTTATAGTTTTTGAGATAATTAACAATTTAAGTATTTGTTCGTGTCTATGACCTTGACCTTTAAACCTATGACCTTCATTCATATATCAAAATGATCGTTAGGCCAATACGTACCTTATTCCAATATACATGCCTATACAAAAAGTTTATAGTTTTTGAGATAATTAACCATTAAGTATTCATTTGCATCTATGACCTTGACCTTTAAACCTATGACCTTCATTCATATATCAAAATGATCAATAGGCCAATACCTACAATATTCTAATATACATGCCTATACAAAAAGTTTATAGTTTTTGAGAAAATTAACCATTTAAATATTCGTTCACAGCTATGACCTTGACCTTTGAACCTATGACCTTCATTCATATATCAAAATGATCATTAGGCCAATACCTACAATATTCCAATATACATGCCTATACAAAAAGTTTATAGTTTTTGAGATAATTAACCATTTAAGTATTTGTTCAATTCTATGACCTTGACCTTTGAACCTATGACCTTCATTCATATATCAACATGATCATTAGGCCAATACCTACAATATTCCAATATACATGGCTATACAAAAAGTTTATAGTTTTTGAGATAATTAACCATTTAAGTATTTGTTTGGGTCTATGACCTTGACCTTTGAACCTATGACCTTCATTCATATATCAAAATGATCGTTAGGCTAATACCTACAATATTCCAATATATATGACTATACAAAAAGTTTATAGTTTTTGAGATAATTAACCATTTCAGTACTTGTTTACATCTGTGACCTTGACCTTTGAACCCATGACCTTTATTTATATCTCAAAATGACCATTGTGCCCTACAATATTCTGATATACATGCCTATACAAAAAATTCATAGTTTTGCAGATAATTAACTATTTTGGTATTCTTGGACATCTGTGACCTTGACCTTTGAACCCATGACCTTGATCTATGTATCAAAATGATCGTCATGCCAATACCTACAAATAACTGAGAATCCTGCGCCATTATCACAAGAAATGTTAAAAAAATAGCATTTTTTATCAAAGGTCAAAAACTGGGACATGACCTTGACCTTCGACCTTGACATCAATTGGAAGAAAATTGCAAGACAAGATCAACAGTGAAAACTCCATACAATTATCTTCAGCCGTTATGAAGTTATAACAATAAATGTCTCATTTTAAAAATTACGTAATTTTACGCAAAAACGCGTAAGCTATTTTTCGTTCAATTTTCATGAAAAACACAATTTTAATGTCCCCAGGTATGCTGAATCCAAATATCCAATCAAAATTTGCCTGCACCTTTTGCTTTCAGAGAAGAAGATTTTTTTGTCTTTTTGCTATTTTTAGTAACAGCGGCCATCTTGTTGGGCGTGGCCATACCCCGAACACAATTTTGAAAGGCTGTTACCCAGGCATGATAATCACCAAGTTTCATCAAATATGGCCCAGTAGTTTTGGAGGAGAAGATTAAAATGTAAAGTTTACACACGACGCACGACGGACGACGCACGACGCACAACGGACGGTGATAGATTGCAATAGCTCATCTGAGCCTTTGGCTCAGGTGAGCTAAAAATTGGATTTTGAAGAATAAAAAACAAACCATCAACCAAAGCAATATTGTTTCCATGGGCAGAGATTTTTCTGGCACTTGCAGGGTCAGTTAAAAAACTGATTCTATTGCCAAGAAGCATATTGTATGTAAAAGTTCTCAAATTGACTGCAAGAAATACATAGATATGTCTCGGCCAAAAGATGCATACTGAGAAGTTTATAGAAAAACTATTGTAGTGTAAATTAAGAAATTGGAAATTGGAAATATTATTTCAAAATTAGAGTGATTTTTAACCGTAAATATGTGTACATTTACAAAAAGTATGTATTTATGTTTTAGGTTGTGAGCCCTGATGTATTTGCTACACATTGTGAAGAACACCCTATATGTGTTGTAGCTATATTACCTGATATTTTAGATTGTCAGTCAGAATGTAGAAACGGCTACATCAAACTTTTAACAAAAATGGGAGATACCTTTAAAAAAATGAAATGGGGGTAAGTGTATTTACTTGCATTGTTTCAGGAGATACTGTGCAACTAGTTATTTTTGTGGCCACTTTATTTATGATTCATTAGATTCTCATTTCAATCGCAATGTAATCAATCCACAGTCACTATGAAGATACCTTAAGCATGAAGTCTATTAACAGTGTAAATAAAATTTACATGGTTGCTGTAGTGATACATTTTATCATAAAGGCTATTATAAGTTTAAATATAAATTGCATGGTTGCTATGGTGATTCATGTATCCTAACTTCAAGACCTAAGTCAGTTTAATAATATATAACCAGTATTTGGTTTCCATGGTTATCATGGTTATGTCATGAAGTCTTCTAACAGTGTAAATATGAATTATATGGTTGCTATGGTATTAAGTTTACTAACAGTATAAATATAAAGTTAATGATTGCTATGGTTATGTCATGAAGTCTACTAACAGTTCAGATATAAATTATATGGTTGTCATGAAGTCTGCTATCATTATCTGTATTTTATTGTTTTCTCATTACAGTTGGATATGGGCAGAAGCAATGGCACAACCTAAACTAGAGACTGCTTTAGGTATTGGTGGATTTGGTTATCCAGTAAGTATATATACATGTAGCACATCTGGCCAGTGTCCATCCTGGTTGACATGTACAAACCAAAATATAATTCTAATACAGTAGTTCAGTTGGTGGAGGACTCGCTCTGCAAATAGGATGTCTCTCCAGATTTAACAATAATATTATTCAAGAAGCACATCTTGAAGCAATGATGCACAAAGTTCAAACAGGTCTGCCCAAGACTTGTGTATAGTGACTGTTTTTTTTTTAGCACTTAACAATTAGAAATTCAAGTCACAGGGAGGACTGTGGCTGATTCCATCTGGCATGCTAAAGAACTCTTTCTGCACACTGCAAAGATAAAAAATTCTGCCACTTCACAAATAAGTGCTTAAGTTTTGATAGAAGTGAAATATTGTTGACTGGGATTAAAACCCAGTTCAATCAATTAATCAAAACTGGAATCGCCACTTTGTTTTTGTAATCCATTAGACCTGACAAAATATTTTCTGGTACTACTAGTTGTCATTTAAAGGTTTTATACTTGTGACATTGTATACAGAGCAGCAATCAAGCTGCCAAAGGATGCTTGTTCAGTGAAACTCTTATTCATTGAAAGTATATTTGCTGACTTTGTCATTGATATTTATGTCCATGTGTATAGTTTCTCAGACTACTTCTGGTGGTACAGCTGGTTGTCAGGTAGTGGGTTATGCTTGTAATATTGTAGAAAAAGAGAACACCAGTCAAGCTCTCAATGAATGCTTGTCCAGTGAAACTTTTTTTCATTGGTTGACTGTTGTAATTGATAATTATGCTATATTATTATTCCTGGTAGCCAAAATTGCCATTGGCTACTAATTTCTGAGGAAATCTTTCAAAAAGTAACCTATTTTAGCAAATTTGGGAAAAAATACTTTAAAAGGACTATATTTTCACAAATTTTGGAAATTTGGCTACTAATTATTTTAAATTTATGGAAACCTAGATTATGTACATGTGAATCTTTTCTTTTTCAGGCCATGGCAGCAGTTAATTCTAAAAAATTAAAATATTCACTATTAACAAGAGCTTTTAGTGAAACAGGAATAAGAGAATTTTTAAGGTGAGCGTACTGTCATTTAATTTAGACCTTCCTACATGTATATCACCTAGGTGAACACTATAAGCAGTTTGGGAAGCTGTTAGAAGAACCTATTTGAAAAGTCTTGAAAAACTTTATATAAAACTGTCAGTATGGTTAAACCTGCAATAGTGGCTACTTTTATATAGAAACCACCTTTCTATTAAGACCATTGTTTACAGGTTCCTTTTTTTAAATTTTAACTTAAATGTACCTCTTTAGAAAGACCATCTGTGTATAAAGTCCATATTTCTTGGGTCCCTCTGTTGGTCTTTATAATCAGGTTTTACTGTACATGTATTTTGTAATTTGAAACATCTTAGAAACTGCTAATATTTTAAAATTAGATACGGTTAAAAAATTTTGATAATTTGTCCAATGTTACAAAAATATTAAGCAATATTGAAGTTTTTGGTTTTTTTTAAAGTTTCTCTAAATTTTTGATTTTTTTTTTTCAACAGAGATTTATCATATGGTAAAGGTTCCACAGCACCACTATCAAAATTACCAGAAATAAAGAAAACAGAACCCTGGGATGGTAAAGATGGTCAGGTATGTTTAACTTTCTCCATTTTCAGAGCCTTGGTGGCCGAGTGGTCTATAGTGCTCGTTAACAGACCAAAGCTCCTTTCACCACCTTGGTTCAGTTCCCATTCAGGCAGAATGGTCTAGTGTGTTGGCTTACGGACCACAGATCCTCTCACTGCATGTTTTCAGTTCCCATTCAGGCAGACCCTAGTGTGAAAAAGTTTTGTCAGTTTGCTTGCAATTGCCAAAGGTTGTTGAGTTTTCTCTACATGCTCTGGTTTCCTCCACCATCCCTGAACTGACTTCCTTGATACTTAGTGAAAGATTCGTAACTAGATTGTAAAACTCCATTACTCCTCTCCACGTCTTTTTAGGTCTGTCAACGTATTCATGGGTACCTGTCATCTATACTGGCTACCCTTCCATGGCACATTTGCTTATCAATGCATTCATGGGTACCTGTCATCTATACTGGTTACCCTTCCATGACACATTTGCTTATCAACGTATTCATGGGTACCCGTCATCTATACTGGTTACCCTTCCTTGGCACATTTGCTTATCAACGTATTCATGGGTACCCGTCATCTATACTGGTTACCCTTCCTTGGCACATTTGCTTATCAACGTATTCATGGGTACCTGTCATCTATACTGGCTACCTTTCCATGGCACATTTGCTTATCAACGTATTCATGGGTACCTGTCATCTATACTGGTCATCCTTCCACGACACATTTGCTTATCAACGTATTCATGGGTACCTGTCATCTATACTGGTTACCCTTCCATGACACATTTGCTTATCGACCTATTCATGGGTACCTGTCACCTATACTGGTTACCCTTCCATGACACATTTGCTTATCGACGTATTCATGGGTACCTGTCATCTATACTGGTTACCCTTCCATGACGTTGTAGATAAACTATCTCATCTTGATACCTCATCAATATTTGTTATGTTCCATTGATGAGGATTTCAGTGGGATTATATAGAAATATGAGGGTGATTTCAAAAGAGAGGAGTATTAACGTTTTACATCCCAGTCAAATTTCTTTCACTTATCAGTCTTGTGTCAATGGATGGCAGTGGAAACTGGAGTTTCCAGATAAACCACTAAGTTTCTGCAAACAAATTGACAAACTTTCTCACACTAGGATCTGTCCTGATTGGGATTTGAACTAAAATACAGAGAACACGTGATTGGTCATCTTGTGGGCAGATATGCCCTAGTGGTGCCATCTTTTGATTTGGAAAATTAGTACCAACATGCGGATGAGCCATTAGAACATGTATGCTGTTTTTCCAAACATCTCTTGATGTGTAATGTAAGCATGGTAAAAGTAAGCTACACATATGTTTTTGACATCTTTTAATATGGTATTTAAGACTCACTGTCAGCTCTCAAAGAGCGTTTCAAAACTAAGTGGCCAGCTGGCCACCATTTTAAATTTTCAGGTGGTCAGGCAACCTTTTCTTCCAAATGGAGGAAAACTAAGGAATCTTTTAGGTATGGAGATCCAAAATGCACGTTTTTCAAATTGACTTACAAACACTTACATACATCAGTGTTATTAATATCAATAATGATGATGTAAAGTGTCCATTATATTGCCTGAAATGGCGACAGTATCATGATAATTCTGCAACACAGAAATAATATCTGTTCTCTGGTCACAAAAGTTCAAATTTAAAGTGGACAAGCTGGCCACTATTTACAAATTTTATGTTGCCAGACACAATTCCAGGTCGATTTGGCCACCATTTTAGTAGACAAAATTGAGGGCTGATTGTGTGTATAAGCTACATGCATGCTTTTGTTTTTGGTCTATCTTTATTATTGTAGGTGTATCTTATATTTTTTTTCCATACATTTTCAGATGCCAGTAGAAGATGACATTGATTTAAGCGACGTAGAACTTGATGATATCAATAAAGACGAACTTTGATGTGAAAATGTGACATAATGTTTTAAATAATTTATAAATATACATGTATATGTTTATGTAACAGTCGAACTTGGATAACTCAAATGTCCTTACTTTGGCTCCAAAAGTTTTTCTGAAGCATCTGAGACACCTTTTTTGTGATTTTTAACCAAAAACTACATTAAAACCTTTATAGAAACGTGAGAGAGATGCAATTTTGCAACACTTTTTTTGTGATTTTTAACCAAAACTCTACACTAAAACCTGTATAGAAAGACCATACGCCAGACCAAAGACATATGGACTTAAAATGCATGTGGTCTTTATGTCTAGTTTCATTTTGGTTGTAACTTGAAATATGAATTTAAAAAAGGGTCCAACACTGGTATTACTGGAAAGAGGGTCTTTCTATAGATGTGATTGCTATAGCAGGTTTTACTGCATTTTGCAACTTGATTTTTTTTAATTTTCAATCCACTGTATAAAAACCTGCTATTAATTTTTGTTTCAAAATTTTATTTTTTTTGAGATTCATTTATGAATATAATAAAGTGCTTAGGAAAGAAATGATAGAGGAACATATGTAAGTCCCATGCATTCGAGTTTCTGGAGTTTTGCTGTATTTTTCATAACTTGTAAATATTTCATATGACATTGATCAGTTACGGTTTAATTGTTATGGTATGACAGTGATTGTATGGGATATGAATCTGGAAAACTTCATACTGAAAGTCTTAAGGAAAGGGAGAGGGGGATTTAGTGTCAGAATCTGTTTTGTCTTTGGGACAGCTGGTTCCCATTGTGATGTTATAGTGTGTTTCCTTCATGTTTATGAATTGAATGAAGTAAATAAATATTATTATGCCCCCACCCCCCCCCCCCCCCCCCCCCCCCCCCCCCCCACCCCCCTTACAATGTCTGTGTGTAGGGGGGATAGTCTTTACTCCATCTTTTCCGCCAACATTTTCCCCCACTTTTCTCAAAAAAACTATTTATCAGACCCTTGTGAAACTTCACAAGGAACAATATTTTTCAAAGTAGATGTGCCATTACCTATTTATATTTGATCATGCCCATGGTTGGGGATTTTGTAGTTGGGTTTGGTTGGGGCCTTGGGGAACTTTTGAAATTGCATCCTATTTACATTGTAAAATCTTTCAGAAACTTGTTATCATAACATCATTTCTAGTTGTAATCTCTTTAGAAAACCTGTAACAATGTTTTCATCAGATATAAATGTCAAGGCTTTGTTTGATACCAAATGTATTTCTTTGTGCCATTATGTGACAATCTTAGTTGACAAAAAAATTAGTTGTGTGTAATAAATGAGGTTACTGCCTTAATGGTAGAAGCCATAGCTTTCAGTCATGACAAATTACATGTACATGTATTAGTTACCAGCACATTTGAAACCACGGCTTTTAGTCATGACAAACTATTAGCTATCATGTAAAATTTTACATATTTGAAGAGGAAATTAAAAAAAAACAATTTAAGGGGCTAAGTTGTAAAAGGTGCTAGTAGAAACTTTATAAAGAAGGTGCAGTACAGACCTGTCAAAAAGTCCAACACTAAGCTAAAGAATTAATGTCAAATTGACAACCAGCAGAAAAAAAGAGAAGAAGAGGGCGGCCAAAGGAGACCTGGCGCAGGACTGTTGAAAGGGAAAGATCGGATTTTGGACTTGGGACATGGAGTGAAGCTGCTAAAATAGCTGCCAACAGAGATTCTTGGAGGAGAAAGATATCTGGCCCAATTCTCCACAAGGAGAGATGGACATAAGTCAGTCAAGACAACTCATCTCGGTAACTCTTCATAAGCTGTATCTTTAGAGCTTTTCAACAGCCGCTATCTGTCACGTGGCAGCTTTTCTGCCACTTGTTGTTAATCATTTCTTAGACACTTGGCATTTGAGCTTCAACTCTTTTTGTTAGCTTTGATAGGACTGTACTGTAAAGAGCACCATTTTCCTCAAGCTCTCAATTTAAAATCTCAGGTTTATCAAGTTGCTGCTTAGATAACATTATTGTTTGTGTTATTGTGGATTATGGGTTTCGTTGGTATGAATGAATGATGCATTTTGCTTGGGTGAAAATATAAAGAGTTAATGAAAGAAAAAGTCATAAAATGGAATATAAGAATACAAATTAAGAATTGACCATTTTTACCTACATTAGGTTGTCTGTCAAATTTTACCTCTTTTCTGTTGAAAAAAATCTATCTATTCTTACTCGAAATTTGTGTATAATTTTCATTTTCACACATATGCTTGAAAATTACAGAATATTTAATTTTTCATTTTTCCACATATGCTTGAAAATTATGGATAATTTTCATTTTTTCCACACACGCTTTTATTTATTAATAGCTTTAACACTGGTGTGACCATATCAAAATGGTTAAGGGGAATTTTTTGAAAATAGTGCTTTTTTGATATACATTTATTTAGTTACAAATATTTATCAATAAATTTATATCCATGCTCATGAAAGTAAAAAAACTGCTTCCTAGAATTCAGACATGAAACAGGCATACAACAGGCTGACCAATCAAATTCATTTATTTGTTGGTGCATTTTTAGTGTGCAAGGTTGCCATTTAGGTACTTTTTATCGTTAAGTGTTTGATTTTGGTACAATTTCCATACAAAAAGTCCGAATTTGAGTACTTTTAATTTTAAAAAAGACATTTTTATTTTTCCATCCATTTACATGTATATGGTACAAATCCGTCAAAAATGGATAAATCCGTCACATTGGTCAGCCTGGTATAATTTGCTAATTTTATTGTCAGCACATGCTAGGCTGAATTTCAGTTGCAATATCCCTGTTCACCAAACTGAAGTCTGATAGCAAAGTCTGCATCATGAGGCATGGGTATCCCTCATGGGAGGCTATTTTTCTGTTTTTGCTAGTGCCCGTCGGGTCACAATAGGTTACCTCAGATGTGCCTATGTAAGTGCCAGTCTGGTCACACAAAGGCTACCCCAATGTGCCTACAAGTGGGGGAACTTTATATATTTACATTTTGTTGATAGTTGTCATGCCAGTAATCTCAAGAGTATACTTTAAATACACATCAAGGCTCAGTTGTTTTAAACTTGATCAGTTAAATCAACTGATAACACAAAATCTGTTTAATTGTTACATACTGACAAATATTTTATGAGCTGTTTGATATATTTTTATCAATCTGCGGTACATTGGTTAGAAATAATTGATTACTGTAGATAACGATTCAATACTTCTTGTTGATATTTTGTATTTGTATTAATTTCCACATTAGCTAACAGGCCACATGTACATAAAGATATAAAACTATTTTTCACACCTGTGTCAGAATTCCAACATTTTTACCCATGTGGAATTTCCTCGTCTCGCCCTAGGGTTGAGACAGGCTACATGCTACACTTGAATTAACAGCTGTTTTCTGTGATCCTAGAAGATTTTTAAAGGAATAAAGTGTGAGAAAAAGAATCAATCGCTACTGGTCTGATATATTGGTCTAGAACTCGGCAGCCAAGTGCTGCCTCCAGACCAAATATATAAGACGTAGGGATGAGTTTCCCCAATCTCATATGACTAGTAGTGATAGATTCTATTAATCAATCTGTTGTTCATTGATCAATCTAATCAAGGTTTGAACAACTGGACCCCAATTTATGATTTTATGATTAAAATTTTCAATGATTTTCATCAGTAGTGCCTTAATAATTTTAAGTGTTACTTCACTTGGTATTTAATTTCCCGCTATAAAGTCAAACAGCACATTTAGCAAAATTAAATCCCCAGTGAATAAAAGTGTATAAATGATAAAACTTTCTGTCAATGTTTTTTTTTAAATATTGAAGTATGTGTGTATTACCCGGGGATAGGCCTTCATCTTTTTGCTTTATCACTTTGAAGTCTTCTTGTTATTATCATCATGATGTATTTGTGTATGTATGAGAATGTTGATAGAGACATGATCTATTGAAGATGTTTATCATTTTTTGTTGAATTGCTATGAAATATCATGTGAATAAATTTTAGAAAAAAATACACTAAATATTACATGTGTTGTGTCAATGGACTGTATTATTTTGGAGTAATGTAGTTGTAAGCCTCAGTTAAGATTCTTACATTTATGAATATCAAGGCAGGCAGTTTAGGAAATTGGAGTGCCTGAAGAAAGCCACCCACCTTGGGCAAAGAACTAACAAACTTTCTCACACTAGGATCTGTCTGGAGTGGGATTCGAACCAAGGCAGTGAGATGCACCATCATTTGTAAGTATGCGTTAAGACCACCATAGTGTGTCAAGTTTGTCCTGACTATTTGACCTTTAATTTGAATATTACATTGGATTAATAGACTGTGTGATTTAGGTAATACAGTATGTTTCATTACAATAAATACCTAGTACCCAGTATTAGTATCATATATCTTTATATACCAACTTTATATAGCCCTTAAATAATCAATGACTGTTTGAATTACATTTGTATTCAAATTAAAGGTCAACTGACAGACTATATCAATGGAGTGGAGTAACTATATTTTACGTCCTAGTTAAGATTCTTTCACTTATATTGAGGTGGTCAGTTCCCAGATGGTGATGGAAGCCTGTGTCCTGAAAAAACCACCAGCTTTGGCTAGCAAACTGACAAACATTTTCATGCTAGGATCTGTCCTGAGTTGGACAAGAACCTAGAAAGCTTGATGCACAATGGTTCATGAAACTGTTGCATAAAACATCATAAGAACCCATCATCGGGGATCATATTTCTCCACCAAAAATTGGTCTGCTGCAGAGACACTTCTAGTTGTTATTGTCAGTAAATGTAGATGTTGACAACTATGTTGCACCCCTTCCAGGATACCGTAATAGGGATTATTTTTGTGGGGTGAAAATTCCGCGATTTCTGAAATCTCACATTTTGCGTGGGTGTAATTTTCGCCTCATTAATATGAGTTTGTGTATATACTATATATGTGATATATTTACCTGTATAGTAGACATTTTTGCATGGGTAAAATTTTTGTGGTAATTGATTCGTGTGAAATAAGCGAAAATTTTACCCTTTACAGTATCAGACCCAGTTTTTTCCTAACCGACTAAATAGGCTTAAATCATCCGCCCCTAATAAATATTACCAAATACTGTAAGTCAAAACAAAAATCATGAGGCAGGTGCTTGGTTTTGATATTTATTTTAAATAAATACATTGTACATGTACAGTATATGGTTTGGTAATGCAACTCTTTGATTCACTCCAATAACAAACCTTTCATAAACAACATGCTTTATTAATTGGAAAAAACAATAAGAAGCTATCACAAGAATCTTTAATATCAATCTGATATGACTGGTAATTAACAGTTTTCTCTATGTTTTAATAAAGTCCTCTCAATACCCCTGGTGCAAGATCCAAATTCTAATACAGTAAAACCTTGTTATAATGCCCCTAGATATGCCACCTTGTTTAATGCCACAGTATTTTAAAGTTCCAAAATCCATTTCTTCTATGCTCTACCGATACCTTATAAGCCATTCACAATTTATTGCAAAACCCCTTTATACAAATATAATGCCGAGATATGACAGGACAAATGGTGGCAATGAATCAAAGTTTAACTGTATACAAATTACTTATTTGATCCAGAAAGAAGTGTCATCTGGCACTCACATAGTGAATGTTTCCATTTTCTTGTACCACAAAAACACTTCTGACTTTGCAGCCCTCAAAGTGCGTTTCAAAATCCAAGTGGCCAGCTGGCCACCAATTTAAATTTTCAGGTGGCCAGTGGAAGTTCCAAGTGGCCAGGCAATCTTTTCTTGCAAATGAAGGAAAATCAAATCATCTTTTAGGTATAGAAAACAAAAGTGCACTTTTTTTAAAACTGACATACAATAGTGTTATTGATAACAAAATTGATGATGTAAAGTGTCCATTATATTGCCTGAATTGGTAACAGTATCATGAAAACTTCGGAACGCATAATAATCATTTGTCTCTGGCCACAAAAGTTCAAATTTAAAGTGGACAGGCTGGCCACCATTTACAAATGTAAGGTCGCCAGACACAATGCCAGGTCGATTTGGCCACCATTTTAGTAGACAAAATTGAGGGCTGCTTTAACGATAAAACTAGCAACAATTGTATTATTTATCCACTGTACAACAATTAACAAATCCAGTTGGCAATAAGTACATTGATGTATAGTGGTTTCTTAATATACTTCTTATAAAAAAACAGTGTTAACTTTCAGTTGTCATTCCAATTTCACAACTAGCACTGCATATAATTTATAACTACCACAATCCAAACATTCCAAGCAGAATTTCGGCAGTGATTGTAACTTTTGGGTGTTAAATAAAACGAGGAACACCACATTTCCAGACCATGTCATTGTAAATTTAGGGTTAAAAAGGGTTTAATAGTTTATGAAACAATTAACTACCTTGCAACCAATCCCCCCTTCAGACATTGGTAGAATCCAAATATTGGATCATGTCATTGCTCATTCAGGTTAGTAAGAGAAACTGATGCAAAGTATTGGCTCGTCGCATGAGCCCATCATCCCAAGTCAAATTGAAACCTTCTTATTGTTGTACAATGGTATTGCAAATTTAGGGGTTGAAAGGGTTAGCCAGAAAACAAGTATTAGGTACCCCTATCTGATTTAATTATTTCCCCCAGAAGAAATGGTACAGTCTATGCCATCCCAATTTGATATGATTACTTGACCCAAAACAAATGGCACAGTCCATGCCATCTATATTTGATGCAATTTTTCCCCCATAATACATGGTACAATCCAAATATTGGATCATATCCAAATATAACAGTTACCCACAGAACTTAAGTAAATAAGAAGTCAAGACAACCACCTGCCTCAGTAATGAGTTAATTAATTAATTAAATAATTGTCCTAATTAACACTAATGTTATCTTTTTCTCTCTCCTTTCTGTGTTCGTTTCTTTTCATTGTCCTTCCTGTCTTGTTGTTTTTGTTTCTGAGCGCTCTATCTTGTTTGTCCTTCTCACGTTTTTT